>OY756954.1:10925598-12125598 GCA_963580275.1 Crataegus laevigata
AACATTTGAGACCAAGTAAGCATTTGATCTTTTGAGGACTCATTTTTAGCATCTTAGTAGCGTATTATATGCGTTCATTTGCTTAGATTCCAAAACTTGTCAAACTCGCGCTCGTTTTATCCCACGAATGGTTAAAAGTTTGCAAATAGACTCCAAATTAAAAAATGGAGAACATTTGAGACCAAGTAAGCATTTGATCTTTTGAGGACTCATTTTTAGCATCTTAGTAGCGTTTTATATGCTTTCATTTGCTTAGATTCCAAAACTTGTCAAACTCGCGCTCGTTTTATCCCACAAATGCTTAAAACTTTGCAAATAGACACCAAATTAAAAAATGGAGAAGTTTTGAGACCAAGTAAGCATTTGATCTTTTGAGGACTCATTTTTAGCATCTTAGTAGCGTATTATATGCGTTCATTTGCTTAGATTCCAAAACTTGTCAAACTCGCGCTCGTTTTATCCCACGAATGCTTAAAACTTTGCAAATAGACTCCAAATTTAAAAATAGAGAACTTTTGATACCAAATAAGCATTTGATCTTTTGAGGACTCATTTTTAGCATCTTAGTAGCGTATTATATGCATTCTTTTGCTTAGATTAAAAAACTTATCAAGGTCGAGCTCGTTTTATCCCACGAATGCTTAAAACTTTGCAAATAGACTCCAAATTAAAAAATGGAGAACTTTTGAGACCAAGTAAGCATTTGATCTTTTGCGGACTCATTTTTAGCATCTTAGTAGCGTATTATATGCGTTCTTTTGCTTAGATTCAAAAACTTATCAAGGTCGAGCTCGTTTTATCCCACGAATGCTTAAAACTTTGCAAATAGACTCCAAATTAAAAAATGGAGAACTTTTGAGACCAAGTAAGCATTTGATCTTTTGAGGACTCATTTTTAGCATCTTAGTAGCGTATTGTATGCGTTCATTTACTTAGATTCCAAAACTTGTCAAACTCGCGCTCGTTATATCCCACGAATGCTTAAAACTTTGCAAATAGACTCCAAAGTAAAAAATAGAGAACTTTTGAGACCGAATAACCATTTCATCTTTTGAGGACTCATTTTTAGCATCTTAGTAGCGTATTATATGCGTTCTTTTGCTTAGATTCAAAAACTTATCAAGGTCGAGCTCGTTTTATCCCACGAATGCTTAAAACTTTGCAAATAAACTCCAAATTAAAAAATGGAGAACTTTTGAGACCAAGTAAGCATTTGATCTTTTGAGGACTCATTTTTAGCATCTTAGTAGCGTATTGTATGCGTTCATTTACTTAGATTCCAAAACTTGTCAAACTCGCGCTCGTTATATCCCACGAATGCTTAAAACTTTGCAAATAGACTCCAAAGTAAAAAATAGAGAACTTTTGAGACCGAATAACCATTTCATCTTTTGAGGACTCATTTTTAGCATCTTAGTAGCGTATTATATGCGTTCTTTTGCTTAGATTCAAAAACTTATCAAGGTCGAGCTCGTTTTATCCCACGAATGCTTAAAACTTTGCAAATAGACTCCAAATTAAAAAATGGAGAACTTTTGAGACCAAGTAAGCATTTGATCTTTTGAGGACTCATTTTTAGCATCTTAGTAGCGTATTATATGCGTTCATTTGGTTAGATTCCAAAACTTGTCAAACTCGCGCTCGTTTTATCCCACGAATGGTTAAAAGTTTGCAAATAGACTCCAAATTTAAAAATATAGAACTTTTGATACCCAATAAGCATTTGATCTTTTGGGGACTCATTTTTAGCATATTAGTAGCGTTATATGCTTTCATTTGCTTAGATTCCAAAACTTGTCAAACTCGCGCTCGTTTTATCCCACGAATGCTTAAAACTTTGCAAATAGACTCCAAATTAAAAAATGGAGAAGTTTTGAGACCAAGTAAGCATTTGATCTTTTGAGGACTCATTTTTAGCATCTTAGTAGCGTATTATATGCGTTCTTTTGCTTAGATTCAAAAAATTATCAAGGTCGAGCTCGTTTTATCCCACGAATGCTTAAAACTTTGCAAATAGACTCCAAATTAAAAAATGGAGAACTTTTGAGACCAAGTAAGCATTTGATCTTTTGAGGACTCATTTTTAGCATCTTAGTAGCGTATTATATGCGTTCTTTTGCTTAGATTCCAAAACTTGTCAAACTCGCGCTCGTTTTATCCCACGAATGCTTAAAACTTTGCAAATAGACTCCAAATTAAAAAATAGAGAACTTTGCTGATAGTTCACATTTCATATGCATTTATAGCATACATATTTGGTGTCTTGGTGATGTGTTCGATTTAAATTAGTTGCATTTTACATTGTTTTGTGTTAGTATGCAGCTATGTGTTTGTTAGGAGCAATTGGAAGGCAAATGAAGCAAAAACACCACATTTGGTAGCCGAGCATTACTCCAAGCATGGAGATGGATTTTTGAAGTCCAAATGAAGTATCTAAGCATGTTGGTTGCTGGAATTTCAGGAAGTAATATGGAGGGAAGAAGGGTGCAATTCGGCCATATTGGAGAACCTATGCATGGCACATGCATTGGATTCGGATTTGGATGATTTCACCACTTTGCCATGCATTAACTTACATTTTCTACCCTTCCCATTAGTTAAACCTTTCAGCCATGCAATTTCACAAACAATTTCACCCATGCCGTGCCTTTTCTATCCCTTGCCAGCCTGTCATTGCAGTTTTCACATGCTTCTCCATTCAAAATGACCACATGCTTGCTCATTTTCCCCATGCCATGCACTATCCATTTCAGAAATTGAATTCCCCATCATTACACACACTTGCATCCCATATTTTACATTTGTTGAGATCCAATCTTGGATCTAAACCTGAAAAGCTATTCCATTCATTCTCTTTAAGTGTAAAGAAATCTGAGGGGGGAGCAATCAATCTCCAATTCGGCACAAACTCTCCAATTTTCCACAACCCTACACTACTACATTCATACTTACTCCCAAAACACCAAACACCACACCATTTCTGCCCATTCTCTCCCATTTCACAAAAACCATCTCACCATAACCGTGCCACATTCATCTACACCATTCTTGGAGAACTACACCATACTTGGAGGAGCTTGCACCGAAGGCCATTCCCAAGTGATCTTCAACACAGTTTTGCTTCAAGGGGTTCTTCTTCTTAATTCTATGTACACTCATGTTATATTTCTATGTCAAATCTTTGTAAACATGAAGTGTAACTAATCTCTCTATAGGGATTCGATGTAGCCTAGCAAGATTGCCATGTAGTTAACTCGGAAATGCTCAGTTTATCATTCTATTTCTTGTTTCACTCTCTGATTTTAATTGTGACTTAGTGTGTTGATTTTGATGCTTGATCACCATTTGAATTAACCATAAGTTGTTTAGCCAATCTTATAGCACACATCATGCATAACCTTGGCAGATATGGGAATGAATGAAGGGAATGTTTGGCATACATCCTGCCAAGTGTTTCCTTTGGTTTTATGAAAGTTTCTTATGCTTAACACATTCTTGATTAATAACCGAAGTTGCACATCACAATTAGGTCCATGATTAGGAATACTTGATCAAAACCACACATCATATGGATGATCATAACTAAAGTGAAACAAACTCAAGAAATAGATAGATGGGTGAGCATAACTTGAATTAACAAACATGGAATCAATTAGCTATGGTGAAATCGAACCCCTAGCTCCTTCTCTCTATTGATACAATCCCTAGCCTCAACTCCCTCGGTTCTACCTCATTTTATTACTTGTTGTTTCATTTACTTGTAGCCATTTCATGTCCGTAGGTTTCAAGATACAACATCAAATCTGTTTAAATTGGTTAGTTCTAGGTTCTAGTAAGTTTCTTGCAAAACAAGTGGTTATATAGGTCTAATTAGTCCCTGTGGATTCGACACCCTTACTTGTGTTCTTATACTCAACATGTTTGTAGCACTAGGAAGGAAATACTTCAACATTTGCTTAGATTCAAAAACTTATCAAGGTCGAGCTCGTTTTATCCCACGAATGCTTAAAACTTTGCAAATAGACTCCAAATTAAAAAATGGAGAACTTTTGAGACCAAGTAAGCATTTGATCTTTTGAGGACTCATTTTTAGCATCTTAGTAGCGTATTATATGCGTTCATTTGTTTAGATTCCAAAACTTGTCAAACTCGCGCTCGTTTTATCCCACGAATGCTTAAAACTTTGCAAATAGACTCCAAATTAAAAAATAGAGAACTTTTGATACCAAATAAGCATTTGATCTTTTGAGGACTCATTTTTAGCATCTTAGTAGCGTATTATATGCGTTCATTTGCTTAGATTCAAAAACTTATCAAACTCGCACTCGTGTTATCCCACGAATGCTTAAAACTTTGCAAATAGACTCCAAATTTAAAAATAGAGAACATTTGATACCAAATAAGCATTTGATCTTTTGAGGACTCATTTTTAGCATCTTAGTAGCGTATTATATGCGTTCTTTTGCTTAGATTCAAAAACTTATCAAGGTCAAGCTCGTTTTATCCCACGAATGCTTAAAACTTTGCAAATAGACTCCAAATTAAAAAATGGAGAACTTTTGAGACCAAGTAAGCATTTGATCTTTTGAGGACTCATTTTTAGCATCTTAGTAGCGTATTATATGCGTTCTTTTGCTTAGATTCAAAAACTTATCAAGGTCAAGCTCGTTTTATCCCACGAATGCTTAAAACTTTGCAAATAGACTCCAAATTAAAAAATGGAGAAGTTTTGAGACCAAGTAAGCATTTGATCTTTTGAGGACTCATTTTTAGCATCTTAGTAGCGTATTATATGCGTTCTTTTGCTTAGATTCAAAAACTTATCAAGGTCGAGCTCGTTTTATCCCACGAATGCTTAAAACTTTGCAAATAGACTCCAAATTAAAAAATGGAGAAGTTTTGAGACCAAGTAAGCATTTGATCTTTTGAGGACTCATTTTTAGCATCTTAGTAGCGTATTATATGCGTTCTTTTGCTTAGATTCAAAAACTTATCAAGGTCGAGCTCGTTTTATCCCACGAATGCTTAAAACTTTGCAAATAGACTCCAAATTAAAATAGGGAGAACTTTTAAGACCAAGTAAGCATTTGATCTTTTGAGGACTCATTTTTAGCATCTTAGTAGCGTATTATATGCGTTCATTTGCTTAGATTCCAAAACTTGTCAAACTCGCGCTCGTTTTATCCCACGAATGCTTAAAACTTTGCAAATAGACTCCAAATTAAAAAATAGAGAACTTTTGATACCGAATAAGCATTTGATCTATTGAGGACTCATTTTTAGCATCTTAGTAGCGTATTATATGCGTTCTTTTGCTTAGATTCAAAAACTTATCAAGGTCGAGCTCGTTTTATCCCACGAATGCTTAAAACATTGCAAATAGACTCCAAATTAAAAAATGGAGAACTTTTGAGACCAAGTAAGCATTTGATCTTTTGAGGACTCATTTTTAGCATCTTAGTAGCGTATTATATGCGTTCATTTGCTTAGATTCCAAAACTTGTCAAACTCGCGCTCGTTTTATCCCACGAATGGTTAAAAGTTTGCAAATAGACTCCAAATTTAAAAATAGAGAACTTTTGATACCGAATAAGCATTTGATCTTTTGAGGACTCATTTTTAGCATCTTAGTAGCGTATTATATGCGTTCTTTTGCTTAGATTCAAAAACTTATCAAGGTCGAGCTCGTTTTATCCCACGAATGCTTAAAACTTTGCAAATAGACTCCAAATTAAAATATGGAGAACTTTTGAGACCAAGTAAGCATTTGATCTTTTGAGGACTCATTTTTAGCATCTTAGTAGCGTATTATATGCGTTCATTTGCTTAGATTCCAAAACTTGTCAAACACGCGCTCGTTTTATCCCACCAATGGTTAAAAGTTTGCAAATAGACTCCAAATTTAAAAACAGAGAACTTTTGAGACCGAATAAGCATTTGATCTTTTGAGGACTCATTTTTAGCATCTTAGTAGCGTATTATATGCTTTCATTTGCTTAGATTCCAAAACTTGTCAAACTCGCGCTCGTTTTATCCCACGAATGCTTAAAACTTTGCAAATAGACTCCAAATTAAAAAACAGAGAACTTTTGAGACCGAATAAGCATTTGATCTTTTGAGGACTCATTTTTAGCATCTTAGTAGCGTTTTATATGCTTTCATTTGCTTAGATTCCAAAACTTGTCAAACTCGCGCTCGTTTTATCCCACGAATGCTTAAAACTTTGCAAATAGACTCCAAATTAAAAAACAGAGAACTTTTGAGACCGAATAAGCATTTGATCTTTTGAGGACTCGTTTTTAGCATCTTAGTAGCGTATTATATGCGTTCATTTGCTTAGATTCCAAAACTTGTCAAACTCGCGCTCGTTTTATCCCACGAATGGTTAAAAGTTTGCAAATAGACTCCAAATTTAAAAATAGAGAACTTTTGATACCGAATAAGCATTTGATCTTTTGAGGACTCATTTTTAGCATCTTAGTAGCGTATTATATGCGTTCTTTTGCTTAGATTCAAAAACTTATCAAGGTCGAGCTCGTTTTATCCCACGAATACTTAAAACTTTGCAAATAGACTCCAAATTAAAAAATGGAGAACTTTTGAGACCAAGTAAGCATTTGATCTTTTGAGGACTCATTTTTAGCATCTTAGTAGCGTATTATATGCGTTCATTTGCTTAGATTCCAAAACTTGTCAAACTCGCGCTCGTTTTATCCCACCAATGGTTAAAAGTTTGCAAATAGACTCCAAATTTAAAAATAGAGAACTTTTGATACCCAATAAGCATTTGATCTTTTGGGGACTCATTTTTAGCGTCTTAGTAGCGTTTTATATGCTTTCATTTGCTTAGATTCCAAAACTTATCAAACTCGCGCTCGTTTTATCCCACGAATGCTTAAAACTTTGCAAATAGACTCCAAATTAAAAAATAGAGAACTTTTGAGACCGAATAACCATTTCTTCTTTTGAGGACTCATTTTTAGCATCTTAGTAGCGTATTATATGCGTTCATTTGCTTAGATTCCAAAACTTGTCAAACTCGCGCTCGTTTTATCCCACGAATTCTTAAAACTTTGCAAATAGACTCCAAATTAAAAAATAGAGAACTTTTGATACCAAATAAGCATTTGATTTTTTGAGGACTCATTTTTAGCATCTTAGTAGCGTATTATATGCGTTCTTTTGCTTAGATTCAAAAACTTATCAAGGTCGAGCTCGTTTTATCCCACGAATGCTTAAAACTTTGCAAATAGACTCCAAATTAAAAAATGGAGAACTTTTGAGACCAAGTAAGCATTTGATCTTTTGAGGACTCATTTTTAGCATCTTAGTAGCGTATTATATGCGTTCTTTTGCTTAGATTCAAAAACTTATCAAGGTCGAGCTCGTTTTATCCCACGAATGCTTAAAACTTTGCAAATAGACTCCAAATTAAAAAATGGAGAAGTTTTGAGACCAAGTAAGCATTTGATCTTTTGAGGACTCATTTTTAGCATCTTAGTAGCGTATTATATGCGTTCTTTTGCTTAGATTCAAAAACTTATCAAGGTCAAGCTCGTTTTATCCCACGAATGCTTAAAACTTTGCAAATAGACTCCAAATTAAAAAATGGAGAAGTTTTGAGACCAAGTAAGCATTTGATCTTTTGAGGACTCATTTTTAGCATCTTAGTAGCGTATTATATGCGTTCTTTTGCTTAGATTCAAAAACTTATCAAGGTCGAGCTCGTTTTATCCCACGAATGCTTAAAACATTGCAAATAGACTCCAAATTAAAAAATGGAGAACTTTTGAGACCAAGTAAGCATTTGATCTTTTGAGGACTCATTTTTAGCATCTTAGTAGCGTATTATATGCGTTCATTTGCTTAGATTCCAAAACTTGTCAAACTCGCGCTCGTTTTATCCCACCAATGGTTAAAACTTTGCAAATAGACTCCAAATTTAAAAATAGAGAACTTTTGATACCCAATAAGCATTTGATCTTTTGGGGACTCATTTTTAGCGTCTTAGTAGCGTTTTATATGCTTTCATTTGCTTAGATTCGAAAACTTGTCAAACTCGCGCTCGTTTTATCCCACGAATGCTTAAAACTTTGCAAATAGACTCCAAATTAAAAAATAGAGAACTTTTGAGACCGAATAACCATTTCTTCTTTTGAGGACTCATTTTTAGCATCTTAGTAGCGTATTATATGCGTTCATTTGCTTAGATTCCAAAACTTGTCAAACTCGCGCTCGTTTTATCCCACGAATTCTTAAAACTTTGCAAATAGACTCCAAATTAAAAAATAGAGAACTTTTGATACCAAATAAGCATTTGATTTTTTGAGGACTCATTTTTAGCATCTTAGTAGCGTATTATATGCGTTCTTTTGCTTAGATTCAAAAACTTATCAAGGTCGAGCTCGTTTTATCCCACGAATGCTTAAAACTTTGCAAATAGACTCCAAATTAAAAAATGGAGAACTTTTGAGACCAAGTAAGCATTTGATCTTTTGAGGACTCATTTTTAGCATCTTAGTAGCGTATTATATGCGTTCTTTTGCTTAGATTCAAAAACTTATCAAGGTCGAGCTCGTTTTATCCCACGAATGCTTAAAACTTTGCAAATAGACTCCAAATTAAAAAATGGAGAAGTTTTGAGACCAAGTAAGCATTTGATCTTTTGAGGACTCATTTTTAGCATCTTAGTAGCGTATTATATGCGTTCTTTTGCTTAGATTCAAAAACTTATCAAGGTCAAGCTCGTTTTATCCCACGAATGCTTAAAACTTTGCAAATAGACTCCAAATTAAAAAATGGAGAAGTTTTGAGACCAAGTAAGCATTTGATCTTTTGAGGACTCATTTTTAGCATCTTAGTAGCGTATTATATTCGTTCTTTTGCTTAGATTCAAAAACTTATCAAGGTCGAGCTCGTTTTATCCCACGAATGCTTAAAACATTGCAAATAGACTCCAAATTAAAAAATGGAGAACTTTTGAGACCAAGTAAGCATTTGATCTTTTGAGGACTCATTTTTAGCATCTTAGTAGCGTATTATATGCGTTCATTTGCTTAGATTCCAAAACTTGTCAAACTCGCGCTCGTTTTATCCCACGAATGGTTAAAAGTTTGCAAATAGACTCCAAATTTAAAAATAGAGAACTTTTGAAACCCAATAAGCATTTGATCTTTTGAGGACTCATTTTTAGCATCTTAGTAGCGTATTATATGCGTTCTTTTGCTTAGATTCAAAAACTTATCAAGGTCGAGCTCGTTTTATCCCACGAATACTTAAAACTTTGCAAATAGACTCCAAATTAAAAAATGGAGAACTTTTGAGACCAAGTAAGCATTTGATCTTTTGAGGACTCATTTTTAGCATCTTAGTAGCGTATTATATGCGTTCATTTGCTTAGATTCCAAAACTTGTCAAACTCGCGCTCGTTTTATCCCACCAATGGTTAAAAGTTTGCAAATAGACTCCAAATTTAAAAATAGAGAACTTTTGATACCCAATAAGCATTTGATCTTTTGGGGACTCATTTTTAGCGTCTTAGTAGCGTTTTATATGCTTTCATTTGCTTAGATTCGAAAACTTGTCAAACTCGCGCTCGTTTTATCCCACGAATGCTTAAAACTTTGCAAATAGACTCCAAATTAAAAAATAGAGAACTTTTGAGACCGAATAACCATTTCTTCTTTTGAGGACTCATTTTTAGCATCTTAGTAGCGTATTATATGCGTTCATTTGCTTAGATTCCAAAACTTGTCAAACTCGCGCTCGTTTTATCCCACGAATTCTTAAAACTTTGCAAATAGACTCCAAATTAAAAAATAGAGAACTTTTGATACCAAATAAGCATTTGATTTTTTGAGGACTCATTTTTAGCATCTTAGTAGCGTATTATATGCGTTCTTTTGCTTAGATTCAAAAACTTATCAAGGTCGAGCTCGTTTTATCCCACGAATGCTTAAAACTTTGCAAATAGACTCCAAATTAAAAAATGGAGAACTTTTGAGACCAAGTAAGCATTTGATCTTTTGAGGACTCATTTTTAGCATCTTAGTAGCGTATTATATGCGTTCTTTTGCTTAGATTCAAAAACTTATCAAGGTCAAGCTCGTTTTATCCCACGAATGCTTAAAACTTTGCAAATAGACTCCAAATTAAAAAATGGAGAAGTTTTGAGACCAAGTAAGCATTTGATCTTTTGAGGACTCATTTTTAGCATCTTAGTAGCGTATTATATGCGTTCTTTTGCTTAGATTCAAAAACTTATCAAGGTCGAGCTCGTTTTATCCCACGAATGCTTAAAACATTGCAAATAGACTCCAAATTAAAAAATGGAGAACTTTTGAGACCAAGTAAGCATTTGATCTTTTGAGGACTCATTTTTAGCATCTTAGTAGCGTATTATATGCGTTCATTTGCTTAGATTCCAAAACTTGTCAAACTCGCGCTCGTTTTATCCCACCAATGGTTAAAAGTTTGCAAATAGACTCCAAATTTAAAAATAGAGAACTTTTGATACCCAATAAGCATTTGATCTTTTGGGGACTCATTTTTAGCGTCTTAGTAGCGTTTTATATGCTTTCATTTGCTTAGATTCGAAAACTTGTCAAACTCGCGCTCGTTTTATCCCACGAATGCTTAAAACTTTGCAAATAGACTCCAAATTAAAAAATAGAGAACTTTTGAGACCGAATAACCATTTCTTCTTTTGAGGACTCATTTTTAGCATCTTAGTAGCGTATTATATGCGTTCATTTGCTTAGATTCCAAAACTTGTCAAACTCGCGCTCGTTTTATCCCACGAATTCTTAAAACTTTGCAAATAGACTCCAAATTAAAAAATAGAGAACTTTTGATACCAAATAAGCATTTGATTTTTTGAGGACTCATTTTTAGCATCTTAGTAGCGTATTATATGCGTTCTTTTGCTTAGATTCAAAAACTTATCAAGGTCGAGCTCGTTTTATCCCACGAATGCTTAAAACTTTGCAAATAGACTCCAAATTAAAAAATGGAGAACTTTTGAGACCAAGTAAGCATTTGATCTTTTGAGGACTCATTTTTAGCATCTTAGTAGCGTATTATATGCGTTCTTTTGCTTAGATTCAAAAACTTATCAAGGTCGAGCTCGTTTTATCCCACGAATGCTTAAAACTTTGCAAATAGACTCCAAATTAAAAAATGGAGAAGTTTTGAGACCAAGTAAGCATTTGATCTTTTGAGGACTCATTTTTAGCATCTTAGTAGCGTATTATATGCGTTCTTTTGCTTAGATTCAAAAACTTATCAAGGTCAAGCTCGTTTTATCCCACGAATGCTTAAAACTTTGCAAATAGACTCCAAATTAAAAAATGGAGAAGTTTTGAGACCAAGTAAGCATTTGATCTTTTGAGGACTCATTTTTAGCATCTTAGTAGCGTATTATATTCGTTCTTTTGCTTAGATTCAAAAACTTATCAAGGTCGAGCTCGTTTTATCCCACGAATGCTTAAAACATTGCAAATAGACTCCAAATTAAAAAATGGAGAACTTTTGAGACCAAGTAAGCATTTGATCTTTTGAGGACTCATTTTTAGCATCTTAGTAGCGTATTATATGCGTTCATTTGCTTAGATTCCAAAACTTGTCAAACTCGCGCTCGTTTTATCCCACCAATGGTTAAAAGTTTGCAAATAGACTCCAAATTTAAAAATAAAGAACTTTTGATACCCAATAAGCATTTGATCTTTTGGGGACTCATTTTTAGCGTCTTAGTAGCGTTTTATATGCTTTCATTTGCTTAGATTCGAAAACTTGTCAAACTCGCGCTCGTTTTATCCCACGAATGCTTAAAACTTTGCAAATAGACTCCAAATTAAAAAATAGAGAACTTTTGAGACCGAATAACCATTTCTTCTTTTGAGGACTCATTTTTAGCATCTTAGTAGCGTATTATATGCGTTCATTTGCTTAGATTCCAAAACTTGTCAAACTCGCGCTCGTTTTATCCCACGAATTCTTAAAACTTTGCAAATAGACTCCAAATTAAAAAATAGAGAACTTTTGATACCAAATAAGCATTTGATTTTTTGAGGACTCATTTTTAGCATCTTAGTAGCGTATTATATGCGTTCTTTTGCTTAGATTCAAAAACTTATCAAGGTCGAGCTCGTTTTATCCCACGAATGCTTAAAACTTTGCAAATAGACTCCAAATTAAAAAATGGAGAACTTTTGAGACCAAGTAAGCATTTGATCTTTTGAGGACTCATTTTTAGCATCTTAGTAGCGTATTATATGCGTTCTTTTGCTTAGATTCAAAAACTTATCAAGGTCGAGCTCGTTTTATCCCACGAATGCTTAAAACTTTGCAAATAGACTCCAAATTAAAAAATGGAGAAGTTTTGAGACCAAGTAAGCATTTGATCTTTTGAGGACTCATTTTTAGCATCTTAGTAGCGTATTATATGCGTTCTTTTGCTTAGATTCAAAAACTTATCAAGGTCAAGCTCGTTTTATCCCACGAATGCTTAAAACTTTGCAAATAGACTCCAAATTAAAAAATGGAGAAGTTTTGAGACCAAGTAAGCATTTGATCTTTTGAGGACTCATTTTTAGCATCTTAGTAGCGTATTATATGCGTTCTTTTGCTTAGATTCAAAAACTTATCAAGGTCAAGCTCGTTTTATCCCACGAATGCTTAAAACTTTGCAAATAGACTCCAAATTAAAAAATGGAGAAGTTTTGAGACCAAGTAAGCATTTGATCTTTTGAGGACTCATTTTTAGCATCTTAGTAGCGTATTATATTCGTTCTTTTGCTTAGATTCAAAAACTTATCAAGGTCGAGCTCGTTTTATCCCACGAATGCTTAAAACATTGCAAATAGACTCCAAATTAAAAAATGGAGAACTTTTGAGACCAAGTAAGCATTTGATCTTTTGAGGACTCATTTTTAGCATCTTAGTAGCGTATTATATGCGTTCATTTGCTTAGATTCCAAAACTTGTCAAACTCGCGCTCGTTTTATCCCACCAATGGTTAAAAGTTTGCAAATAGACTCCAAATTTAAAAATAAAGAACTTTTGATACCCAATAAGCATTTGATCTTTTGGGGACTCATTTTTAGCGTCTTAGTAGCGTTTTATATGCTTTCATTTGCTTAGATTCGAAAACTTGTCAAACTCGCGCTCGTTTTATCCCACGAATGCTTAAAACTTTGCAAATAGACTCCAAATTAAAAAATAGAGAACTTTTGAGACCGAATAACCATTTCTTCTTTTGAGGACTCATTTTTAGCATCTTAGTAGCGTATTATATGCGTTCATTTGCTTAGATTCCAAAACTTGTCAAACTCGCGCTCGTTTTATCCCACGAATTCTTAAAACTTTGCAAATAGACTCCAAATTAAAAAATAGAGAACTTTTGATACCAAATAAGCATTTGATTTTTTGAGGACTCATTTTTAGCATCTTAGTAGCGTATTATATGCGTTCTTTTGCTTAGATTCAAAAACTTATCAAGGTCGAGCTCGTTTTATCCCACGAATGCTTAAAACTTTGCAAATAGACTCCAAATTAAAAAATGGAGAACTTTTGAGACCAAGTAAGCATTTGATCTTTTGAGGACTCATTTTTAGCATCTTAGTAGCGTATTATATGCGTTCTTTTGCTTAGATTCAAAAACTTATCAAGGTCGAGCTCGTTTTATCCCACGAATGCTTAAAACTTTGCAAATAGACTCCAAATTAAAAAATGGAGAAGTTTTGAGACCAAGTAAGCATTTGATCTTTTGAGGACTCATTTTTAGCATCTTAGTAGCGTATTATATGCGTTCTTTTGCTTAGATTCAAAAACTTATCAAGGTCAAGCTCGTTTTATCCCACGAATGCTTAAAACTTTGCAAATAGACTCCAAATTAAAAAATGGAGAAGTTTTGAGACCAAGTAAGCATTTGATCTTTTGAGGACTCATTTTTAGCATCTTAGTAGCGTATTATATGCGTTCTTTTGCTTAGATTCAAAAACTTATCAAGGTCAAGCTCGTTTTATCCCACGAATGCTTAAAACTTTGCAAATAGACTCCAAATTAAAAAATGGAGAAGTTTTGAGACCAAGTAAGCATTTGATCTTTTGAGGACTCATTTTTAGCATCTTAGTAGCGTATTATATTCGTTCTTTTGCTTAGATTCAAAAACTTATCAAGGTCGAGCTCGTTTTATCCCACGAATGCTTAAAACATTGCAAATAGACTCCAAATTAAAAAATGGAGAACTTTTGAGACCAAGTAAGCATTTGATCTTTTGAGGACTCATTTTTAGCATCTTAGTAGCGTATTATATGCGTTCATTTGCTTAGATTCCAAAACTTGTCAAACTCGCGCTCGTTTTATCCCACCAATGGTTAAAAGTTTGCAAATAGACTCCAAATTTAAAAATAAAGAACTTTTGATACCCAATAAGCATTTGATCTTTTGGGGACTCATTTTTAGCGTCTTAGTAGCGTTTTATATGCTTTCATTTGCTTAGATTCGAAAACTTGTCAAACTCGCGCTCGTTTTATCCCACGAATGCTTAAAACTTTGCAAATAGACTCCAAATTAAAAAATAGAGAACTTTTGAGACCGAATAACCATTTCTTCTTTTGAGGACTCATTTTTAGCATCTTAGTAGCGTATTATATGCGTTCATTTGCTTAGATTCCAAAACTTGTCAAACTCGCGCTCGTTTTATCCCACGAATTCTTAAAACTTTGCAAATAGACTCCAAATTAAAAAATAGAGAACTTTTGATACCAAATAAGCATTTGATTTTTTGAGGACTCATTTTTAGCATCTTAGTAGCGTATTATATGCGTTCTTTTGCTTAGATTCAAAAACTTATCAAGGTCGAGCTCGTTTTATCCCACGAATGCTTAAAACTTTGCAAATAGACTCCAAATTAAAAAATGGAGAACTTTTGAGACCAAGTAAGCATTTGATCTTTTGAGGACTCATTTTTAGCATCTTAGTAGCGTATTATATGCGTTCTTTTGCTTAGATTCAAAAACTTATCAAGGTCGAGCTCGTTTTATCCCACGAATGCTTAAAACTTTGCAAATAGACTCCAAATTAAAAAATGGAGAAGTTTTGAGACCAAGTAAGCATTTGATCTTTTGAGGACTCATTTTTAGCATCTTAGTAGCGTATTATATGCGTTCTTTTGCTTAGATTCAAAAACTTATCAAGGTCAAGCTCGTTTTATCCCACGAATGCTTAAAACTTTGCAAATAGACTCCAAATTAAAAAATGGAGAAGTTTTGAGACCAAGTAAGCATTTGATCTTTTGAGGACTCATTTTTAGCATCTTAGTAGCGTATTATATTCGTTCTTTTGCTTAGATTCAAAAACTTATCAAGGTCGAGCTCGTTTTATCCCACGAATGCTTAAAACATTGCAAATAGACTCCAAATTAAAAAATGGAGAACTTTTGAGACCAAGTAAGCATTTGATCTTTTGAGGACTCATTTTTAGCATCTTAGTAGCGTATTATATGCGTTCATTTGCTTAGATTCCAAAACTTGTCAAACTCGCGCTCGTTTTATCCCACGAATGGTTAAAAGTTTGCAAATAGACTCCAAATTTAAAAATAGAGAACTTTTGAAACCCAATAAGCATTTGATCTTTTGGGGACTCATTTTTAGCATCTTAGTAGCATTTTATATGCTTTCATTTGCTTAGATTCCAAAACTTGTCAAACTCGCGCTCGTTTTATCCCACGAATGCTTAAAACTTTGCAAATAGGCTCCAAATTTAAAAATAGAGAACTTTTGATACCAAATAAGCATTTGATCTTTTGAGGACTCATTTTTAGCATCTTAGTAGCGTATTATATGCGTTCATTTGCTTAGATTCAAAAACGTATCAAGGTCGAGCTCGTTTTATCCCACGAATGCTTAAAACTTTGCAAATAGACTCCAAATTAAAAAATGGAGAACTTTTGAGACCAAGTAAGCATTTGATCTTTTGAGGACTCATTTTTAGCATCTTAGTAGCGTATTATATGCGTTCATTTGCTTAGATTCCAAAACTTGTCAAACTCGCGCTCGTTTTATCCCACGAATGGTTAAAAGTTTGCAAATAGACTCCAAATTTAAAAATAGAGAACTTTTGAAACCCAATAAGCATTTGATCTTTTGAGGACTCATTTTTAGCATCTTAGTAGCATTTTATATGCTTTCATTTGCTTAGATTCCAAAACTTGTCAAACTCGCGCTCGTTTTATCCCACGAATTCTTAAAACTTTGCAAATAGACTCCAAATTAAAAAATAGAGAACTTTTGATACCAAATAAGCATTTGATCTTTTGAGGACTCATTTTTAGCATCTTAGTAGCGTATTATATGCGTTCATTTGCTTAGATTCAAAAACGTATCAAGGTCGAGCTCGTTTTATCCCACGAATGCTTAAAACTTTGCAAATAGACTCCAAATTTAAAAATAGAGAACTTTTGAAACCCAATAAGCATTTGATCTTTTGGGGACTCATTTTTAGCATCTTAGTAGCATTTTATATGCTTTCATTTGCTTAGATTCCAAAACTTGTCAAACTCGCGCTCGTTTTATCCCACGAATGCTTAAAACTTTGCAAATAGGCTCCAAATTTAAAAATAGAGAACTTTTGATACCAAATAAGCATTTGATCTTTTGAGGACTCATTTTTAGCATCTTAGTAGCGTATTATATGCGTTCATTTGCTTAGATTCAAAAACGTATCAAGGTCGAGCTCGTTTTATCCCACGAATGCTTAAAACTTTGCAAATAGACTCCAAATTAAAAAATGGAGAACTTTTGAGACCAAGTAAGCATTTGATCTTTTGAGGACTCATTTTTAGCATCTTAGTAGCGTATTATATGCGTTCATTTGCTTAGATTCCAAAACTTGTCAAACTCGCGCTCGTTTTATCCCACGAATGGTTAAAAGTTTGCAAATAGACTCCAAATTTAAAAATAGAGAACTTTTGAAACCCAATAAGCATTTGATCTTTTGGGGACTCATTTTTAGCATCTTAGTAGCATTTTATATGCTTTCATTTGCTTAGATTCCAAAACTTGTCAAACTCGCGCTCGTTTTATCCCACGAATTCTTAAAACTTTGCAAATAGACTCCAAATTAAAAAATAGAGAACTTTTGATACCAAATAAGCATTTGATTTTTTGAGGACTCATTTTTAGCATCTTAGTAGCGTATTATATGCGTTCTTTTGCTTAGATTCAAAAACTTAGCAAGGTCGAGCTCGTTTTATCCCACGAATGCTTAAAACTTTGCAAATAGACTCCAAATTAAAAAATGGAGAACTTTTGAGACCAAGTAAGCATTTGATCTTTTGAGGACTCATTTTTAGCATCTTAGTAGCGTATTATATGCGTTCTTTTGCTTAGATTCAAAAACTTATCAAGGTCGAACTCGTTTTATCCCACGAATGCTTAAAACTTTGCAAATAGACTCCAAATTAAAAAATGGAGAACTTTTGAGACCAAGTAAGCATTTGATCTTTTGAGGACTCATTTTTAGCATCTTAGTAGCGTATTATATGCGTTCATTTGCTTAGATTCCAAAACTTGTCAAACTCGCGCTCGTTTTATCCCACGAATGGTTAAAAGTTTGCAAATAGACTCCAAATTTAAAAATAGAGAACTTTTGAAACCCAATAAGCATTTGATCTTTTGGGGACTCATTTTTAGCATCTTAGTAGCATTTTATATGCTTTCATTTGCTTAGATTCCAAAACTTGTCAAACTCGCGCTCGTTTTATCCCACGAATGCTTAAAACTTTGCAAATAGGCTCCAAATTTAAAAATAGAGAACTTTTGATACCAAATAAGCATTTGATCTTTTGAGGACTCATTTTTAGCATCCTAGTAGCGTATTATATGCGTTCATTTGCTTAGATTCAAAAACGTATCAAGGTCGAGCTCGTTTTATCCCACGAATGCTTAAAACTTTGCAAATAGACTCCAAATTAAAAAATGGAGAACTTTTGAGACCAAGTAAGCATTTGATCTTTTGAGGACTCATTTTTAGCATCTTAGTAGCGTATTATATGCGTTCATTTGCTTAGATTCCAAAACTTGTCAAACTCGCGCTCGTTTTATCCCACGAATGCTTAAAACTTTGCAAATAGACTCCAAATTAAAAAAATAGAGAACTTTTGATACCGAATAAGCATTTGATCTTTTGAGGACTCATTTTTAGCATCTTAGTAGCGTATTATATGCGTTCTTTTGCTTAGATTCAAAAACTTATCAAGGTCGAGCTCGTTTTATCCCACGAATGCTTAAAACTTTGCAAATAGACTCCAAATTAAAAAATGGAGAACTTTTGAGACCAAGTAAGCATTTGATCTTTTGAGGACTCATTTTTAGCATCTTAGTAGCGTATTATATGCGTTCTTTTGCTTAGATTCAAAAACTTATCAAGGTCGAGCTCGTTTTATCCCACGAATGCTTAAAACTTTGCAAATAGACTCCAAATTAAAAAATGGAGAAGTTTTGAGACCAAGTAAGCATTTGATCTTTTGAGGACTCATTTTTAGCATCTTAGTAGCGTATTATATGCGTTCTTTTGCTTAGATTCAAAAACTTATCAAGGTCAAGCTCGTTTTATCCCACGAATGCTTAAAACTTTGCAAATAGACTCCAAATTAAAAAATGGAGAACTTTTGAGACCAAGTAAGCATTTGATCTTTTGAGGACTCATTTTTAGCATCTTAGTAGCGTATTATATGCGTTCTTTTGCTTAGATTCAAAAACTTATCAAGGTCGAACTCGTTTTATCCCACGAATGCTTAAAACTTTGCAAATAGACTCCAAATTAAAAAATGGAGAACTTTTGAGACCAAGTAAGCATTTGATCTTTTGAGGACTCATTTTTAGCATCTTAGTAGCGTATTATATGCGTTCATTTGCTTAGATTCCAAAACTTGTCAAACTCGCGCTCGTTTTATCCCACGAATGGTTAAAAGTTTGCAAATAGACTCCAAATTTAAAAATAGAGAACTTTTGAAACCCAATAAGCATTTGATCTTTTGGGGACTCATTTTTAGCATCTTAGTAGCATTTTATATGCTTTCATTTGCTTAGATTCCAAAACTTGTCAAACTCGCGCTCGTTTTATCCCACGAATGCTTAAAACTTTGCAAATAGGCTCCAAATTTAAAAATAGAGAACTTTTGATACCAAATAAGCATTTGATCTTTTGAGGACTCATTTTTAGCATCTTAGTAGCGTATTATATGCGTTCATTTGCTTAGATTCAAAAACGTATCAAGGTCGAGCTCGTTTTATCCCACGAATGCTTAAAACTTTGCAAATAGACTCCAAATTAAAAAATGGAGAACTTTTGAGACCAAGTAAGCATTTGATCTTTTGAGGACTCATTTTTAGCATCTTAGTAGCGTATTATATGCGTTCTTTTGCTTAGATTCAAAAACTTATCAAGGTCGAACTCGTTTTATCCCACGAATGCTTAAAACTTTGCAAATAGACTCCAAATTAAAAAATGGAGAACTTTTGAGACCAAGTAAGCATTTGATCTTTTGAGGACTCATTTTTAGCATCTTAGTAGCGTATTATATGCGTTCATTTGCTTAGATTCAAAAACGTATCAAGGTCGAGCTCGTTTTATCCCACGAATGCTTAAAACTTTGCAAATAGACTCCAAATTAAAAAATGGAGAACTTTTGAGACCAAGTAAGCATTTGATCTTTTGAGGACTCATTTTTAGCATCTTAGTAGCGTATTATATGCGTTCATTTGCTTAGATTCCAAAACTTGTCAAACTCGCGCTCGTTTTATCCCACGAATGCTTAAAACTTTGCAAATAGACTCCAAATTAAAAAAATAGAGAACTTTTGATACCGAATAAGCATTTGATCTTTTGAGGACTCATTTTTAGCATCTTAGTAGCGTATTATATGCGTTCTTTTGCTTAGATTCAAAAACTTATCAAGGTCGAGCTCGTTTTATCCCACGA
The DNA here is from genome assembly GCA_963580275.1 of Crataegus laevigata. NCBI lineage: Eukaryota > Viridiplantae > Streptophyta > Magnoliopsida > Rosales > Rosaceae > Crataegus > Crataegus laevigata. Next base: position 10,945,582 of record OY756954.1, read on the forward strand.
ATGCTTAAAACTTTGCAAATAGACTCCAAATTAAAAAATGGAGAACTTTTGAGACCAAGTAAGCATTTGATCTTTTGAGGACTCATTTTTAGCATCTTAGTAGCGTATTATATGCGTTCATTTGCTTAGATTCAAAAACGTATCAAGGTCGAGCTCGTTTTATCCCACGAATGCTTAAAACTTTGCAAATAGACTCCAAATTAAAAAATGGAGAACTTTTGAGACCAAGTAAGCATTTGATCTTTTGAGGACTCATTTTTAGCATCTTAGTAGCGTATTATATGCGTTCATTTGCTTAGATTCCAAAACTTGTCAAACTCGCGCTCGTTTTATCCCACGAATGCTTAAAACTTTGCAAATAGACTCCAAATTAAAAAAATAGAGAACTTTTGATACCGAATAAGCATTTGATCTTTTGAGGACTCATTTTTAGCATTTTAGTAGCGTATTATATGCGTTCTTTTGCTTAGATTCAAAAACTTATCAAGGTCGAGCTCGTTTTATCCCACGAATGCTTAAAACTTTGCAAATAGACTCCAAATTAAAAAATGGAGAACTTTTGAGACCAAGTAAGCATTTGATCTTTTGAGGACTCATTTTTAGCATCTTAGTAGCGTATTATATGCGTTCATTTGCTTAGATTCCAAAACTTGTCAAACTCGCGCTCGTTTTATCCCACGAATGCTTAAAACTTTGCAAATAGACTCCAAATTAAAAAATGGAGAAGTTTTGAGACCAAGTAAGCATTTGATCTTTTGAGGACTCATTTTTAGCATCTTAGTAGCGTATTATATGCGTTCTTTTGCTTAGATTCAAAAACTTATCAAGGTCGAGCTCGTTTTATCCCACGAATGCTTAAAACTTTGCAAATAGACTCCAAATTAAAAAATGGAGAAGTTTTGAGACCAAGTAAGCATTTGATCTTTTGAGGACTCATTTTTAGCATCTTAGTAGCGTATTATATGCGTTCTTTTGCTTAGATTCAAAAACTTATCAAGGTCGAGCTCGTTTTATCCCACGAATGCTTAAAACTTTGCAAATAGACTCCAAATTAAAATATGGAGAACTTTTGAGACCAAGTAAGCATTTGATCTTTTGAGGACTCATTTTTAGCATCTTAGTAGCGTATTATATGCGTTCTTTTGCTTAGATTCAAAAACTTATCAAGGTCGAGCTCGTTTTATCCCACGAATGCTTAAAACATTGCAAATAGACTCCAAATTAAAAAATAGAGAACTTTTGATACCGAATAAGCATTTGATCTTTTGAGGACTCATTTTTAGCATCTTAGTAGCGTATTATATGCGTTCATTTGCTTAGATTCCAAAACTTGTCAAACTCGCGCTCGTTTTATCCCACGAATGGTTAAAAGTTTGCAAATAGACTCCAAATTTAAAAATAGAGAACTTTTGAAACCCAATAAGCATTTGATCTTTTGGGGACTCATTTTTAGCATCTTAGTAGCATTTTATATGCTTTCATTTGCTTAGATTCCAAAACTTGTCAAACTCGCGCTCGTTTTATCCCACGAATGCTTAAAACTTTGCAAATAGGCTCCAAATTTAAAAATAGAGAACTTTTGATACCAAATAAGCATTTGATCTTTTGAGGACTCATTTTTAGCATCTTAGTAGCGTATTATATGCGTTCTTTTGCTTAGATTCAAAAACTTATCAAGGTCGAGCTCGTTTTATCCCACGAATGCTTAAAACTTTGCAAATAGAATCCAAATTAAAAAATGGAGAAGTTTTGAGACCAAGTAAGCATTTGATCTTTTGAGGACTCATTTTTAGCATCTTAGTAGCGTATTATATGCGTTCTTTTGCTTAGATTCAAAAACTTATCAAGGTCGCGCTCGTTTTATCCCACGAATGGTTAAAAGTTTGCAAATAGACTCCAAATTTAAAAATAGAGAACTTTTGAAACCCAATAAGCATTTGATCTTTTGGGGACTCATTTTTAGCATCTTAGTAGCATTTTATATGCTTTCATTTGCTTAGATTCCAAAACTTGTCAAACTCGCGCTCGTTTTATCCCACGAATGCTTAAAACTTTGCAAATAGGCTCCAAATTTAAAAATAGAGAACTTTTGATACCAAATAAGCATTTGATCTTTTGAGGACTCATTTTTAGCATCTTAGTAGCGTATTATATGCGTTCTTTTGCTTAGATTCAAAAACTTATCAAGGTCGAGCTCGTTTTATCCCATGAATGCTTAAAACTTTGCAAATAGAATCCAAATTAAAAAATGGAGAAGTTTTGAGACCAAGTAAGCATTTGATCTTTTGAGGACTCATTTTTAGCATCTTAGTAGCGTATTATATTCGTTCTTTTGCTTAGATTCAAAAACTTATCAAGGTCGAGCTCGTTTTATCCCACGAATGCTTAAAACATTGCAAATAGACTCCAAATTAAAAAATGGAGAACTTTTGAGACCAAGTAAGCATTTGATCTTTTGAGGACTCATTTTTAGCATCTTAGTAGCGTATTATATGCGTTCATTTGCTTAGATTCCAAAACTTGTCAAACTCGCGCTCGTTTTATCCCACGAATGGTTAAAAGTTTGCAAATAGACTCCAAATTTAAAAATAGAGAACTTTTGAAACCCAATTGATAGTTCACATTTCATATGCATTTATAGCATACATATTTGGTGTCTTGGTGATGTGTTCGATTTAAATTAGTTGCATTTTACATTGTTTTGTGTTAGTATGCAGCTATGTGTTTGTTAGGAGCAATTGGAAGGCAAATGAAGCAAAAACACCACTTTTGGTGTCCGAGCATTACTCCAAGCATGGAGAGGTGTTTGATGTGCTAATTTGAAGTCCAAGTGAAGAATTGAGGACAAGTTGGTTGCTAGAATTTCAGGAATTGACAAAGGGTGCAATTCGGCCAGTTTGGGGAATTCTATGCATGGCACATGCATGGGATTCAGATTGGGAGGTTTAACACACCTTGCCATGCATTTGGTTACCCTTTTACCCCCTTTTTCACCTAGAACATTCACCCCCCATTTAGTTACACCATTCAGCCACAATTACACCACAAATTCACCCATGCCGTCAGTTTTATATTCATTAAAACCTGCCCTTGCAGTCATTCCACATGCTTCTCCATTCAAAATGACCACATGCTTGCTCATTTTCTCCATGCCATGCACTATCCATTTCAGAAATTGAATTCCCCATCATTACACACACTTGCATCCCATATTTTACATTTGTTGAGATCCAATCTTGGATCTAAACCTGAAAAGCTATTCCATTCATTCTCTTTAAGTGTAAAGAAATCTGAGGGGGGAAGAATCAATCTTCAATTCGGCATAAACTCTCCAATTCCACAACCCTACACTACTACATTCATCCTTACTCCCAAAACACAAAACACCACACCATTTCTGCCCATTATCTCCCATTTCACAGAAACCATCTCATCATCACCGTGCCACATTCATCTACACCATTCTTGGAGGACTACACCACACTTGGAGAGCTTGCACCGAAGGCCATTCCCAAGTGATCTTCAACACAGTTTTGCTTCAAGGGGTTCTTCTTCTTAATTCTATGTACACTCATGTTATATTTCTATGTCAAATCTTTGTAAACATGAAGTGTAACTAATCTCTATATAGGGATTCGATGTAGCCTAGCAAGATTGCCATGTAGTTAACTCGGAAATGCTCAGTTTATCATTCTATTTCTTGTTTCACTCTCTGATTTTAATTGTGACTTTGTGTGTTGATTTTGATGCTTGATCACCATTTGAATTAACCATAAGTTGTTTAGCCAATCTTATAGCACACATCATGCATAACCTTGGCAGATATGGGAATGAATGAAGGGAATGTTTGGCATACATCCTGCCAAGTGTTTCCTTTGGTTTTATGAAAGTTTCTTATGCTTAACACATTCTTGATTAATAACCGAAGTTGCACATCACAATTAGGTCCATGATTAGGAATATTTGATCAAAACCACACACCATATGGATGATCATAACTAAAGTGAAACAAACTCAAGAAATAGATCGATGGGTGAGCATAACTTGAATTAACAAACATGGAATCAATTAGCTATGGTGAAACCGAATCCCTAGCTCCTTCTCTCTATTGATACAATCCCTAGCCCCAACTCCCTCGGTTCTACCCCATTTTATTACTTGTTATCTTATTTACTTGTAGCCATTTCATGTCCGTATGTTTCAAGATACAACATCAAATCTGTTTAACTTGATTAGTTCTAGGTTCTAGTAAGTTTCTTGCAAAACAAGTGGTTATATAGGTCTAATTAGTCCCTGTGGATTCGACACCCTTACTTGTGTTCTTATACTCAACATGTTTGTAGCACTAGGAAGGAAATACTTCAACACCAATAAGCATTTGATCTTTTGGGGACTCATTTTTAGCATCTTAGTAGCATTTTATATGCTTTCATTTGCTTAGATTCCAAAACTTGTCAAACTCGCGCTCGTTTTATCCCACGAATGCTTAAAACTTTGCAAATAGGCTCCAAATTTAAAAATAGAGAACTTTTGATACCAAATAAGCATTTGATCTTTTGAGGACTCATTTTTAGCATCTTAGTAGCGTATTATATGCGTTCATTTGCTTAGATTCAAAAACGTATCAAGGTCGAGCTCGTTTTATCCCACGAATGCTTAAAACTTTGCAAATAGACTCCAAATTAAAAAATGGAGAACTTTTGAGACCAAGTAAGCATTTGATCTTTTGAGGACTCATTTTTAGCATCTTAGTAGCGTATTATATGCGTTCATTTGCTTAGATTCCAAAACTTGTCAAACTCGCGCTCGTTTTATCCCACGAATGCTTAAAACTTTGCAAATAGACTCCAAATTAAAAAAATAGAGAACTTTTGATACCGAATAAGCATTTGATCTTTTGAGGACTCATTTTTAGCATCTTAGTAGCGTATTATATGCGTTCTTTTGCTTAGATTCAAAAACTTATCAAGGTCGAGCTCGTTTTATCCCACGAATGCTTAAAACTTTGCAAATAGACTCCAAATTAAAAAATGGAGAACTTTTGAGACCAAGTAAGCATTTGATCTTTTGAGGACTCATTTTTAGCATCTTAGTAGCGTATTAAATGTGTTCATTTGCTTAGATTCCAAAACTTGTCAAACTCGCGCTCGTTTTATCCCACGAATGCTTAAAACTTTGCAAATAGACTCCAAATTAAAAAATGGAGAAGTTTTGAGACCAAGTAAGCATTTGATCTTTTGAGGACTCATTTTTAACATCTTAGTAGCGTATTATATGCGTTCTTTTGCTTAGATTCAAAAACTTATCAAGGTCGAGCTCGTTTTCTCCCACGAATGCTTAAAACTTTGCAAATAGACTCCAAATTAAAATATGGAGAACTTTTGAGACCAAGTAAGCATTTGATCTTTTGAGGACTCATTTTTAGCATCTTAGTAGCGTATTATATGCGTTCTTTTGCTTAGATTCAAAAACTTATCAAGGTCGAGCTCGTTTTATCCCACGAATGCTTAAAACTTTGCAAATAGACTCCAAATTAAAAAATGGAGAAGTTTTGAGACCAAGTAAGCATTTGATCTTTTGAGGACTCATTTTTAGCATCTTAGTAGCGTATTATATGCGTTCTTTTGCTTAGATTCAAAAACTTATCAAGGTCGAGCTCGTTTTATCCCACGAATGCTTAAAACTTTGCAAATAGACTCCAAATTAAAATATGGAGAACTTTTGAGACCAAGTAAGCATTTGATCTTTTGAGGACTCATTTTTAGCATCTTAGTAGCGTATTATATGCGTTCTTTTGCTTAGATTCAAAAACTTATCAAGGTCGAGCTCGTTTTATCCCACGAATGCTTAAAACATTGCAAATAGACTCCAAATTAAAAAATAGAGAACTTTTGATACCGAATAAGCATTTGATCTTTTGAGGACTCATTTTTAGCATCTTAGTAGCGTATTATATGCGTTCATTTGCTTAGATTCCAAAACTTGTCAAACTCGCGCTCGTTTTATCCCACGAATGGTTAAAAGTTTGCAAATAGACTCCAAATTTAAAAATAGAGAACTTTTGAAACCCAATAAGCATTTGATCTTTTGGGGACTCATTTTTAGCATCTTAGTAGCATTTTATATGCTTTCATTTGCTTAGATTCCAAAACTTGTCAAACTCGCGCTCGTTTTATCCCACGAATGCTTAAAACTTTGCAAATAGGCTCCAAATTTAAAAATAGAGAACTTTTGATACCAAATAAGCATTTGATCTTTTGAGGACTCATTTTTAGCATCTTAGTAGCGTATTATATGCGTTCTTTTGCTTAGATTCAAAAACTTATCAAGGTCGAGCTCGTTTTATCCCACGAATGCTTAAAACTTTGCAAATAGAATCCAAATTAAAAAATGGAGAAGTTTTGAGACCAAGTAAGCATTTGATCTTTTGAGGACTCATTTTTAGCATCTTAGTAGCGTATTATATGCGTTCTTTTGCTTAGATTCAAAAACTTATCAAGGTCGCGCTCGTTTTATCCCACGAATGGTTAAAAGTTTGCAAATAGACTCCAAATTTAAAAATAGAGAACTTTTGAAACCCAATAAGCATTTGATCTTTTGGGGACTCATTTTTAGCATCTTAGTAGCATTTTATATGCTTTCATTTGCTTAGATTCCAAAACTTGTCAAACTCGCGCTCGTTTTATCCCACGAATGCTTAAAACTTTGCAAATAGGCTCCAAATTTAAAAATAGAGAACTTTTGATACCAAATAAGCATTTGATCTTTTGAGGACTCATTTTTAGCATCTTAGTAGCGTATTATATGCGTTCTTTTGCTTAGATTCAAAAACTTATCAAGGTCGAGCTCGTTTTATCCCACGAATGCTTAAAACTTTGCAAATAGAATCCAAATTAAAAAATGGAGAAGTTTTGAGGCCAAGTAAGCATTTGATCTTTTGAGGACTCATTTTTAGCATCTTAGTAGCGTATTATATGCGTTCTTTTGCTTAGATTCCAAAACATATCAAGGTCGAGCTCGTTTTATCCCACGAATGCTTAAAACTTCGCAAATAGACTCCAAATTAAAAAATGGAGAACTTTTGAGACCAAGTAAGCATTTGATCTTTTGAGGACTCATTTTTAGCATCTTAGTAGCGTATTATATGCGTTCATTTGCTTAGATTCCAAAACTTGTCAAACTCGCGCTCGTTTTATCCCACGAATGCTTAAAACTTTGCAAATAGACTCCAAATTTAAAAATAGAGAACTTTTGATACCAAATAAGCATTTGATTTTTTGAGGACTCATTTTTAGCATCTTAGTAGCGTATTATATGCGTTCTTTTGCTTAGATTCAAAAACTTATCAAGGTCGAGCTCGTTTTATCCCACGAATGCTTAAAACTTTGCAAATAGACTCCAAATTAAAAAATGGAGAGGTTTTGAGACCAAGTAAGCATTTGATCTTTTGAGGACTCATTTTTAGCATCTTAGTAGCGTATTATATGCGTTCTTTTGCTTAGATTCAAAAACTTATCAAGGTCGAACTCGTTTTATCCCACGAATGCTTAAAACTTTGCAAATAGACTCCAAATTAAAAAATGGAGAACTTTTGAGACCAAGTAAGCATTTGATCTTTTGAGGACTCATTTTTAGCATCTTAGTAGCGTATTATATGCGTTCATTTGCTTAGATTCCAAAACTTGTCAAACTCGCGCTCGTTTTATCCCACGAATGCTTAAAACTTTGCAAATAGACTTTGAATTAAAAAATAGAGAACTTTTGAGACCGAATAACCATTTGATCTTTTGAGGACTCATTTTTAGCATCTTAGTAGCGTATTATATGCATTCATTTGCTTACATTCCAAAACTTGTCAAACTCGCGCTTGTTTTATCCCACCAATGGTTAAAAGTTTGCAAATAGACTCCAAATTTAAAAATAGAGAACTTTTGATACCCAATAAGCATTTGATCTTTTGGGGACTCATTTTTAGCATCTTAGTAGCGTTTTATATGCTTTCATTTGCTTAGATTCCAAAACTTGTCAAACTCGCGCTCGTTTTATCCCACGAATGCTTAAAACTTTGCAAATAGACTCCAAATTTAAAAATAGAGAACTTTTGATACCAAATAAGCATTTGATTTTTTGAGGACTCATTTTTAGCATCTTAGTACCGTATTATATGCGTTCTTTTGCTTAGATTCAAAAACTTATCAAGGTCGAGCTCGTTTTATCCCACGAATGCTTAAAACTTTGCAAATAGACTCCAAATTAAAAAATGGAGAAGTTTTGAGACCAAGTAAGCATTTGATCTTTTGAGGACTCATTTTTAGCATCTTAGTAGCGTATTATATGCGTTCTTTTGCTTAGATTCAAAAACTTATCAAGGTCGAACTCGTTTTATCCCACGAATGCTTAAAACTTTGCAAATAGACTCCAAATTAAAAAATGGAGAACTTTTGAGACCAAGTAAGCATTTGATCTTTTGAGGACTCATTTTTAGCATCTTAGTAGCGTATTATATGCGTTCATTTGCTTAGATTCCAAAACTTGTCAAACTCGCGCTCGTTTTATCCCACGAATGCTTAAAACTTTGCAAATAGACTTTGAATTAAAAAATAGAGAACTTTTGAGACCGAATAACCATTTCATCTTTTGAGGACTCATTTTTAGCATCTTAGTAGCGTATTATATGCATTCATTTGCTTAGATTCCAAAACTTGTCAAACTCGCGCTCGTTTTATCCCACCAATGGTTAAAAGTTTGCAAATAGACTCCAAATTTAAAAATAGAGAACTTTTGATACCCAATAAGCATTTGATCTTTTGGGGACTCATTTTTAGCATCTTAGTAGCGTTTTATATGCTTTCATTTGCTTAGATTCCAAAACTTGTCAAACTCGCGCTCGTTTTATCCCACGAATGCTTAAAACTTTGCAAATAGACTCCAAATTTAAAAATAGAGAACTTTTGATACCAAATAAGCATTTGATTTTTTGAGGACTCATTTTTAGCATCTTAGTAGCGTATTATATGCGTTCTTTTGCTTAGATTCAAAAACTTATCAAGGTCGAGCTCGTTTTATCCCACGAATGCTTAAAACTTTGCAAATAGACTCCAAATTAAAAAATGGAGAAGTTTTGAGACCAAGTAAGCATTTGATCTTTTGAGGACTCATTTTTAGCATCTTAGTAGCGTATTATATGCGTTCTTTTGCTTAGATTCAAAAACTTATCAAGGTCGAACTCGTTTTATCCCACGAATGCTTAAAACTTTGCAAATAGACTCCAAATTAAAAAATGGAGAACTTTTGAGACCAAGTAAGCATTTGATCTTTTGAGGACTCATTTTTAGCATCTTAGTAGCGTATTATATGCGTTCATTTGCTTAGATTCCAAAACTTGTCAAACTCGCGCTCGTTTTATCCCACGAATGCTTAAAACTTTGCAAATAGACTTTGAATTAAAAAATAGAGAACTTTTGAGACCGAATAACCATTTCATCTTTTGAGGACTCATTTTTAGCATCTTAGTAGCGTATTATATGCGTTCATTTGCTTAGATTCCAAAACTTGTCAAACTCGCGCTCGTTTTATCCCACGAATTCTTAAAACTTTGCAAATAGACTCCAAATTAAAAAATAGAGAACTTTTGATACCAAATAAGCATTTGATCTTTTGAGGACTCATTTTTAGCATCTTAGTAGCGTATTATATGAGTTCTTTTGCTTAGATTCCAAAACTTATCAAACTCGCGCTCGTTATATCCCACGAGTGCTTAAAACTTTGCAAATAGACTCCAAATTTAAAAATAGAGAACTTTTGATACCAAATAAGCATTTGATCTTTTGAGGACTCATTTTTAGCATCTTAGTAGCGTATTATATGAGTTCTTTTGCTTAGATTCCAAAACTTATCAAACTCGCGCTCGTTATATCCCACGAGTGCTTAAAACTTTGCAAATAGACTCCAAATTTAAAAATAGAGAACTTTTGATACCAAATAAGCATTTGATCTCTTGAGGACTCATTTTTAGCATCTTAGTAGCGTATTATATGCGTTCTTTTGCTTAGATTGAAAAACTTATCAAGGTCGAGCTCGTTTTATCCCACGAATGCTTAAAACTTTGCAAATAGACTCCAAATTAAAAAATGGAGAACTTTTGAGACCAAGTAAGCATTTAATCTTTTGAGGACTCATTTTTAGCATCTTAATAGCGTATTATATGCGTTCTTTTGCTTAGATTCCAAAACTTGTCAAACTCACGCCCGTTTTATCCCACGAATGCTTAAAACTTTGCAAATAGAATCCAAATTAAAAAATTGAGAACTTTTGAGACCAAATAAGCATTTGATATTTTGAGGACTCATTTTTAGCATCTTCATAGCATATTATAAGCATTCATTTGAGTAAAATCGAAAACTTAAAAACTCGCGCTCGTTTTATCCCACGAATCCTTAAAACTTTGGAAATAGACTCCAAATTAAAAAATAGAGAACTTTTGATACCAAATAAGCATTTGATCTTTTGAGGACTCATTTTTAGCATCTTAGTAGCGTATTATATGCGTTCTTTTGCTTAGATTCCAAAACTTATCAAACTCGCGCTCGTTTTATCCCACGAGTGCTTAAAACTTTGCAAATAGACTCCAAATTTAAAAATAGAGAACTTTTGATACCAAATAAGCATTTGATCTTTTGAGGACTCATTTTTAGCATCTTAGTAGCGTATTATATGCGTTCTTTTGCTTAGATTCCAAAACTTGTCAAACTCAGGGTCGTTTTATCCCACGAATACTTAATACTTTGCAAATAGACTCCAAATTAAAAAATGGAGAACTTTTGAGACCAAGTAAGCATTTGATCGTTTGAGGACTCATTTTTAGCATCTTAGTAGCGTATTATATACGTTCATTTGCTTAGATTCCAAAACTTGTCAAACTCACGCTCGTTTTATCCCACGAATGCTTAAAACTTTGCAAATAGACTCCAAATTTAAAAATAGAGAACTTTTGGGACCAAATAAGCATTTGATCTTTTGAGGACTCATTTTTAGCATCTTAGTAGCGTATTATATACGTTCATTTGCTTAGATTCCAAAACTTGTCAAACTCACGCTCGTTTTATTCCACGAATGCTTAAAACTTTTCAAATAGACTCCAAATTTTAAAATAGAGAACTTTTGAGACCGGATAAGATTTTGATCTTTTTAGGACTCATTTATAGCATCTTAGTAGCGTATTATGTGCATTCATTTGCTTAGATTCCAAAACATGTCAACCTTGCGCTCGTTTTATCCCACGAATGCTTAAAACTTTGCAAATAGACTCCAAATTAAAAAATAGAGAACTTTTGAGACCAAATAAGCATTTGATCTTTTGAGGACTCATTTTTAGCATCTTCATAGCATATTATAAGCGTTCACTTGAGTAAAATCGAAAACTTAAAAACTCGCGCTCGTTTTATCCCACGAATCCTTAAAACTTTGCAAATAGACTCCAAATTAAAAAATAGAAAACTTTTGAGACCGAATAACCATTTCATCTTTTTAGGACTCATTTTTAGCATCTTAGTAGCGTATTATATGCGTTCTTTTGCTTAGATTCCAAAACTTATCAAACTCGCGCTCGTTTTATCCCACGAGTGCTTAAAACTTTGCAAATAGACTCCAAATTTAAAAATAGAGAACTTTTGATACCAAATAAGCATTTGATCTTTTGAGGACTCATTTTTAGCATCTTAGTAGCGTATTATATGCGTTCTTTTGCTTAGATTCCAAAACTTGTCAAACTCAGGGTCGTTTTATCCCACGAATACTTAATACTTTGCAAATAGACTCCAAATAGACTCCAAATTAAAAAATGGAGAACTTTTGAGACCAAGTAAGCATTTGATCGTTTGAGGACTCATTTTTAGCATCTTAGTAGCGTATTATATACGTTCATTTGCTTAGATTCCAAAACTTGTCAAACTCACGCTCGTTTTATCCCACGAATGCTTAAAACTTTGCAAATAGACTCCAAATTAAAAAATAGAGAACTTTTGGGACCAAATAAGCATTTGATCTTTTGAGGACTCATTTTTAGCATCTTAGTAGCGTATTATATACGTTCATTTGCTTAGATTCCAAAACTTGTCAAACTCACGCTCGTTTTATTCCACGAATGCTTAAAACTTTTCAAATAGACTCCAAATTTTAAAATAGAGAACTTTTGAGACCGGATAAGCTTTTGATCTTTTTAGGACTCATTTATAGCATCTTAGTAGCGTATTATATGCATTCATTTGCTTAGATTCCAAAACTTGTCAACCTCGCGCTCGTTTTATCCCACGAATGCTTAAAACTTTGCAAATAGACTCCAAATTAAAAAATAGAGAACTTTTGAGACCAAATAAGCATTTGATCTTTTGAGGACTCATTTTTAGCATCTTCATAGCATATTATAAGCGTTCACTTGAGTAAAATCGAAAACTTAAAAACTCGCGCTCGTTTTATCCCACGAATCCTTAAAACTTTGCAAATAGACTCGAAATTAAAAAATAGAGAACTTTTGAGACCGAATAACCATTTCATCTTTTTAGGACTCATTTTTAGCATCTTAATAGCGTATTATATGCGTTCATTTGCTTAGATTCCAAAACTTGTCAAACTCACGCCCGTTTTTGATAGGAGCATATTTATGCGCCTTAGTTTAGCTTGTTCTTGTGCATTTATATTGTTTTCCTTAGCTAAAGTAGTCTTTTGAGCTAGTTTTATGTATTTTCAGGTTTTAAGGGCAAAGTATGCAAAAGGAGGCATTTTGGGAGCCTTTTGGAGCAAATTAGAGCTTGGAATGGATATCGTATGCTTGGAGCCATGAGGATGGACGAAATTGAAGACTTGAAGATGATGAGTCCTACTTGAGCAAGGTTTCCTAGTTGGAGTAGGAAAATCCCAAATGAAGATGGAATCCTAGCTAAATTGGGTTTCCTAGTTGAATTAGGAATCCTAGTGGAAATTGGTTTCCTAGTTGAATTGGGAAACCTAGAAGAATGAAGTTTCCTACTCAAACAAGGTTTCCTACTTGAAGTAGGAAAGTTAAACCCCAAATGGCCTCAAGTTGCAGCAACAATGAAGTTTTCCTAGTTCTAGAAGGAAAAAGAATTCCAAAATGAAGAAGGATTAGTTTTCCTAATCCTAGTGCACAAAGGCTCCCTAAACATTGTTGGAAACAATTAGAAGATTCTAGAGCTTTCCCTTGCTTTGGCTGTAAGTTCACCTAGTTTCTAAGGGATTAGGCTTTCTAGAAGGCCTATCCTAATCCCTACAAAGGTGCCGCACCCTTCCCTTCTAGAAGTTCCATTCTCCCTTGCCTTGCAAGGCTTTCTAGAAGCCTTATCACCCTATCCCTAGCTGCCGCACCTTATTGCCCTATTTCCCCTTGGATTTCAGATTTAATTAGCCCAATTCCTTGTGAATTTGGGTTAATTGGGCCATAAACCCCTCTCCTTATTGGATTTACAATTTCTGCTACACTTAGGAGGCCTAATCCATCAATTAAATTAAATCCAAGCCCTAATCTGATTTATCTAGGGTTAGGGTGCCTATATATACATGTGCTTATGTGTGCCGCACCTATTATTCATTCCTCCAGCCAGAAATTACAAAGTGCCGCACAACTCCCCTCTCCCATCCTTTGCCGCAAGCTTCCATACACACCAACCATCACCACCGTGCCTACCACCACTGCACCATCACCACCGTGCCCTGTCCACAACCAAATCACCTTGTGCGCCACCTTTGGAGGCTAGGAGAAGAGTGCACCGTGCAGTCCAAGGGGGAGAAGAAGGCTTATGCAAGAATCTGCCACCATTGGAGTGTTTGGAGTTCTTTCTTTCCTTGTTTCTGTTTTCATGTTTAATTTAATTTGTTGTTCAAATATGTTAAACATGTGGAACTAATTTCTTTATAGTTAGAGGCGAATTTGAAGCCATGGACATATGTTGGTTATGATTTGATTTACTCCAGATTATGAATTCATGAACTTTGGATGTGGTTTACTTTTCTGTTTTGATTAAGAACTTGTTTATGTATGTGGGTTGAGGGTCGACACTTAATTTGCATGCTTAAACTTGATGCTAGGATATAAGGGAATTTCACCTAATCGTTATTAACTTATATTCATGAGTAGTAAAGATCGCTAGTCACGATTATGTTTAGTAAACCCTAGGTTGGATTAACATGCGTATTCCATAGTTATGAATGCCTAGTCGTTGTTTATGATTTCCATTGAATTTAATGATTCTTGTTGAATGTCTCTATCATGCGTATTCCATAGTTAGGGACTTTGATGAGGAATAATTTGGTTGCAATGCGTATTCCATTCAATTCAATGAAATTAGGGAAATCTGAGAATTAATTAGTTCAATACAATTAATTTGGGGCATCGTCATTCATAAGTTCATTGAAATCATAACTGGGAATCAAGTTGTATACATATGTTCATGTGTGGATAAGGAACCCTCTAACTAGTTTCTCAATCCATTCAATTCACCAAAATCTGTTTAGAATCTGTTTTGTTTTTAAGTTTCTGTTTTATTTCTAAATTCGTCAAAACCAATCCCCTATTTATTTTAAAGTGTTAGATTAGCTAGAAATACATTTAGATTGTGTTTCTAGGAGTTTTGAGTCAAGTTAGAACCAATTTTCGTCAAAAATTGTGTTTGTGCTCAAAACTGCCCAGAAAGTGATTTTGAGGCAGTTTTGAGTGTTTCTGGGCTGTTTTAAGTCTTTTGCTTTGTTTTAGTGTTTTAAACTCTAGTTTTGCATTCTTTGAGTCTAGTTTAGTGTCTTATATTGTGTTTTTACGTTTTTGAGTCAGTTTCACATTGATTAGCATCCCTAGTTAATCCCCGGTCTAGAACGATCCCTATTTGCTCTTATACTACAATTGTCATCCATAGGGTTTAATTTGAGTGTCAATCTAATTTTCACATCAAATTTTGGCGCCGTTGCCGGGGATTAGCAAACTTGCTAATCCCTTGTGTTTCTGCCGTGTGTCTTTAGTTAATTTATCTTGTGTTCTTATTTTGTTTTGTTTTCTTGGTTTAGGTACTAGTGCATGACGCGGAGTTCTCAAACTGTGCATGCACATATCTTGGAATTTAACGACGATTTTGAACGTGATTTGAGAAGAAAGAGGAGGCATCCCGAACCTAGTGAACCTAGTTCAAGTTCAGAAGCCGAATCTGAGTTTGAGGAAGAAGAAGAGGAAGTTATGGAAAGGGACAATCTGACCATCAAAGAACTATCGGCCTCGGGGTTGGTCAATGCCGCACCATTATGCATTCAATACCCCCCGGCTGCCCTAGGTAAGACCGCTGAGTTCGAATTGAAGTCGAACTTGTTGCATCATATTCCGAAATTCCATGGGCTTTCCATGGAGGATCCCAACAAGCATCTCAAGGAGTTCGAGGTGGTTTGTTCGAGCATGACACCTCTAAATGTCGATGGGAACATTCTGATGATGAAGTCTTTTCCATTCTCACTTTTGGAAAAGGCTAAGGATTGGCTCTTCGAGTTAGCACCTGGAACGGTTACATCTTGGGATAGCATGAAAAGAGCTTTCTTGGAGAAATTTTTCCCAACTTCAAGAGTCATTCTCTTGAGGAAACGGATTAGTGGTATCCAACAAAATCAAGGTGAGTACTTTCCTTCTTATTATGAACGCTTTAAATCACTTGTTGCTTCATGTCCACAGCATCAAATGAAGGAGGAGCTGCTCATTCAATACTTCTACGAAGGACTCCTTCCCATGGAACGTCAAATGCTTGATGCATCGGCGGGAGGTGCGTTGGTGGATAAAACTCCGGGGGCTGCAAAAGTTCTAATTGCCAACCGAGCGCATAATGCACAACAATACGAAGGAGTTGGACAAAGGGACTCCCCACGGCCACAAGTGAATGAGGTAAGTTCTTCATCCGACATTCAATCCCAATTAGCTAACCTCACTTCTATTGTTTCTCAGTTGGCCGAGGGAATGAAGATACATGGACCAAGTGTTTGTGGCGTGTGCTCCATGCAAGGACATGCCAATGATCAATGCCCTCAATTGCTTGAGAGTGGGGGATGGGAATCTGCCAATGCCGTGGGTTTTGGGAGCCAAAACCAACCACGCCATGATCCATACTCAAACACCTACAATCCGGGGTGGAGAGACCATCCAAATTTCAAATGGCGGGATCCTCAACAACCCCAACAACAAGGAGGATTTAGGCAGCAACCACCGGGCTTCTATACAAAGCCATTCGTTCCAAATCAAAACCAAGTGCAATCCGCCCCAACGAGTTCAGGTATGTCTTTGGATAGTGATCAAGTTGTTAAGTTACTTACTACTTTGACGCAGGAAGTACAAACTCAAAATAAAGAGAGACATATCCAAGACAAACGAGTGGACAATTTGGAGAAGCAAATGGGCCAAATTGCCGAGTTTATGGGGCAGATTAGAGAACAAGGTAAATTGCCTAGTGGAACCGTGATTAATCCTAAGGGCGGATTTGAAACCGCCAAGGCAATCTTGTTACGAAGCGGTAAGCAGGTTGGAAACAATTCAAAGCCATCCAAATCAAGTCAAGAAGAGGAGGACAAGTTGCTGCAAGAGGAAGTACAGGGACCAAATCTCACGGCCAAGGATGAACAATCCTTGCCGCCACCATCTAACCCTCCTAAGCCGTCCCCAAACACCAAGGTAAGTCCCAATTCGACTTTTTCTAGTTCTATTCCACTAAATGTGCCCTTTCCTGGCAGGTTTAGGCAATCAAAGAAGGAAGAAGCCGAGAAGGACATTCTAGAGACCTTCCGGAAAGTTCAAGTCAATATCCCGCTCCTTGATGCAATTAAGCAAGTTCCGAGGTATGCTAAGTTTTTAAAAGAACTTTGTACAACAAGGAGAAGGATTTCGAACAAAGAAGTGGTTCAGGTAAGTGAGAATGTGTCTGCTGTGTTACAAAGGAAATTACCCCCTAAATGCAAAGATCCGGGTAGTTTTACAATTCCATGCGTTATTGGTAATACTAAGTTTGAACAATGCATGTTAGACTTAGGGGCTTCAATTAATGTTATGCCATACTCTGTTTATGCATCTATGAACTTAGGTGAGCTTAAAAATGATGGTGTGATTATTCAGTTAGCCGATCGTTCTAACGCATATCCAAAGGGTGTTTTGGAAGATGTTTTGGTGCAGGTTGGTAATTTGATATTCCCAGCGGATTTCTACGTACTTGACATGGAGGATGCACCCCATTCTACCCCATTGCCGATTTTATTAGGGAGGCCTTTCATGAAAACAGCCCGCACCAAGATAGATGTGTTTAAAGGAACTTTAACGATGGAATAAGAAGAGTTTTTGAAATGAGTTGAAAAGCGGAGCAAATGGAGGAGGAGTTGGCTTGTTTGTAGCATAGAGCTTTGCTCTTCGTCTTCCGGGCCTTTAATAATGAATTCTTTTGATGGGGAAGTCATTGATTTCAATCTTTCTGAAAGTATTAAATTTCCTAAGGACGATCATTCTTGTTTTTCTATTGACATAATTGATGACTTGGCGCAGGATTTCCTTGATTGCTTGGAGAGGGATACACTTGAAACAACAATTGCACAAGGAATTGGGCAAAAATCTGGTTTTGCCGTGCCTAGAAGTGAAGAGGAGGCCGAGATAGTGGCTGCCCTTGAGTCACTACCTCAACACTATGGTAAGCCTTTTAACAGAAATTCAATTCCCGTTTCCACTAATAAGTTGTTACCCTCAGTGATTCAGGCACCCGTACTTGAACTTAAACCGTTGCCCGATCATTTAAAGTACGTCTTTTTGGGAGACAACGAGACGTTGCCCGTCATTGTCTCCTCCTCACTCACGGCATTAGAGGAGGAGAAGTTGATCCGTGTGTTGCAAGAGCACAAAACGGCCATTGGGTGGACTTTGGCCGACATTAGGGGAATTAGCCCTACGACGTGCATGCATCGCATACTTCTAGAGGAGGGGGCTAAACCAACTCGAGAGGCTCAGCGCCGTCTCAACCCTCCAATGATGGAAGTTGTGAAGAAAGAGATCATCAAACTTCTTGATTGTGGAGTGATTTATCCGATCTCTGATAGCCGTTGGGTGTCACCGGTGCAATGTGTCCCAAAGAAATCCGGAGTGACAGTGGTGAAGAATGCCGAGAATGAGCTTGTGCCAACCCGTATCCAAACAGGTTGGCGTGTGTGCATCGATTATAGGAAGCTCAACGCCACCACAAGGAAGGACCACTTCCCTTTGCCATTCATCGATCAAATGCTTGAAAGGTTAGCCGGTCATTCTTTCTATTGTTTCCTTGATGGTTATTCTGGTTATAATCAGATTGTCATAGCTCCGGATGACCAAGAAAAGACTACTTTCACGTGCCCCTTTGGTACCTTTGCTTATCGTCGCATGCCTTTTGGGTTATGCAACGCTCCGGCTACATTTCAAAGGTGTATGGTAAGTATCTTTTCAGATTTTGTGGAAAAGATAATTGAGGTATTTATGGATGATTTCAGTGTATTTGGTGATTCATTCGATGGTTGTTTGGAAAATCTCACGATAATCTTGAAACGATGTGTAGAAACTAACCTTGTGCTTAATTGGGAAAAATGTCATTTTATGGTTAGACAAGGCATAGTTTTAGGGCATATTGTTTCAGAAAGAGGAATAGAAGTGGATAAATCGAAAATAGATCTTGTACGCTACTTACCCTCTCCTACTTCGGTTCGAGAGATTCGTTCGTTTCTTGGTCATGCAGGATTTTATAGGCGGTTTATCAAGGACTTCTCCAAGATCTCAAATCCTCTTTGCCGTCTCCTCCAAAAAGATGTGGCGTTTGACTTTAACGAGGAGTGTGAGAAGGCGTTCAAACACCTCAAGGACATGCTAACTTCGGCCCCTATCATAATGCCACCGGATTGGAGCCTTCCCTTTGAACTTATGTGTGATGCATCCGATTATGCATTAGGAGCTGTTTTGGGGCAGAGGAAGGACAAGAGGCCGCATGTTATCTATTATGCATCCCGGACTTTGAACGATGCACAATTGAACTATTCTACCACTGAAAAAGAACTTCTTGCTGTTGTATTTGCTTTAGATAAATTTCGTTCTTATTTGCTTGGTACTAAAGTGATTATTTATACTGACCATGCAGCGTTGAAGTACTTGTTCACCAAGAAGGAGGCCAAACCAAGACTCATTCGGTGGATGCTTCTTCTCCAAGAGTTCGATATCGAAATCCGGGATAAGAAAGGAAGTGAGAACGTGGTGGCTGACCACTTGAGCCGCATGGTGAATGAGGAGGATGCCGTGCCTATCATAGAGACATTCCCAGATGAACAATTGATGTCCATCGAGGTAAGTGAACCATGGTATGCTGATTTGGTGAATTATTTGGTGTCTAAACATGTTCCTAGTGAATTACTTAAACACCAATGTGATAAATTGAAGAAAGAGGCACGGTTTTATGTGTGGGATGACCCGTATTTATGGAAATATTGCCCTGATCAAGTTATACGTAGGTGTGTGCACGATTCTGAGTTTCATGCTATTTTAACGTTTTGTCACACTTATGCTTGTGGGGGACACTTTGGCACACAGAGAACTGCACTTAAGGTGTTAGAATGTGGTTTCTATTGGCCTACCATTTTTAGGGATGCTAGAACATTTTGCATGTCTTGTGATAGATGCCAAAGAACGGGCAATATTGGTCCTAAACAACAAATGCCGCAAACCCCAATTTTTAGTGTTGAAATCTTTGATGTTTGGGGTATTGATTTTATGGGTCCCTTTCCTTCGTCACATGGTTTTCTTTACATATTGCTTGCTGTAGATTATGTGTCGAAATGGGTGGAAGCAAAAGCCACCCGAACTAATGATTCTCGAGTGGTTGCAGATTTTGTGAAAACTAACATTTTTGCAAGGTTTGGAATGCCAAGAGTGCTAATCAGTGATGGAGGGTCCCATTTTTGTAATCGAACCATCGAGGCGTTGCTCAAGAAATACAATGTCACACATAAGGTGGCCACACCTTATCATCCTCAAACGAGTGGGCAAGCCGAGGTTTCGAATAGGGAAATCAAGCAGATTCTAGAGAAGACCGTGGGGCCGACAAGGAAGGATTGGAGTTTGCGCTTGAACGATGCATTGTGGGCGTATCGCACTGCCTACAAAACCCCAATTGGGATGTCACCTTTTCGGCTCATCTATGGGAAGCCATGCCATCTTCCCGTCGAGTTAGAGCATCGTGCACATTGGGCCGTCAAAACATTCAATATGGATCATGATGCCGCAGGTTTACATAGGAAGCTTCAATTGTGTGAGCTTGATGAAATCCGGAATGAAGCTTATGAGAATGCCCGGATATACAAGGAGAAAACGAAGGCGTTCCATGACAAGATGATTCGTGCCAAGACATTCTCTATTGGGCAGAAAGTGTTGTTGTTCAATTCTCGCCTTCGGTTGTTCCCGGGTAAGTTGCGTTCCAAATGGGTTGGTCCTTTTATTGTCACTAATGTTTTCCCTCATGGTGCAGTACAAATAAAAAGTTCAAGGACGCAGCAAGAGTTCAAAGTGAATGGGCATCGATTGAAGCCCTATTACGACGCGTTTGAGGAGCATGTCGTGGAGGAGGTACCCCTCCATGCCGTAGGCCCTAATCAAGCTTAAACGGAGGTACCGTCCGGCTGGAAGACGTTAAAGCAAGCGCTTCTTGGGAGGCAACCCATGTGTTGAAACAAGCGAAGAAGGCACTTTTACTCCGAACCCAGATTTGCGTTCCTAACCCTTCTCTTTATTGCTTATACTTTGCCATTTGTGTTATGTTTGCTAGTTGTGTTATTTGGTTGTTTTTGTGAGTCTATGCTTGAAACATTGAGGACAATGTTTGATTTAAGTGTGGGGGGGTAACCAAAGTGTTTTGATGCAAATTCGTAGGGTTTATCACTCATAACTTCTAAATGTTGTTCCTTGCTGTTTTTAAGTGTTTTTAAGCGTTTTTAAGCTGTTTTAGTGTGTTTTGATTCAAAAATCCGAAAATCCAATAAAAATTTGAAAAATTGTTCTAAAAACCTAAAAAGAGTTGTTTTTGTGTGTTTGATTGTGTCTTAGGGTACCTTCCAACACAATGATGAGGATTCGGTTTGTAATTGCATGACTGTTAAAGAGAGTTGTAAACATGGATGCAAGTTTGATTTACTCTTTGGTTTATGCTTGGTTGTGGTTATAACTTATGAATTCACATGTAATCATAAAGGAAAAATCAGTTTTTGTAACATGCTTGAAGGAAGGAACTCAAACTAACGCTACAACCTTGAGAGACTTGAGCCTAAACGTTTATTTGGAGAGTTAATAATCTGTGCATTTTTGTTTTCTAAAGTCGTTGCATGATCTCATCATTCTTTGCTCGGTTGCTACTTAGAAAGCGTTTCATCATTTAGTTCCAAACACTAGAACTCATACTTAATTCATTCAAAGCATGTTATTGATGAGCATAACACATATTCAAGATAAAAGTTGTGTAGTGACCACCATAGCCAAATGGCCATATCTCCCTATGTCATTGTGTTTTGTAGGTTTTAACCCCGTTGAGCCTTGTTTAGCCAATGTTCTTTGTTAACCCACATTATCCTCACCTAGCCTAGATTAGGACCATCCATGCCGTTGTTCTTGAAGCATAGTAAAGCATGACTAAAGTTGAATTCCTTTTGGGCATTGTGGGCAGAAAACAAGTGTGGGGGAAGTGAGTTTTGTGTGAGTATGCCAAAGTCTTGAATAAGGCACGAAATAGAAAAGTAGAAAAGAAACAAAAGAAAAAAAAAGAAAAGTTGTGAAAAGGATGAAAAAGAAGTTGAAAAGATATGAAAAAAAAAAAGAGTTCTTAAGTATTGGTTGTTGAAGGAAGGGTCCAAAACATTGAAATTCGGCCCTAAGTGTTGCTTGAATCTTCCCTTTGTCTTTAAAAGTTGATTTTTGGATGCTAATTGGAATTCCAAGTCTATTTCATTACTTTGCTTGCTATTGCTTAAAGAACGTTTGTTTTCCCTATCCTTTCATTGTTAGCCAACTCCCCAAGCCCCGTTACAACCCTTGACTTTAATCTTGAGTGTTGTGTGTTTCAATTTGTGGAGTTTGAATTGGGTATGAGCATATAGGTGTCACCGGTTCTCGCATCTAAGTAGTAGCATTCCATTCATGAGATCATATCTAAACATGTTATTTACTCCAGAAAAGGCTTTTCTTGTTATACATATATGTGAGCATTCGTTTTCATATTTACATCAATCTGCTCACATATAACTAGTGTAGGGTGTGTAGTTAGAAAATCTGAGTGAAGATTGAGTGCTTATCTAGTAAGGCATTGAGGGAATTCTCTAAGGCATGTTACTACACTCAAAACATCGTTTTAATTGGTTAATTGTGAACTAGTAAGTAGTGACTATAATTAAGTATGTGCTTAAGCGTAAAGATGGCCAAAATCTGTGGGAATGATGATTTTTTAACATGTCATGTGAATTGGAAATCCCTGAGGCGATTGTTGGAAGGTTTAGGTTATGTTTTATTTCTTTGTTTTGCTCGAGGACTAGCAAAAGCTAAGTGTGGGGGAATTTGATAGGAGCATATTTATGCGCCTTAGTTTAGCTTGTTCTTGTGCATTTATATTGTTTTCCTTAGCTAAAGTAGTCTTTTGAGCTAGTTTTATGTATTTTCAGGTTTTAAGGGCAAAGTATGCAAAAGGAGGCATTTTGGGAGCCTTTTGGAGCAAATTAGAGCTTGGAATGGATATCGTATGCTTGGAGCCATGAGGATGGACGAAATTGAAGACTTGAAGATGATGAGTCCTACTTGAGCAAGGTTTCCTAGTTGGAGTAGGAAAATCCCAAATGAAGATGGAATCCTAGCTAAATTGGGTTTCCTAGTTGAATTAGGAATCCTAGTGGAAATTGGTTTCCTAGTTGAATTGGGAAACCTAGAAGAATGAAGTTTCCTACTCAAACAAGGTTTCCTACTTGAAGTAGGAAAGTTAAACCCCAAATGGCCTCAAGTTGCAGCAACAATGAAGTTTTCCTAGTTCTAGAAGGAAAAAGAATTCCAAAATGAAGAAGGATTAGTTTTCCTAATCCTAGTGCACAAAGGCTCCCTAAACATTGTTGGAAACAATTAGAAGATTCTAGAGCTTTCCCTTGCTTTGGCTGTAAGTTCACCTAGTTTCTAAGGGATTAGGCTTTCTAGAAGGCCTATCCTAATCCCTACAAAGGTGCCGCACCCTTCCCTTCTAGAAGTTCCATTCTCCCTTGCCTTGCAAGGCTTTCTAGAAGCCTTATCACCCTATCCCTAGCTGCCGCACCTTATTGCCCTATTTCCCCTTGGATTTCAGATTTAATTAGCCCAATTCCTTGTGAATTTGGGTTAATTGGGCCATAAACCCCTCTCCTTATTGGATTTACAATTTCTGCTACACTTAGGAGGCCTAATCCATCAATTAAATTAAATCCAAGCCCTAATCTGATTTATCTAGGGTTAGGGTGCCTATATATACATGTGCTTATGTGTGCCGCACCTATTATTCATTCCTCCAGCCAGAAATTACAAAGTGCCGCACAACTCCCCTCTCCCATCCTTTGCCGCAAGCTTCCATACACACCAACCATCACCACCGTGCCTACCACCACTGCACCATCACCACCGTGCCCTGTCCACAACCAAATCACCTTGTGCGCCACCTTTGGAGGCTAGGAGAAGAGTGCACCGTGCAGTCCAAGGGGGAGAAGAAGGCTTATGCAAGAATCTGCCACCATTGGAGTGTTTGGAGTTCTTTCTTTCCTTGTTTCTGTTTTCATGTTTAATTTAATTTGTTGTTCAAATATGTTAAACATGTGGAACTAATTTCTTTATAGTTAGAGGCGAATTTGAAGCCATGGACATATGTTGGTTATGATTTGATTTACTCCAGATTATGAATTCATGAACTTTGGATGTGGTTTACTTTTCTGTTTTGATTAAGAACTTGTTTATGTATGTGGGTTGAGGGTCGACACTTAATTTGCATGCTTAAACTTGATGCTAGGATATAAGGGAATTTCACCTAATCGTTATTAACTTATATTCATGAGTAGTAAAGATCGCTAGTCACGATTATGTTTAGTAAACCCTAGGTTGGATTAACATGCGTATTCCATAGTTATGAATGCCTAGTCGTTGTTTATGATTTCCATTGAATTTCTTGTTGAATGTCTCTATCATGCGTATTCCATAGTTAGGGACTTTGATGAGGAATAATTTGGTTGCAATGCGTATTCCATTCAATTCAATGAAATTAGGGAAATCTGAGAATTAATTAGTTCAATACAATTAATTTGGGGCATCGTCATTCATAAGTTCATTGAAATCATAACTGGGAATCAAGTTGTATACATATGTTCATGTGTGGATAAGGAACCCTCTAACTAGTTTCTCAATCCATTCAATTCACCAAAATCTGTTTAGAATCTGTTTTGTTTTTAAGTTTCTGTTTTATTTCTAAATTCGTCAAAACCAATCCCCTATTTATTTTAAAGTGTTAGATTAGCTAGAAATACATTTAGATTGTGTTTCTAGGAGTTTTGAGTCAAGTTAGAACCAATTTTCGTCAAAAATTGTGTTTGTGCTCAAAACTGCCCAGAAAGTGATTTTGAGGCAGTTTTGAGTGTTTCTGGGCTGTTTTAAGTCTTTTGCTTTGTTTTAGTGTTTTAAACTCTAGTTTTGCATTCTTTGAGTCTAGTTTAGTGTCTTATATTGTGTTTTTACGTTTTTGAGTCAGTTTCACATTGATTAGCATCCCTAGTTAATCCCCGGTCTAGAACGATCCCTATTTGCTCTTATACTACAATTGTCATCCATAGGGTTTAATTTGAGTGTCAATCTAATTTTCACATCAGTTTTATCCCACGAATGCTTAAAACTTTTGATAGGAGCATATTTATGCTACTTATTTGGCTTGTTCTCGTGCATTTAAAGTGTGTTTACTTAGTTATTTTAGTGTTTAAAGTCACTTTTGTGTGTTTTCAGGTTCTAGGGCCAAAGTGTGCGAAAAGAAGCAAAATGGAGCCTTTTGGAGCAAATTAGAGCTTGGAATCCTACTTGAGCAAGGTTTCCTAGTTGGAGTAGGAAAATCCCTAATGGAGAAGGTTTCCTAGTTAAATTAGGATTCCTAGTTGAAATTGGTTTCCTAGTTGAATTAGGATTCCTAAAAGAACAAAGTTTCCTACTCAAACAAGGTTTCCTACTTGAAGTAGGAAAAGTGGAATCCCAAAGGCCTCAAATTGTCACAACAATGAAGTTTTCCTAGTCCTAGAAGGAAAAGGAATTCCAAGATGAAGTAGGATTAGTTTTCCTAATCCTAGTGCACAAAGGTTCCCTAAGCATTGTTGGAAACAAATTGGAAGTTCTAGATCATTCCTACTCCTTGCTGTGAGTTTCATGAAGTTTCTAGCAGTTTTGGGGCTTTCTAGAAGCCCTATCCTACTCCCTTGATCCATGCCGCACCCTAGCCTTCTAGATGGCCTAATCCCTTGCCTTGCAAGGCCTTCTAGAAGCCTTATCACCTTATCCCTAGCTGCCGCACCTTTTGCCCTATTTTCCCTTGGATTTCAGATTTAATTAGCCCTATTCCTTGTGGATTTGGGTTAATTGGGCCATAAACCCTTTTCCTTATTGGATTTACAATTTCTGCTAGACTTAGGAGGCCTAATCCATTAATTAAATGAAATCCAAGCCCTAACCTGAATTGACCTAGGGTTTAGGGTGCCTATTTATATTTCTCTTATGTGTGCCGCACCCATCATCATTCATTCACGCCAGAAATCCATCCCCTACCTTTGCCGTGCCCAACCTTCATCCAAACCCATATTTTCTGATCCCAAACCCCCCTAGCCGCACCATACACCCATCCTAGACACTTTTCCTCCATTCTACATCATTCAAACACATCCCAAACCATCTCCATACCTTGTGCCGCAGCAAGAAGGAAGAAGGAGTGCCCTTGAATGTGCTTGCTAGTCTCTTGCAGATTGCTGGAACTTTTAGGTGTAATCTTTCTTATGTTTTCAATGTTTCAATTCAATAAACTTTATGTTGTGAGTATGAGGAACTAAACCCCCTTAGTTGGGGGGTGATTCGAAACCATGTACATGCTTGCAATATGATTTGATTACATTCAGTTGTTATTTCATAAGTTGTGGATTCAATTCGTTCATCTATTTGATTGATAACTTATTTGTGTATGTTGATTGAGAGTGCACACTTAGTTTTCATGCATGAATATGATGCTAGATTATGAGGGAGTTTCACCTAATAGTTACAATCTTATAATCACAAGTAGTGAAGGTTGTTTCTCAACGATCGCGTTGAATGAATTCTTGGCATAAGTTTCATGCAATTCATAGTAACAAGTGCCTCGTCAATGCTTATGGTTTTCTGAGAACTTAATGATTTCTGCTTGTATCTCTTGTATGCAATTCATTGAGGGAACTTGTGGGGAATGTTTTGGGTTGTCGTATGCAATCATCCAATCCATTAACTTAAGGAAAATCTGAAAATTAATCTATGCAATTCATGGTTAATTTGGGGCATTGAGGATTTGTAACTCACTGGAAGAACAACTGAAAATCGTTTTGTTTGCAAGTGTGACATGTGTGGAGAAGAGCCTCCTAACTAGCCTTTTATCCATCCTTTTCATCCAAAAACGTTTTACAATCTGTTTGCTTTAAAGGTTCTGTGTTGATTTCAATTTACGTCCAAACCAAATCCCCCTTTACTTTCTTGTTCTAAAGTGTTTAGAATCTGTGTTATTTATGTTTTAGAAGGTTTTGAATCAACCCAAAACCTTATTTTCGTCTAAAGTTGTGTTTTTGCTAGAAACTGCCTAGTTTGTGTTTTTAGGCAGTTTTGAGTGTTTTTAATCCGTTTTAGTCTTTTGAATGTGTTCTGAAGTCTTAGAATACCTAGAAAGTGTTTTGAGTTGTGTTTCTAAGTACTTTGATTCAAGTTTTCACCCAAATTCGTCCAAGTTCTTGTTAGATTCTCAAAACTGTCCAGAAAGTGGTTTTTAGGCAGTTTTGAGTCATTAGGTTGCTGTTTTGAGTCTTTGCTTTGTTTTGGCGTTTTAACTTTTAATTTTGCATTCTTTGAGTCTAGTTTAGTGTTTTAAACTTTGTTTTTAAGTTTTTAAGTCAGTTTCCAAGTGTTAGCAATCCCTCCTAATCCCCGGTCCAGAACGATCCCTACTTACATACTTTACTACAATTGTCAAAAGAGGGTTTAATTTGAGTGCTAGTTAATATCATATCAAATTTTGGCGCCGTTGCCGGGGATTAGCAATTTTGCTAATCCCTTGGATTGTTTTTGTTTCTTTTATTTTATTTTGCTTCAGATTTTTGTTTAGTTTCTGACCTATTTTGTTTCTTGTGTTCTAGGTACTAGTTTATGACTAGAAGTTCTCAAAAGGTTTGTGAGAACATCTTGGACTTTGACGACGATTTTGAGAGGAATTTGAGAAGAACTAGAAACCAACAAGAGCCCATCCCCGAACCTGTCTTTGAAGAAGACGTGCCACAAGAGGAGGAAGAAGAGCAAGGAATGGCGGTAGACAACCGTACACTCAAAGAGCTCTCGGCCTCGGGATTGGATAATGCCGCACCCTTGTGCATCCAATATCCCACGGCTGCCCAAGGTAAGACGGACGAGTTTGAATTAAAATCAAGTTTGCTTCATCATATTCCTAAATACCATGGCTTGTCCATGGAAGATCCTAACAAACATTTGAAGGAATTTGAAGTAGTTTGCTCTAGCATGACTCCCGTCAATGTTGACGGAAATATTTTGAAGATGAAGGCTTTTCCATTCTCTTTGATGGATAAAGCCAAGGATTGGTTATATGAGTTAGCTCCCGGCACTGTAACATCTTGGGAGAGTATGAAGAGGGCGTTCTTGGAGAAGTTTTTTCCAACTTCTCGCATCATCCTCCTACGCAAAAAGATAAGCGGAATTCAGCAAGAAGAAGGTGAGTCTTTCCCTACATATTATGAACGGTTTAAATCACTTGTTGCTTCTTGTCCACAGCATCAGATGAAGGAGGAGTTGTTGTTGCAATACTTCTACGAGGGCCTCCTACCTTTAGAACGTCAAATGCTTGATGCATCGGCGGGGGGAGCATTGGTGGACAAAACACCCATGGCTGCCAAGATCTTGATCTCTAATCGAGCGTTGAACGCTCAACAATACGAGGGAGTAGGCCAAAGGGGACCCCCACGGCAACATGTGCATGAGGTAAGTACAAGTTCCGACCTTCATTCACAATTGGCTAATCTCACTTCTCTTGTGTCTCAGATGGCCGAGGGCATGAAGATGCAAGGACCAATTGTATGTGGCGTATGTTCCATCCAAGGACATGCCTCTGAAAAATGTCCACAATTGATTGAAAATGGTGGATGGGAAAGCGCCCATGCAATTGGTTTTCAAGGTCAAAACCAACCAAGGAACGATCCATATTCAAACACCTATAACCCCGGTTGGCGAGACCACCCCAATTTCAAGTGGAGGGAGCCCCAACAACCTCAAAACCAAGGAGGATTTAGGCAACAACCCCCGGGGTTCTTTTCCAAAACTTACGGCCAACCTCAGAATCAAGCCCAATCCAGCCCAAGTTCCTCAGGTACGTCTCTTGACAATGATGCATTACTTAAGATACTAACTAAGTTGTCTAATGGGCAGGAAGATCAAGCTAAGGCCATGCAAAACCAAGATAAAAGGGTGGATCAACTTGAGAAACAAATTGGGCAGATTGCCGAGTTTGTAGGTAAGTTTAGAGAGCCCGGACAACTCCCTAGTAACACCATTCAAAATCCGAAGGGAGGATTCGAAAGTGCAAAGGCCATAATCTTGAGAAGTGGAAAAGAAATTGGGGCAGATCCTAGACCATCACAAACAGGCCCTAAAGGTGATATGAACGTCCAAATTGAGGAGGAGGAATCAACCATGCCCACGGCAAAAGTGGTTCCACCTTTGCCGCAAGTCCCCAAAGCTTCCAATCTGTCCAATTCGGCCACTAAGGGTAAGAATGTGTCCAATTCAGTTCATACTAATGTTTTCCCTTCAAATGTGCCTTTTCCTAGTAGGTTTATGCAAACAAAGAAGGAAGAAGCAGAAAAGGATATCCTTGAAACCTTTAGGAAAGTTCAAGTTAACATACCTTTGTTAGATGCAATCAAGCAAGTCCCGAGGTATGCTAAGTTCTTGAAAGAATTGTGCACCACTAGGAAGAGGTTTTCGACCAAAGAAGTGGTAAAGGTAGGTGAGAATGTGTCCGCTATCTTGCAACGCAAATTACCTCCCAAATGTAAGGATCCGGGTAGTTTTACCATTCCTTGTGTCATTGGTAACACTAGATTTGAATCTGCCATGCTTGACTTAGGTGCTTCTATAAATGTTATGCCATATTCCATTTATGCATCTATGAACTTAGGCGTGTTAAAAAATGATGGTGTTATCATACAATTGGCCGATAGATCTAATGCCTATCCAAAGGGAGTTTTGGAAGACGTTTTGGTGCAGGTTAACCATTTGATCTTTCCGGCGGATTTCTATGTCCTTGAGATGGATGAATCGGATCATGCACCCTCGCTGCCCATTCTACTTGGAAGGCCATTCATGAAGACAGCCCGGACTAAAATTGATGTGTTTCATGGAACTTTGTCCATGGAATTTGATGGGGAAGTTGTTAACTTCAATCTTTCTGATTCTATTAAGTATCCTTGTGAAGATCACTCATGTTTCTCTATTGATGTCATTGACTCTTTGGCGCAGGGACATCTTGAAGACTTGAACGAGGATGTGCTTGAAAAAGTCATTACACAAGGCATGGAATGCAATGACAAAGGGGCAGATTGCATGCTAGGTCACGGCATGAATGAAACACTTCATGCCGTGCCCCCTAGTGAGGATGTAATTGAAGTGGTTGCTGCCCTTGAGTCCTCACCTAAGCTTGATGGTAAGTGTACTAACCGTGAGTCCATTCCCATTTCGACTAACAAATTGCTTCCATCTATAATTCAGGCACCTACCCTTGAACTCAAGCCTTTGCCAAGCCATTTGAAGTACATTTTCTTGGGGGAGAACAACACATTACCTGCCATCATCTCTTCCACACTCACGGCACATGAGGAAGACAAATTGCTTCGAGTTTTGAAGGAGTTCAAATCTGCCCTAGGGTGGACATTGGCCGATATCAAAGGTATAAGCCCTACGACTTGTATGCATCACATATTTCTTGAGGAGGGGGCCAAACCAACTAGAGAGGCTCAACGCCGTCTTAACCCTCCAATGATGGAAGTTGTGAAAAAGGAGATAATTAAACTTCTAGATTGTGGGGTGATTTATCCCATCTCCGATAGTCGTTGGGTGTCCCCTATCCAATGTGTGCCTAAGAAATCCGGAGTGACAGTTGTGGAAA
The DNA here is from genome assembly GCA_963580275.1 of Crataegus laevigata. Classification (NCBI taxonomy): domain Eukaryota; kingdom Viridiplantae; phylum Streptophyta; class Magnoliopsida; order Rosales; family Rosaceae; genus Crataegus; species Crataegus laevigata. Next base: position 10,976,082 of record OY756954.1, read on the forward strand.
ATGCCGAGAATGAACTTGTACCCATGAGAATTCAAACCGGTTGGCGTGTATGCATTGATTATAGGAAGATAAACGCCACCACAAGGAAGGATCACTTTCCTTTGCCGTTTCTAGACCAAATGTTGGAAAGGTTAGCCGGTCATTCTTTTTATTGTTTTCTTGATGGATACTCAGGTTATAACCAAATTGTTATTGCTCCGGATGATCAAGAAAAGACCACTTTTACTTGTCCCTTTGGAACGTTTGCATATCGACGCATGCCATTTGGTTTGTGCAATGCTCCTGCCACGTTTCAAAGGTGTATGGTAAGCATATTTTCTGATTATGTTGAGAAGATTATTGAGATATTCATGGATGATTTTAGTGTGTTTGGTGATTCCTTTGATAAATGCTTGGATAATCTCACTTTAATCTTGAAACGTTGTGTTGAAACAAACCTTGTGTTGAATTGGGAAAAATGTCACTTTATGGTTAAACAAGGTATTGTTTTAGGTCATATAATCTCTGAAAAAGGAATTGAAGTTGATAAGTCTAAAGTGGATCTTGTACGTTACTTACCCTCTCCTACTTCGGTTAGAGAGGTTCGTTCGTTTCTTGGTCATGCAGGATTCTATAGAAGATTTATCAAGGACTTTTCCAAAATTGCACAACCTCTATGCCGCCTCCTCCAAAAGGATGTGTCCTTTGAGTTCAATGAGGCATGTGAGAAGGCATTCAAGCAACTCAAGGAGTCACTTACCACGGCACCCATCATCACTCCCCCGGATTGGTCCATTCCATTTGAATTGATGTGTGATGCCTCGGATTATGCCCTAGGGGCTGTTTTGGGTCAAAAGAAAAATAAACATTCCCATGTTATTTATTATGCTTCACGCACTTTAAATGATGCTCAATTAAATTATTCTACAACCGAAAAAGAACTTTTGGCGGTTGTATTTGCTTTAGATAAATTTAGATCATATCTAATTGGTACTAAAGTCATTGTTTTCACTGACCATGCAGCCTTGAAGTATCTTTTCACCAAAAAGGAGGCTAAACCAAGGCTCATTCGTTGGATGCTCCTACTTCAAGAGTTCGATATTGAGATTCGGGACAAGAAAGGTTGTGAAAACGTGGTGGCTGACCACTTGAGCAGATTGGTGCGTGAAGAAGAGTCCCTCCCCATTTCTGAGACATTTCCGGATGAACAACTTCTGTCCATTGAGGTAAGTACCCCTTGGTATGCCGATTTGGTCAATTTCTTGGTGTCAAAACGAATTCCAAGCACTTACACAAAGCACCAACGTGAAAAGCTTAGATATGATGCACGATTTTATGTATGGGATGATCCTTATCTTTGGAAATTCTGCCCTGATCAGATTGTACGTAGATGTGTGTCTAATTCTGAATTTCATTCCATTCTAAGCTTTTGTCATACATATGCATGTGGTGGACACTTTGGCACACAAAGAACAGCCCTTAAAGTATTGCAATGTGGATTCTATTGGCCTAATATCTTTAAGGATGCTAGAACATTTTGTTTAACATGTGATAAATGCCAAAGAACCGGAAATATAAGTGCAAAGGACCAAATGCCGCAAGTTTCTGTTCTTAATGTGGAAATATTTGATGTTTGGGGTATTGACTTTATGGGTCCCTTTCCTTCTTCATTTGGTTTCATGTATATCTTGCTTGCGGTTGATTATGTGTCAAAGTGGGTGGAAGCAAAAGCCACCCGGACTAACGATTCTAAAGTGGTCTCAGATTTTATTAGAACTAACATCTTTGCAAGATTTGGCATGCCACGTGTGATCATTAGTGATGGAGGGTCTCACTTTTGCAACCGGACCATTGAGGCCTTGTTGAGGAAGTACAATGTCAATCATAAGGTTTCCACACCTTACCACCCTCAAACAAATGGCCAAGCCGAGGTTTCCAACCGAGAGATCAAGCAAATCCTAGAAAAGACCGTTGGGCCTACAAGGAAGGATTGGAGCTTAAGGTTGGATGATGCACTATGGGCGTATCGTACGGCGTACAAAACACCAATAGGAATGTCCCCATTTCGGCTTGTCTATGGCAAGCCGTGCCACCTCCCTGTGGAATTGGAGCACAAAGCTCATTGGGCCGTGAAGAAATTCAATCTGGACATGGATGCCGCAGGTTGCCATAGGAAGCTCCAATTAAACGAACTTGATGAGATAAGACAAGAGGCATACGAGAATGCTAGCATTTACAAGGCGAAGACCAAGGCGTTTCATGACAAGATGATTAGAGGCAAAACATTCTCTATTGGGCAGAAAGTGTTGCTATTTAACTCCCGTCTTCGTCTATTTCCCGGTAAGCTGCGTTCTAAGTGGATTGGGCCATTTGTTATTACTAACATCTCTTCTTATGGTGCCATTCAGATTCAAAGTATCAAAACAGGTCATGAATTCCAAGTGAACGGACATCGATTGAAGCCTTATTTTGAGAACTTTGTGGAGCAAACCGTGGATGACATCTCCCTTGATGCCGTGGGCTCCAATGGGGCATGATCATGTTCTTCGTCCGGCTGCAAGACGTTAAAGAAAGCGCTACTTGGGAGGCAACCCATGCAAATCAACAAAGGAAGCCCTAGGAATCACTCCAATTCCAGATTTGCGTTCCTAAAACCCTTCACTTTGTTGCTTGTTTCTAATCTGCCCAGTTTGCTATGTACTTGCTGTTTGTGTGTTTCTTTTTGTTTAGTGTGTTTTTATGCTTGAAACATTGAGGACAATGTTTGATTTAAGTGTGGGGGGGTAACTAAGTGTTTTAATTGCAAATTCGTGGGATTTTATCACCCTTAACTTATAGACTAGTTCTTTGCTGTTTTTAAGTGTTTTTGGGCAGTTTTGGTGTGTTTTAGTGTGTTTTGAAGTAAAAATCCGAAAATCAAACAAAAATTTGAAAAATTTGTTTTAAAAACCCAAAAAGAGTTATTTTTGAGTTGTTTTTGTGTGTTTGTTTGTGTCTTAGGGTACCTTCCAACACAATGATGAGGATTCGGTTTGTAATTGCATGGCTGTTAAAGAGAGTGATTAACATGGATGAAAGTTTGATTTACTCTTTGTTTATGCTTAGTTGTGGTTATAACTTATGAATTCACATGCAATCATAAAGAAAAAATCAGTTTTTGTAACATGCTTGAAGGAACGAACTCAAACTAACGCTACAACCTTGTGAGACTTGAGCCTAAACGTTTATTTGGAGAGTTAAAATCTGTGCATTCTTTGTTTTCTAAGTCGTTGCATGATCTCATTATTCCTTGCTTGGTTGCTACTTAGAAGGCGTTTCATCATATAGTTCCAAATGCTAGAACTCATGCCCCTTTCATTCAAAGCATGTTAATTGATTTGCATAACACATTGTCAAGATGAAGTTGTGTAGTTACCACCACCTTAGCCGAATGCCGTGTGCCCTACATCATTTTGTGTTTAAGTTAACCCCGTTGAGCCTTGTTAGCCTTCATTCCTTGTTAAACCACATCATCCTCACCTAGCCTAGATTAGGACTTTCCACACCCTTGTTCTTAAAGCATAGGAAAGCATGATTCAAATTGAATTCCTTTTGACTAATGTTGGCAGAAAGCAAGTGTGGGGGAAGTGTTCTCATGTGTATTTGTGTGCCATAGGCACGGGTAGAAAGAAAAGAAAAAAAAAAAATGAAGAAAAGTATGTGAAAAATATGAAAAAGAGTTGAAAAGTTGTGAAAAAGAGTACCAAAGTGATGTTTGTTGAAGTAAGGGTCCAAAACAATGAATTCGGCCCTAAGGAGTTGTTTAAGTCTTCCCAGTGGTTTTAAAGTTAGTTTCTGCAATCTAAGGAATTCTAAGTCTCAATTTCATTGCTTCGCTTACTATTGCTTAAAGAACGTTTGTTTTCCTTATCCTTTCCTTGTTAACCAAACACCCCAAGCCCCATTACAACCCTTAACTTCTATCTTGAGTGTTATGTGTTTCAATTTGTGGAGTTTGAATTTGGTAGGAGCATATGGTGTCACTGGTTCTCGCATTTAAGTAGTAGCATTCCAATCATGAGATCATATCTAAACATGCTCTTTAACTCTAGAAATTGCGTTCGTTGTGATACATATATGTGAGCATTCGTTTTCTTATCTACATCAATCTTCTCACATATGTCTAGTGTAGGGTGTGGAGTTAGAAAATCTGAGTGAAAATAGAGTGCATATCTTGTAAGGAATTGAGGGAATTCTCTAAGGCATGTTACTACATTCAAAGCATTGTTTTAATTGATTACGTATGAACTAGTAAGTAGTGGCTTTAATTAAGTATGTGCTCGTGTAAAGATAATTCAAATCTGTGGGGATAACAATCTTTAACATGTCATGTGCATTGGAAATCCCTGAGGCAAACGTTGGAAGGTTTAGGTTTTTGTTTTGGTTAGTTGTTTCGTTTTGTTTCCTTCCTTTTGTTTGTTTTGCTCGAGGACTAGCAAAATCTAAGTGTGGGGGAATTTGATAGGAGCATATTTATGCTACTTATTTGGCTTGTTCTCGTGCATTTAAAGTGTGTTTACTTAGTTATTTTAGTGTTTAAAGTCACTTTTGTGTGTTTTCAGGTTCTAGGGCCAAAGTGTGCGAAAAGAAGCAAAATGGAGCCTTTTGGAGCAAATTAGAGCTTGGAATCCTACTTGAGCAAGGTTTCCTAGTTGGAGTAGGAAAATCCCTAATGGAGAAGGTTTCCTAGTTAAATTAGGATTCCTAGTTGAAATTGGTTTCCTAGTTGAATTAGGATTCCTAAAAGAACAAAGTTTCCTACTCAAACAAGGTTTCCTACTTGAAGTAGGAAAAGTGGAATCCCAAAGGCCTCAAATTGTCACAACAATGAAGTTTTCCTAGTCCTAGAAGGAAAAGGAATTCCAAGATGAAGTAGGATTAGTTTTCCTAATCCTAGTGCACAAAGGTTCCCTAAGCATTGTTGGAAACAAATTGGAAGTTCTAGATCATTCCTACTCCTTGCTGTGAGTTTCATGAAGTTTCTAGCAGTTTTGGGGCTTTCTAGAAGCCCTATCCTACTCCCTTGATCCATGCCGCACCCTAGCCTTCTAGATGGCCTAATCCCTTGCCTTGCAAGGCCTTCTAGAAGCCTTATCACCTTATCCCTAGCTGCCGCACCTTTTGCCCTATTTTCCCTTGGATTTCAGATTTAATTAGCCCTATTCCTTGTGGATTTGGGTTAATTGGGCCATAAACCCTTTTCCTTATTGGATTTACAATTTCTGCTAGACTTAGGAGGCCTAATCCATTAATTAAATGAAATCCAAGCCCTAACCTGAATTGACCTAGGGTTTAGGGTGCCTATTTATATTTCTCTTATGTGTGCCGCACCCATCATCATTCATTCACGCCAGAAATCCATCCCCTACCTTTGCCGTGCCCAACCTTCATCCAAACCCATATTTTCTGATCCCAAACCCCCCTAGCCGCACCATACACCCATCCTAGACACTTTTCCTCCATTCTACATCATTCAAACACATCCCAAACCATCTCCATACCTTGTGCCGCAGCAAGAAGGAAGAAGGAGTGCCCTTGAATGTGCTTGCTAGTCTCTTGCAGATTGCTGGAACTTTTAGGTGTAATCTTTCTTATGTTTTCAATGTTTCAATTCAATAAACTTTATGTTGTGAGTATGAGGAACTAAACCCCCTTAGTTGGGGGGTGATTCGAAACCATGTACATGCTTGCAATATGATTTGATTACATTCAGTTGTTATTTCATAAGTTGTGGATTCAATTCGTTCATCTATTTGATTGATAACTTATTTGTGTATGTTGATTGAGAGTGCACACTTAGTTTTCATGCATGAATATGATGCTAGATTATGAGGGAGTTTCACCTAATAGTTACAATCTTATAATCACAAGTAGTGAAGGTTGTTTCTCAACGATCGCGTTGAATGAATTCTTGGCATAAGTTTCATGCAATTCATAGTAACAAGTGCCTCGTCAATGCTTATGGTTTTCTGAGAACTTAATGATTTCTGCTTGTATCTCTTGTATGCAATTCATTGAGGGAACTTGTGGGGAATGTTTTGGGTTGTCGTATGCAATCATCCAATCCATTAACTTAAGGAAAATCTGAAAATTAATCTATGCAATTCATGGTTAATTTGGGGCATTGAGGATTTGTAACTCACTGGAAGAACAACTGAAAATCGTTTTGTTTGCAAGTGTGACATGTGTGGAGAAGAGCCTCCTAACTAGCCTTTTATCCATCCTTTTCATCCAAAAACGTTTTACAATCTGTTTGCTTTAAAGGTTCTGTGTTGATTTCAATTTACGTCCAAACCAAATCCCCCTTTACTTTCTTGTTCTAAAGTGTTTAGAATCTGTGTTATTTATGTTTTAGAAGGTTTTGAATCAACCCAAAACCTTATTTTCGTCTAAAGTTGTGTTTTTGCTAGAAACTGCCTAGTTTGTGTTTTTAGGCAGTTTTGAGTGTTTTTAATCCGTTTTAGTCTTTTGAATGTGTTCTGAAGTCTTAGAATACCTAGAAAGTGTTTTGAGTTGTGTTTCTAAGTACTTTGATTCAAGTTTTCACCCAAATTCGTCCAAGTTCTTGTTAGATTCTCAAAACTGTCCAGAAAGTGGTTTTTAGGCAGTTTTGAGTCATTAGGTTGCTGTTTTGAGTCTTTGCTTTGTTTTGGCGTTTTAACTTTTAATTTTGCATTCTTTGAGTCTAGTTTAGTGTTTTAAACTTTGTTTTTAAGTTTTTAAGTCAGTTTCCAAGTGTTAGCAATCCCTCCTAATCCCCGGTCCAGAACGATCCCTACTTACATACTTTACTACAATTGTCAAAAGAGGGTTTAATTTGAGTGCTAGTTAATATCATATCAACTTTGCAAATAGACTCCAAATTAAAAAATTGAGAACTTTTGAGACCAAATAAGCATTTGATATTTTGAGGACTCATTTTTAGCATCTTCATAGCATATTATAAGCATTCATTTGAGTAAAATCGAAAACTTAAAAACTCGCGCTAGTTTTATCCCACGAATCCTTAAAACTTTGGAAATAGACTCCAAATTAAAAAATAGAGAACTTTTGATACCAAATAAGCATTTGATCTTTTGAGGACTCATTTTTAGCATCTTAGTAGCGTATTATATGCGTTCTTTTGCTTAGATTCCAAAACTTATCAAACTCGTGCTCGTTTTATCCCACGAGTGCTTAAAACTTTGCAAATAGACTCCAAATTTAAAAATAGAGAACTTTTGATACCAAATAAGCATTTGATCTTTTGAGGACTCATTTTTAGCATCTTAGTAGCGTATTATATGCGTTCTTTTGCTTAGATTCCAAAACTTGTCAAACTCAGGGTCGTTTTATCCCACGAATACTTAATACTTTGCAAATAGACTCCAAATTAAAAAATGGAGAACTTTTGAGACCAAGTAAGCATTTGATCGTTTGAGGACTCATTTTTAGCATCTTAGTAGCGTATTATATACGTTCATTTGCTTAGATTCCAAAACTTGTCAAACTCACGCTCGTTTTATCCCACGAATGCTTAAAACTTTGCAAATAGACTCCAAATTAAAAAATAGAGAACTTTTGGGACCAAATAAGCATTTGATCTTTTGAGGACTCATTTTTAGCATCTTAGTAGCGTATTATATACGTTCATTTGCTTAGATTCCAAAACTTGTCAAACTCATGCTCGTTTTATTCCACGAATGCTTAAAACTTTTCAAATAGACTCCAAATTTTAAAATAGAGAACTTTTGAGACCGGATAAGCTTTTGATCTTTTTAGGACTCATTTATAGCATCTTAGTAGCGTATTATATGCATTCATTTGCTTAGATTCCAAAACTTGTCAACCTCGCGCTCGTTTTATCCCACGAATGCTTAAAACTTTGCAAATAGACTCCAAATTAAAAAATAGAGAACTTTTGAGACCGAATAACCATTTCATCTTTTGAGGACTCATTTTTAGCATCTTAGTAGCGTATTATATGCGTTCATTTGCTTAGATTCCAAAACTTGTCAAACTCGCGCTCGTTTTATCCCACGAATCCTTAAAACTTTGCAAATATACTCCAAAATTTAAAAATAGAGAACTTTTGATACCAAATAAGCATTTGATCTTTTGAGCACTCATTTTTAGCATCTTAGTAGCGTATTATATGCGTTCATTTGCTTAGATTCCAAAACTTGTCAAACTCGCGCTCGTTTTATCCCACGAATGCTTAAAACTTTGCAAATAGACTCAAAATTTAAAAATAGAGAACTTTTCAGACCAAATAAGCATTTGATCTTTTGAGGACTCATTTTTAGCATCTTCATAGCATATTATAAGCGTTCACTTGAGTAAAATCGAAAACTTAAAAACTCGCGCTCGTTTTATCCCACGAATCCTTAAAACTTTGCAAATAGACTCCAAATTAAAAAATAGAGAACTTTTGAGACCGAATAACCATTTCATCTTTTGAGGACACATTTTTAGCATCTTAGTAGCGTATTATATGCGTTCATTTGCTTAGATTCCAAAACTTGTCAAACTCACGCCCGTTTTATCCCACGAATGCTTAAAACTTTGCAAATAGACTCCAAATTAAAAAATTGAGAACTTTTGAGACCAAATAAGCATTTGATATTTTGAGGACTCATTTTTAGCATCTTCATAGCATATTATAAGCGTTCATTTGAGTAAAATCGAAAACCTAAAAACTCGCGCTCGTTTTATCCCACGAATCCTTAAAACTTTGCAAGTAGACTCCAAATTAAAAAATAGAGAACTTTTGATACCAAATAAGCATTTGATCTTTTGAGGACTCATTTTTAGCATCTTTGTAGCGTATTATATGCATTCTTTTGCTTAGATTCCAAAACTTATCAAACTCGCGCTCGTTTTATCCCACGAGTGCTTAAAACTTTGCAAATAGACTCCAAATTTAAAAATAGAGAACTTTTGATACCAAATAAGGATTTGATCTTTTGAGGACTCATTTTTAGCATCTTAGTAGCGTATTATATGCGTTCATTTGCTAAGATTCCAAAACTTGTCAAACTCGTGCTCGTTTTATCCCACGAATGCTTAAAACTTTGCAAATAGACTCCAAATTAAAAAATAGAGAACTTTTGATACCAAATAAGCATTTGATCTTTTGAGGACTCATTTTTAGCATCTTAGTAGCGTATTATATGCGTTCATTTGCTTAGATTCCAAAACTTGTCAAACTCGCGATCGTTTTATCCCACGAATGCTTAAAACTTTGCAAATAGACTCAAAATTTAAAAATAGAGAACTTTTGAGACCAAATAAGCATTTGATCTTTTGAGGACTCATTTTTAGCATCTTCATAGCATATTATAAGCGTTCATTTGAGTAAATTCGAAAACTTAAAAACTCGCGCTCGTTTTATCCCACGAATCCTTAAAACTTTGCAAATAGACTCCAAATTAGAAAATAGAGAACTTTTGATACCAAATAAGCATTTGATCTTTTGAGGACTCATTTTTAACATCTTAGTAGCCTTTATATGCATTCATTTGCTAAGATGGCCGAGGGCATGAAGATACAAGGACCAATTGTATGTGGCGTATGTTCCATCCAAGGACATGCCTCTGAAAAATGTCCACAATTGATTGAAAATGGTGGATGGGAAAGCGCCCATGCAATTGGTTTTCAAGGTCAAAACCAACCAAGGAACGATCCATATTCAAACACCTATAACCCCGGTTGGAGAGACCACCCCAATTTCAAGTGGAGGGAGCCCCAACAACCCCAAAACCAAGGAGGATTTAGGCAACAACCCCCGGGGTTCTTTTCCAAAACATACGGCCAACCTCAAAATCAAGCCCAATCCGGCCCAAGTTCCTCAGGTACGTCTCTTGACAATGATGCATTACTTAAGATACTAACTAAGTTGTCTAATGGACAGGAAGATCAAGCTAAGGCCATGCAAAACCAAGATAAAAGGGTGGATCAACTTGAGAAACAAATTGGGCAGATTGCCGAGTTTGTAGGTAAGTTTAGAGAACCCGGACAACTCCCTAGTTTCACCATTCCAAATCCGAAGGGAGGGTTCGAAAGTGCAAAGGCCATAATCTTGAGAAATGGAAAAGAAATTGGGGCAGATCCTATACCATCACAAACAGGCCCTAAAGGTGATGTAAACGTCCAAATTGAGGAGGAGGAATCAACCATGCCCACGGCAAAGGTGGTTCCACCTTTGCCGCAAGTCTCCAAAGCCTCCAATCTGTCCAATTCGGCTACTAAGGGTAAGAATGTGTCCAATTCAGTTCATACTAATGTTTTCCCTTCAAATGTGCCTTTTCCTAGTAGGTTTATGCAAACAAAGAAGGAAGAAGCAGAAAAGGTGATAGGAGTATATTTATGCAACTTAATTGGCTTGTTCTCGTGCGTTTGCGTTGTGTTTCCTAGTTATTTTAGTACTTTAAGCCATTTTCGTGTGTTTGTAGGTCTATTGGGCTATTGGAGCAAAGAAGTGTATTTTGGTGTGTTTTGGAGCGATTTTGGGCCTATGATGGATTGGACATGCATTTTGGGGCTTTTGGAGCAGTTTTGGGCATGAAATGGATAGCATAAGTTTGGAGCAATGTAGATGGACGAAATTAAAGTCCAAAGCATGCTAGGAATCAGCCAAAGAGAGGAAGAAAATCTGATTACCTTTTCCCTAAAATCTGCCATACTTTTGTATTCCCCTTTTCCCTAAAATCTGGCATAACTTTTCCCTAAAATCTGCCACAACTTTGCCCTAAAATCTGCCACAACTTTGCCCTAAAATCTGCCACACTTTTGGATTTGGGCTGAAATTATGTCATTCTAAATTAATTAGGGATTAGGACTTTCCCATCCCTATAAATAAACTTCATTGTGGCAGCCAAAAAGGATGCATTCATCATCAAAATTCGTCCATTCTATTCCAGCCGCATCCATTGATCCCAAAACACCATTCTTCAACCTAGAGACACAATCAGCCATTCCACCACTTCCCAACCATCAAACACTCATCCATAACCATCCTACTTCCCTTGCCGTGTCTCTAAACATCCCACAACCCGTTCTACACCATCAAAATGTCCCAGAATTCATCCCCATCCAATCTGCCGCAAGCAAGAGGAAGGAGACAGATGCGCAAGATTGTTTGGCTCTTCATTCTGAGTTGTTGAACGATTTTAGGTGTATTCTCTCTTATATTTCAATGTCTAATTCATGTAATCTTTGTTTTGCTCTGAGTATGATTGGCTAAATTCGTTTTGGCTAAGGGTGTATTCGAAACCATGGATATATATGTGAAATAAGTTGATTACTCCAGTTATCGTTGCATAAGTCATGAATACAATCTGCTTAACTATGTGATTTAGAACTTATTCTTGTATGTTGATTGAGAGTGCACACTTAATTTGCATGCTTGAATCTGGTGCTAGGATATGAATTTGTTTCACCTAATCGTTATGAGTTTATATCCACAAGTAGTGAAGGTCACTAGTCATGATCGTGTTGAGTAGATTCCTGGCGAAAGTATCATGCTTTTCATAGTTACAATTGCCTTGTCGATGCTTATGATTTCCAATGAACGTAATGATTCTAACTTGTATCTTTATCATGCTGTTCATATAGAGAACTTGTTAGGAATAATTTGGTTGCAATGCATATTCACTCAATTCAATGATCTTAGGGAAATCTGAAGGTTAATTTAAGCGGACCTAATTAACTTGGAGTGTCGAGGTTCATAACTTGTCGAATTGATAACTGGAAGTTGATTTAAGTTGCATATATTTCATGTGTGGAGAAGAATCCCTTAGCCATTCCATCATCCATTGTTTTACATCAATTGGCTTTACAATCTGTTTTCTTTACAATCTGTCCATTTAGTTAATTTTCGTCCAAACACAAATCCCCCCCATATTTTGTTAAGTCTGAGGCTTAGAATCTGTCTTATTTTGTGTTTTGAACCATTTTGAGTCATAAGAAAGTTCAATTTCGTCCAAATCTGCCTAGTTTAGTTTCTGTTTGTTTTTAGTCTAAATTCGTCCAAACCAAAACCCCTCTTTTACTTCCTTGTCTTAGAGTGTTTTAAATCTGTTTAGTTTGTGTTTTTAAGTGTTTTGAGTCAAGCCCAAACCTAATTTTCGTCCAAAGTTGAGTTTAGTGTCAAAACTGCCCAGTTTGTGTTTTTAGGCAGTTTTGAGAGTTTTTAGCTTGTTTTGAGTATTGTGAATCTGTTTTGAGTCCCTTGAGTCTTTTCAAACGTTTTTAAGTTTATTTTTGTGTTTCTAAGTCAGTCTAGAGGTTTTAGCACCCCTAGTTAATCCCCGGATAGAACGATCCCTACTTACTTCATTACTACAATTATCACAAATAGGGTTTAATTTGTGTGTCACATTTGTTTCGCATCAAATTTTGGCGCCGTTGCCGGGGATTAGCAAAGTTGCTAATCCCTTGTCTTGAGTCTTGTTTAATTTGTTTAGTTTCTGTTTTGTTTTATATTTTTGCACCGTGTGTGTATGTTTGTTTTTGTGCCGTGTATAGGCCTATTGTTTCCTTACTTGTGCCGAGTCTTTTAAGTGTGTTACTTATCTTGTTTGCTCTTGTGTGCAAGTACTAGTTTATGACTTGTAGCTCACAACCTGTTCGTGAGAATATCTTCGACTTTAACGACGACTTTGAGAGGACTTTGAGGAGAGAAAGGAAACTACAAGCATCTAATCCTTCTAGTCCCGAACCTGAAATAGAAGAGCAAGAAGTGGAGGTTGAAGAAGAGCCCACGGCAAGGTGTGAAGAAGAAGTACCAACCATGGCAGTAGACAACCGAACCATCAAGGAGCTTTCCGCCTCGGGTTTGGACAATGCAGCCCCTCTTTGCATCCAATACCCTAGGGCAGCCCCTGAGAAGACCGATGAATTTGAATTGAAGTCCAGTTTGCTACATCATATACCCAAGTTCCATGGGTTATCAATGGAGGACCCTAATAAGCATTTGAAGGAGTTTGAAGTCGTATGCTCAAGTATGACACCAGTGAACGTGGATAGCAACATATTAAAGATGAAGGCTTTTCCTTTTTCTTTGTTGGAAAAGGCCAAGGATTGGTTGTACGAGTTGGCTCCCGGAACTGTCACATCATGGGAGAGTATGAAGCGAGCTTTCTTGGAGAAGTTCTTTCCAACATCACGCATCATTCTTCTTCGCAAGAAGATTAGTGGAATTCAGCAAAACCAAGGTGAATCTTTCCCAACTTATTATGAACGTTTTAAAACCCTTGTTGCTTCATGTCCACAGCACCAATTGAAGGAGGAGCTTCTTCTTCAATATTTCTACGAAGGGCTCTTACCAATTGAACGTCAAATGTTGGATGCATCCGCGGGAGGAGCTTTAGTGGATAAGACACCCATGGATGCCAAAATTCTCATTGCTAATCGAGCACTCAACGCACAACAATATGAAGGTGTTGGGCAAAGAGATGCCCCACGGCCACATCATGTCAATGAGGTAAGTTCTATTTCTGAGTTACAATCCCAAATGGCTAACCTTACGTCCATGTTGTCACAGTTTGTTGAAGGACCCAAACCGCAAGGAACTACAATGTGTGGTGTATGTTCCATTCAAGGACACCAATCTGATCAATGCCCTCAACTAATTGAAAATGGAGGGTGGGAATCTGCCCATGCCGTGGGTTATGGGAATCCAAACCAACCAAGGGGTGATCCTTTCTCTAATACATACAATCCGGGATGGCGTGACCACCCCAATTTCAGATGGAGGGATGCACAACAACCTGCCCAACAAAGTGGATTCCGACAACCCCCGGGTTTCTTCCCGAGGCCAATGGCACCACAACCACCTCCTCAAGCACAATCATCCCAAACCAACTCAGGTATGTCCATGAATGATGATAAAACGTATCAATTATTAACCACAATGGCGCAGGGAATGCAGAATCAAGCAAAGGAGGTGAATGAGCTCAAGAAGCAAATGGGCCAAATGGCCGAATTTTTGGGACAATTCCGTGAGAGTGGTAAGTTACCAAGCACTACGGAGATCAATCCAAAGGGTGGTTTTGAATCTGCAAAAGCCATCATTTTAAGAAGTGGAAAAGAAGTGGGAAGCAAAGCACATGCATCTGCCCCAAACAAGGAAAATGAGAAGTTACAATTGGAAGAAGAGGAGCAATCCCACCCCACGGCAATGATGGCACCAACCATGCCGCAGCCATCTAACCCTTCCAAACCGTCCACCTCAGGTAATGTTGTCCCAAATGTTGTGATTTCAAACACTAATCTGCCCAATGTTCCTTTTCCTCGCAGATTTGCACAATCAAAGAAGGAAGAAGGCGAAAAGGACATTTTGGAGACCTTTCGCAAAGTTCAAGTAAACATTCCTTTACTTGATGCTATTAAGCAAGTGCCCAGGTATGCAAAGTTTTTAAAAGAATTATGCAAAACTAGGAAAAGAATTTCAAACAAAGAAGTTGTGAAAGTAAGTGAAAATGTGTCTGCGGTCTTGCAACGTAAGTTACCTCCAAAGTGTAAGGATCCAGGGAGTTTTACTATCCCATGCATAATTGGAAACACTAGATTTGAACAATGCATGTTAGATCTAGGTGCATCCATCAATGTAATGCCATATTCCATTTATGCATCAATGAACCTTGGTGAGTTAAAACAAGATGGCGTTATAATTCAATTGGCCGATCGTTCTAACGCTTATCCCAAGGGAGTCCTTGAGGATGTTTTAGTGCAGGTCAATCACCTTATTTTCCCCGCAGATTTCTATGTTTTAGACATGGAGGATTCAAGCCATGCTCCATCATTGCCAATCTTGCTAGGCCGTCCCTTCATGAAAACAGCAAGAACAAAGATTGATGTGTATACGGGAACATTGACCATGGAGTTTGATGGGGACATTATTCATTTTAATCTTTCTGAAACCATTAAACATCCAATTGAGGACCATTCTTGTTTTGTTATTGACATTGTTGATTCTTTGGCACAGGTGCATTTGGATCAAATGAACGAAGATGCACTTGAGGTTGCCTTAGTACACGGCCTAGGAACAAGAAATATGTGTGGGGGAGTCTTGGCAACCCACGACATGCAATCTGACCATATTGCCGTGCCCCTGATAGGGGCATATTTATGCACCTTAGTTTAGCTTGTTCTTGTGCATTTATAGTGTTTTTCCTTAGTAAAGTAGTCTTTTAAGCTAGTTTTATGTATTTTCAGGTTTTAAGGGCAAAGTATGCAAAAGGATGCATTTTGGAGCCTTTTGGAGCAAATTAGAGCTTGGAATGAATGTCATATGCTTGGAGCCATGAAGTTGGACGAAATTGAAGACTTGAAGATGATGATTCCTACTTGAGCAAGGTTTCCTAGTTGGAGTAGGAAAAGTCCTAATGGAAGATGGAGTCCTAGCTAAATTGGGTTTCCTAGTTGAAATAGGAATCCTAATGAAATTGGTTTCCTAGTTGAATTGGGAAACCTAGAAGATTGAAGTTTCCTACTCAAACAAGGTTTCCTACTTGAAGTAGGAAATGTAAACCCCAAATGGCATCAAGTTGCAGCTACAAGGAAGTTTTCCAAGTCCAAGAGGGAAAAGGTTTCCAAAGTGAAGAAGGAGAAGAATTCCAAGTCAAGGAAGGAGAAAGACATGTTTTCCTAATGCTAGAAGGACTCCTAAGTATTGTAGGACACAAGTTGGAAGGTTCTAGAGTGTTCCTCCCCTTTGCAGCAAGTTCTAAGCAATTTCCTATCAGTTTTGGGGCTTTCTAGAAGCCCTATCCCTAATCCCTACAAAGGTGCCGACCCTAGCCTTCTAGATGGACCTAATCCCTTGCCTTGCAAGGCTTTCTAGAAGCCTTAGCCTATCCCTACAAACCTGCCGAATGTTTCCCCAAAATCTGTGAGGTTTCCTAGCTTCTAGAAGGCCTTTTCCTATAGGATTTAGATTTTATTATCCTTCTCTGATTCCTAACCCTAATTCAGCCCCTAAACACTATAAATACACCCCTTGGCCGCACCATTTAATTCATTCACTCTCCCACATTCAGAAATTCGCCAAAACACCATCCTCCCTAGTTCTAAGTCTTTGCCGCAGCCACCACCATACCTAAACACCATTATATCCTTCCATACCCATCCACCCATCCACATAACGTCCTAAACCTGTCTCTAAACCCTTTGCCGCACCAAGGAGGAGGGAAAGAAGCTTGGGAGTTCATGCAATTCAAGCCAACATCGCTGGAATTTCTAGGTGTTTCTTTTCCTTTGATTTCAATGTTTAAATTTAATTCTCTTTGTTTTGTGCGTATGAGGAACTAAACCCCCCCTTGGCTAGGGGGGGATTCGAAACACATGTTTATGCTTGCGATATGATTTGATTACCTCTAATTGCGTTTCATAAGTTGTGAATTCAATTTACTTATCCGTTTGTATAAAAACTGATTTGTGTATGTTAATTGAGGGTCGACACTTAGTTTGCATGCATGAATTTGATGCTAAAATATAAGGGAGTTTCACCTAATCGTTACAAACTTATATTTACAAGTAGTAAAGGTTGATGATCTCAATCGAGTTAAGTAAATTCTTGGCACAAGTTTCATGCAATCATAGTAATGAGTGCTTCGTCAATGCTTATGGTTTTCATAGAACTTAATGATTCTTGCTTGTATCTCTATTATGCAATCATGTAGGGGACTTGTGGGGAATGCTTTGGGTTGTCGTATGCAATCATCCAATTCAATAACTTTAGGAAAATCTGAGGGTTAATTTAAGCGGACCTAATTAACTTGGGGCGTTGAGAATTCATGGTTTATTGAAAAGCAATTGGAAATCGTTTCGTATGCAAGTATAACATGTGTGGAGATGAACCCCTTAGCTAGCCTTCCATCCATCTATTTTAAAACCAAAATCGTTTTCAAATCTGTTTTGTTTTACAAGTTTAGTTTAGTTTTCAAAATTCGTCAAAAACCAAATCCCCCTTTGTTTTCAAGTATCAAAATAGTTAGAAGTGTCTTAGTTTGTGTTTTTGAGTGTTTTGGGTCAAGTTATAAAGTATTTTCGTCAAAATCTTCCTTTAGAGTCCAAAACTGTCCAGAAAGTGTTTTTAAGCAGTTTTGAGTGTTTTTGTGCTGTTTTGAGTCTTTTGGTTTGTTTTAGAGTTTTAAAGTCTAGTTTTGCATTGTTTGAGTCTAGTTTAATGTTTTAAACTTTGTTTTCACGTTTTTGAGTCAATTCCAAGTGATTTTGCAATCCCTCCTAATCCCCGGTCTAGAACGATCCCTACTTACATTCTTCACTACAATTGATAAAAAGAGGGTTTAATTTGTGTGCGTATAATTCTCACATCAAATTTTGGCGCCGTTGCCGGGGATTAGCAAAGTTGCTAATCCCTTGGATTGTTATTCTCGTTTTTCTTGATTAGAACAGATTCTTATGTTGTTTTGTTTCTTGTTTTAGGTACTTGTTTATGACTCGGAGTTCTAATCCGATTCACGAACATATTCTGGACTTTGACGACGATTTTGAGCGCGAGTTGAGACGAAAGAGGAAGAACCCGGAACCTAGTGAATCTAGCGCAAGTTCCGAGTCCGTTTCTGAATTTGAAGAGGAAGTTGAAGAGATGGCAGCGGACAACCGCACAATCAAGGAGCTTTCCGCTTCGGGATTGGACAATGCCGCACCTCTATGCATTCAATATCCTAGGGCAGCCCCCGACAAGACTGCTGAGTTCGAATTGAAGTCAAGTTTATTGCATCACATTCCTAAGTACCATGGGCTATCCATGGAAGATCCGAACAAGCATCTAAAGGAGTTTGAAGTCGTTTGCTCGAGCATGACCCCGGTGAACGTGGATGAAAGCATCTTAAAGATGAAGGCTTTTCCCTTTTCTCTCCTAGAGAAGGCGAAAGATTGGTTGTACGAATTGGCTCCCGGAACCGTCACATCGTGGGAGAGCATGAAACGAGCCTTCTTGGAGAAGTTTTTCCCAACTTCTCGAGTCATCCTCCTACGCAAAAGGATAAGTGGCATTCAACAAGATGAAGGTGAATCTTTTCCTACTTACTATGAACGATTTAAATCTCTTGTTGCTTCATGTCCACAGCATCAAATGAAGGAGGAACTACTTCTACAATACTTCTACGAGGGACTTCTACCAATTGAACGTCAAATGCTAGATGCCTCAGCGGGAGGAGCTTTGGTGGACAAGACCCCTACGGCTGCAAAGATGTTGATTGCCAACCGAGCGTTGAACGCTCAACAATATGAAGGAGTTGGACAAAGGACTACCACACGGCATCAACAAGTGAATGAGGTAAGTGCCATAACCGAACTTCAAAATCAAATGGCTAACCTTACTACGTTACTTTCTCAGGTGGTGGATGGTCCGAAAGTCAAAACCGTAGCTTCTTGTGGCGTATGCTCTATGCAAGGCCACCATACGGACAAGTGCCCACAATTGATCGAGAATGGAGGGTGGGAGACACTCAATGCCGTGGGCTATGGCAACCAATACCAATCACGTGGTGATCCGTTTTCCAATACTTACAATCCCGGTTGGCGTGATCATCCGAATTTCAAATGGCGAGACCCCCAACAAGGCCAACAACAAAGCGGATTTAGGCAACAACCCCCGGGTTTCTATCAAAAGCCATTGACACCACCACAAGCCCAAGCACAACCTGCCCAAAGCAATTCAGGTTCTTCACTTGATAATGATAAGATTTTTCAATTACTAACTTCTATGTCGCAGAGTATGCAAACTAGGGACAAGAAGGTAGATGAGTTAGAGAAACAAGTGGGACAAATTGCCGAGTTCATGGGGCAATTTCGGGAGCAAGGTAGGTTGCCAAGTGCAACGGTGGTTAATCCGAAAGGTGGATTCGAATCTGCAAAAGCTATGCATTTGCGAAGTGGAAAACAAGTTGGATCTGACCTCAACCCATCCAAATCACACTCCAACGAGGAAGAAGAGTTGAGAATTGAAGAGGAGGAGCAAAGGCCACTCACGGCCAAGGTGGAACCAACATTGCCGCAAGCTCCAAGTGATCCAAATTCGTCCAAATCATCCAACAAAGGTAAAAACGTGTCAAGTTCAGTTCCTACTAATGTTTTCCCTTTGGATGTTCCTTTTCCTAGTAGGTTTAAGCAAACAAAGAAAAAGGAAGCCGAAAAAGACATTTTGGAGACGTTTCGGAAAGTTCAAGTCAATATCCCCCTTTTAGATGCAATCAAGCAAGTCCCGAGGTATGCCAAATTCTTGAAGGAGCTTTGCACCAATAGGAGGAGAATTTCGACCAAGGAGGTGGTCAAAGTAGGTGAAAACGTCTCAGCCATTTTGCAACGCAAACTGCCCCCCAAATGCAAAGATCCGGGTAGTTTTACAATTCCGTGCGTTATTGGTAATTCTAGGTTTGAATCTGCCATGTTAGACTTAGGTGCATCTATAAATGTCATGCCATATTCAATTTATGCATCTATGAACCTAGGAGAGTTGAAAAACGATGGTGTGATTATACAATTAGCCGATAGATCTAATGCCTATCCAAAGGGAGTTTTGGAGGATGTTCTAGTGCAGGTTAATCATTTAATCTTTCCGGCGGATTTCTATGTACTTGAGATGGATGAATCGGACCATGCCCCTTCATTGCCCATCCTCCTTGGAAGGCCATTCATGAAAACTGCTCGTACGAAGATTGACGTATATAATGGCACTTTGACGATGGAATTTGATGGGGAAGTTATTAATTTCAATCTCTCTGATTCTATGAAGTATCCTAGTGAGAATCATTCATGTTTTGCTATTGATGTAATTAACTCTTTGGCGCAGGGCTATTTGGACAATTTGAAGGACGATGCACTTGAATTGGCTATTGCGCAAGGAAAACACATGCAAAACATTGAGGCAACCACCAAAGCACCCCACGGCATGGAGGAAGAGTTCTTTGCCGTGCCCTCTAGTGAAGATATCCTTGAGATGGTGGCTGCCCTCGAGTCATTGCCCTCACAATCAAGTAAGTATTCGGACCCTATTCTAAGTTCAGTTTCGGCTAATAAAATGCTTCCCTCAGTTGTGCAGCCACCTACACTTGAACTTAAGCCATTGCCTAGCCATTTGAAGTATGTTTTCTTGGGAGAGGATGAGACATTGCCCGTCATTATTTCATCCTCACTCACGGCACAAGAAGAGAGCAAGTTGGTGCGAGTGCTTAAGGAGTACAAAACTGCGATTGGATGGACTTTGGCCGACATAAGAGGAATCAGCCCTACTACGTGCATGCACCGCATACTTCTAGAGGAGGGGTCCAAAACATCTCGAGAGGCTCAACGCCGTCTCAACCCTCCAATGATGGAAGTTGTGAAAAAGGAGGTAATCAAGCTTTTAGATTGTGGAGTAATCTATCCAATCTCGGATAGTAAGTGGGTCTCCCCTGTTCAATGCGTTCCAAAGAAATCTGGAGTGACTGTGGTTGCCAATGCCGAGAATGAGCTTGTTCCTACACGCATTCAAACCGGTTGGAGGGTGTGCATCGACTATAGGAAGCTAAACGCCACCACGAGGAAGGATCACTTCCCATTGCCATTCATTGACCAAATGCTTGAAAGGTTAGCCGGTTATGCTTTCTATTGTTTTCTTGATGGTTATTCTGGATATAATCAAATTGTTATAGCACCCGAGGACCAAGAAAAAACCACTTTTACATGCCCCTTTGGTACTTTTGCATATCGTCGCATGCCTTTTGGTTTATGTAATGCACCTGCTACATTTCAAAGATGCATGATGAGCATATTTTCTGATTATGTTGAAAAGATCATTGAAGTGTTTATGGATGATTTTAGCGTGTTTGGTGATTCTTTTGATGGATGCTTGCATAATCTCAGTTTGATCTTAAAACGTTGTGTTGAAACTAACCTTGTTCTTAATTGGGAAAAATGTCATTTCATGGTTAAACAAGGCATAGTGTTAGGTCATATAGTCTCTGAAAACGGCATTGAGGTTGATAAGTCAAAGATAGATCTTGTACGTCACTTACCCTCTCCAACTTCGGTTAGAGAGGTTCGTTCTTTTCTTGGCCATGCAGGTTTTTATCGTAGGTTTATCAAGGACTTCTCAAAGGTTGCACAACCTCTTTGCCGTCTCCTACAAAAAGACGTGGCGTTTGACTTCACCAAAGAGTGCACGGCATCCTTCAATCAACTCAAGGAGTTGTTGACCACGGCACCCATCATTGTTCCACCGGATTGGAGCCTACCCTTTGAACTCATGTGTGATGCGTCCGACTATGCCTTAGGAGCTGTTTTAGGTCAAAGAAAGGACAAGAGGCCGCATGTCATCTACTATGCCTCACGGACGTTGAATGATGCACAATTGAACTACTCCACTACGGAAAAAGAACTTCTTGCCGTTGTCTTTGCTTTAGATAAATTTCGTTCATATCTAATTGGTACTAAAGTAATTGTTTTCACTGACCATGCAGCTCTAAAGTACTTGCTCACCAAAAAGGAGGCCAAGCCACGGCTAATTCGATGGATGTTGCTACTTCAAGAGTTCGACATAGAGATTCGTGACAAAAAGGGAAGTGAAAACGTGGTAGCTGACCACTTAAGCCGAATGGTGCACAATGAAGACTCCCTACCCATTGTCGAGACATTCCCAGATGAACAATTGCTGTCCATAAAGGTTAGTACCCCTTGGTATGCCGATATTGTCAATTTTTTGGTAGCCAAACGTATTCCAACTGAGTTCACTAGGCACCAACGTGATAAACTTAGGAATGATGCACGGTTTTATGTGTGGGATGATCCGTATTTATGGAAATTTTGCCCCGATCAGATTATACGTCGTTGTGTGCACAATTCTGAATGTCATTCAATTTTAAGTTTTTGTCATACATATGCATGTGGAGGGCACTTTGGCACACAACGCACAGCCCTCAAAGTATTACAATGTGGATTTTATTGGCCTAGTATTTTTAAGGATGCCCGAACTTTTTGCTTAACATGTGATAAATGCCAAAGAATGGGTGGTATTAGTGCAAGGGACCAAATGCCGCAAATGTCTATCTTAAATGTTGAAATTTTTGATGTTTGGGGTATTGATTTTATGGGTCCTTTTCCTTCATCGTATGGTTTCATGTATATTTTGCTTGCGGTTGATTATGTGTCGAAATGGGTGGAAGCAAAGGCCACCCGGACTAATGATTCTAAAGTGGTTGCAGATTTTATTAGAACTAACATTTTTGCAAGGTTTGGCATGCCACGAGTGATCATTAGTGATGGAGGGTCACATTTTTGCAATCGGACCATTGAAGCGTTATTGAGGAAATACTATGTCACCCATAAGGTTTCTACACCTTACCATCCTCAAACAAATGGCCAAGCCGAGGTTTCCAACCGAGAGATCAAGCAAATACTTGAGAAGACCGTTGGGCCAACGAGGAAGGATTGGAGCTCACGGTTAGATGATGCACTTTGGGCGTATCGTACGGCATACAAAACCCCCATTGGGATGTCCCCTTTCCGACTTGTCTATGGCAAGGCGTGCCATCTTCCCGTTGAATTGGAGCACAAAGCACTTTGGGCCATCAAGAAGTTTAACATGAACCTCGATGAAGCGGGAAGTCATAGGAAATTCCAATTGCATGAGCTTGATGAGATACGGAACGAGGCGTATGAGAATGCGAGCATCTACAAGCAAAAGACCAAAGCCTTCCATGACAACATGATCCGTGGGAAATCCTTCGCAATTGGGCAGAAAGTGCTCTTGTTCAATTCCCGTCTACGATTGTTTCCCGGTAAGTTACGTTCTAAGTGGATTGGACCGTTTGTTATTACTAATGTTTTTGTTCATGGTGCAGTCCAAATCCAAAGCTTGAGAACGGGACAAGAATTCAAGGTGAACGGGCATCGTTTGAAGGCTTACTACGAACACTTTGTGGAGCACACCGTGGAGGACATTCCCTTGGATGCCGTGGGCACTAATCTGGAGTAAATGGGCGTTTCGTCCGGCTGTACGACGTTAAAGCAAGCGCTACTTGGGAGGCAACCCATGCATTCAACAAAGGAAGACCGTGAAAGCACTCCAATTCCAGATTTGCGTTCCTAAACCCTTCTCTTTGTTGCTATTTCGTTTCTGCCATGTTAGGTTGTTTAGTTGCTGTTTTGATTGTTTGTTTGTTATTTGTGTGATTCTATGCTTGAAACATTGAGGACAATGTTTGATTTAAGTGTGGGGGGGTAACCAAAGTGTTTTGATGCAAATTCGTAGGGTTTATCACTCATAACTTCTAAATGTTGTTCCTTGCTGTTTTTAAGTGTTTTTAAGCTGTTTTAGTGTGTTTTGCTTCAAAAATCCGAAAATCCCATAAAAATTTGAAAAATTGTTTTAAAAAAACCCAAAAAGAGTTGTTTTTGTGTGTTTGTGTGTGTCTTAGGGTACCTTCCAACACAATGATGAGGATTCGGTTTATAATTGCATGACTGTTAAAGAGAGTTGTAAACATGGATGGAAGTTTGATTTACTCTTTGGTTTATGCTTGGTTGTGGTTATAACTTACAAATTCACATCTAATCATAAAAGAAAAATCAGTTTTTGTAACATGCTTGAAGGAAGGAACTCAAACTAACGCTACAACCTTGTGAGACTTGAGCCTAAACGTTTATTTGGAGAGTTAATAATCTGTGCATTGTTGTTTTCTAAAGTCGTTGCATGATCTCATTATTCTTTGCTTGGTTGCTACTTAGAAGGCGTTTCATCATTTTGTTCCAAACACTAGAACTCATACCCAATTCATTCAAAGCATGTTATTGATTTGCATAACACATATTCAAGATGAAGTCATGTAGTAACCACCATAGCCAAATGGCCATATCTCCATATTTCATTGTGTTTTGTAGGTTTTAACCCCGTTGAGCCTTGTTTAGCCTATATTCTTTGTAAACCACATTATCCTCACCTAGCCTAGATTAGGACCATCCATACCTTTGTTCTTGAAGCATAGTAATGCATGACTCAATATGAATTCCTTTTGGTCATTGTTTGGCAGAAAACAAGTGTGGGGGAAGTGAGTTTTGTGTGGGTGTGCCAAAGTCTTGAATAAGGCACGAAATAGAAAAGAAAAAAAAGGAAAATTCGTGGAAAATAGAAAGGAAAAATGAAAAGTCGTGAAAAGAATGAAAAAGAAGTTGAAAAGATGAGAAAAAGAGTTCTTAAGTGTTGTTTGTTGAAGGAAGGGTCCAAAACATTGAACTTGACCCTAATTTGTGCTTGAATCTTCCCTTTGTGTTTAAAAGTTGATTTTTGCATGCTAAAAGGAATTCTAAGTTCAAATTCATTATTTTGCGTGCTATTGCTTTAAGAACGTTTGTTTTTCCTATCCTTTCATTGTTAGCCAACTCCTCAAGCCCCATTACAACCCTTGACTTTAATCTTGAGTGTTGTGTGTTTCAATTTGTGGAGTTTGAATTTGGTATGAGCATATAGGTGTCACTGGTTCTCGCATCTAAGTAGTAGCATTCCATTCATGAGATCATATCTAAACATGTTATTAACTCCGGAAATTGCGTTCTTTGTTATACATATATGTGAGCATTCGTTTTATATTTACATCAATCTTTTCACATATAACTAGTGTAGGGTATGTAGTTAGAAAATCTGAGTGAAAATAGAGTGCATATCTAGTAAGGAATTGAGGAAATTCTCTAAGGCATGTTACTACATTCAAAACATCGTTTTAATTGGTTATTTGTGAACTAGTAAGTAGTGACTATGATTAAGCATGTGCTCGAGTGTAAAGATGGCTAAAATCTGTGGGAATGATGATTTTTAACATGTCATGTGCATTGGAAATCCCTGAGGCGATTGTTGGAAGGTTTAGGTTGTGTTTTACGCGTTTTGCTTGTTTTATTACCTTGTTTTGTTTTGTTTTGCTCGAGGACTAGCAAAAGCTAAGTGTGGGGGAATTTGATAGGGGCATATTTATGCACCTTAGTTTAGCTTGTTCTTGTGCATTTATAGTGTTTTTCCTTAGTAAAGTAGTCTTTTAAGCTAGTTTTATGTATTTTCAGGTTTTAAGGGCAAAGTATGCAAAAGGATGCATTTTGGAGCCTTTTGGAGCAAATTAGAGCTTGGAATGAATGTCATATGCTTGGAGCCATGAAGTTGGACGAAATTGAAGACTTGAAGATGATGATTCCTACTTGAGCAAGGTTTCCTAGTTGGAGTAGGAAAAGTCCTAATGGAAGATGGAGTCCTAGCTAAATTGGGTTTCCTAGTTGAAATAGGAATCCTAATGAAATTGGTTTCCTAGTTGAATTGGGAAACCTAGAAGATTGAAGTTTCCTACTCAAACAAGGTTTCCTACTTGAAGTAGGAAATGTAAACCCCAAATGGCATCAAGTTGCAGCTACAAGGAAGTTTTCCAAGTCCAAGAGGGAAAAGGTTTCCAAAGTGAAGAAGGAGAAGAATTCCAAGTCAAGGAAGGAGAAAGACATGTTTTCCTAATGCTAGAAGGACTCCTAAGTATTGTAGGACACAAGTTGGAAGGTTCTAGAGTGTTCCTCCCCTTTGCAGCAAGTTCTAAGCAATTTCCTATCAGTTTTGGGGCTTTCTAGAAGCCCTATCCCTAATCCCTACAAAGGTGCCGACCCTAGCCTTCTAGATGGACCTAATCCCTTGCCTTGCAAGGCTTTCTAGAAGCCTTAGCCTATCCCTACAAACCTGCCGAATGTTTCCCCAAAATCTGTGAGGTTTCCTAGCTTCTAGAAGGCCTTTTCCTATAGGATTTAGATTTTATTATCCTTCTCTGATTCCTAACCCTAATTCAGCCCCTAAACACTATAAATACACCCCTTGGCCGCACCATTTAATTCATTCACTCTCCCACATTCAGAAATTCGCCAAAACACCATCCTCCCTAGTTCTAAGTCTTTGCCGCAGCCACCACCATACCTAAACACCATTATATCCTTCCATACCCATCCACCCATCCACATAACGTCCTAAACCTGTCTCTAAACCCTTTGCCGCACCAAGGAGGAGGGAAAGAAGCTTGGGAGTTCATGCAATTCAAGCCAACATCGCTGGAATTTCTAGGTGTTTCTTTTCCTTTGATTTCAATGTTTAAATTTAATTCTCTTTGTTTTGTGCGTATGAGGAACTAAACCCCCCCTTGGCTAGGGGGGGATTCGAAACACATGTTTATGCTTGCGATATGATTTGATTACCTCTAATTGCGTTTCATAAGTTGTGAATTCAATTTACTTATCCGTTTGTATAAAAACTGATTTGTGTATGTTAATTGAGGGTCGACACTTAGTTTGCATGCATGAATTTGATGCTAAAATATAAGGGAGTTTCACCTAATCGTTACAAACTTATATTTACAAGTAGTAAAGGTTGATGATCTCAATCGAGTTAAGTAAATTCTTGGCACAAGTTTCATGCAATCATAGTAATGAGTGCTTCGTCAATGCTTATGGTTTTCATAGAACTTAATGATTCTTGCTTGTATCTCTATTATGCAATCATGTAGGGGACTTGTGGGGAATGCTTTGGGTTGTCGTATGCAATCATCCAATTCAATAACTTTAGGAAAATCTGAGGGTTAATTTAAGCGGACCTAATTAACTTGGGGCGTTGAGAATTCATGGTTTATTGAAAAGCAATTGGAAATCGTTTCGTATGCAAGTATAACATGTGTGGAGATGAACCCCTTAGCTAGCCTTCCATCCATCTATTTTAAAACCAAAATCGTTTTCAAATCTGTTTTGTTTTACAAGTTTAGTTTAGTTTTCAAAATTCGTCAAAAACCAAATCCCCCTTTGTTTTCAAGTATCAAAATAGTTAGAAGTGTCTTAGTTTGTGTTTTTGAGTGTTTTGGGTCAAGTTATAAAGTATTTTCGTCAAAATCTTCCTTTAGAGTCCAAAACTGTCCAGAAAGTGTTTTTAAGCAGTTTTGAGTGTTTTTGTGCTGTTTTGAGTCTTTTGGTTTGTTTTAGAGTTTTAAAGTCTAGTTTTGCATTGTTTGAGTCTAGTTTAATGTTTTAAACTTTGTTTTCACGTTTTTGAGTCAATTCCAAGTGATTTTGCAATCCCTCCTAATCCCCGGTCTAGAACGATCCCTACTTACATTCTTCACTACAATTGATAAAAAGAGGGTTTAATTTGTGTGCGTATAATTCTCACATCAGCCCCCTTGTGATGAAGTACTTGAAATGGTCGCTGCCCTCGAGTCATTGCCCTCCCACTCTGGTAAGTCTCCGATCTCACTTTTAGATTCGGTTTTGACTAACAAGTTACTTCCATCAACTGTGCAGCCACCTACACTTGAGTTGAAGCCATTACCTAGTCACTTGAAGTATGTTTTCTTGGGACAAGATCAAACGCTGCCCGTCATCATTTCAAGCTTACTCACGGCCCAAGAAGAAGACAAGTTGATAAGGGTGTTAAAAGAGCACAAATCTGCCATTGGATGGACATTGGCGGATATCAAAGGCATTAGTCCCACCACGTGCATGCATCGCATCCTTTTGGAGGAGGAAGCCAAACCATCTCGTGAAGCTCAACGTCGCCTTAATCCACCCATGTTGGAAGTAGTAAAAAAGGAGATTATAAAATTGCTTGATTGTGGTGTTATATATCCTATTTCTGATAGTCGTTGGGTGTCACCTGTGCAGGTTGTTCCAAAGAAGTCCGGAGTCACAGTGGTAAAGAATGAAGAACAAGAGCTTGTACCCACTCGTGTTGTGACTGGTTGGCGTGTTTGTATTGATTACAGGAAGTTAAATGCCATGACAAGGAAGGATCACTTTCCATTACCATTCCTCGACCAAATGTTGGAAAGGTTAGCCGGTTATGCATTTTATTGCTTTCTTGATGGATATTCTGGATATAACCAAATTGTGATAGCTCCGGAGGACCAAGAGAAGACAACATTTACGTGCCCCTTTGGCACTTTTGCATATAGACGCATGCCATTTGGTTTGTGCAATGCTCCGGCGACGTTTCAACGATGCATGGTGAGTATATTTTCTGATTATGTGGAGAAGATTATTGAGATATTCATGGATGATTTTAGCGTTTTTGGTAATTCATTCGATCATTGCTTGAATAATCTGACCTTAATCTTGAAACGTTGTGTTGAAACGAATCTTGTGCTTAATTGGGAAAAATGTCACTTCATGGTTAAGCAAGGTATTGTTCTAGGACATATTATTTCTGAAAAAGGCATTGAAGTGGATAAATCTAAGGTAGACCTTGTTTGCCACTTACCCTCTCCAACTTCGGTTAGAGAGGTTCGTTCGTTTCTTGGCCACGCAGGTTTTTATAGGCGTTTCATTAAGGAATTCTCCAAGATTGCACAGCCATTATGCCGATTGCTTCAAAAAGAGGTGGTTTTCGAGTTTGATGAAGCATGCTCCACGGCATTCAAGCACTTAAAAGAGGCCCTCACTTCGGCTCCTATTATCACACCTCCGGATTGGAGCCTTCCATTCGAGTTGATGTGTGATGCTTCGGACTATGCCATTGGTGCTGTTTTGGGGCAGCGAAAGAACAAGCAACCCCACGTTATCTATTACGCTTCTAGGACATTGAATGATGCTCAATTAAATTATTCAACCACTGAGAAAGAATTACTTGCTGTGGTTTTTGCATTAGATAAGTTCCGATCTTACTTACTTGGTACTAAAGTTCTTATTTTTACTGATCATGCAGCTCTGAAATATTTGCTCACGAAAAAGGAGGCCAAGCCTAGATTAATTCGATGGATGTTGCTTCTACAAGAGTTTGACATTGAGATTCGGGATAAGAAGGGCGTGGAGAATGTGGTGGCTGACCACCTAAGCCGAATGGTGCATGAGGAAGCAATGCCAATTTCTGAAACCTTCCCCGATGAACAATTAATGTCTATCCAGGTAAGTGAGCCTTGGTACGCAGATTTGGTGAACTTTTTGGTGTCTAAACATACCCCTAGCACACTTAATAGGAATCAACGTGATAAGCTTAGAAAGGATGCTAGGTTTTATGTTTGGGATGACCCATACCTTTGGAAATTTTGTCCCGATCAGATTGTCCGACGTTGTGTGAATGAATCTGAGTTTCAATCTATTTTAACATTTTGTCATTCATATGCATGTGGGGGACATTTTGGCACCCAACGCACTGCCCTTAAAGTCTTAGAATGTGGGTTTTATTGGCCAACCATCTTTAGGGATGCTAGGATGTTTTGCCTTACATGTGATCGTTGTCAAAGAATGGGTAATATAAGTGCTAAGGATCAAATGCCACAAAACCCTATACTTTCTGTTGAAATATTTGATGTGTGGGGCATTGATTTTATGGGTCTTTTTCCTTCATCACATGGTTTTCTCTATATCTTGTTGGCGGTGGATTATGTTTCCAAATGGGTGGAAGCAAAAGCCACCCGTACTAACGATTCCAAGGTAGTTGCAGATTTTGTGAAGTCTAACATTTTTGCTAGGTTCGGGATGCCTCGAGTCCTTATAAGTGATGGCGGTTCACATTTTTGTAATCGCACAATCGAGGCCTTGCTCAAGAAGTACAACGTTACACATAGGGTTTCCACACCCTATCATCCTCAAACAAGTGGGCAAGCTGAGGTGTCGAATCGGGAGATCAAACAGATTCTTGAGAAGACGGTTGGGCCAACAAGAAAAGATTGGAGTTTAAGGCTAGAAGATGCATTGTGGGCTTATAGGACTGCCTACAAAACACCCATAGGAATGTCCCCCTTTCGGCTTGTTTATGGCAAGCCATGTCACTTACCTGTGGAGTTGGAGCACAAGGCTCATTGGGCCGTGAGGAAGTTCAACATGGATGTGGATGCAGCGGGAATTCATCGTAAGCTTCAATT
The DNA here is from genome assembly GCA_963580275.1 of Crataegus laevigata. Lineage (NCBI taxonomy): Eukaryota > Viridiplantae > Streptophyta > Magnoliopsida > Rosales > Rosaceae > Crataegus > Crataegus laevigata. Next base: position 11,005,946 of record OY756954.1, read on the forward strand.
GAATGAACTTGAGGAGATACAGAATGAAGCTTACGAGAATGCTCGCCTTTACAAGGAAAAGACAAAAGCCTTTCATGACAAGATGATTCGCACCAAGTCCTTCTCTGTTGGACAGAAAGTGTTGTTGTTTAATTCTCGTCTTCGTCTATTTCCGGGTAAGTTACGTTCACGTTGGATTGGACCCTTTGTTATTACTCACGTTTTTCCTCATGGTGCAGTCCAAGTTCGTAGCTTCAAAACAGGTCAAGAGTTCAAAGTGAATGGGCACAGATTGAAGCCTTACTACGAGGGCTTTGTAGAACATGATGTTGAGGAGACAACCCACTATGCCGTGGGTTTCCATGAAGGTTGATCACTGTGGCATCGTCCGGCTGCACGACGTAAAAGAAAGCGCTACTTGGGAGGCAACCCATGCATTCAACAAAGGAAGCTCTAGGAATCACTCCAATTCCAGATTCGCGTTCCTAAAACCCTTCTCTTTGTTGTTGTTTCTAATCTGCCCAGTTTTGCATTTTAGTTGCTGTTTGTGTGTTTCTTTATGTTTGGTGTGATTTTATGCTTGAAACATTGAGGACAATGTTTGATTTAAGTGTGGGGGGGTAACTAAATGTTTTTGATGCAAATTCGTGGGATTGTATCACCCATTACTTATAGACTTGCTCCTTGCTGTTTTAAGGTGTTTTTAAGCTGTTTTGGTGCTTTTTAGTGTGTTTTGGTTTAAAAATCCGAAAATCACATAAAAATTTGAAAAATTGTTTTTGAAAAACCCAAAAAGAGTTGTTTTGAGTTGTTTTTGTGTGTTTGTTTGTGTCGTAGGGTACCTTCCAACACAATGATGAGGATTCGGTTTGTAATTGCATGGCTGTTAAAAAGAGTTGTAAACATGGATGAAAGTTTGATTTACTCTTTGTTTATGCTTGGTTGTGGTTATAACTTATGAATTCACATGCAATCATAAAGAAAAAATCAGTTTTTGTAACATGCTTGAAGGAAGGAACTCAAATTAACACTACAACCTTGTGAGACTTGAGCCTAATCGTTTATTTGGAGAATTATAATCTGTGCATTATTGTTTTCTAAGTCGTTGCATGATCTCATTATTCTTTGCTTGGTTGCTACTTAGAAGGCGTTTCATCATTTAGTTCCAAATGCTAGAACTCATGCCCATTTCATTCAAAGCATGTTATTGATTTGCATAACACATATTCAAGATAAAGTTGTGTAGTGACCACCACCTAAGCCAAACAGCCTTGTGCCCTACTCCATTTTGTCTTTAAGTTAACCCTGTTGAGCCTTGTTAGCCTATGTTCTTTGTTAACCTACACTATCCTCACCTAGCCTAGATTAGGACTATCCATACCCTTGTTTTTAAAGCATAGTAAAGCATGACTACAATTGAATTCCTTTTGATTAATGAATGGCAGAAAACAAGTGTGGGGGAAGTATTTTTCATTGAGTTTGTGTGCCAAAGGCACGGGTAAAAGAAAGAAAAACAGAAAAGAGTTGAAAAATGTTTGAAAAAGAATTCTAAAATGTTGTTTGTTGAAGAAAGGGTCCAAAACAATGAATTCGGCCCTAAGAGTTGTTTAAATCTTCCCCTTATGTTTTAAAGTTGATTTTTGCCTTCTAAAGTGAATTCTAAGTCTCAATTTCACTACTTGCTTACTATCGCTTTGAGAACGTTTGTTTTTCCTATCCTTCATTTGTTAACCAATACCCCAAGCCCCGTTACAACCCTTCACTTCAATCTTGAGTGTTATGTGTTTCGATTTGTGGAGTTTGAATTTGGTATGAGCATATGGTGTCACTGGTTCTCGCATCTAAGTAGTAGCATTCCATTCATGAGATCATATCTAAACATGCTTATTAACTCCAGAAATTGCTTTCTTTGTGATATATATATGTGAGAGTTCGTTTTCATATCTACATCAATCTTCTCACATATGACTAGTATAGGGTGTGTAGTTAGAAAATCTGAGTGAAAATAGAGTGCACATCTTGAAAGGAAGTGAGCTAATTCTCTAAGGCATGTTACTACATTCAAAACATTGTTTTAATTGATTAATTGTGAACTAATAAGTAGTGACTATGATTAAGTATGTTCTCAATTGTAAAGATGACTCAAATTCATGGGGATGATGGTTTTTAACATGTCATGTGGATTGGAAATCCTTGAGGCAAATGTTGGAAGGTTTAGGTTCTGTTTTGTTTTGTTTCGTTTTGTTTTCTTTCTTTTGTTTGTTTTGCTCGAGGACTAGCAAAAGTTAAGTGTGGGGGAATTTGATAGGAGTATATTTATGCAACTTAATTGGCTTGTTCTCGTGCGTTTGCGTTGTGTTTCCTAGTTATTTTAGTACTTTAAGCCATTTTCGTGTGTTTGTAGGTCTATTGGGCTATTGGAGCAAAGAAGTGTATTTTGGTGTGTTTTGGAGCGATTTTGGGCCTATGATGGATTGGACATGCATTTTGGGGCTTTTGGAGCAGTTTTGGGCATGAAATGGATAGCATAAGTTTGGAGCAATGTAGATGGACGAAATTAAAGTCCAAAGCATGCTAGGAATCAGCCAAAGAGAGGAAGAAAATCTGATTACCTTTTCCCTAAAATCTGCCATACTTTTGTATTCCCCTTTTCCCTAAAATCTGGCATAACTTTTCCCTAAAATCTGCCACAACTTTGCCCTAAAATCTGCCACAACTTTGCCCTAAAATCTGCCACACTTTTGGATTTGGGCTGAAATTATGTCATTCTAAATTAATTAGGGATTAGGACTTTCCCATCCCTATAAATAAACTTCATTGTGGCAGCCAAAAAGGATGCATTCATCATCAAAATTCGTCCATTCTATTCCAGCCGCATCCATTGATCCCAAAACACCATTCTTCAACCTAGAGACACAATCAGCCATTCCACCACTTCCCAACCATCAAACACTCATCCATAACCATCCTACTTCCCTTGCCGTGTCTCTAAACATCCCACAACCCGTTCTACACCATCAAAATGTCCCAGAATTCATCCCCATCCAATCTGCCGCAAGCAAGAGGAAGGAGACAGATGCGCAAGATTGTTTGGCTCTTCATTCTGAGTTGTTGAACGATTTTAGGTGTATTCTCTCTTATATTTCAATGTCTAATTCATGTAATCTTTGTTTTGCTCTGAGTATGATTGGCTAAATTCGTTTTGGCTAAGGGTGTATTCGAAACCATGGATATATATGTGAAATAAGTTGATTACTCCAGTTATCGTTGCATAAGTCATGAATACAATCTGCTTAACTATGTGATTTAGAACTTATTCTTGTATGTTGATTGAGAGTGCACACTTAATTTGCATGCTTGAATCTGGTGCTAGGATATGAATTTGTTTCACCTAATCGTTATGAGTTTATATCCACAAGTAGTGAAGGTCACTAGTCATGATCGTGTTGAGTAGATTCCTGGCGAAAGTATCATGCTTTTCATAGTTACAATTGCCTTGTCGATGCTTATGATTTCCAATGAACGTAATGATTCTAACTTGTATCTTTATCATGCTGTTCATATAGAGAACTTGTTAGGAATAATTTGGTTGCAATGCATATTCATTCAATTCAATGATCTTAGGGAAATCTGAAGGTTAATTTAAGCGGACCTAATTAACTTGGAGTGTCGAGGTTCATAACTTGTCGAATTGATAACTGGAAGTTGATTTAAGTTGCATATATTTCATGTGTGGAGAAGAATCCCTTAGCCATTCCATCATCCATTGTTTTACATCAATTGGCTTTACAATCTGTTTTCTTTACAATCTGTCCATTTAGTTAATTTTCATCCAAACACAAATCCCCCCCATATTTTGTTAAGTCTTAGGCTTAGAATCTGTCTTATTTTGTGTTTTGAACCATTTTGAGTCATAAGAAAGTTCAATTTCGTCCAAATCTGCCTAGTTTAGTTTCTGTTTGTTTTTAGTCTAAATTCGTCCAAACCAAAACCCCTCTTTTACTTCCTTGTCTTAGAGTGTTTTAAATCTGTTTAGTTTGTGTTTTTAAGTGTTTTGAGTCAAGCCCAAACCTAATTTTCGTCCAAAGTTGAGTTTAGTGTCAAAACTGCCCAGTTTGTGTTTTTAGGCAGTTTTGAGAGTTTTTAGCTTGTTTTGAGTATTGTGAATCTGTTTTGAGTCCCTTGAGTCTTTTCAAACGTTTTTAAGTTTATTTTTGTGTTTCTAAGTCAGTCTAGAGGTTTTAGCACCCCTAGTTAATCCCCGGATAGAACGATCCCTACTTACTTCATTACTACAATTATCACAAATAGGGTTTAATTTGTGTGTCACATTTGTTTCGCATCAAAAGGATATCCTTGAAACCTTTAGGAAAGTTCAAGTTAACATACCTTTGTTAGATGCAATCAAGCAAGTCCCGAGGTATGCTAAGTTCTTGAAAGAATTGTGCACCACTAGGAAGAGGTTTTCGACCAAAGAAGTGGTAAAGGTAGGTGAGAATGTGTCCGCTATCTTGCAACGCAAATTACCTCCCAAATGTAAGGATCCGGGTAGTTTTACCATTCCTTGTGTCATTGGTAACACTAGATTTGAATCTGCCATGCTTGACTTAGGTGCTTCTATAAATGTTATGCCATATTCCATTTATGCATCTATGAACTTAGGCGTGTTAAAAAATGATGGTGTTATCATACAATTGGCCGATAGATCTAATGCCTATCCAAAGGGAGTTTTGGAAGACGTTTTGGTGCAGGTTAACCATTTGATCTTTCCGGCGGATTTCTATGTCCTTGAGATGGATGAATCGGATCATGCACCCTCGCTGCCCATACTACTTGGAAGGCCATTCATGAAGACAGCCCGGACTAAAATTGATGTGTTTCATGGAACTTTGTCCATGGAATTTGATGGGGAAGTTGTTAACTTCAATCTTTCTGATTCTATTAAGTATCCTTGTGAAGATCACTCATGTTTCTCTATTGATGTCATTGACTCTTTGGCGCAGGGACATCTTGAAGATTTGAACGAGGATGTGCTTGAAAAAGTCATTACACAAGGCATGGAATGCAATGACAAAGGGGCAGATTGCATGCTAGGCCACGGCATGCATGAAACACTTCATGCCGTGCCCCCTAGTGAGGATGTAATTGAAGTGGTTGCTGCCCTTGAGTCCTCACCTAAGCTTGATGGTAAGTGTACTAACCGTGAGTCCATTCCCATTTCAACTAACAAATTGCTTCCATCTATAATCCAGGCACCTTCCCTTGAACTCAAGCCTTTGCCAAGCCATTTGAAATACATTTTCTTGGGGGAGCACGACACATTACCTGCCATCATCTCTTCCACACTCACGGCACATGAGGAAGAAAAATTGCTTCGAGTCTTGAAGGAGTTCAAATCTGCCCTAGGGTGGACATTGGCCGATATTAAAGGTATAAGCCCTACGACTTGTATGCATCACATATTTCTTGAGGAGGGGGCCAAACCAACTAGAGAGGCTCAACGCCGTCTTAACCCTCCAATGATGGAAGTTGTGAAAAAGGAGATAATTAAACTTCTAGATTGTGGGGTGATTTATCCCATCTCCGATAGTCGTTGGGTTTCACCTATCCAATGTGTGCCTAAGAAATCCGGAGTGACAGTTGTGGAAAATGCCGAGAATGAACTGGTACCCATGAGAATTCAAACCGGTTGGCGTGTATGCATTGATTACAGGAAGATAAACGCCACCACAAGGAAGGATCACTTTCCTTTGCCGTTTCTAGACCAAATGTTGGAAAGGTTAGCCGGTCATTCTTTTTATTGTTTTCTTGATGGATATTCAGGTTATAACCAAATTGTTATTGCTCCGGATGATCAAGAGAAGACCACTTTTACTTGTCCCTTTGGAACGTTTGCATATCGACGCATGCCATTTGGTTTGTGCAATGCTCCTGCCACGTTTCAAAGGTGTATGGTAAGCATATTTTCTGATTATGTTGAGAAGATTATTGAGATATTCATGGATGATTTTAGTGTGTTTGGTGATTCCTTTGATAAATGCTTGGATAATCTCACTTTAATCTTAAAACGTTGTGTTGAAACAAACCTTGTGTTGAATTGGGAAAAATGTCACTTTATGGTTAAACAAGGTATTGTGTTAGGTCATATAATCTCTGAAAAAGGAATTGAAGTTGATAAATCTAAAGTAGATCTTGTACGTTACTTACCCTCTCCTACTTCGGTTAGAGAGGTTCGTTCGTTTCTTGGTCATGCAGGATTCTATAGAAGATTTATCAAGGACTTTTCCAAAATTGCACAACCTCTATGCCGCCTCCTCCAAAAGGATGTGTCCTTTGAGTTCAATGAGGCATGTGAGAAGGCATTCAAGCAACTCAAGGAGTCACTTACCACGGCACCCATCATCACTCCCCCGGATTGGTCCATTCCATTTGAATTGATGTGTGATGCCTCGGATTATGCCCTAGGGGCTGTTTTGGGTCAAAAGAAAAATAAACATTCCCATGTTATTTATTATGCTTCACGCACTTTAAATGATGCTCAATTGAATTATTCTACAACCGAAAAAGAACTTTTGGCGGTTGTATTTGCTTTAGATAAATTTAGATCATATCTAATTGGTACTAAAGTTATTGTTTTCACTGACCATGCAGCCTTGAAGTATCTTTTCACCAAAAAGGAGGCTAAACCAAGGCTCATTCGTTGGATGCTCCTACTTCAAGAGTTCGATATTGAGATTCGGGACAAGAAAGGTTGTGAAAACGTGGTGGCTGACCACTTGAGCAGATTGGTGCGTGAAGAAGAGTCCCTCCCCATTTCTGAGACATTTCCGGATGAACAACTTCTGTCCATTGAGGTAAGTACCCCTTGGTATGCCGATTTGGTCAATTTCTTGGTGTCAAAACAAATTCCAAGCACTTACACAAAGCACCAACGTGAAAAGCTTAGATATGATGCACGGTTTTATGTATGGGATGATCCTTATCTTTGGAAATTCTGCCCTGATCAGATTGTACGTAGATGTGTGTCTAATTCTGAATTTCATTCCATTCTAAGCTTTTGTCATACATATGCATGTGGTGGACACTTTGGCACACAAAGAACAGCCCTTAAAGTATTGCAATGTGGATTCTATTGGCCTAATATCTTTAAGGATGCTAGAACATTTTGTTTAACATGTGATAAATGCCAAAGAACCGGAAATATAAGTGCAAAAGACCAAATGCCGCAAGTTTCTGTTCTTAATGTGGAAATATTTGATGTTTGGGGTATTGACTTTATGGGTCCCTTCCCTTCTTCATTTGGTTTCATGTATATCTTGCTTGCGGTTGATTATGTGTCAAAGTGGGTGGAAGCAAAAGCCACCCGGACTAACGATTCTAAAGTGGTTTCAGATTTTATTAGAACTAACATCTTTGCAAGATTTGGCATGCCACGTGTGATCATTAGTGATGGAGGGTCTCACTTTTGCAACCGGACCATTGAGGCCTTGTTGAGGAAGTACAATGTCAATCATAAGGTTTCCACACCTTACCACCCTCAAACAAATGGCCAAGCCGAGGTTTCCAACCGAGAGATCAAGCAAATCCTAGAAAAGACCGTTGGGCCTACAAGGAAGGATTGGAGCTTAAGGTTGGATGATGCACTTTGGGCGTATCATACGGCGTACAAAACACCAATAGGAATGTCCCCCTTTCGGCTTGTCTATGGCAAGCCGTGCCACCTCCCTGTGGAATTGGAGCACAAAGCTCATTGGGCCGTGAAGAAATTCAATTTGGACATGGATGCCGCAGGTTGTCATAGGAAGTTCCAATTAAACGAACTTGATGAGATAAGACAAGAGGCATACGAGAATGCAAGCATTTACAAGGAGAAGACCAAGGCGTTTCATGACAAGATGATTAGAGGCAAAACATTCTCCATTGGGCAGAAAGTGTTGCTATTTAACTCTCGTCTTCGTCTATTTCCCGGTAAGTTGCGTTCTAAGTGGATTGGACCATTTGTTATTACTAACATCTCTTCTTATGGTGCAATTCAGCTTCAAAGTATCAAAACAGGTCATGAATTCCAAGTGAACGGACATCGATTGAAGCCTTATTTTGAGAACTTTGTGGAGCAAACCGTGGATGACATCTCCCTTGATGCCGTGGGCTCCAATGGAGCATGATCATGTTCTTCGTCCGGCTGCAAGACGTTAAAGAAAGCGCTACTTGGGAGGCAACCCATGCAAATCAACAAAGGAAGCCCTAGGAATCACTCCAATTCCAGATTTGCGTTCCTAAAACCCTTCACTTTGTTGCTTGTTTCTAACCTGCCCAGTTTGCTATTTACTTGCTGTTTGTGTGTTTCTTTTTGTTTAGTGTGTTTTTATGCTTGAAACATTGAGGACAATGTTTGATTTAAGTGTGGGGGGGTAACTAAGTGTTTTAATTGCAAATTCGTGGGATTTTATCACCCTTAACTTATAAACTTGTTCTTTGCTGTTTTTAAGTGTTTTTGGGCAGTTTTGGTGTGTTTTAGTGTGTTTTGAAATAAAATCCGAAAATCAAACAAAAATTTGACAAATTTGTTTTAAAAACCCAAAAAGAGTTGTTTTTGAGTTGTTTTTGTGTGTTTGTTTGTGTCTTAGGGTACCTTCCAACACAATGATGAGGATTCGATTTGTAATTGCATGGCTGTTAAAGAAAGTGATTAACATGGATGAAAGTTTGATTTACTCTTTGTTTATGCTTAGTTGTGGTTATAACTTATGAATTCACATGCAATCATAAAGGAAAAATCAGTTTTTGTAACATGCTTGAAGGAATGAACTCAAACTAACGCTACAACCTTGTGAGACTTGATCCTAAATGTTTATTTGGAGAGTTAAAATCTGTGCATTCTTTGTTTTCTAAGTCGTTGCATGATCTCATTATTCCTTGCTTGGTTGCTACTTAGAAGGCGTTTCATCATATAGTTCCAAATGCTAGAACTCATGCCCATTTCATTCAAAGCATGTTAATTGATTTGCATAACACATAGTCAAGATGAAGTTGTGTAGTTACCACCACCCTAGCCAAATGCCGTGTGCCCTCCATCATTTTATGTCTAAGTTAACCCCGTTGAGTCTTGTTAGCCTTCATTCTTTGTTAAACCACATCATCCTCACCTAGCCTAGATTAGGACTTCCCACACCCTTGTTCTTAAAGCATAGTAAAGCATGATTCAAATTGAATTCCTTTTGACTAATGTATGGCAGAAAGCAAGTGTGGGGGAAGTGTTCTCATGTGTATTTGTGTGCCATAGGCACGGGTAGAAAGAAAAAGAAAAAAAAAAAAAAATGAAGAAAAGTATGTGAAAAATATGAAAAAGAGTTGAAAAGTTGTGAAAAAGAGTACCAAAGTGATGTTTGTTGAAGTAAGGGTCCAAAACAATGAATTCGGCCCTAAGGAGTTGTTTAAGTCTTCCCCTTGTGTTTTAAAGTTAATTTCTGCAATCTAAGGAATTCTAAGTCTCAATTTCATTGCTTTGCTTACTATTGCTTAAGGAACGTTTGTTTTCCTTATCCTTTCCTTGTTAACCAAACACCCCGAGCCCCATTACAACCCTTAACTTCTATCTTGAGTGTTATGTGTTTCAATTTGTGGAGTTTGAATTTGGTATGAGCATATGGTGTCACTGGTTCTCGCATCTAAGTAGTAGCATTCCATTCATGGGATCATATCTAAATATGCTTTTTAACTCTAGAAATTGCGTTCTTTGTGATACATATATGTGAGCATTCGTTTTCTTATCTACATCAATCTTCTCACATATGACTAGTGTAGGATGTGGAGTTAGAAAATCTGAGTGAAAATAGAGTGCATATCTTGTAAGGAATTGAGGGAATTCTCTAAGGCATGTTACTACATTCAAAGCATTGTTTTAATTGATTACTTATGAACTAGTAAGTAGTGGCTTTAATTAAGTATGTGCTCGTGTAAAGATGACTCAAATCTGTGGGGATAACAATCTTTAACATGTCATGTGCATTGGAAATCCCTGAGGCAAACGTTGGAAGGTTTAGGTTTTTGTTTTGGTTAGTTGTTTCGTTTTGTTTCCTTCCTTTTGTTTGTTTTGCTCGAGGACTAGCAAAAGCTAAGTGTGGGGGAATTTGATAGGAGCATATTTATGCTACTTATTTGGCTTGTTCTCGTGCATTTAAGTTGTGTTTACTTAGTTATTTTAGTGTTTAAAGTCACTTTTGTGTGTTTTCAGGTTCTAAGGCCAAAGTGTGCAAAAAGAAGCAAAATGGAGCCTTTTGGAGCAAAAAGAATGGATGAAGTGAAGTCTTGAAGAAAGTTGGTTTCCTACTCCAAAAAGGATTCCTAATCATCATGGGATTCCTAATTGAAGAGGGATTCCTAATTGAAGAGGGATTCCTAATTGAAGAAGGATTCCTAATTGAAGAAGGATTCCTAATTGACGAAGGATTCCTACTCAAATGAGGATTCCTAGAAGAACAAGGATTCCTACTCAAATGAGGATTCCTAGAAGAACAAGGATTCCTACTCCAACAAGGATTCCTACTTGAAGTAGGAAAGTTAAGCCAAGGTTTCCTATTTTGGGTGATCTTTCCTAAACCTAAAATCCGTAACTTCCAGCCACTTTGAAGAGTTCTTATGCACTTTGGGACACAAAACAAAGGCCTTAGAGCACCCTTGAAACCTTGCCGCACCATTCCCTTCCTTTTTCCTAGTTTCCTATTTTCCTAATCCCTCTCCCTTTAGTTTTAGGACTTCCCACCTTTCCTAAAGTCCTTGCCGCACCCTTGAAGGACTCCCTAGCCCTTTCCTCTTCCTTGCCGTGCAAGGGAGAGAGATCCTTTCCTAAATTCTGAAATAAAACACTTTCCTTTTGTGTTTTAAAACCCTAGCCGCACCTCTTGTGTCTTTCCTTTTTAATTTCTGTTTTGTTTCCTGATTCTAGAAGCCTTAGACTTAATTTCTGATTTCCTAAATAACCTAGGGTTTTTAATTCCTGTTTTCCTTTAAATAAACCTAATTGTTGCAGCCACAATTCATTCATTCATTCACAAAAATTCGTCCATTCTACCCTAGCCGCATCCTTCACATCCATACAATTCTATTCACGCCAGAAATCCATCCCCTACCTTTGCCGTGCCCAACCTTCATCCAAACCCATATTTTCTGACCCCAAACTCCCCTAGCCGCACCATACACCCATCCTAGACACTTTTCCTCCATTCTACATCATTCAAACACATCCCAAACCATCTCCATACTTTGTGCCGCAGCAAGAAGGAAGAAGGAGTGCCCTTGAATGTGCTTGCTAGTCTCTTGCAGATTGCTGGAACTTTTAGGTGTAATCTTTCTTATGTTTTCAATGTTTCAATTCAATAAACTTTGTGTTGTGAGTATGAGGAACTAAACCCCCTTAGTTGGGGGGTGATTCGAAACCATGTACATGCTTGCAATATGATTTGATTACATTCAGTTGTTATTTCATAAGTTGTGGATTCAATTCGTTCATCTACTTGATTGATAACTTATTTGTGTATGTTGATTGAGAGTGCACACTTAGTTTTCATGCATGAATATGATGCTAGATTATGAGGGAGTTTCACCTAATAGTTACAATCTTATGATCACAAGTAGTGAAGGTTGTTTCTCAACAATCGCGTTGAATGAATTCTTGGCATAAGTTTCATGCAATTCATAGTAACAAGTGCCTCGTCAATGCTTATGGTTTTCTTAGAACTTAATGATTCTTGCTTGTATCTCTTGTATGCAATTCATTGAGGGAACTTGTGGGGAATGCTTTGGGTTGTCGTATGCAATCATCCAATCCACTAACTTAAGGAAAATATGAGAATTAATCTATGCAATTCATGGTTAATTTGGGGCATTGAGGATTTGTAACTCATTGGAAGAACAACTGGAAATCGTTTTGTTTGCAAGTGTGACATGTGTGGAGAAAAGCCTCCTAACTAGCCTTTTATCCATCCTTTTCATCCAAAAACGTTTTACAATCTGTTTGTTTTAAAGTTTCTGTTTTGATTTCAATTTTCGTCAAACCAAAATTCCCCTTGTTCTTTCTTGTTCTAAAGTGTCTAGAATCTGTTTACTTTGTGTTTTAGAAGGTTTTGAATCAACCCAAAACCTTATTTTCGTTTTAAATTGTGTTTAGGTCAGAAACTGCCTAAAGTGTGTTTTTAGGCAGTTTTGAGTGTTTTTACAAAGTTTCTGTTTTGATTAAGTTTAAATTCGTCCAAATCAGTCCTCCCATTTACTTTCTTGTTTCAATTTATTCTAAACTTGTTTTGTTTGTGTTTTTAAGTAGTTGGAGTCAAGTTAAAACCCAAATTCGTCCAATTTGGTGCTTTGTGTTCAAAACTGCCCAGAAAGTGTTTTTAAGGCAGTTTTGAGTCTTTTGGTTGCTGTTTTGAGTTTTTGGTTTGTTTTAGTGTTTTAAATTCTAGTTTTGCATTCTTTGAGTCTAGTTTAGTGTTTTAAACTTTGTTTTACGTTTTCAAGTCAGTTTCCAAGTGTTTAGCAATCCCTCCTAATCCCCGGTCCAGAACGATCCCTACTTATATCTTTACTACCATTCGACAAAAGAGGGTTTAATTTGAGTGCTAGTTAATACCATATCACATTTGATCTTTTGAGGACTCATTTTTAGCATCTTAGTACCGTATTTTATGCGTTCATTTGCTTAGATTCAAAAACTTGTCAAACTCGCGCTCGTTTTATCCCACGAATGCTTAAAACTTTGCAAATAGACTCCAAATTAAAAAATTGAGAACTTTTGAGACCAAATAAGCATTTGATCTTTTCAGGACTCATTTTTAGCATCTTCATAGCATTTGATCTTTTGAGGACTCATTTTTAGCATCTTAGTAGCGTTTATATGCATTCATTTGCTTAGATTCCAAAACTTGTCAAACTCGCGCTCGTTTTATCCTACGAATGCTTAAAACTTTGCAAATAGACTCCAAATTAAAAAATAGAGAACTTTTGATACCAAATAAGCATTTGATCTTTTGAGGACTCATTTTTAGCATCTTCATAGCATATTATAAGCGTTCATTTGAGTAAAATCGAAAACTTGTCAAACTCGCGCTCGTTTTATCCCACGAATGCTTAAAACTTTGCAAATAGACTCCAAATTAAAAAATAGAGAACTTTTGATACCAAATAAGCATTTGATCTTTTGAGGACTCATTTTTAGCATCTTAGTAGCGTATTATATGCGTTCATTTGCTTAGATTCCAAAACTTGTCAAACTCGCGATCGTTTTATCCCACGAATGCTTAAAACTTTGCAAATAGACTCAAAATTTAAAAATAGAGAACTTTTGAGACCAAATAAGCATTTGATCTTTTGAGGACTCATTTTTAGCATCTTCATAGCATATTATAAGCGTTCATTTGAGTAAATTCGAAAACTTAAAAACTCGCGCTCGTTTTATCCCACGAATCCTTAAAACTTTGCAAATAGACTCCAAATTAGAAAATAGAGAACTTTTGATACCAAATAAGCATTTGATCTTTTGAGGACTCATTTTTAACATCTTAGTAGCCTTTATATGCATTCATTTGCTAAGATTCCAAAACTTGTCAAACTCGCGCTCGTTTTATCCCACGAACGCTTAAAACTTTGCAAATAGACTCCAAATTAAAAAATAGAGAACTTTTGAGGCCAAATAAGCATTTGATCTTTTGAGGACTCATTTTTAGCATCTTAGTAGCGTTTATATGTATTCATTTGCTAAGATTCCAAAACTTGTCAAACTCGCGCTCGTTTTATCCCACGAACGCTTAAAACTTTGCAAATAGACTCCAAATTAAAAAATAGAGAACTTTTGATACCAAATAAGCATTTGATCTTTTGAGCACTCATTTTCAGCATCCTAGTAGCGTATTATATGCGTTCATTTGCTTAGATTCCAAAACTTGTCAAACTCACGCTCCTTTTATCCCACGAATGCTTAAAACTTTGCAAAAAGACTCCAAATTAAAAAATAGAGAACTTTTGAGACCAAATAAGCATTTGATCTTTTGAGGACTCATTTTTAGCATCTTCATAGCATTTGATCTTTTGAGGACTCATTTTTAGCATCTTAGTAGCGTTTATATGCATTCATTTGCTTAGATTCCAAAACTTGTCAAACTCGCGCTCGTTTTATCCTACGAATGCTTAAAACTTTGCAAATAGACTCCAAATTAAAAAATAGAGAACTTTTGATACCAAATAAGCATTTGATCTTTTGAGGACTCATTTTTAGCATCTTCATAGCATATTATAAGCGTTCATTTGAGTAAAATCGAAAACTTAAAAACTCGCGCTCGTTTTATCCCACGAATCCTTAAAAGTTTGCAAATAGACTCCAAATTAAAAAATAGAGAACTTTTGAGACCAAATAAGCATTTGATCTTTTGAGGACTCATTTTTAGCATCTTAGTAGCGTATTATATGCGTTCATTTGCTTAGATTCAAAAACTTGTCAAACTGGCGCTCGTTTTATCCCACGAATGCTTAAAACTTTGCAAATAGTGTCCAAATTAAAAAATCGAGAACTATTGAGACCAAATAAGCATTTGATCTTTTGAGGACTCATTTTTAGCATCTTAGTACCGTATTTTATGCGTTCATTTGCTTAGATTCAAAAACTTGTCAAACTCGCGCTCGTTTTATCCCACGAATGCTTAAAACTTTGCAAATAGACTCCAAATTAAAAAATTGAGAACTTTTGAGACCAAATAAGCATTTGATCTTTTCAGGACTCATTTTTAGCATCTTCATAGCATTTGATCTTTTGAGGACTCATTTTTAGCATCTTAGTAGCGTTTATATGCATTCATTTGCTTAGATTCCAAAACTTGTCAAACTCGCGCTCGTTTTATCCTACGAATGCTTAAAACTTTGCAAATAGACTCCAAATTAAAAAATAGAGAACTTTTGAGACCAAATAAGCATTTGATCTTTTGAGGACTCATTTTTAGCATCTTCATAGCATATTATAAGCGTTCATTTGAGTAAATTCGAAAACTTAAAAACTCGCGCTCGTTTTATCCCACGAATCCTTAAAACTTTGCAAATAGACTCCAAATTAGAAAATAGAGAACTTTTGATACCAAATAAGCATTTGATCTTTTGAGGACTCATTTTTAACATCTTAGTAGCCTTTATATGCATTCATTTGCTAAGATTCCAAAACTTGTCAAACTCGCGCTCGTTTTATCCCACGAACGCTTAAAACTTTGCAAATAGACTCCAAATTAAAAAATAGAGAACTTTTGAGGCCAAATAAGCATTTGATCTTTTGAGGACTCATTTTTAGCATCTTAGTAGCGTTTATATGTATTCATTTGCTAAGATTCCAAAACTTGTCAAACTCGCGCTCGTTTTATCCCACGAACGCTTAAAACTTTGCAAATAGACTCCAAATTAAAAAATAGAGAACTTTTGATACCAAATAAGCATTTGATCTTTTGAGCACTCATTTTCAGCATCCTAGTAGCGTATTATATGCGTTCATTTGCTTAGATTCCAAAACTTGTCAAACTCACGCTCCTTTTATCCCACGAATGCTTAAAACTTTGCAAAAAGACTCCAAATTAAAAAATAGAGAACTTTTGAGACCAAATAAGCATTTGATCTTTTGAGGACTCATTTTTAGCATCTTCATAGCATTTGATCTTTTGAGGACTCATTTTTAGCATCTTAGTAGCGTTTATATGCATTCATTTGCTTAGATTCCAAAACTTGTCAAACTCGCGCTCGTTTTATCCTACGAATGCTTAAAACTTTGCAAATAGACTCCAAATTAAAAAATAGAGAACTTTTGATACCAAATAAGCATTTGATCTTTTGAGGACTCATTTTTAGCATCTTCATAGCATATTATAAGCGTTCATTTGAGTAAAATCGAAAACTTAAAAACTCGCGCTCGTTTTATCCCACGAATCCTTAAAAGTTTGCAAATAGACTCCAAATTAAAAAATAGAGAACTTTTGAGACCAAATAAGCATTTGATCTTTTGAGGACTCATTTTTAGCATCTTAGTAGCGTATTATATGCGTTCATTTGCTTAGATTCAAAAACTTGTCAAACTGGCGCTCGTTTTATCCCACGAATGCTTAAAACTTTGCAAATAGTGTCCAAATTAAAAAATCGAGAACTATTGAGACCAAATAAGCATTTGATCTTTTGAGGACTCATTTTTAGCATCTTAGTACCGTATTTTATGCGTTCATTTGCTTAGATTCAAAAACTTGTCAAACTCGCGCTCGTTTTATCCCACGAATGCTTAAAACTTTGCAAATAGACTCCAAATTAAAAAATTGAGAACTTTTGAGACCAAATAAGCATTTGATCTTTTCAGGACTCATTTTTAGCATCTTCATAGCATTTGATCTTTTGAGGACTCATTTTTAGCATCTTAGTAGCGTTTATATGCATTCATTTGCTTAGATTCCAAAACTTGTCAAACTCGCGCTCGTTTTATCCTACGAATGCTTAAAACTTTGCAAATAGACTCCAAATTAAAAAATAGAGAACTTTTGATACCAAATAAGCATTTGATCTTTTGAGGACTCATTTTTAGCATCTTCATAGCATATTATAAGCGTTCATTTGAGTAAAATCGAAAACTTAAAAACTCGCGCTCGTTTTATCCCACGAATCCTTAAAAGTTTGCAAATAGACTCCAAATTAAAAAATAGAGAACTTTTGAGACCAAATAAGCATTTGATCTTTTGAGGACTCATTTTTAGCATCTTAGTAGCGTATTATATGCGTTCATTTGCTTAGATTCAAAAACTTGTCAAACTCGCGCTCGTTTTATCCCACGAATGCTTAAAACTTTGCAAATAGTGTCCAAATTAAAAAATCGAGAACTATTGAGACCAAATAAGCATTTGATCTTTTGAGGACTCATTTTTAGCATCTTAGTACCGTATTTTATGCGTTCATTTGCTTAGATTCAAAAACTTGTCAAACTCGCGCTCGTTTTATCCCACGAATGCTTAAAACTTTGCAAATAGACTCCAAATTAAAAAATTGAGAACTTTTGAGACCAAATAAGCATTTGATCTTTTCAGGACTCATTTTTAGCATCTTCATAGCATTTGATCTTTTGAGGACTCATTTTTAGCATCTTAGTAGCGTTTATATGCATTCATTTGCTTAGATTCCAAAACTTGTCAAACTCGCGCTCGTTTTATCCTACGAATGCTCAAAACTTTGCAAATAGACTCCAAATTAAAAAATAGAGAACTTTTGATACCAAATAAGCATTTGATCTTTTGAGGACTCATTTTTAGCATCTTCATAGCATATTATAAGCGTTCATTTGAGTAAAATCGAAAACTTAAAAACTCGCGCTCGTTTTATCCCACGAATCCTTAAAAGTTTGCAAATAGACTCCAAATTAAAAAATAGAGAACTTTTGATACCAAATAAGCATTTGATCTTTTGAGGACTCATTTTTAGCATCTTAGTAGCGTATTATATGTGTTCATTTGCTTAGATTCCAAATCTTTTCAAACTCGCGCTCGTTTTATCCCACGAATGCTTAAAACTTTGCAAATAGACTCCAAATTAAAAAATAGAGAACTTTTGATACCAAATAAGCATTTGATCTTTTGGGGACTCATTGTTAGCATCTTAGTAGCGTATTATATACGTTCATTTGCTTAGATTCCAAAACTTGTCAAACTCACGCTCGTTTTATCCCACGAATGCTTAAAACTTTGCAAATAGACTCCAAATTAAAAAATAGAGAACTTTTGGGACCAAATAAGCATTTGATCTTTTGAGGACTCATTTTTAGCATCTTAGTAGCGTATTATATACGTTCATTTGCTTAGATTCCAAAACTTGTCAAACTCATGCTCGATTTATTCCACGAATGCTTAAAACTTTTCAAATAGACTCCAAATTTTAAAATAGAGAACTTTTGAGACCGGATAAGCTTTTGATCTTTTTAGGACTCATTTATAGCATCTTAGTAGCGTATTATATGCATTCATTTGCTTAGATTCCAAAACTTGTCAACCTCGCGCTCGTTTTATCCCACGAATGCTTAAAACTTTGCAAATAGACTCCAAATTAAAAAATAGAGAACTTTTGAGACCGAATAACCATTTCATCTTTTGAGGACTCATTTTTAGCATCTTAGTAACGTATTATATGCGTTCATTTGCTTAGATTCCAAAACTTGTCAAACTCGCGCTCGTTTTATCCCACGAATCCTTAAAACTTTGCAAATATACTCCAAAATTTAAAAATAGAGAACTTTTGATACCAAATAAGCATTTGATCTTTTGAGCACTCATTTTTAGCATCTTAGTAGCGTATTATATGCGTTCATTTGCTTAGATTCCAAAACTTGTCAAACTCGCGCTCGTTTTATCCCACGAATGCTTAAAACTTTGCAAATAGACTCCAAATTAAAAAATAGAGAACTTTTGATACCAAATAAGCATTTGATCTTTTGAGGACTCATTTTTAGCATCTTAGTAGCGTATTATATGCGTTCATTTGCTTAGATTCCAAAACTTGTCAAACTCGCGATCGTTTTATCCCACGAATGCTTAAAACTTTGCAAATAGACTCCAAATTAAAAAATAGAGAACTTTTGATACCAAATAAGCATTTGATCTTTTGAGCACTCATTTTCAGCATCCTAGTAGCGTATTATATGCGTTCATTTGCTTAGATTCCAAAACTTGTCAAACTCACGCTCCTTTTATCCCACGAATGCTTAAAACTTTGCAAAAAGACTCCAAATTAAAAAATAGAGAACTTTTGAGACCAAATAAGCATTTGATCTTTTGAGGACTCATTTTTAGCATCTTCATAGCATATTATAAGCGTTCATTTGAGTAAAATCGAAAACCTAAAAACTCGCGCTCGTTTTATCCCACGAATCCTTAAAACTTTGCAAATAGACTCCAAATTAAAAAATAGAGAACTTTTGATACCAAATAAGCATTTGATCTTTTGAGGACTCATTTTTAGCATCTTTGTAGCGTATTATATGCATTCTTTTGCTTAGATTCCAAAACTTATCAAACTCGCGCTCGTTTTATCACACGAGTGCTTAAAACTTTGCAAATAGTGTCCAAATTAAAAAATCGAGAACTATTGAGACCAAATAAGCATTTGATCTTTTGAGGACTCATTTTTAGCATCTTAGTAGCGTTTATATGCATTCATTTGCTTAGATTCCAAAACTTGTCAAACTCGCGCTCGTTTTATCCTACGAATGCTTAAAACTTTGCAAATAGACTCCAAATTAAAAAATAGAGAACTTTTGATACCAAATAAGCATTTGATCTTTTGAGGACTCATTTTTAGCATCTTCATAGCATATTATAAGCGTTCATTTGAGTAAAATCGAAAACTTAAAAACTCGCGCTCGTTTTATCCCACGAATCCTTAAAAGTTTGCAAATAGACTCCAAATTAAAAAATAGAGAACTTTTGATACCAAATAAGCATTTGATCTTTTGAGGACTCATTTTTAGCATCTTAGTAGCGTATTATATGTGTTCATTTGCTTAGATTCCAAATCTTTTCAAACTCGCGCTCGTTTTATCCCACGAATGCTTAAAACTTTGCAAATAGACTCCAAATTAAAAAATAGAGAACTTTTGATACCAAATAAGCATTTGATCTTTTGGGGACTCATTTTTAGCATCTTAGTAGCGTATTATATGCGTTCATTTGCTTAGATTCCAAAACTTGTCAAACTCACGCTCGTTTTATCCCACGAATGCTTAAAACTTTGCAAATAGACTCCAAATTAAAAAATAGAGAACTTTTGGGACCAAATAAGCATTTGATCTTTTGAGGACTCATTTTTAGCATCTTAGTAGCGTATTATATACGTTCATTTGCTTAGATTCCAAAACTTGTCAAACTCATGCTCGTTTTATTCCACGAATGCTTAAAACTTTTCAAATAGACTCCAAATTTTAAAATAGAGAACTTTTGAGACCGGATAAGCTTTTGATCTTTTTAGGACTCATTTATAGCATCTTAGTAGCGTATTATATGCATTCATTTGCTTAGATTCCAAAACTTGTCAACCTCGCGCTCGTTTTATCCCACGAATGCTTAAAACTTTGCAAATAGACTCCAAATTAAAAATTAGAGAACTTTTGAGACCGAATAACCATTTCATCTTTTGAGGACTCATTTTTAGCATCTTAGTAGCGTATTATATGCGTTCATTTGCTTAGATTCCAAAACTTGTCAAACTCGCGCTCGTTTTATCCCACGAATCCTTAAAACTTTGCAAATATACTCCAAAATTTAAAAATAGAGAACTTTTGATACCAAATAAGCATTTGATCTTTTGAGCACTCATTTTTAGCATCTTAGTAGCGTATTATATGCGTTCATTTGCTTAGATTCCAAAACTTGTCAAACTCGCGCTCGTTTTATCCCACGAATGCTTAAAACTTTGCAAATAGACTCAAAATTTAAAAATAGAGAACTTTTCAGACCAAATAAGCATTTGATCTTTTGAGGACTCATTTTTAGCATCTTCATAGCATATTATAAGCGTTCACTTGAGTAAAATCGAAAACTTAAAAACTCGCGCTCGTTTTATCCCACGAATCCTTAAAACTTTGCAAATAGACTCCAAATTAAAAAATAGAGAACTTTTGAGACCGAATAACCATTTCATCTTTTGAGGACACATTTTTAGCATCTTAGTAGCGTATTATATGCGTTCATTTGCTTAGATTCCAAAACTTGTCAAACTCACGCCCGTTTTATCCCACGAATGCTTAAAACTTTGCAAATAGACTCCAAATTAAAAAATTGAGAACTTTTGAGACCAAATAAGCATTTGATATTTTGAGGACTCATTTTTAGCATCTTCATAGCATATTATAAGCGTTCATTTGAGTAAAATCGAAAACCTAAAAACTCTCGCTCGTTTTATCCCACGAATCCTTAAAACTTTGCAAATAGACTCCAAATTAAAAAATAGAGAACTTTTGATACCAAATAAGCATTTGATCTTTTGAGGACTCATTTTTAGCATCTTTGTAGCGTATTATATGCATTCTTTTGCTTAGATTCCAAAACTTATCAAACTCGCGCTCGTTTTATCACACGAGTGCTTAAAACTTTGCAAATAGACTCCAAATTTAAAAATAGAGAACTTTTGATACCAAATAAGGATTTGATCTTTTGAGGACTCATTTTTAGCATCTTAGTAGCGTATTATATGCGTTCATTTGCTAAGATTCCAAAACTTGTCAAACTCGTGCTCGTTTTATCCCACGAATGCTTAAAACTTTGCAAATAGACTCCAAATTAAAAAATAGAGAACTTTTGATACCAAATAAGCATTTGATCTTTTGAGGACTCATTTTTAGCATCTTAGTAGCGTATTATATGCGTTCATTTGCTTAGATTCCAAAACTTGTCAAACTCGCGATCGTTTTATCCCACGAATGCTTAAAACTTTGCAAATAGACTCAAAATTTAAAAATAGAGAACTTTTGAGACCAAATAAGCATTTGATCTTTTGAGGACTCATTTTTAGCATCGTCATAGCATATTATAAGCGTTCATTTGAGTAAATTCGAAAACTTAAAAACTCGCGCTCGTTTTATCCCACGAATCCTTAAAACTTTGCAAATAGACTCCAAATTAGAAAATAGAGAACTTTTGATACCAAATAAGCATTTGATCTTTTGAGGACTCATTTTTAACATCTTAGTAGCCTTTATATGCATTCATTTGCTAAGATTCCAAAACTTGTAAAACTCGCGCTCGTTTTATCCCACGAACGCTTAAAACTTTGCAAATAGACTCCAAATTAAAAAATAGAGAACTTTTGAGGCCAAATAAGCATTTGATCTTTTGAGGACTCATTTTTAGCATCTTAGTAGCGTTTATATGTATTCATTTGCTAAGATTCCAAAACTTGTCAAACTCGCGCTCGTTTTATCCCACGAACGCTTAAAACTTTGCAAATAGACTCCAAATTAAAAAATAGAGAACTATTGATACCAAATAAGCATTTGATCTTTTGAGCACTCATTTTCAGCATCCTAGTAGCGTATTATATGCGTTCATTTGCTTAGATTCCAAAACTTCTCAAACTCACGCTCCTTTTATCCCACGAATGCTTAAAACTTTGCAAAAAGACTCCAAATTAAAAAATAGAGAACTTTTGAGACCAAATAAGCATTTGATCTTTTGAGGACTCATTTTTAGCATCTTAGTACCGTATTATATGCGTTCATTTGCTTAGATTCAAAAACTTGTCAAACTCGCGCTCGTTTTATCCCACGAATGCTTAAAACTTTGCAAATAGTGTCCAAATTAAAAAATCGAGAACTATTGAGACCAAATAAGCATTTGATCTTTTGAGGACTCATTTTTAGCATCTTAGTACCGTATTATATGCGTTCATTTGCTTAGATTCCAAAACTTGTCAAACTCACGCTCGTTTTATCCCACGAATGCTTAAAACTTTGCAAATAGACTCCAAATTAAAAAATTGAGAACTTTTGAGACCAAATAAGCATTTGATCTTTTCAGGACTCATTTTTAGCATCTTCATAGCATTTGATCTTTTGAGGACTCATTTTTAGCATCTTAGTAGCGTTTATATGCATTCATTTGCTTAGATTCCAAAACTTGTCAAACTCGCGCTCGTTTTATCCTACGAATGCTTAAAACTTTGCAAATAGACTCCAAATTAAAAAATAGAGAACTTTTGATACCAAATAAGCATTTGATCTTTTGAGGACTCATTTTTAGCATCTTCATAGCATATTATAAGCGTTCATTTGAGTAAAATCGAAAACTTAAAAACTCGCGCTCGTTTTATCCCACGAATCCTTAAAAGTTTGCAAATAGACTCCAAATTAAAAAATAGAGAACTTTCGAGACTAAATAAGCATTTGATCTTTTGAGGACTCATTTTTAGCATCTTAGTAGCGTATTATATGCGTTCATTTGCTTAGATTCAAAAACTTGTCAAACTCGCGCTCGGTTTATCCCACGAATGCTTAAAACTTTGCAAATAGTGTCCAAATTAAAAAATCGAGAACTATTGAGACCAAATAAGCATTTGATCTTTTGAGGACTCATTTTTAGCATCTTAGTACCGTATTATATGCGTTCATTTGCTTAGATTCAAAAACTTGTCAAACTCGCGCTCGTTTTATCCCAAGAATGCTTAAAACTTTGCAAATAGACTCCAAATTAAAAAATTGAGAACTTTTGAGACCAAATAAGCATTTGATCTTTTCAGGACTCATTTTTAGCATCTTCATAGCATTTGATCTTTTGAGGACTCATTTTTAGCATCTTAGTAGCGTTTATATGCATTCATTTGCTTAGATTCCAAAACTTGTCAAACTCGCGCTCGTTTTATCCTACGAATGCTTAAAACTTTGCAAATAGACTCCAAATTAAAAAATAGAGAACTTTTGATACCAAATAAGCATTTGATCTTTTGAGGACTCATTTTTAGCATCTTCATAGCATATTATAAGCGTTCATTTGAGTAAAATCGAAAACTTAAAAACTCGCGCTCGTTTTATCCCACGAATCCTTAAAAGTTTGCAAATAGACTCCAAATTAAAAAATAGAGAACTTTCGAGACCAAATAAGCATTTGATCTTTTGAGGACTCATTTTTAGCATCTTAGTAGCGTATTATATGCGTTCATTTGCTTAGATTCAAAAACTTGTCAAACTCGAGCTCGGTTTATCCCACGAATGCTTAAAACTTTGCAAATAGTGTCCAAATTAAAAAATCGAGAACTATTGAGACCAAATAAGCATTTGATCTTTTGAGGACTCATTTTTAGCATCTTAGTACCGTATTATATGCGTTCATTTGCTTAGCTTCAAAAACTTGTCAAACTCGCGCTCGTTTTATCCCAAGAATGCTTAAAACTTTGCAAATAGACTCCAAATTAAAAAATTGAGAACTTTTGAGACCAAATAAGCATTTGATCTTTTCAGGACTCATTTT
Organism: Crataegus laevigata; assembly: GCA_963580275.1. Lineage (NCBI taxonomy): Eukaryota > Viridiplantae > Streptophyta > Magnoliopsida > Rosales > Rosaceae > Crataegus > Crataegus laevigata. The sequence continues at coordinate 11,029,927 of OY756954.1, forward strand.
TAGCATCTTCATAGCATTTGATCTTTTGAGGACTCATTTTTAGCATCTTAGTAGCGTTTATATGCATTCATTTGCTTAGATTCCAAAACTTGTCAAACTCGCGCTCGTTTTATCCTACGAATGCTTAAAACTTTGCAAATAGACTCCAAATTAAAAAATAGAGAACTTTTGATACCAAATAAGCATTTGATCTTTTGAGGACTCATTTTTAGCATCTTCATAGCATATTATAAGCGTTCATTTGAGTAAAATCGAAAACTTAAAAACTCGCGCTCGTTTTATCCCACGAATACTTAAAACTTTGCAAATAGACTCCAAATTAAAAAATAGAGAACTTTTGATACCAAATAAGCATTTGATCTTTTGGGGACTCATTTTTAGCATCTTAGTAGCGTATTATATGCGTTCATTTGCTTAGATTCCAAAACTTGTCAAACTCGCGATCGTTTTATCCCACGAATGCTTAAAACTTTGCAAATAGACTCAAAATTTAAAAATAGAGAACTTTTGAGACCAAATAAGCATTTGATCTTTTGAGGACTCATTTTTAGCATCTTCATAGCATATTATAAGCGTTCATTTGAGTAAATTCGAAAACTTAAAAACTCGCGCTCGTTTTATCCCACGAATCCTTAAAACTTTGCAAATAGACTCCAAATTAGAAAATAGAGAACTTTTGATACCAAATAAGCATTTGATCTTTTGAGGACTCATTTTTAACATCTTAGTAGCCTTTATATGCATTCATTTGCTAAGATTCCAAAACTTGTCAAACTCGCGCTCGTTTTATCCCACGAACGCTTAAAACTTTGCAAATAGACTCCAAATTAAAAAATAGAGAACTTTTGAGGCCAAATAAGCATTCGATCTTTTGAGGACTCATTTTTAGCATCTTAGTAGCGTTTATATGCATTCATTTGCTAAGATACCAAAACTTGTCAAACTCGCGCTCGTTTTATCCCACGAACGCTTAAAACTTTGCAAATAGACTCCAAATTAAAAAATAGAGAACTTTTGATACCAAATAAGCATTTGATCTTTTGAGCACTCATTTTCAGCATCCTAGTAGCGTATTATATGCGTTCATTTGCTTAGATTCCAAAACTTGTCAAACTCACGCTCGTTTTATCCCACGAATCCTTAAAACTTTGCAAATAGACTCCAAATTAAACAATAGAGAACTTTTGATACCAAATAAGCATTTCATCTTTTGAGGACTCATTTTTAGCATCCTAGTAGCGTATTATATGCGTTCATTTGCTTAGATTCCAAAACTTGTCAAACTCACGCCCGTTTTATCCCACGAATGCTTAAAACTTTGCAAATAGACTCCAAATTAAAAAATTGAGAACTTTTGAGACCAAATAAGCATTTGATATTTTGAGGACTCATTTTTAGCATCTTCATAGCTTATTATAAGCGTTCATTTGAGTAAAATCGAAAACCTAAAAACTCGCGCTCGTTTTATCCCACGAATCCTTAAAACTTTGCAAATAGACTCCAAATTAAAAAATAGAGAACTTTTGATACCAAATAAGCATTTGATCTTTTGAGGACTCATTTTTAGCATCTTTGTAGCGTATTATATGCATTCTTTTGCTTAGATTCCAAAACTTATCAAACTCGCGCTCGTTTTATTCCACGAGTGCTTAAAACTTTGCAAATAGACTCCAAATTTAAAAATAGAGAACTTTTGATACCAAATAAGCATTTGATCTTTTGAGGACTCATTTTTAGCATCTTAGTAGCGTATTATATGCGTTCTTTTGCTTAGATTCCAAAACTTGTCAAACTCAGGGTCGTTTTATCCCACGAGTGCTTAAAACTTTGCAAATAGACTCCAAATTAAAAAATGGAGAACTTTTGAGACCAAGTAAGCATTTGATCGTTTGAGGACTCATTTTTAGCATCTTAGTAGCGTATTATATACGTTCATTTGCTTAGATTCCAAAACTTGTCAAACTCACGCTCGTTTTATCCCACGAATGCTTAAAACTTTGCAAATAGAATCCAAATTAAAAAATAGAGAACTTTTGGGACCCAATAAGCATTTGATCTTTTGAGGACTCATTTTTAGCATCTTAGTAGCGTATTATATACGTTCATTTGCTTAGATTCCAAAACTTGTCAAACTCACGCTCGTTTTATTCCACGAATGCTTAAAACTTTTCAAATAGACTCCAAATTTTAAAATAGAGAACTTTTGAGACCGGATAAGCTTTTGATCTTTTTAGGACTCATTTATAGCATCTTAGTAGCGTATTATATGCGTTCATTTGCTTAGATTCCAAAACTTGTCAAACTCGCGCTCGTTTTATCCCACGAATGCTTAAAACTTTGCAAATAGACTCCAAATTAAAAAATTGAGAACTTTTGAGACCAAATAAGCATTTGATCTTTTTAAAACTCATTTTTAGCATCCTAGTAGCGTATTATATGCGTTCATTTGCTTAGATTCCAAAACTTGTCAAACTCACGCTCCTTTTATCCCACGAATGCTTAAAACTTTGCAAAAAGACTCCAAATTAAAAAATAGAGAACTTTTGAGACGAAATAAGCATTTGATCTTTTGAGGACTCATTTTTAGCATCTTAGTAGCGTTTATATGCATTCATTTGCTAAGATTCCAAAACTTGTCAAACTCGCGCTCGTTTTATACCACGAATGCTTAAAACTTTGCGAATAAACTCCAAATTAAAAAATAGAGAACTTTTGAGACCAAATAAGCATTTGATCTTTTGAGGACTCATTTTTAGCATCTTCATAGCATATTATAAGCGTTCATTTGAGTAAATTCGAAAACTTAAAAACCCGCGGTCGTTTTATCCCACGAATCCTTAAAACTTTGCAAATAGACTCCAAATTAAACAATAGAGAACTTTTGATACCAAATAAGCATTTCATCTTTTGAGGACTCATTTTTAGCATCCTAGTAGCGTATTATATGCGTTCATTTGCTTAGATTCCAAAACTTGTCAAACTCACGCTCGTTTTATCCCACGAATGCTTAAAACTTTGCAAATAGACTCAAAATTTAAAAATAGAGAACTTTTGAGACCAAATAAGCATTTGATCTTTTGAGGACTCATTTTTAGCATCTTCATAGCATATTATAAGCGTTCACTTCAGTAAAATCGAAAACTTAAAAACTCGCGCTCGTTTTATCCCACGAATCCTTAAAACTTTGCAAATAGACTCCAAATTAAAAAATAGAGAACTTTTGAGACCGAATAACCATTTCATCTTTTGAGGACTCATTTTTAGCATCTTAGTAGCGTATTATATGCGTTCATTTGCTTAGATTCCAAAACTTGTCAAACTCACGCCCGTTTTATCCCACGAATGCTTAAAACTTTGCAAATAGACTCCAAATTAAAAAATTGAGAACTTTTGAGACCAAATAAGCATTTGATATTTTGAGGACTCATTTTTAGCATCTTCATAGCTTATTATAAGCGTTCATTTGAGTAAAATCGAAAACCTAAAAACTCGCGCTCGTTTTATCCCACGAATCCTTAAAACTTTGCAAATAGACTCCAAATTAAAAAATAGAGAACTTTTGATACCAAATAAGCATTTGATCTTTTGAGGACTCATTTTTAGCATCTTTGTAGCGTATTATATGCATTCTTATGCTTAGATTCCAAAACTTATCAAACTCGCGCTCGTTTTATTCCACGAGTGCTTAAAACTTTGCAAATAGACTCCAAATTTAAAAATAGAGAACTTTTGATACCTAATAAGCATTTGATCTTTTGAGGACTCATTTTTAGCATCTTAGTAGCGTATTATATGCGTTCTTTTGCTTAGATTCCAAAACTTGTAAAACTCAGGGTCGTTTTATCCCACGAGTGCTTAAAACTTTGCAAATAGACTCCAAATTAAAAAATGGAGAACTTTTCAGACCAAGTAAGCATTTGATCGTTTGAGGACTCATTTTTAGCATCTTAGTAGCGTATTATATACGTTCATTTGCTTAGATTCCAAAACTTGTCAAACTCACGCTCGTTTTATCCCACGAATGCTTAAAACTTTGCAAATAGAATCCAAATTAAAAAATAGAGAACTTTTGGGACCCAATAAGCATTTGATCTTTTGAGGACTCATGTTTAGCATCTTAGTAGCGTATTATATACGTTCATTTGCTTAGATTCCAAAACTTGTCAAACTCACGCTCGTTTTATTCCACGAATGCTTAAAACTTTTCAAATAGACTCCAAATTTTAAAATAGAGAACTTTTGAGACCGGATAAGCTTTTGATCTTTTTAGGACTCATTTATAGCATCTTAGTAGCGTATTATATGCGTTCATTTGCTTAGATTCCAAAACTTGTCAAACTCGCGCTCGTTTTATCCCACGAATGCTTAAAACTTTGCAAATAGACTCCAAATTAAAAAATTGAGAACTTTTGAGACCAAATAAGCATTTGATCTTTTTAAAACTCATTTTTAGCATCCTAGTAGCGTATTATATGCGTTCATTTGCTTAGATTCCAAAACTTGTCAAACTCACGTTCGTTTTATCCCACGAATGCTTAAAACTTTGCAAATAGAATCCAAATTAAAAAATAGAGAACTTTTGAGACCAAATAAGCATTTGATCTTTTGAGGACTCATTTTTAGCATCTTAGTAGCGTATTATATGCGTTCATTTGCTTAGATTCAAAAACTTGTCAAACTCGCGCTCGTTTTATCCCACGAATACTTAAAACTTTGCAAATAGTCTCCAAATTAAAAAATCGAGAACTATTGAGACCAAATAAGCATTTGATCTTTTGAGGACTCATTTTTAGCATCTTAGTAGCGTATTATATGCGTTCATTTGCTTAGATTCCAAAACTTGTCAAACTCGCGCTCGTTTTTTCCCACGAATGCTTAAAACTTTGCAAATAGACTCCAAATTAAAAAATTGAGAACTTTTGAGACCAAATAAGCATTTGATCTTTTCAGGACTCATTTTTAGCATCTTCATAGCATTTGATCTTTTCAGGACTCATTGATAGCATCTTCATAGTGTATTATATGCATTGATTTGCTTAAATTCCAAAATTTATCAAACTCGCGCTCGTTTTATCCCACGAATGCGTAAAACTATGCAAATAGACTCAAAATTTAAAAATAGAGAACTTTTGAGACCAAATAAGCATTTGATCTTTTGAGGACTCATTTTTAGCATCTTCATAGCATATTATAAGCGTTCATTTGAGTAAAATCGAAAACTTAAAAACTCGCGCTCGTTTTATCCCACGAATCCTTAAAACTTTGCAAATAGACTCCAAATTAAAAAATAGAGAACTTTTGATACCAAATAAGCATTTGATCTTTTGAGGACTCATTTTTAGCATCTTAGTAGCGTATTATATGCGTTCATTTGCTTAGATTCCAAAACTTGTCAAACTCACGGTCGTTTTATCCCACGAATGCTTAAAACTTTGCAAATAGAGTCCAAATTAAAAAATAGAGAACTTTTGAGACCAAATAAGCATTTGATCTTTTTAAAACTCATTTTTAGCATCTTAGTAGCGTATTATATGCGTTCATTTGCTTAGATTCCAAAACTTGTCAAACTCACGCTCGTTTTATCCCACGCATGCTTAAAAGTTTGCAAATAGAGTCCAAATTAAAAAATAGAGAACTTTTGAGACCAAATAAGCATTTGATCTTTTGAGGACTCATTTTTAGCATCTTAGTAGCGTTTATATGCATTCATTTGCTTAGATTCCAAAACTTGTCAAACTCGCGCTCGTTTTATCCTACGAATGCTTAAAACTTTGCAAATAGACTCCAAATTAAAAAATAGAGAACTTTTGATACCAAATAAGCATTTGATCTTTTGAGCACTCATTTTTAGCATCTTAGTAGCGTATTATATGCGTTCATTTGCTTAGATTCCAAAACTTGTCAAACTCGCGCTCGTTTTATCCCACGAATGCTTAAAACTTTGCAAATAGACTCAAAATTTAAAAATAGAGAACTTTTCAGACCAAATAAGCATTTGATCTTTTGAGGACTCATTTTTAGCATCGTCATAGCATATTATAAGCGTTCACTTGAGTAAATTCGAAAACTTAAAAACTCGCGCTCGTTTTATCCCACGAATCCTTAAAACTTTGCAAATAGACTCAAAATTTAAAAATAGAGAACTTTTCAGACCAAATAAGCATTTGATCTTTTGAGGACTCATTTTTAGCATCTTCATAGCATATTATAAGCGTTCACTTGAGTAAATTCGAAAACTTAAAAACTCGCGCTCGTTTTATCCCATGAATCCTTAAAACTTTGCAAATAGACTCCAAATTAAAAAATAGAGAACTTTTGATACCAAATAAGCATTTGATCTTTTGAGGACTCATTTTTAACATCTTAGTAGCCTTTATATGCATTCATTTGCTAAGATTCCAAAACTTGTCAAACTCGCGCTCGTTTTATCCCACGAACGCTTAAAACTTTGCAAATAGACTCCAAATTAAAAAATAGAGAACTTTTGATACCAAATAAGCATTTGATCTTTTGAGCACTCATTTTCAGCATCCTAGTAGCGTATTATATGCGTTCATTTGCTTAGATTCCAAAACTTGTCAAACTCACGCTCGTTTTATCCCACGAATGCTTAAAACTTTGCAAAAAGACTCCAAATTAAAAAATAGAGAACTTTTGAGACCAAATAAGCATTTGATCTTTTGAGGACTCATTTTTAGCATCTTAGTAGCGTTTATATGCATTCATTTGCTAAGATTCCAAAACTTGTCAAACTCGCGCTCGTTTTATCCCACGAACGCTTAAAACTTTGCAAATAGACTCCAAATTAAAAAATAGAGAACTTTTGATACCAAATAAGCATTTGATCTTTTGAGCACTCATTTTCAGCATCCTAGTAGCGTATTATATGCGTTCATTTGCTTAGATTCCAAAACTTGTCAAACTCGCGCTCGTTTTATACCACGAATGCTTAAAACTTTGCGAATAAACTCCAAATTAAAAAATAGAGAACTTTTGAGACCAAATAAGCATTTGATCTTTTGAGGACTCATTTTTAGCATCTTCATAGCATATTATAAGCGTTCATTTGAGTAAATTCGAAAACTTAAAAACCCGCGGTCGTTTTATCCCACGAATCCTTAAAACTTTGCAAATAGACTCCAAATTAAAAAATAGAGAACTTTTGATACCAAATAAGCATTTCATCTTTTGAGGACTCATTTTTAGCATCCTAGTAGCGTATTATATGCGTTCATTTGCTTAGATTCCAAAACTTGTCAAACGCACGGTCGTTTTATCCCACGAATGCTTAAAACTTTGCAAATAGACTCCAAATTAAAAATAGAGAACTTTTGAGACCAAATAAGCATTTGATCTTTTTAAAACTCATTTTTAGCATCTTAGTAGCGTATTATATGCGTTCATGTGCTTAGATTCCAAAACTTGTCAAACTCACGCTCGTTTTATCCCACGAATGCTTAAAACTTTGCAAAAAGACTCCAAATTAAAAAATAGAGAACTTTTGAGACCAAATAAGCATTTGATCTTTTGAGGACTCATTTTTAGCATCTTAGTAGCGTTTATATGCATTCATTTGCTAAGATTCCAAAACTTGTCAAACTCGCGCTCGTTTTATACCACGAATGCTTAAAACTTTGCGAATAAACTCCAAATTAAAAAATAGAGAACTTTTGAGACCAAATAAGCATTTGATCTTTTGAGGACTCATTTTTAGCATCTTCATAGCATATTATAAGTGTTCATTTGAGTAAATTCGAAAACTTAAAAACCCGCGGTCGTTTTATCCCACGAATCCTTAAAACTTTGCAAATAGACTCCAAATTAAAAAATAGAGAACTTTTGATACCAAATAAGCATTTCATCTTTTGAGGACTCATTTTTAGCATCCTAGTAGCGTATTATATGCGTTCATTTGCTTAGATTCCAAAACTTGTCAAACGCACGGTCGTTTTATCCCACGAATGCTTAAAACTTTGCAAATAGAGTCCAAATTAAAAAATAGAGAACTTTTGAGACCAAATAAGCATTTGATCTTTTGAGGACTCATTTTTAGCATCTTAGTAGCGTTTATATGCATTCATTTGCTTAGATTCCAAAACTTGTCAAACTCGCGCTCGTTTTATCCTACGAATGCTTAAAACTTTGCAAATAGACTCCAAATTAAAAAATAGAGAACTTTTGATACCAAATAAGCATTTGATCTTTTGGGGACTCATTTTTAGCATCTTAGTAGCGTATTATATGTGTTCATTTGCTTAGATTCCAAAACTTGTCAAACTCGCGCTCGTTTTATCCCACGAATGCTTAAAACTTTGCAAATAGACTCAAAATTTAAAAATAGAGAACTTTTGAGACCAAATAAGCATTTGATATTTTGAGGACTCATTTTTAGCATCTTCATAGCATATTATAAGCATTCATTTGAGTAAATTCGAAAACTTAAAAACTCGCGCTCGTTTTATCCCACGAATCCTTAAAACTTTGCAAATAGACTCCAAATTAAAAAATAGAGAACTTTTGATACCAAATAAGCATTTGATCTTTTGAGGACTCATTTTTAGCATCTTAGTAGCGTTTATATGCATTCATTTGCTAAGATTCCAAAACTTGTCAAACTCGCGCTCGTTTTATACCACGAATGCTTAAAACTTTGCGAATAAACTCCAAATTAAAAAATAGAGAACTTTTGAGACCAAATAAGCATTTGATCTTTTGAGGACTCATTTTTAGCATCTTCATAGCATATTATAAGTGTTCATTTGAGTAAATTCGAAAACTTAAAAACCCGCGGTCGTTTTATCCCACGAATCCTTAAAACTTTGCAAATAGACTCCAAATTAAAAAATAGAGAACTTTTGATACCAAATAAGCATTTCATCTTTTGAGGACTCATTTTTAGCATCCTAGTAGCGTATTATATGCGTTCATTTGCTTAGATTCCAAAACTTGTCAAACGCACGGTCGTTTTATCCCACGAATGCTTAAAACTTTGCAAATAGAGTCCAAATTAAAAAATAGAGAACTTTTGAGACCAAATAAGCATTTGATCTTTTGAGGACTCATTTTTAGCATCTTAGTAGCGTTTATATGCATTCATTTGCTTAGATTCCAAAACTTGTCAAACTCGCGCTCGTTTTATCCTACGAATGCTTAAAACTTTGCAAATAGACTCCAAATTAAAAAATAGAGAACTTTTGATACCAAATAAGCATTTGATCTTTTGGGGACTCATTTTTAGCATCTTAGTAGCGTATTATATGTGTTCATTTGCTTAGATTCCAAAACTTGTCAAACTCGCGCTCGTTTTATCCCACGAATGCTTAAAACTTTGCAAATAGACTCAAAATTTAAAAATAGAGAACTTTTGAGACCAAATAAGCATTTGATACTTTGAGGACTCATTTTTAGCATCTTCATAGCATATTATAAGCATTCATTTGAGTAAATTCGAAAACTTAAAAACTCGCGCTCGTTTTATCCCACGAATCCTTAAAACTTTGCAAATAGACTCCAAATTAAAAAATAGAGAACTTTTGATACCAAATAAGCATTTGATCTTTTGAGGACTCATTTTTAACATCTTAGTAGCCTTTATATGCATTCATTTGCTAAGATTCCAAAACTTGTCAAACTCGCGCTCGTTTTATCCCACGAACGCTTAAAACTTTGCAAATAGACTCCAAATTAAAAAATAGAGAACTTTTGATACCAAATAAGCATTTGATCTTTTGAGCACTCATTTTCAGCATCCTAGTAGCGTATTATATGCGTTCATTTGCTTAGATTCCAAAACTTGTCAAACTCACGCTCGTTTTATCCCACGAATGCTTAAAACTTTGTAAAAAGACTCCAAATTAAAAAATAGAGAACTTTTGAGACCAAATAAGCATTTGATCTTTTGAGGACTCATTTTTAGCATCTTAGTAGCGTTTATATGCATTCATTTGCTAAGATTCCAAAACTTGTCAAACTCGCGCTCGTTTTATCCCACGAACGCTTAAAACTTTGCAAATAGACTCCAAATTAAAAAATAGAGAACTTTTGATACCAAATAAGCATTTGATCTTTTGAGCACTCATTTTCAGCATCCTAGTAGCGTATTATATGCGTTCATTTGCTTAGATTCCAAAACTTGTCAAACTCACGCTCCTTTTATCCCACGAATGCTTAAAACTTTGCAAAAAGACTCCAAATTAAAAAATAGAGAACTTTTGAGACCAAATAAGCATTTGATCTTTTGAGGACTCATTTTTAGCATCTTAGTAGCGTTTATATGCATTCATTTGCTAAGATTCCAAAACTTGTCAAACTCGCGCTCGTTTTATACCACGAATGCTTAAAACTTTGCGAATAAACTCCAAATTAAAAAATAGAGAACTTTTGAGACCAAATAAGCATTTGATCTTTTGAGGACTCATTTTTAGCATCTTCATAGCATATTATAAGCGTTCATTTGAGTAAATTCGAAAACTTAAAAACCCGCGGTCGTGGAATAGAACTAGAAAAAGTCGAATTGGGACTTACCTTGGTGATTGGGGACGGTTTAGGAGGGTTAGATGGTGGCGGCAAGGATTGTTCATCCTTGGCCGTGAGATTTGGTCCCTGTACTTCCTCTTGCAGCAACTTGTCCTCCTCTTCTTGACTTGATTTGGATGGCTTTGAATTGTTTCCAACCTGCTTACCGCTTCGTAACAAGATTGCCTTGGCGGTTTCAAATCCGCCCTTAGGATTCATCACGGTTCCACTAGGCAATTTACCTTGTTCTCTAATCTGCCCCATAAACTCGGCAATTTGGCCCATTTGCTTCTCCAAATTGTCCACTCGTTTGTCTTGGATTTGTCTCTCCTTGTTTTGAGTTTGTACTTCCTGCGTCAACGTAGTAAGTAACTTAACAACTTGATCATTATCTAAAGACATACCTGAACTCGTTGGGGCGGATTGCACTTGGTTTCGATTTGGGACGAATGGCTTTGTATAGAAGCCCGGTGGTTGCTGCCTAAATTCTCCTTGTTGTTGGGGTTGTTGAGGATCCCGCCATTTGAAATTTGGATGGTCTCTCCACCCCGGATTGTAGGTGTTTGAGTATGGATCATGGCGTGGTTGGTTTTGGCTCCCAAAACCCACGGCATTGGCAGATTCCCATCCCCCACTCTCAAGCAATTGAGGGCATTGATCATTGGCATGTCCTTGCATGGAGCACACGCCACAAACACTTGGTCCATGTATCTTCATTCCCTCGGCCAACTGAGAAACAATAGAAGTGAGGTTAGCTAATTGGGATTGAATGTCGGATGAAGAACTTACCTCATTCACTTGTGGCCGTGGGGAGTCCCTTTGTCCAACTCCTTCGTATTGTTGTGCATTATGCGCTCGGTTGGCAATTAGAACTTTTGCAGCCCCCGGAGTCTTATCCACCAACGCACCTCCCGCCGATGCATCAAGCATTTGACGTTCCATGGGAAGGAGTCCTTCGTAGAAGTATTGAATGAGCAGCTCCTCCTTCATTTGATGCTGTGGACATGAAGCAACAAGTGATTTAAAGCGTTCATAATAAGAAGGAAAGGACTCACCTTGATTTTGTTGGATACCACTAATCCGTTTCCTCAAGAGAATGACTCTTGAAGTTGGGAAAAATTTCTCCAAGAAAGCTCTTTTCATGCTATCCCAAGATGTAACCGTTCCGGGTGCTAACTCGAAGAGCCAATCCTTAGCCTTTTCCAAAAGTGAGAATGGAAAAGACTTCATCATCAGAATGTTCCCATCGACATTTAGAGGTGTCATGCTCGAACAAACCACCTCGAACTCCTTGAGATGCTTGTTGGGATCCTCCATGGAAAGCCCATGGAATTTCGGAATATGATGCAACAAGTTCGACTTCAATTCGAACTCAGCGGTCTTACCTAGGGCAGCCGGGGGGTATTGAATGCATAATGGTGCGGCATTGACCAACCCCGAGGCCGATAGTTCTTTGATGGTCAGATTGTCCCTTTCCATAACTTCCTCTTCTTCTTCCTCAAACTCAGATTCGGCTTCTGAACTTGAACTAGGTTCACTAGGTTCGGGATGCCTCCTCTTTCTTCTCAAATCACGTTCAAAATCGTCGTTAAATTCCAAGATATGTGCATGCACAGTTTGAGAACTCCGCGTCATGCACTAGTACCTAAACCAAGAAAACAAAACAAAATAAGAACACAAGATAAATTAACTAAAGACACACGGCAAAAACACAAGGGATTAGCAAGTTTGCTAATCCCCGGCAACGGCGCCAAAATTTGATGTGAAAATTAGATTGACACTCAAATTAAACCCTATGGATGACAATTGTAGTATATGAGCAAATAGGGATCGTTCTAGACCGGGGATTAACTAGGGACGCTAATCAATGTGAAACTGACTCAAAAACGTAAAAACACAATGTAAGACACTAAACTAGACTCAAAGAATGCAAAACTAGAGTTTAAAACACTAAAACAAAGCAAAAGACTCAAAACAGCCTAGAAACACTCAAAACTGCCTCACAATCACTTTCTGGGCAGTTTTGAGCACAAACACAATTTTTGACGAAAATTGGTTCTAACTTGACTCAAAACTCCTAGAAACACAATCTAAATGTATTTCTAGCTAATCTAACACTTTAAAATAAATGGGGGATTGGTTTTGACGAATTTAGAATTAAAACAGAAACTTAAAAACAAAACAGATTCTAAACAGATTTTGGTGAATTGAATGGATTGAGAAACTAGTTAGAGGGTTCCTTATCCACACATGAACATATGCATACAACTTGATTCCCAGTTATGATTTCAATGAACTTATGAATGACGATGCCCCAAATTAATTGTATTGAACTAATTAATTCTCAGATTTCCCTAATTTCATTGAATTGAATGGAATACGCATTGCAACCAAATTATTCCTCATCAAAGTCCCTAACTATGGAATACACATGATAGAGACATTCAACAAGAATCATTAAATTCAATGGAAATCATAAACAACGACTAGGCATTCATAACTATGGAATACGCATGTTAATCCAACCTAGGGTTTACTAAACATAATCGTGACTAGCGATCTTTACTACTCATGAATATAAGTTAATAACGATTAGGTGAAATTTCCTTATATCCTAGCATCAAGTTTAAGCATGCAAATTAAGTGTCGACCCTCAACCCACATACATAAACAAGTTCTTAATCAAAACAGAAAAGTAAACCACATCCAAAGTTCATGAATTCATAACTGGAGTAAATCAAATCATAACAAACATATGTCCATGGCTTCAAATTCGCCTCTAACTATAAAGAAATTAGTTCCACATGTTTAACATAATTGAACAACGAATTAAATTAAACATGAAAACAGAAACAAGGATAGAAAGAACTCCAAACACTCCAATGGTGGCAGATTCTTGCATAAGCCTTCTTCTCCCCCTTGGACTGCACGGTGCACTCTTCTCCTAGCCTCCAAAGGTGGTGCGCACGGTGGTGTGGTGGTAGCAAGGGCACGGTGGTGATGGTGGAGTGGTGGTAGCAAGGGCACGGTGGTGATGGGTGGTGTGTATGAAAGCTTGCAGATCAATGGATGGAAGAAGGGAGTGTGCGGCACTTTGTAATTTCTGGATGGAGGAATGAATGATCCGTGCGGCACACATGCAAATCAACGCGTATAATACGCTACTAAGATGCTAAAAATGAGTCCTCAAAAGTTCAAATGCTTATTTGGTCTCAAAAGTTCTCTATTTTTTAATTTGGAGTCTATTTGCACAGTTTTAAGCATTCGTGGGATAAAACAAGCGCGAGTTTGACATGTTTTGGAATCTAAGCAAATGAAAGCATATAATACGCTACTAAGATGCTGAAAATGAGTCCTCAAAAGATCAAATGCTTATTTGGTCTCAATAGTTCTCTATTTTTTAATGTGGAGTCTATTTGCACAGTTTTAAGCATTCGTTGGATAAAACGAGCGTGAGTTTGACAAGGTTTGGAATCCAGGCAAATGAACGCATCTAATACGCTACTAAGATGCTAAAAATGAGTCCTCCAAAGATCAAATGCTTATTTGGTCTCAAAAGTTCTCTATTTTTTAATTTGGAGTCTATTTGCACAGTTTTAAGCATTCGTTGGATAAAACGAGCGTGAGTTTGACAAGGTTTGGAATCCAGGCAAATTAACGCATCTAATACGCTACTAAGATGCTAAAAATGAGTCCTCAAAAGATCAAATGCTTATTTGGTCTCAAAAGTTCTCTATTTGTTAATTTGGAGTCTATTTGCACAGTTTTAAGCATTCGTTGGATAAAACGAGCGTGAGTTTGACAAGGTTTGGAATCTAGGCAAATTAACGCATCTAATACGCTACTAAGATGCAAAAAATGAGTCCTCAAAAGATCAAATACTTATTTGGTTTCAAAAGATCTCTATTTTTTAAATTGGAGTCTATTAGCACTCGTTGGATAAAACGAGCGTGAGTTTGACAAGGGTTAGAATCCAGGCAAATGAACGCATATAATACGCTACTAAGATGCTAAAAAATGAGTCTTCAAAAGATCAAATGCTTATTTGGTCCCAAAAGTTCTCTATTTTTTAATTTGGAGTCTATTTGCACAGTTTTAAGCATTCGTTGGATAAAACGAACGTGAGTTTGACAAGGTTTGGAATCCAGGCGAATGAACGCATCTAATACGCTACTAAGATACTAAAAATGGGTCCTCAAAAGATCAAATACTTATTTGGTCTCAAAAGTTCTTTTTTTTTAATTTGGAGTCTATTTGCACAGTTTTAAGCATTCGTTGGATAAGACGAGCGTGAGTTTGACAAGGTTTGGAATCTAGGCAAATGAACGCATCTAATACGCTACTAAGATGCTAAAAATGAGTCCTCAAAAGTTCAAATACTTATTTGGTCTCAAAAGTTCTCTATTTTTTAGATTGGAGTCTATTTGCACAGTTTTGAGCATTCGTTGGATAAAACGAGCGTGAGTTTGACAAGGTTTGGAATCTAGGCAAATTAACGCATATAATACGCTACTAAGATGCTAAAAAATGAGTCCTCAAAAGATCAAATGCTTATTTGGTCCCAAAAGTTCTCTATTTTTTAAATTGGAGTCTATTTGCACAGTTTTAAGCATTCGTTGGATAAAACGAACGTGAGTTTGACAAGGTTTGGAATCCAGGCGAATGAACGCATCTAATACGCTACTAAGATACTAAAAATGGGTCCTCAAAAGATCAAATACTTATTTGGTCTCAAAAGTTCTTTTTTTTTTAATTTGGAGTCTATTTGCACAGTTTTAAGCATTCGTTGGATAAGACGAGCGTGAGTTTGACAAGGTTTGGAATCTAGGCAAATGAACGCATCTAATACGCTACTAAGATGCTAAAAATGAGTCCTCAAAAGTTCAAATGCTTATTTGGTTTCAAAAGTTCTTTTTTTTTTAATTTGGAGTCTATTTGCAAAGTTTTAAGCATTAGTGGGATAAAACAAGCGCGAGTTTGACATGTTTTGGAATCTAAGCAAATCAACGCATATAATACGCTACTAAGATGCTAAAAATGAGTCCCCAAAAGATCAAATGCTTATTTGGTCTCAAAAGTTCTCTATTTTTTAATTTGAAGTCTATTTGCACAGTTTTAAGCATTCGTTGGATAAAACGAGCGTGAGTTTGACAAGGTTTGGAATCTAAGCAAATGAACGCATATAATACGCTACTAAGATGCTAAAAATGAGTCCTCAAAAGTTCAAATACTTATTTGGTCTCAAAAGTTCTCTATTTTTTAGATTGGAGTCTATTTGCACAGTTTTGAGCATTCGTTGGATAAAACGAGCGTGAGTTTGACAAGGTTTCGAATCTAGGCAAATGAACGCATCTAATACGCTACTAAGATGCTAAAAATGAGTCCTCAAAAGATCAAATGCTTATTTGGTCTCAAAAGTTCTCTATTTTTTAATTTGGAGTCTATTTGCAAAGTTTTAAGCATTAGTGGGATAAAACAAGCGCGAGTTTGACATGTTTTGGAATCTAAGCAAATCAACGCGTATAATACGCTACTAAGATGCTAAAAATGAGTCCTCAAAAGTTCAAATGCTTATTTGGTCTCAAAAGTTCTCTATTTTTTAATTTGGAGTCTATTTGCACAGTTTTAAGCATTCGTGGGATAAAACAAGCGCGAGTTTGACATGTTTTGGAATCTAAGCAAATGAAAGCATATAATACGCTACTAAGATGCTGAAAATGAGTCCTCAAAAGATCAAATGCTTATTTGGTCTCAATAGTTCTCTATTTTTTAATGTGGAGTCTATTTGCACAGTTTTAAGCATTCGTTGGATAAAACGAGCGTGAGTTTGACAAGGTTTGGAATCCAGGCAAATGAACGCATCTAATACGCTACTAAGATGCTAAAAATGAGTCCTCAAAAGATCAAATGCTTATTTGGTCTCAAAAGTTCTCTATTTTTTAATTTGGAGTCTATTTGCACAGTTTTAAGCATTCGTTGGATAAAACGAGCGTGAGTTTGACAAGGTTTGGAATCCAGGCAAATTAACGCATCTAATACGCTACTAAGATGCTAAAAATGAGTCCTCAAAAGATCAAATGCTTATTTGGTCTCAAAAGTTCTCTATTTGTTAATTTGGAGTCTATTTGCACAGTTTTAAGCATTCGTTGGATAAAACGAGCGTGAGTTTGACAAGGTTTGGAATCTAGGCAAATTAACGCATCTAATACGCTACTAAGATGCAAAAAATGAGTCCTCAAAAGATCAAATACTTATTTGGTTTCAAAAGATCTCTATTTTTTAAATTGGAGTCTATTAGCACTCGTTGGATAAAACGAGCGTGAGTTTGACAAGGGTTAGAATCCAGGCAAATGAACGCATATAATACGCTACTAAGATGCTAAAAAATGAGTCCTCAAAAGATCAAATGCTTATTTGGTCTCAAAAGTTCTCTATTTTTTAATTTGGAGTCTATTTGCACAGTTTTAAGCATTCGTTGGATAAAACGAGCGTGAGTTTGACAAGGTTTGGAATCCAGGCAAATTAACGCATCTAATACGCTACTAAGATGCTAAAAATGAGTCCTCAAAAGATCAAATGCTTATTTGGTCTCAAAAGTTCTCTATTTGTTAATTTGGAGTCTATTTGCACAGTTTTAAGCATTCGTTGGATAAAACGAGCGTGAGTTTGACAAGGTTTGGAATCCAGGCAAATGAACGCATCTAATACGCTACTAAGATGCTAAAAATGAGTCCTCAAAAGATCAAATGCTTATTTGGTCTCAAAAGTTCTCTATTTTTTAATTTGGAGTCTATTTGCACAGTTTTAAGCATTCGTTGGATAAGACGAGCGTGAGTGTGACAAGGTTTGGAATCTAGGCAAATGAACGCATCTAATACGCTACTAAGATGCTAAAAATGAGTCCTCAAAAGTTCAAATGCTTATTTGGTTTCAAAAGTTCTCTATTTTTTAATTTGGAGTCTATTTGCAAAGTTTTAAGCATTAGTGGGATAAAACAAGCGCGAGTTTGACATGTTTTGGAATCTAAGCAAATCAACGCATATAATACGCTACTAAGATGCTAAAAATGAGTCCCCAAAAGATCAAATGCTTATTTGGTCTCAAAAGTTCTCTATTTTTTAATTTGAAGTCTATTTGCACAGTTTTAAGCATTCGTTGGATAAAACGAGCGTGAGTTTGACAAGGTTTGGAATCTAAGCAAATGAACGCATATAATACGCTACTAAGATGCTAAAAATGAGTCCTCAAAAGTTCAAATACTTATTTGGTCTCAAAAGTTCTCTATTTTTTAGATTGGAGTCTATTTGCACAGTTTTGAGCATTCGTTGGATAAAACGAGCGTGAGTTTGACAAGGTTTGGAATCTAGGCAAATGAACGCATCTAATACGCTACTAAGATGCTAAAAAATGAGTCCTCAAAAGATCAAATACTTATTTGGTTTCAAAAGATCTCTATTTTTTAAATTGGAGTCTATTTGCACAGTTTTAAGCACTCGTTGGATAAAACGAGCGTGAGTTTGACAAGGGTTGGAATCCAGGCAAATGAACGCATATAATACGCTACTAAGATGCTAAAAAATGAGTCCTCAAAAGATCAAATCCTTATTTGGTCTCAAAAGTTCTCTATTTTTTAAATTGGAGTCTATTTGCACAGTTTTAAGCATTCGTTGGATAAAACGAACGTGAGTTTGACAAGGTTTGGAATCCAGGCGAATGAACGCATCTAATACGCTACTAAGATACTAAAAATGGGTCCTCAAAAGATCAAATGCTTATTTGGTCTCAAAAGTTCTCTATTTGTTAATTTGGAGTCTATTTGCACAGTTTTAAGCATTCGTTGGATAAAACGAGCGTGAGTTTGACAAGGTTTGGAATCTAGGCAAATGAACGCATCTAATACGCTACTAAGATGCTAAAATTGATTCCTCAAAATACCAAATGCTTATTTGGTCTCAAAAGTTCTCTATTTTTTAATCTGGAGTCTATTTGCCAAGTTTTAAGCATTCGTGGGACAAAACAAGAGCGAGTTTGACATGTGTTGGAATCTAAGCAAAGGAACGCATATAATACGCTACTAAGATGGTGAAAATGAGTGATCAAAAGATCAAATGCTTATTTGGTCTCAAAAGTTCCCTATTTGTTATTTTGGAGTCTATTTGCACAGTTTTAAGCATTCGTTGGATAAAACGAGCGTGAGTTTGACAAGGTTTGGAATCCAGGCAAATGAACGCATCTAATACGCTACTAAGATGCTACAAATGAGTCCTCAAAAGTTCAAATGCTTATTTGGTTTCAAAAGTTCTCTATTTTTTAATTTGGAGTCTATTTGCAAAGTTTTAAGCATTAGTGGGATAAAACAAGCGCGAGTTTGACATGTTTTGGAATCTAAGCAAATGAACGCATATAATACGCTACTAAGATGCTAAAAATGAGTCCTCAAAAGTTCAAATGCTTATTTGGTCTCAAAAGTTCTCTATTTTTTAATTTGGAGTCTATTTGCACAGTTTTAAGCATTCGTGGGATAAAACAAGCGCGAGTTTGACATGTTTTGGAATCAAAGCAAATGAAAGCATATAATACGCTACTAAGATGCTGAAAATGAGTCCTCAAAAGATCAAATGCTTATTTGGTCTCAATAGTTCTCTATTTTTTAATGTGGAGTCTATTTGCACAGTTTTAAGCATTCGTTGGATAAAACGAGCGTGAGTTTGACAAGGTTTGGAATCCAGGCAAATGAACGCATCTAATACGCTACTAAGATGCTAAAAATGAGTCCTCAAAAGATCAAATGCTTATTTGGTCTCAAAAGTTCTCTATTTTTTAATTTGGAGTCTATTTGCACAGTTTTAAGCATTCGTTGGATAAAACGAGCGTGAGTTTGACAAGGTTTGGAATCCAGGAAAATTAACGCATCTAATATGCTACTAAGATGCTAAAAATGAGTCCTCAAAAGATCAAATGCTTATTTGGTCTCAAAAGTTCTCTATTTGTTAATTTGGAGTCTATTTGCACAGTTTTGAGCATTCGTTGGATAAAACGAGCGTGAGTTTGACAAGGTTTGGAATCTAGGCAAATTAACGCATATAATACGCTACTAAGATGCTAAAAAATGAGTCCTCAAAAGATCAAATGCTTATTTGGTCCCAAAAGTTCTCTATTTTTTAAATTGGAGTTTATTTGCACAGTTTTAAGCACTCGTTGGATAAAACGAGCGTGAGTTTGACAAGGTTTGGAATCTAGGCAAATGAACGCATCTAATACGCTACTAAGATGCTAAAAATGAGTCCTCAAAAGTTCAAATGCTTATTTGGTTTCAAAAGTTCTCTATTTTTTAATTTGGAGTCTATTTGCAAAGTTTTAAGCATTAGTGGGATAAAACAAGCGCGAGTTTGACATGTTTTGGAATCTAAGCAAATCAACGCATATAATACGCTACTAAGATGCTAAAAATGAGTCCCCAATAGATCAAATGCTTATTTGGTCTCAAAAGTTCTCTATTTTTTAATTTGAAGTCTATTTGCACAGTTTTAAGCATTCGTTGGATAAAACGAGCGTGAGTTTGACAAGGTTTGGAATCTAAGCAAATGAACGCATATAATACGCTACTAAGATGCTAAAAATGAGTCCTCAAAAGTTCAAATACTTATTTGGTCTCAAAAGTTCTCTATTTTTTAGATTGGAGTCTATTTGCACAGTTTTGAGCATTCGTTGGATAAAACGAGCGTGAGTTTGACAAGGTTTGGAATCTAGGCAAATGAACGCATCTAATACGCTACTAAGATGCTAAAAATTAGTCCTCAAAAGATCAAATGCTTATTTGGTCTCAAAAGTTCTCTATTTGTTAATTTGGAGTCTATTTGCACAGTTTTAAGCATTCGTTGGATAAAACGAGCGTGAGTTTGACAAGGTTTGGAATCTAGGCAAATTAACGCATCTAATACGCTACTAAGATGCAAAAAATGAGTCCTCAAAAGATCAAATACTTATTTGGTTTCAAAAGATCTCTATTTTTTAAATTGGAGTCTATTAGCACTCGTTGGATAAAACGAGCGTGAGTTTGACAAGGGTTAGAATCCAGGCAAATGAACGCATATAATACGCTACTAAGATGCTAAAAAATGAGTCTTCAAAAGATCAAATGCTTATTTGGTCCCAAAAGTTCTCTATTTTTTAATTTGGAGTCTATTTGCACAGTTTTAAGCATTCGTTGGATAAAACGAACGTGAGTTTGACAAGGTTTGGAATCCAGGCGAATGAACGCATCTAATACGCTACTAAGATACTAAAAATGGGTCCTCAAAAGATCAAATACTTATTTGGTCTCAAAAGTTCTTTTTTTTTAATTTGGAGTCTATTTGCACAGTTTTAAGCATTCGTTGGATAAGACGAGCGTGAGTTTGACAAGGTTTGGAATCTAGGCAAATGAACGCATATAATACGCTACTAAGATGCTAAAAATGAGTCCTCAAAAGTTCAAATACTTATTTGGTCTCAAAAGTTCTCTATTTTTTAGATTGGAGTCTATTTGCACAGTTTTGAGCATTCGTTGGATAAAACGAGCGTGAGTTTGACAAGGTTTGGAATCTAGGCAAATGAACGCATCTAATACGCTACTAAGATGCTAAAAAATGAGTCCTCAAAAGATCAAATACTTATTTGGTTTCAAAAGATCTCTATTTTTTAAATTGGAGTCTATTTGCACAGTTTTAAGCACTCGTTGGATAAAACGAGCGTGAGTTTGACAAGGGTTGGAATCCAGGCAAATGAACGCATATAATACGCTACTAAGATGCTAAAAAATGAGTCCTCAAAAGATCAAATCCTTATTTGGTCTCAAAAGTTCTCTATTTTTTAAATTGGAGTCTATTTGCACAGTTTTAAGCATTCGTTGGATAAAACGAACGTGAGTTTGACAAGGTTTGGAATCCAGGCGAATGAACGCATCTAATACGCTACTAAGATACTAAAAATGGGTCCTCAAAAGATCAAATGCTTATTTGGTCTCAAAAGTTCTCTATTTGTTAATTTGGAGTCTATTTGCACAGTTTTAAGCATTCGTTGGATAAAACGAGCGTGAGTTTGACAAGGTTTGGAATCTAGGCAAATGAACGCATCTAATACGCTACTAAGATGCTAAAATTGATTCCTCAAAATACCAAATGCTTATTTGGTCTCAAAAGTTCTCTATTTTTTAATCTGGAGTCTATTTGCCAAGTTTTAAGCATTCGTGGGACAAAACAAGAGCGAGTTTGACATGTGTTGGAATCTAAGCAAAGGAACGCATATAATACGCTACTAAGATGGTGAAAATGAGTGATCAAAAGATCAAATGCTTATTTGGTCTCAAAAGTTCCCTATTTGTTATTTTGGAGTCTATTTGCACAGTTTTAAGCATTCGTTGGATAAAACGAGCGTGAGTTTGACAAGGTTTGGAATCCAGGCAAATGAACGCATCTAATACGCTACTAAGATGCTACAAATGAGTCCTCAAAAGTTCAAATGCTTATTTGGTTTCAAAAGTTCTCTATTTTTTAATTTGGAGTCTATTTGCAAAGTTTTAAGCATTAGTGGGATAAAACAAGCGCGAGTTTGACATGTTTTGGAATCTAAGCAAATGAACGCATATAATACGCTACTAAGATGCTAAAAATGAGTCCTCAAAAGTTCAAATGCTTATTTGGTCTCAAAAGTTCTCTATTTTTTAATTTGGAGTCTATTTGCACAGTTTTAAGCATTCGTGGGATAAAACAAGCGCGAGTTTGACATGTTTTGGAATCAAAGCAAATGAAAGCATATAATACGCTACTAAGATGCTGAAAATGAGTCCTCAAAAGATCAAATGCTTATTTGGTCTCAATAGTTCTCTATTTTTTAATGTGGAGTCTATTTGCACAGTTTTAAGCATTCGTTGGATAAAACGAGCGTGAGTTTGACAAGGTTTGGAATCCAGGCAAATGAACGCATCTAATACGCTACTAAGATGCTAAAAATGAGTCCTCAAAAGATCAAATGCTTATTTGGTCTCAAAAGTTCTCTATTTTTTAATTTGGAGTCTATTTGCACAGTTTTAAGCATTCGTTGGATAAAACGAGCGTGAGTTTGACAAGGTTTGGAATCCAGGAAAATTAACGCATCTAATATGCTACTAAGATGCTAAAAATGAGTCCTCAAAAGATCAAATGCTTATTTGGTCTCAAAAGTTCTCTATTTGTTAATTTGGAGTCTATTTGCACAGTTTTGAGCATTCGTTGGATAAAACGAGCGTGAGTTTGACAAGGTTTGGAATCTAGGCAAATTAACGCATATAATACGCTACTAAGATGCTAAAAAATGAGTCCTCAAAAGATCAAATGCTTATTTGGTCCCAAAAGTTCTCTATTTTTTAAATTGGAGTTTATTTGCACAGTTTTAAGCACTCGTTGGATAAAACGAGCGTGAGTTTGACAAGGTTTGGAATCTAGGCAAATGAACGCATCTAATACGCTACTAAGATGCTAAAAATGAGTCCTCAAAAGTTCAAATGCTTATTTGGTTTCAAAAGTTCTCTATTTTTTAATTTGGAGTCTATTTGCAAAGTTTTAAGCATTAGTGGGATAAAACAAGCGCGAGTTTGACATGTTTTGGAATCTAAGCAAATCAACGCATATAATACGCTACTAAGATGCTAAAAATGAGTCCCCAATAGATCAAATGCTTATTTGGTCTCAAAAGTTCTCTATTTTTTAATTTGAAGTCTATTTGCACAGTTTTAAGCATTCGTTGGATAAAACGAGCGTGAGTTTGACAAGGTTTGGAATCTAAGCAAATGAACGCATATAATACGCTACTAAGATGCTAAAAATGAGTCCTCAAAAGTTCAAATACTTATTTGGTCTCAAAAGTTCTCTATTTTTTAGATTGGAGTCTATTTGCACAGTTTTGAGCATTCGTTGGATAAAACGAGCGTGAGTTTGACAAGGTTTGGAATCTAGGCAAATGAACGCATCTAATACGCTACTAAGATGCTAAAAATTAGTCCTCAAAAGATCAAATGCTTATTTGGTCTCAAAAGTTCTCTATTTGTTAATTTGGAGTCTATTTGCACAGTTTTAAGCATTCGTTGGATAAAACGAGCGTGAGTTTGACAAGGTTTGGAATCTAGGCAAATTAACGCATCTAATACGCTACTAAGATGCAAAAAATGAGTCCTCAAAAGATCAAATACTTATTTGGTTTCAAAAGATCTCTATTTTTTAAATTGGAGTCTATTAGCACTCGTTGGATAAAACGAGCGTGAGTTTGACAAGGGTTAGAATCCAGGCAAATGAACGCATATAATACGCTACTAAGATGCTAAAAAATGAGTCTTCAAAAGATCAAATGCTTATTTGGTCCCAAAAGTTCTCTATTTTTTAATTTGGAGTCTATTTGCACAGTTTTAAGCATTCGTTGGATAAAACGAACGTGAGTTTGACAAGGTTTGGAATCCAGGCGAATGAACGCATCTAATACGCTACTAAGATACTAAAAATGGGTCCTCAAAAGATCAAATACTTATTTGGTCTCAAAAGTTCTTTTTTTTTAATTTGGAGTCTATTTGCACAGTTTTAAGCATTCGTTGGATAAGACGAGCGTGAGTTTGACAAGGTTTGGAATCTAGGCAAATGAACGCATCTAATACGCTACTAAGATGCTAAAAATGAGTCCTCAAAAGTTCAAATACTTATTTGGTCTCAAAAGTTCTCTATTTTTTAGATTGGAGTCTATTTGCACAGTTTTGAGCATTCGTTGGATAAAACGAGCGTGAGTTTGACAAGGTTTGGAATCTAGGCAAATTAACGCATATAATACGCTACTAAGATGCTAAAAAATGAGTCCTCAAAAGATCAAATGCTTATTTGGTCCCAAAAGTTCTCTATTTTTTAAATTGGAGTCTATTTGCACAGTTTTAAGCATTCGTTGGATAAAACGAACGTGAGTTTGACAAGGTTTGGAATCCAGGCGAATGAACGCATCTAATACGCTACTAAGATACTAAAAATGGGTCCTCAAAAGATCAAATACTTATTTGGTCTCAAAAGTTCTTTTTTTTTTAATTTGGAGTCTATTTGCACAGTTTTAAGCATTCGTTGGATAAGACGAGCGTGAGTTTGACAAGGTTTGGAATCTAGGCAAATGAACGCATCTAATACGCTACTAAGATGCTAAAAATGAGTCCTCAAAAGTTCAAATGCTTATTTGGTTTCAAAAGTTCTTTTTTTTTTAATTTGGAGTCTATTTGCAAAGTTTTAAGCATTAGTGGGATAAAACAAGCGCGAGTTTGACATGTTTTGGAATCTAAGCAAATCAACGCATATAATACGCTACTAAGATGCTAAAAATGAGTCCCCAAAAGATCAAATGCTTATTTGGTCTCAAAAGTTCTCTATTTTTTAATTTGAAGTCTATTTGCACAGTTTTAAGCATTCGTTGGATAAAACGAGCGTGAGTTTGACAAGGTTTGGAATCTAAGCAAATGAACGCATATAATACGCTACTAAGATGCTAAAAATGAGTCCTCAAAAGTTCAAATACTTATTTGGTCTCAAAAGTTCTCTATTTTTTAGATTGGAGTCTATTTGCACAGTTTTGAGCATTCGTTGGATAAAACGAGCGTGAGTTTGACAAGGTTTCGAATCTAGGCAAATGAACGCATCTAATACGCTACTAAGATGCTAAAAATGAGTCCTCAAAAGATCAAATGCTTATTTGGTCTCAAAAGTTCTCTATTTTTTAATTTGGAGTCTATTTGCAAAGTTTTAAGCATTAGTGGGATAAAACAAGCGCGAGTTTGACATGTTTTGGAATCTAAGCAAATCAACGCGTATAATACGCTACTAAGATGCTAAAAATGAGTCCTCAAAAGTTCAAATGCTTATTTGGTCTCAAAAGTTCTCTATTTTTTAATTTGGAGTCTATTTGCACAGTTTTAAGCATTCGTGGGATAAAACAAGCGCGAGTTTGACATGTTTTGGAATCTAAGCAAATGAAAGCATATAATACGCTACTAAGATGCTGAAAATGAGTCCTCAAAAGATCAAATGCTTATTTGGTCTCAATAGTTCTCTATTTTTTAATGTGGAGTCTATTTGCACAGTTTTAAGCATTCGTTGGATAAAACGAGCGTGAGTTTGACAAGGTTTGGAATCCAGGCAAATGAACGCATCTAATACGCTACTAAGATGCTAAAAATGAGTCCTCAAAAGATCAAATGCTTATTTGGTCTCAAAAGTTCTCTATTTTTTAATTTGGAGTCTATTTGCACAGTTTTAAGCATTCGTTGGATAAAACGAGCGTGAGTTTGACAAGGTTTGGAATCCAGGCAAATTAACGCATCTAATACGCTACTAAGATGCTAAAAATGAGTCCTCAAAAGATCAAATGCTTATTTGGTCTCAAAAGTTCTCTATTTGTTAATTTGGAGTCTATTTGCACAGTTTTAAGCATTCGTTGGATAAAACGAGCGTGAGTTTGACAAGGTTTGGAATCTAGGCAAATTAACGCATCTAATACGCTACTAAGATGCAAAAAATGAGTCCTCAAAAGATCAAATACTTATTTGGTTTCAAAAGATCTCTATTTTTTAAATTGGAGTCTATTAGCACTCGTTGGATAAAACGAGCGTGAGTTTGACAAGGGTTAGAATCCAGGCAAATGAACGCATATAATACGCTACTAAGATGCTAAAAAATGAGTCCTCAAAAGATCAAATGCTTATTTGGTCTCAAAAGTTCTCTATTTTTTAATTTGGAGTCTATTTGCACAGTTTTAAGCATTCGTTGGATAAAACGAGCGTGAGTTTGACAAGGTTTGGAATCCAGGCAAATTAACGCATCTAATACGCTACTAAGATGCTAAAAATGAGTCCTCAAAAGATCAAATGCTTATTTGGTCTCAAAAGTTCTCTATTTGTTAATTTGGAGTCTATTTGCACAGTTTTAAGCATTCGTTGGATAAAACGAGCGTGAGTTTGACAAGGTTTGGAATCCAGGCAAATGAACGCATCTAATACGCTACTAAGATGCTAAAAATGAGTCCTCAAAAGATCAAATGCTTATTTGGTCTCAAAAGTTCTCTATTTTTTAATTTGGAGTCTATTTGCACAGTTTTAAGCATTCGTTGGATAAGACGAGCGTGAGTGTGACAAGGTTTGGAATCTAGGCAAATGAACGCATCTAATACGCTACTAAGATGCTAAAAATGAGTCCTCAAAAGTTCAAATGCTTATTTGGTTTCAAAAGTTCTCTATTTTTTAATTTGGAGTCTATTTGCAAAGTTTTAAGCATTAGTGGGATAAAACAAGCGCGAGTTTGACATGTTTTGGAATCTAAGCAAATCAACGCATATAATACGCTACTAAGATGCTAAAAATGAGTCCCCAAAAGATCAAATGCTTATTTGGTCTCAAAAGTTCTCTATTTTTTAATTTGAAGTCTATTTGCACAGTTTTAAGCATTCGTTGGATAAAACGAGCGTGAGTTTGACAAGGTTTGGAATCTAAGCAAATGAACGCATATAATACGCTACTAAGATGCTAAAAATGAGTCCTCAAAAGTTCAAATACTTATTTGGTCTCAAAAGTTCTCTATTTTTTAGATTGGAGTCTATTTGCACAGTTTTGAGCATTCGTTGGATAAAACGAGCGTGAGTTTGACAAGGTTTGGAATCTAGGCAAATGAACGCATCTAATACGCTACTAAGATGCTAAAAAATGAGTCCTCAAAAGATCAAATACTTATTTGGTTTCAAAAGATCTCTATTTTTTAAATTGGAGTCTATTTGCACAGTTTTAAGCACTCGTTGGATAAAACGAGCGTGAGTTTGACAAGGGTTGGAATCCAGGCAAATGAACGCATATAATACGCTACTAAGATGCTAAAAAATGAGTCCTCAAAAGATCAAATCCTTATTTGGTCTCAAAAGTTCTCTATTTTTTAAATTGGAGTCTATTTGCACAGTTTTAAGCATTCGTTGGATAAAACGAACGTGAGTTTGACAAGGTTTGGAATCCAGGCGAATGAACGCATCTAATACGCTACTAAGATACTAAAAATGGGTCCTCAAAAGATCAAATGCTTATTTGGTCTCAAAAGTTCTCTATTTGTTAATTTGGAGTCTATTTGCACAGTTTTAAGCATTCGTTGGATAAAACGAGCGTGAGTTTGACAAGGTTTGGAATCTAGGCAAATGAACGCATCTAATACGCTACTAAGATGCTAAAATTGATTCCTCAAAATACCAAATGCTTATTTGGTCTCAAAAGTTCTCTATTTTTTAATCTGGAGTCTATTTGCCAAGTTTTAAGCATTCGTGGGACAAAACAAGAGCGAGTTTGACATGTGTTGGAATCTAAGCAAAGGAACGCATATAATACGCTACTAAGATGGTGAAAATGAGTGATCAAAAGATCAAATGCTTATTTGGTCTCAAAAGTTCCCTATTTGTTATTTTGGAGTCTATTTGCACAGTTTTAAGCATTCGTTGGATAAAACGAGCGTGAGTTTGACAAGGTTTGGAATCCAGGCAAATGAACGCATCTAATACGCTACTAAGATGCTACAAATGAGTCCTCAAAAGTTCAAATGCTTATTTGGTTTCAAAAGTTCTCTATTTTTTAATTTGGAGTCTATTTGCAAAGTTTTAAGCATTAGTGGGATAAAACAAGCGCGAGTTTGACATGTTTTGGAATCTAAGCAAATGAACGCATATAATACGCTACTAAGATGCTAAAAATGAGTCCTCAAAAGTTCAAATGCTTATTTGGTCTCAAAAGTTCTCTATTTTTTAATTTGGAGTCTATTTGCACAGTTTTAAGCATTCGTGGGATAAAACAAGCGCGAGTTTGACATGTTTTGGAATCAAAGCAAATGAAAGCATATAATACGCTACTAAGATGCTGAAAATGAGTCCTCAAAAGATCAAATGCTTATTTGGTCTCAATAGTTCTCTATTTTTTAATGTGGAGTCTATTTGCACAGTTTTAAGCATTCGTTGGATAAAACGAGCGTGAGTTTGACAAGGTTTGGAATCCAGGCAAATGAACGCATCTAATACGCTACTAAGATGCTAAAAATGAGTCCTCAAAAGATCAAATGCTTATTTGGTCTCAAAAGTTCTCTATTTTTTAATTTGGAGTCTATTTGCACAGTTTTAAGCATTCGTTGGATAAAACGAGCGTGAGTTTGACAAGGTTTGGAATCCAGGAAAATTAACGCATCTAATATGCTACTAAGATGCTAAAAATGAGTCCTCAAAAGATCAAATGCTTATTTGGTCTCAAAAGTTCTCTATTTGTTAATTTGGAGTCTATTTGCACAGTTTTGAGCATTCGTTGGATAAAACGAGCGTGAGTTTGACAAGGTTTGGAATCTAGGCAAATTAACGCATATAATACGCTACTAAGATGCTAAAAAATGAGTCCTCAAAAGATCAAATGCTTATTTGGTCCCAAAAGTTCTCTATTTTTTAAATTGGAGTCTATTTGCACAGTTTTAAGCACTCGTTGGATAAAACGAGCGTGAGTTTGACAAGGTTTGGAATCTAGGCAAATGAACGCATCTAATACGCTACTAAGATGCTAAAAATGAGTCCTCAAAAGTTCAAATGCTTATTTGGTTTCAAAAGTTCTCTATTTTTTAATTTGGAGTCTATTTGCAAAGTTTTAAGCATTAGTGGGATAAAACAAGCGCGAGTTTGACATGTTTTGGAATCTAAGCAAATCAACGCATATAATACGCTACTAAGATGCTAAAAATGAGTCCCCAATAGATCAAATGCTTATTTGGTCTCAAAAGTTCTCTATTTTTTAATTTGAAGTCTATTTGCACAGTTTTAAGCATTCGTTGGATAAAACGAGCGTGAGTTTGACAAGGTTTGGAATCTAAGCAAATGAACGCATATAATACGCTACTAAGATGCTAAAAATGAGTCCTCAAAAGTTCAAATACTTATTTGGTCTCAAAAGTTCTCTATTTTTTAGATTGGAGTCTATTTGCACAGTTTTGAGCATTCGTTGGATAAAACGAGCGTGAGTTTGACAAGGTTTGGAATCTAGGCAAATGAACGCATCTAATACGCTACTAAGATGCTAAAAATTAGTCCTCAAAAGATCAAATGCTTATTTGGTCTCTGAATTTCTCTATTTTTTAAATTGGAGTCTATTTGCACAGTTTTAAGCATTCGTTGGATAAAACGAACGTGAGTTTGACAAGGTTTGGAATCCAGGTGAATGAACGAATCTAATACGCTACGAAGATGCTAAAAATGAGTCCTCAAAAGTTCAAATACTTATTTGGTCTTAAAAGTTCTCTATTTTTTAGATTGGAGTCTATTTGCACAGTTTTAAGCATTCGTTGGATAAAACGAGCGTGAGTTTGACAAGGTTTGGAATCTAAGCAAATGAACGCATATAATACGCTACTAAGATGCTAAAAATGACTCCTCAAAAGTTCAAATACTTATTTGGTTTCAAAAGATCTCTATTTTTTAAATTGGAGTCTATTTGCACAGTTTTAAGCACTCGTTGGATAAAACGAGCGCGAGTTTGACAAGGTTTGGAATCTAGGCAAATGAACGCATCTAATACGCTACTAAGATGCTAAAAATGAGTCCTCAAAAGTTCAAATGCTTATTTGGTTTCAAAAGTTCTCTATTTTTTAATTTGGAGTCTATTTGCAAAGTTTTAAGCATTAGTGGGATAAAACAAGCGCGAGTTTGACATGTTTTGGAATCTAAGCAAATCAACGCATATAATACGCTACTAAGATGCTAAAAATGAGTCCCCAATAGATCAAATGCTTATTTGGTCTCAAAAGTTCTCTATTTTTTAATTTGAAGTCTATTTGCACAGTTTTAAGCATTCGTTGGATAAAACGAGCGTGAGTTTGACAAGGTTTGGAATCTAAGCAAATGAACGCATATAATACGCTACTAAGATGCTAAAAATGAGTCCTCAAAAGTTCAAATACTTATTTGGTCTCAAACGTTCTCTATTTTTTAGATTGGAGTCTATTTGCACAGTTTTGAGCATTCGTTGGATAAAACGAGCGTGAGTTTGACAAGGTTTGGAATCTAGGCAAATGAACGCATCTAATACGCTACTAAGATGCTAAAAAATTAGTCCTCAAAAGATCAAATGCTTATTTGGTCTCAAAATTTCTCTATTTTTTAAATTGGAGTCTATTTGCACAGTTTTAAGCATTCGTTGGATAAAACGAACGTGAGTTTGACAAGGTTTGGAATCCAGGTGAATGAACGAATCTAATACGCTACGAAGATGCTAAAAATGAGTCCTCAAAAGTTCAAATACTTATTTGGTCTTAAAAGTTCTCTATTTTTTAGATTGGAGTCTATTTGCACAGTTTTAAGCATTCGTTGGATAAAACGAGCGTGAGTTTGACAAGGTTTGGAATCTAAGCAAATGAACGCATATAATACGCTACTAAGATGCTAAAAATGACTCCTCAAAAGTTCAAATACTTATTTGGTTTCAAAAGATCTCTATTTTTTAAATTGGAGTCTATTTGCACAGTTTTAAGCACTCGTTGGATAAAACGAGCGCGAGTTTGACAAGGTTTGGAATCTAGGCAAATGAACGCATCTAATACGCTACTAAGATGCTAAAAATGAGTCCTCAAAAGTTCAAATGCTTATTTGGTTTCAAAAGTTCTCTATTTTTTAATTTGGAGTCTATTTGCAAAGTTTTAAGCATTAGTGGGATAAAACAAGCGCGAGTTTGACATGTTTTGGAATCTAAGCAAATCAACGCATATAATACGCTACTAAGATGCTAAAAATGAGTCCCCAATAGATCAAATGCTTATTTGGTCTCAAAAGTTCTCTATTTTTTAATTTGAAGTCTATTTGCACAGTTTTAAGCATTCGTTGGATAAAACGAGCGTGAGTTTGACAAGGTTTGGAATCTAAGCAAATGAACGCATATAATACGCTACTAAGATGCTAAAAATGAGTCCTCAAAAGTTCAAATACTTATTTGGTCTCAAACGTTCTCTATTTTTTAGATTGGAGTCTATTTGCACAGTTTTGAGCATTCGTTGGATAAAACGAGCGTGAGTTTGACAAGGTTTGGAATCTAGGCAAATGAACGCATCTAATACGCTACTAAGATGCTAAAAAATTAGTCCTCAAAAGATCAAATGCTTATTTGGTCTCAAAATTTCTCTATTTTTTAAATTGGAGTCTATTTGCACAGTTTTAAGCATTCGTTGGATAAAACGAACGTGAGTTTGACAAGGTTTGGAATCCAGGTGAATGAACGAATCTAATACGCTACGAAGATGCTAAAAATGAGTCCTCAAAAGTTCAAATACTTATTTGGTCTTAAAAGTTCTCTATTTTTTAGATTGGAGTCTATTTGCACAGTTTTAAGCATTCGTTGGATAAAACGAGCGTGAGTTTGACAAGGTTTGGAATCTAAGCAAATGAACGCATATAATACGCTACTAAGATGCTAAAAATGAGTCCTCAAAAGTTCAAATACTTATTTGGTTTCAAAAGATCTCTATTTTTTAAATTGGAGTCTATTTGCACAGTTTTAAGCACTCGTTGGATAAAACGAGCGTGAGTTTGACAAGGGTTGGAATCCAGGCAAATGAACGCATCTAATACGCTACTAAGATGCTAAAAATGAGTCCTCAAAAGTTCAAATACTTATTTGGTCTCAAAATTTCTCTATTTTTTAAATTGGAGTCTATTTGCACAGTTTTAAGCATTCGTTGGATAAAACGAGCGTGAGTTTGACAAGGTTTGGAATCCAGGCAAATGAACGCATCTAATACGCTACTAAGATGCTACAAATGAGTCCTCAAAAGTTCAAATGCTTATTTGGTTTCAAAAGTTCTCTATTTTTTAATTTGGAGTCTATTTGCAAAGTTTTAAGCATTAGTGGGAGAAAACAAGCGCGAGTTTGACATGTTTTGGAATCTAAGCAAATGAACGCTTATAATACGCTACTAAGATGCTAAAAATGAGTCCTCAAAAGTTCAAATGCTTATTTGGTCTCAAAAGTTCTCTATTTTTTAATTTGGAGTCTATTTGCACAGTTTTAAGCATTCGTGGGATAAAACAAGCGCGAGTTTGACATGTTTTGGAATCTAAGCAAATGAAAGCATATAATACGCTACTAAGATGCTGAAAATGAGTCCTCAAAAGATCAAATGCTTATTTGGTCTCAATAGTTCTCTATTTTTTAATGTGGAGTCTATTTGCACAGTTTTAAGCATTCGTTGGATAAAACGAGCGTGAGTTTGACAAGGTTTGGAATCTAGGCAAATGAACGCATCTAATACGCTACTAAGATGCAAAAAATGAGTCCTCAAAAGATCAAATACTTATTTGGTTTCAAAAGATCTCTATTTTTTAAATTGAAGTCTATTTGCACAGTTTTAAGCACTCGTTGGATAAAACGAGCGTGAGTTTGACAAGGGTTGGAATCCAGGCAAATGAATGCGTATAATACGCTACTAAGATGCTAAAAAATGAGTCCTCAAAAGATCAAATGCTTATTTGGTCCCAAAAGTTCTCTATTTTTTAAATTGGAGTCTATTTGCACAGTTTTAAGCATTCGTTGGATAAAACGAACGTGAGTTTGACAAGGTTTGGAATCCAGGCAAATGAACGCATCTAATACGCTACTAAGATGCTAAAAATGAGTCCCCAAAAGATCAAATGCTTATTTGGTCTCAAAAGTTCTTTTTTTTTTTTAAGTTGGAGTCTATTTGCACAGTTTTAAGCATTCGTTGGATAAGACGAGCGTGAGTTTGACAAGGTTTGGAATCTACGCAAATGAACGCATCTAATACGCTACTAAGATGCTAAAAATGAGTCCTCAAAAGTTCAAATACTTATTTGGTCTCAAAAGTTCTCTATTTTTTAGATTGGAGTCTATTTGCACAGTTTTGAGCATTCGTTGGATAAAACGAACGTGAGTTTGACAAGGTTTGGAATCTAGGCAAATGAACGCATCTAATACGCTACTAAGATGCTAAAAAATTAGTCCTCAAAAGATCAAATGCTTATTTGGTCTCAAAATTTCTCTATTTTTTAAATTGGAGTCTATTTGCACAGTTTTAAGCATTCGTTGGATAAAACGAACGTGAGTTTGACAAGGTTTGGAATCCAGGTGAATGAACGAATCTAATACGCTACGAAGATGCTAAAAATGAGTCCTCAAAAGTTCAAATGCTTATTTGGTCTCAAAAGTTCTCTATTTTTTAATTTGTAGTCTATTTGCACAGTTTTAAGCATTCGTGGGATAAAACAAGCGCGAGTTTGACATGTTTTGGAATCTAAGCAAATGAAAGCATATAATACGCTACTAAGATGCTGAAAATGAGTCCTCAAAAGATCAAATGCTTATTTGGTTTCAAAAGTTCTCTATTTTTTAATTTGGAGTCTATTTGCAAAGTTTTAAGCATTAGTGGGATAAAACAAGCGCGAGTTTGACATGTTTTGGAATCTAAGCAAATGAACGCTTATAATACGCTACTAAGATGCTAAAAATGAGTCCTCAAAAGTTCAAATGCTTATTTGGTCTCAAAAGTTCTCTATTTTTTAATTTGGAGTCTATTTGCACAGTTTTAAGCATTCGTGGGATAAAACAAGCGCGAGTTTGACATGTTTTGGAATCTAAGCAAATGAAAGCATATAATACGCTACTAAGATGCTGAAAATGAGTCCTCAAAAGATCAAATGCTTATTTGGTCTCAATAGTTCTCTATTTTTTAATGTGGAGTCTATTTGCACAGTTTTAAGCATTCGTTGGATAAAACGAGCGTGAGTTTGACAAGGTTTGGAATCTAGGCAAATGAACGCATCTAATACGCTACTAAGATGCAAAAAATGAGTCCTCAAAAGATCAAATACTTATTTGGTTTCAAAAGATCTCTATTTTTTAAATTGAAGTCTATTTGCACAGTTTTAAGCACTCGTTGGATAAAACGAGCGTGAGTTTGACAAGGGTTGGAATCCAGGCAAATGAATGCGTATAATACGCTACTAAGATGCTAAAAAATGAGTCCTCAAAAGATCAAATGCTTATTTGGTCCCAAAAGTTCTCTATTTTTTAAATTGGAGTCTATTTGCACAGTTTTAAGCATTCGTTGGATAAAACGAACGTGAGTTTGACAAGGTTTGGAATCCAGGCAAATGAACGCATCTAATACGCTACTAAGATGCTAAAAATGAGTCCCCAAAAGATCAAATGCTTATTTGGTCTCAAAAGTTCTTTTTTTTTTTTAAGTTGGAGTCTATTTGCAAAGTTTTAAGCATTAGTGGGATAAAACAAGCGCGAGTTTGACATGTTTTGGAATCTAAGCAAATGAACGCTTATAATACGCTACTAAGATGCTAAAAATGAGTCCTCAAAAGTTCAAATGCTTATTTGGTCTCAAAAGTTCCTATTTTTTAATTTGGAGTCTATTTGCACAGTTTTAAGCATTCGTGGGATAAAACAAGCGCGAGTTTGACATGTTTTGGAATCTAAGCAAATGAAAGCATATAATACGCTACTAAGATGCTGAAAATGAGTCCTCAAAAGATCAAATGCTTATTTGGTCTCAATAGTTCTCTATTTTTTAATGTGGAGTCTATTTGCACAGTTTTAAGCATTCGTTGGATAAAACGAGCGTGAGTTTGACAAGGTTTGGAATCTAGGCAAATGAACGCATCTAATACGCTACTAAGATGCAAAAAATGAGTCCTCAAAAGATCAAATACTTATTTGGTTTCAAAAGATCTCTATTTTTTAAATTGAAGTCTATTTGCACAGTTTTAAGCACTCGTTGGATAAAACGAGCGTGAGTTTGACAAGGGTTGGAATCCAGGCAAATGAATGCGTATAATACGCTACTAAGATGCTAAAAAATGAGTCCTCAAAAGATCAAATGCTTATTTGGTCCCAAAAGTTCTCTATTTTTTAAATTGGAGTCTATTTGCACAGTTTTAAGCATTCGTTGGATAAAACGAACGTGAGTTTGACAAGGTTTGGAATCCAGGCAAATGAACGCATCTAATACGCTACTAAGATGCTAAAAATGAGTCCCCAAAAGATCAAATGCTTATTTGGTCTCAAAAGTTCTTTTTTTTTTTTAAGTTGGAGTCTATTTGCAAAGTTTTAAGCATTAGTGGGATAAAACAAGCGCGAGTTTGACATGTTTTGGAATCTAAGCAAATGAACGCTTATAATACGCTACTAAGATGCTAAAAATGAGTCCTCAAAAGTTCAAATGCTTATTTCGTCTCAAAAGTTCTCTATTTTTTAAATTGGAGTCTATTTGCACAGTTTTAAGCATTCGTTGGATAAAACGAGCGTGAGTTTGACAAGGGTTGGAATCCAGGCAAATGAACGCATCTAATACGCTACTAAGATGCTAAAAATGAGTCCTCAAAAGTTCAAATGCTTATTTGGTTTCAAAAGTTCTCTATTTTTTAATTTGGAGTCTATTTGCAAAGTTTTAAGCATTAGTGGGATAAAACAAGCGCGAGTTTGACATGTTTTGGAATCTAAGCAAATGAACGCTTATAATACACTACTAAGATGCTAAAAATGAGTCCTCAAAAGTTCAAATGCTTATTTGGTCTCAAAAGTTCTCTATTTTTTAATTTGGAGTCTATTTGCACAGTTTTAAGCATTCGTGGGATAAAACAAGCGCGAGTTTGACATGTTTTGGAATCTAAGCAAATGAAAGCTTATAATACGCTACTAAGATGCTAAAAATGAGTCCTCAAAAGTTCAAATGCTTATTTGGTCTCAAAAGTTCTCTATTTTTTAATTTGGAGTCTATTTGCACAGTTTTAAGCATTCGTGGGATAAAACAAACGCGAGTTTGACATGTTTTGGAATCTAAGCAAATGAAAGCATATAATACGCTACTAAGATGCTGAAAATGAGTCCTCAAAAGATCAAATGCTTATTTGGTTTCAAAAGTTCTCTATTTTTTAATTTGGAGTCTATTTGCAAAGTTTTAAGCATTAGTGGGATAAAACAAGCGCGAGTTTGACATGTTTTGGAATCTAAGCAAATGAACGCTTATAATACGCTACTAAGATGCTAAAAATGAGTCCTCAAAAGTTCAAATGCTTATTTGGTCTCAAAAGTTCTCTATTTTTTAATTTGGAGTCTATTTGCACAGTTTTAAGCATTCGTGGGATAAAACAAGCGCGAGTTTGACATGTTTTGGAATCTAAGCAAATGAACGCTTATAATACGCTACTAAGATGCTAAAAATGAGTCCTCAAAAGTTCAAATGCTTATTTGGTTTCAAAAGTTCTCTATTTTTTAATTTGGAGTCTATTTGCAAAGTTTTAAGCATTAGTGGGATAAAACAAGCGCGAGTTTGACATGTTTTGGAATCTAAGCAAATGAACGCTTATAATACGCTACTAAGATGCTAAAAATGAGTCCTCAAAAGTTCAAATGCTTATTTGGTCTCAAAAGTTCTCTATTTTTTAATTTGGAGTCTATTTGCACAGTTTTAAGCATTCGTGGGATAAAACAAGCGCGAGTT
Source organism: Crataegus laevigata (assembly GCA_963580275.1). Classification (NCBI taxonomy): domain Eukaryota; kingdom Viridiplantae; phylum Streptophyta; class Magnoliopsida; order Rosales; family Rosaceae; genus Crataegus; species Crataegus laevigata. The sequence goes on from OY756954.1 coordinate 11,066,985, forward strand.
TGACATGTTTTGGAATCTAAGCAAATGAAAGCATATAATACGCTACTAAGATGCTGAAAATGAGTCCTCAAAAGATCAAATGCTTATTTGGTCTCAATAGTTCTCTATTTTTTAATGTGGAGTCTATTTGCACAGTTTTAAGCATTCGTTGGATAAAACGAGCGTGAGTTTGACAAGGTTTGGAATCTAGGCAAATGAACGCATCTAATACGCTACTAAGATGCAAAAAATGAGTCCTCAAAAGATCAAATACTTATTTGGTTTCAAAAGATCTCTATTTTTTAAATTGAAGTCTATTTGCACAGTTTTAAGCACTCGTTGGATAAAACGAGCGTGAGTTTGACAAGGGTTGGAATCCAGGCAAATGAATGCGTATAATACGCTACTAAGATGCTAAAAAATGAGTCCTCAAAAGATCAAATGCTTATTTGGTCCCAAAAGTTCTCTATTTTTTAAATTGGAGTCTATTTGCACAGTTTTAAGCATTCGTTGGATAAAACGAACGTGAGTTTGACAAGGTTTGGAATCCAGGCAAATGAACGCATCTAATACGCTACTAAGATGCTAAAAATGAGTCCCCAAAAGATCAAATGCTTATTTGGTCTCAAAACTTCTTTTTTTTTTAAGTTGGAGTCTATTTGCACAGTTTTAAGCATTCGTTGGATAAGACGAGCGTGAGTTTGACAAGGTTTGGAATCTACGCAAATGAACGCATCTAATACGCTACTAAGATGCTAAAAATGAGTCCTCAAAAGTTCAAATACTTATTTGGTCTCAAAAGTTCTCTATTTTTTAGATTGGAGTCTATTTGCACAGTTTTGAGCATTCGTTCGATAAAACGAGCGTGAGTTTGACAAGGTTTGGAATCTAGGCAAATTAACGCATATAATACGCTACTAAGATGCTAAAAATGAGTCCCCAAAAGATCAAATGGTTATTTGGTCTCAAATGTTCTCTATTTTTTAATTTGAAGTCTATTTGCACAGTTTTAAGCATTCGTTGAATAAAACGAGCGTGAGTTTGACAAGGTTTGGAATCTAAGCAAATGAACGCATATAATACGCTACTAAGATGCTAAAAATGAGTCCTCAAAAGTTCAAATACTTATTTGGTCTCAAAAGTTCTCTATTTTTTAGATTGGAGTCTATTTGCACAGTTTTGAGCATTCGTTGGATAAAACGAGCGTGAGTTTGACAAGGTTTGGAATCTAGGCAAATGAACGCATCTAATACGCTACTAAGATGCTAAAAAATGAGTCCTCAAAAGATCAAATGCTTATTTGGTCTCAAAAGTTCTCTATTTTTTAAATTGGAGTCTATTTGCACAGTTTTAAGCATTCGTTGGATAAAACGAACGTGAGTTTGACAAGGTTTGGAATCCAGGCGAATGAACGCATCTAATACGCTACGAAGATGCTAAAAATGAGTCCTCAAAAGTTCAAATACTTATTTGGTCTCAAAAGTTCTCTATTTTTTAGATTGGAGTCTATTTGCACAGTTTTAAGCATTCGTTGGATAAAACGAGCGTGAGTTTGACAAGGTTTGGAATCTAAGCAAATGAACGCATATAATACGCTACTAAGATGCTAAAAATGAGTCCTCAAAAGTTCAAATACTTATTTGGTTTCAAAAGATCTTTATTTTTTAAATTGGAGTCTATTTGCACAGTTTTAAGCACTCGTTGGATAAAACGAGCGTTAGTTTGACAAGGGTTGGAATCCAGGCAAATGAACGCATATAATACGCTACTAAGATGCTAAAAAATGAGTCCTCAAAAGATCAAATGCTTATTTGGTCTCAAAAGTTCTCTATTTTTTAAATTGGAGTCTATTTGCACAGTTTTAAGCATTCGTTGGATAAAACGAACGTGAGTTTGACAAGGTTTGGAATCCAGGCGAATGAACGCATCTAATATGCTACTAAGATACTAAAAATGGGTCCTCAAAAGATCAAATGCTTATTTGGTCTCAAAAGTTCTCTATTTGTTAATTTGGAGTCTATTTGCACAGTTTTCAGCATTCGTTGGATAAAACGAGCGTGAGTTTGACAAGGTTTGGAATCTAGGCAAATGAACGCATCTAATACACTACTAAGATGCTAAAATTGATTCCTCAAAATACCAAATGCTTATTTGGTCTCAACAGTTCTCTATTTTTTAATCTGGAGTCTATTTGCCAAGTTTTAAGCATTCGTGGGACAAAACTAGCGCGAGTTTGACATGTTTTGGAATCTAAGCAAAGGAACGCATATAATACGCTACTAAGATGGTGAAAATGAGTGATCAAAAGATCAAATGCTTATTTGGTCTCAAAAGTTCCCTATTTGTTAATTTGGAGTCTATTTGCACAGTTTTAAGCATTCGTTGGATAAAACGAGCGTGAGTTTGACAAGGTTTGGAATCCAGGCAAATGAACGCATCTAATACGCTACTAAGATGCTACAAATGAGTCCTCAAAAGTTCAAATGCTTATTTGGTTTCAAAAGTTCTCTATTTTTTAATTTGGAGTCTATTTGCAAAGTTTTAAGCATTAGTGGGATAAAACAAGCGCGAGTTTGACATGTTTTGGAATCTAAGCAAATGAACGCATATAATACGCTACTAAGATTCTAAAAATGAGTCCTCAAAAGTTCAAATACTTATTTGGTTTCAAAAGATCTCTATTTTTTAAATTGGAGTCTATTTGCACAGTTTTAAGCACTCGTTGGCGAGTTTGACAAGGTTTGGAATCTAGGCAAATGAACGCATCTAATACGCTACTAAGATGCTAAAAATGAGTCCTCAAAAGTTCAAATGCTTATTTGGTTTCAAAAGTTCTCTATTTTTTAATGTGGAGTCTATTTGCACAGTTTTAAGCATTCGTTGGATAAAACAAGCGCGAGTTTGACATGTTTGGAATCCAGGCAAATCAACGCATATAATACGCTACTAAGATGCTAAAAATGAGTCCCCAATAGATCAAATGCTTATTTGGTCTCAAAAGTTCTCTATTTTTTAATTTGGAGTCTATTTGCACAGTTTTAAGCATTCGTTGGATAAAACGAGCGTGAGTTTGACAAGGTTTGGAATCCAGGCAAATTAACGCATATAATACGCTACTAAGATGCTAAAAATGAGTCCTCAAAAGATCAAATACTTATTTGGTCTCAAAAGTTCTCTATTTGTTAATTTGGAGTCTATTTGCACAGTTTTAAGCATTCGTTGGATAAAACGAGCGTGAGTTTGACAAGGTTTGGAATCTAGGCAAATGAACGCATCTAATACGCTACTAAGATGCAAAAAATGAGTCCTCAAAAGATCAAATGCTTATTTGGTTTCAAAAGATCTCTATTTTTTAAATTGGAGTCTATTTGCACAGTTTTAAGCACTCGTTGGATAAAACGAGCGTGAGTTTGACAAGGGTTGGAATCCAGGCAAATGAACGCGTATAATACGCTACTAAGATGCTAAAAAATGAGTCCTCAAAAGATCAAATGCTTATTTGGTCCCAAAAGTTCTCTATTTTTTAAATTGCAGTCTATTTGCACAGTTTTAAGCATTCGTTGGATAAAACGTACGTGAGTTTGACAAGGTTTGGAATCCAGGCGAATGAACGCATCTAATACGCTACTAAGATACTAAAAATGGGTCCTCAAAAGATCAAATACTTATTTGGTCTCAAAAGTTCTTTTTTTTTTAATTTGGAGTCTATTTGCACAGTTTTAAGCATTCGTTGGATAAGACGAGCGTGAGTTTGACAAGGTTTGGAATCTACGCAAATGAACGCATGTAATACGCTACTAAGATGCTAAAAATGAGTCCCCAAACGTTCAAATACTTATTTGGTCTCAAAAGTTCTCTATTTTTTAGATTGGAGTCTATTTGCACAGTTTTGAGCATTCGTTGGATAAAACGAGCGTGAGTTTGACAAGGTTTGGAATCTAGGCAAATTAACGCATATAATACGCTACTAAGATGCTAAAAATGAGTCCCCAAAAGATCAAATGCTTATTTGGTCTCAAAAGTTCTCTATTTTTTAATTTGAAGTCTATTTGCACAGTTTTAAGCATTCGTTGAATAAAACGAGCGTGAGTTTGACAAGTTTTGGAATCTAAGCAAATGAACGCTTATAATACGCTACTAAGATGCTAAAAATGAGTCCTCAAAAGTTCAAATGCTTATTTGGTCTCAAAAGTTCTCTATTTTTTAATTTGGAGTCTATTTGCACAGTTTTAAGCATTCGTGGGATAAAACAAGCGCGAGTTTGACATGTTTTGGAATCTAAGCAAATGAAAGCATATAATACGCTACTAAGATGCTGAAAATGAGTCCTCAAAAGATCAAATGCTTATTTGGTCTCAATAGTTCTCTATTTTTTAATGTGGAGTCTATTTGCACAGTTTTAAGCATTCGTTGGATAAAACGAGCGTGAGTTTGACAAGGTTTGGAATCTAGGCAAATGAACGCATCTAATACGCTACTAAGATGCAAAAAATGAGTCCTCAAAAGATCAAATGCTTATTTGGTCTCAAAATTTCTCTATTTTTTAAATTGGAGTCTATTTGCACAGTTTTAAGCATTCGTTGGATAAAACGAACGTGAGTTTGACAAGGTTTGGAATCCAGGTGAATGAACGAATCTAATACGCTACGAAGATGCTAAAAATGAGTCCTCAAAAGTTCAAATACTTATTTGGTCTTAAAAGTTCTCTATTTTTTAGATTGGAGTCTATTTGCACAGTTTTAAGCATTCGTTGGATAAAACGAGCGTGAGTTTGACAAGGTTTGGAATCTAAGCAAATGAACGCATATAATACGCTACTAAGACGCTAAAAATGAGTCCTCAAAAGTTCAAATACTTATTTGGTTTCAAAAGATCTCTATTTTTTAAATTGGAGTCTATTTGCACAGTTTTAAGCACTCGTTGGATAAAACGAGCGTGAGTTTGACAAGGGTTGGAATCCAGGCAAATGAACGCATCTAATACGCTACTAAGATGCTAAAAATGAGTCCTCAAAAGTTCAAATACTTATTTGGTCTCAAAATTTCTCTATTTTTTAAATTGGAGTCTATTTGCACAGTTTTAAGCATTCGTTGGATAAAACGAGCGTGAGTTTGACAAGGTTTGGAATCCAGGCAAATGAACGCATCTAATACGCTACTAAGATGCTACAAATGAGTCCTCAAAAGTTCAAATGCTTATTTGGTTTCAAAAGTTCTCTATTTTTTAATTTGGAGTCTATTTGCAAAGTTTTAAGCATTAGTGGGATAAAACAAGCGCGAGTTTGACATGTTTTGGAATCTAAGCAAATGAACGCTTATAATACGCTACTAAGATGCTAAAAATGAGTCCTCAAAAGTTCAAATGCTTATTTGGTCTCAAAAGTTCTCTATTTTTTAATTTGGAGTCTATTTGCACAGTTTTAAGCATTCGTGGGATAAAACAAGCGCGAGTTTGACATGTTTTGGAATCTAAGCAAATGAAAGCATATAATACGCTACTAAGATGCTGAAAATGAGTCCTCAAAAGATCAAATGCTTATTTGGTCTCAATAGTTCTCTATTTTTTAATGTGGAGTCTATTTGCACAGTTTTAAGCATTCGTTGGATAAAACGAGCGTGAGTTTGACAAGGTTTGGAATCTAGGCAAATGAACGCATCTAATACGCTACTAAGATGCAAAAAATGAGTCCTCAAAAGATCAAATACTTATTTGGTTTCAAAAGATCTCTATTTTTTAAATTGAAGTCTATTTGCACAGTTTTAAGCACTCGTTGGATAAAACGAGCGTGAGTTTGACAAGGGTTGGAATCCAGGCAAATGAATGCGTATAATACGCTACTAAGATGCTAAAAAATGAGTCCTCAAAAGATCAAATGCTTATTTGGTCCCAAAAGTTCTCTATTTTTTAAATTGGAGTCTATTTGCACAGTTTTAAGCATTCGTTGGATAAAACGAACGTGAGTTTGACAAGGTTTGGAATCCAGGCAAATGAACGCATCTAATACGCTACTAAGATGCTAAAAATGAGTCCCCAAAAGATCAAATGCTTATTTGGTCTCAAAACTTCTTTTTTTTTTAAGTTGGAGTCTATTTGCACAGTTTTAAGCATTCGTTGGATAAGACGAGCGTGAGTTTGACAAGGTTTGGAATCTACGCAAATGAACGCATCTAATACGCTACTAAGATGCTAAAAATGAGTCCTCAAAAGTTCAAATACTTATTTGCTCTCAAAAGTTCTCTATTTTTTAGATTGGAGTCTATTTGCACAGTTTTGAGCATTCGTTGGATAAAACGAGCGTGAGTTTGACAAGGTTTGGAATCTAGGCAAATTAACGCATATAATACGCTACTAAGATGCTAAAAATGAGTCCCCAAAAGATCAAATGGTTATTTGGTCTCAAATGTTCTCTATTTTTTAATTTGAAGTCTATTTGCACAGTTTTAAGCATTCGTTGAATAAAACGAGCGTGAGTTTGACAAGGTTTGGAATCTAAGCAAATGAACGCATATAATACGCTACTAAGATGCTAAAAATGAGTCCTCAAAAGTTCAAATACTTATTTGGTCTCAAAAGTTCTCTATTTTTTAGATTGGAGTCTATTTGCACAGTTTTGAACATTCGTTGGATAAAACGAGCGTGAGTTTGACAAGGTTTGGAATCTAGGCAAATGAACGCATCTAATACGCTACTAAGATGCTAAAAAATGAGTCCTCAAAAGATCAAATGCTTATTTGGTCTCAAAAGTTCTCTATTTTTTAAATTGGAGTCTATTTGCACAGTTTTAAGCATTCGTTGGATAAAACGAGCGTGAGTTTGACAAGGTTTGGAATCTAGGCAAATGAACGCATCTAATACGCTACTAAGATGCAAAAAATGAGTCCTCAAAAGATCAAATACTTATTTGGTTTCAAAAGATCTCTATTTTTTAAATTGAAGTCTATTTGCACAGTTTTAAGCACTCGTTGGATAAAACGAGCGTGAGTTTGACAAGGGTTGGAATCCAGGCAAATGAATACGTATAATACGCTACTAAGATGCTAAAAAATGAGTCCTCAAAAGATCAAATGCTTATTTGGTCCCAAAAGTTCTCTATTTTTTAAATTGGAGTCTATTTGCACAGTTTTAAGCATTCGTTGGATAAAACGAACGTGAGTTTGACAAGGTTTGGAATCCAGGCAAATGAACGCATCTAATACGCTACTAAGATGCTAAAAATGAGTCCCCAAAAGATCAAATGCTTATTTGGTCTCAAAACTTCTTTTTTTTTTAAGTTGGAGTCTATTTGCACAGTTTTAAGCATTCGTTGGATAAGACGAGCGTGAGTTTGACAAGGTTTGGAATCTACGCAAATGAACGCATCTAATACGCTACTAAGATGCTAAAAATGAGTCCTCAAAAGTTCAAATACTTATTTGGTCTCAAAAGTTCTCTATTTTTTAGATTGGAGTCTATTTGCACAGTTTTGAGCATTCGTTGGATAAAACGAGCGTGAGTTTGACAAGGTTTGGAATCTAGGCAAATTAACGCATATAATACGCTACTAAGATGCTAAAAATGAGTCCCCAAAAGATCAAATGGTTATTTGGTCTCAAATGTTCTCTATTTTTTAATTTGAAGTCTATTTGCACAGTTTTAAGCATTCGTTGAATAAAACGAGCGTGAGTTTGACAAGGTTTGGAATCTAAGCAAATGAACGCATATAATACGCTACTAAGATGCTAAAAATGAGTCCTCAAAAGTTCAAATACTTATTTGCTCTCAAAAGTTCTCTATTTTTTAGATTGGAGTCTATTTGCACAGTTTTGAGCATTCGTTGGATAAAACGAGCGTGAGTTTGACAAGGTTTGGAATCTAGGCAAATGAACGCATCTAATACGCTACTAAGATGCTAAAAAATGAGTCCTCAAAAGATCAAATGCTTATTTGGTCTCAAAAGTTCTCTATTTTTTAAATTGGAGTCTATTTGCACAGTTTTAAGCATTCGTTGGATAAAACGAACGTGAGTTTGACAAGGTTTGGAATCCAGGCGAATGAACGCATCTAATACGCTACGAAGATGCTAAAAATGAGTCCTCAAAAGTTCAAATACTTATTTGGTCTCAAAAGTTCTCTATTTTTTAGATTGGAGTCTATTTGCACAGTTTTAAGCATTCGTTGGATAAAACGAGCGTGAGTTTGACAAGGTTTGGAATCTAAGCAAATGAACGCATATAATACGCTACTAAGATGCTAAAAATGAGTCCTCAAAAGTTCAAATACTTATTTGGTTTCAAAAGATCTTTATTTTTTAAATTGGAGTCTATTTGCACAGTTTTAAGCACTCGTTGGATAAAACGAGCGTTAGTTTGACAAGGGTTGGAATCCAGGCAAATGAACGCATATAATACGCTACTAAGATGCTAAAAAATGAGTCCTCAAAAGATCAAATGCTTATTTGGTCTCAAAAGTTCTCTATTTTTTAAATTGGAGTCTATTTGCACAGTTTTAAGCATTCGTTGGATAAAACGAACGTGAGTTTGACAAGGTTTGGAATCCAGGCGAATGAACGCATCTAATATGCTACTAAGATACTAAAAATGGGTCCTCAAAAGATCAAATGCTTATTTGGTCTCAAAAGTTCCCTATTTGTTAATTTGGAGTCTATTTGCACAGTTTTCAGCATTCGTTGGATAAAACGAGCGTGAGTTTGACAAGGTTTGGAATCTAGGCAAATGAACGCATCTAATACACTACTAAGATGCTAAAATTGATTCCTCAAAATACCAAATGCTTATTTGGTCTCAAAAGTTCTCTATTTTTTAATCTGGAGTCTATTTGCCAAGTTTTAAGCATTCGTGGGACAAAACTAGCGCGAGTTTGACATGTTTTGGAATCTAAGCAAAGGAACGCATATAATACGCTACTAAGATGGTGAAAATGAGTGATCAAAAGATCAAATGCTTATTTGGTCTCAAAAGTTCCCTATTTGTTAATTTGGAGTCTATTTGCACAGTTTTAAGCATTCGTTGGATAAAACGAGCGTGAGTTTGACAAGGTTTGGAATCCAGGCAAATGAACGAATCTAATACGCTACTAAGATGCTACAAATGAGTCCTCAAAAGTTCAAATGCTTATTTGGTTTCAAAAGTTCTCTATTTTTTAATTTGGAGTCTATTTGCAAAGTTTTAAGCATTAGTGGGATAAAACAAGCGCGAGTTTGACATGTTTTGGAATCTAAGCAAATGAACGCATATAATACGCTACTAAGATTCTAAAAATGAGTCCTCAAAAGTTCAAATACTTATTTGGTTTCAAAAGATCTCTATTTTTTAAATTGGAGTCTATTTGTACAGTTTTAAGCACTCGTTGGCGAGTTTGACAAGGTTTGGAATCTAGGCAAATGAACGCATCTAATACGCTACTAAGATGCTAAAAATGAGTCCTCAAAAGTTCAAATGCTTATTTGGTTTCAAAAGTTCTCTATTTTTTAATGTGGAGTCTATTTGCACAGTTTTAAGCATTCGTTGGATAAAACAAGCGCGAGTTTGACATGTTTGGAATCCAGGCAAATCAACGCATATAATACGCTACTAAGATGCTAAAAATGAGTCCCCAATAGATCAAATGCTTATTTGGTCTCAAAAGTTCTCTATTTTTTAATTTGGAGTCTATTTGCACAGTTTTAAGCATTCGTTGGATAAAACGAGCGTGAGTTTGACAAGGTTTGGAATCCAGGCAAATTAACGCATATAATACGCTACTAAGATGCTAAAAATGAGTCCTCAAAAGATCAAATACTTATTTGGTCTCAAAAGTTCTCTATTTGTTAATTTGGAGTCTATTTGCACAGTTTTAAGCATTCGTTGGATAAAACGAGCGTGAGTTTGACAAGGTTTGGAATCTAGGCAAATGAACGCATCTAATACGCTACTAAGATGCAAAAAATGAGTCCTCAAAAGATCAAATGCTTATTTGGTTTCAAAAGATCTCTATTTTTTAAATTGGAGTCTATTTGCACAGTTTTAAGCACTCGTTGGATAAAACGAGCGTGAGTTTGACAAGGGTTGGAATCCAGGCAAATGAACGCGTATAATACGCTACTAAGATGCTAAAAAATGAGTCCTCAAAAGATCAAATGCTTATTTGGTCCCAAAAGTTCTCTATTTTTTAAATTGCAGTCTATTTGCACAGTTTTAAGCATTCGTTGGATAAAACGTACGTGAGTTTGACAAGGTTTGGAATCCAGGCGAATGAACGCATCTAATACGCTACTAAGATACTAAAAATGGGTCCTCAAAAGATCAAATACTTATTTGGTCTCAAAAGTTCTTTTTTTTTTAATCTGGAGTCTATTTGCACAGTTTTAAGCATTCGTTGGATAAGACGAGCGTGAGTTTGACAAGGTTTGGAATCTACGCAAATGAACGCATGTAATACGCTACTAAGATGCTAAAAATGAGTCCCCAAACGTTCAAATACTTATTTGGTCTCAAAAGTTCTCTATTTTTTAGATTGGAGTCTATTTGCACAGTTTTGAGCATTCGTTGGATAAAACGAGCGTGAGTTTGACAAGGTTTGGAATCTAGGCAAATTAACGCATATAATACGCTACTAAGATGCTAAAAATGAGTCCCCAAAAGATCAAATGCTTATTTGGTCTCAAAAGTTCTCTATTTTTTAATTTGAAGTCTATTTGCACAGTTTTAAGCATTCGTTGAATAAAACGAGCGTGAGTTTGACAAGGTTTGGAATCTAAGCAAATGAACGCATATAATACGCTACTAAGATGCTAAAAATGAGTCCTCAAAAGTTCAAATACTTATTTGGTCTCAAAAGTTCTCTATTTTTTAGATTGGAGTCTATTTGCACAGTTTTGAGCATTCGTTGGATAAAACGAGCGTGAGTTTGACAAGGTTTGGAATCTAGGCAAATGAACGCATCTAATACGCTACTAAGATGCTAAAAAATGAGTCCTCAAAAGATCAAATGCTTATTTGGTCTCAAAAGTTCTCTATTTTTTAAATTGGAGTCTATTTTGCACAGTTTTAAGCATTCGTTGGATAAAACGAACGTGAGTTTGACAAGGTTTGGAATCCAGGCGAATGAACGCATCTAATACGCTACGAAGATGCTAAAAATGAGTCCTCAAAAGTTCAAATACTTATTTGGTCTCAAAAGTTCTCTATTTTTTAGATTGGAGTCTATTTGCACAGTTTTAAGCATTCGTTGGATAAAACGAGCGTGAGTTGGACAAGGTTTGGAATCTAAGCAAATGAACGCATATAATACGCTACTAAGATGCTAAAAATGAGTCCTCAAAAGTTCAAATACTTATTTGGTTTCAAAAGATCTCTATTTTTTAAATTGGAGTCTATTTGCACAGTTTTAAGCACTCGTTGGATAAAACGAGCGTTAGTTTGACAAGGGTTGGAATCCAGGCAAATGAACGCATATAATACGCTACTAAGATGCTAAAAAATGAGTCCTCAAAAGATCAAATGCTTATTTGTTCTCAAAAGTTCTCTATTTTTTAAATTGGAGTCTATTTGCACAGTTTTAAGCATTCGTTGGATAAAACGAACGTGAGTTTGACAAGGTTTGGAATCCAGGCGAATGAACGCATCTAATACGCTACTAAGATGCTAAAAATGGGTCCTCAAAAGATCAAATACTTATTTGGTCTCAAAAGTTCTTTTTTTTTTAATTTGGAGTCTATTTGCACAGTTTTAAGCATTCGTTGGATAAGACGAGCGTGAGTTTGATATGTTTTGGAATCTAAGGAAATGAACGCATATAATACGCTACTAAGATGCTAAAAATGAGTCCTCAAAAGTTCAAATACTTATTTGGTCTCAAAAGTTCTCTATTTTTTAATTTGAAGTCTATTTGCACAGTTTTAAGCATTCGTTGGATAAAACGAGTGTGAGTTTGACAAGGTTTGGAATCTAAGCAAATGAACGCATATAATACGCTACTAAGATGCTAAAAATGAGTCCTCAAAAGTTCAAATACTTATTTGGTCTCAAAAGTTCTCTATTTTTTAGATTGGAGTCTATTTGCACAGTTTTGAGCATTCGTTGGATAAAACGAGCTTGAGTTTGACAAGGTTTGGAATCTAGGCAAATTAACGCATATAATACGCTACAAAGATGCTAAAAATGAGTCCCCAAAAGATCAAATGCTTATTTGGTCTCAAAAGTTCTCTATTTTTTAATTTGGAGTCTATTTGCACACTTTTAAGCATTGGTTGGATAAAACGAGCGTGAGTTTGACAAGGTTTGGAATCTAGTCAAATTAACGCATCTAATACGCTACTAAGATGCTAAAATTGATTCCTCAAAATACCAAATCCTTATTTGGTCTCAAAAGTTCTCTATTTTTTAGATTGGGGCTATTTGCACTGTTTTGAGCATTCGTTGGATAAAACGAGCGTGAGTTTGACAAGGTTTGGAATCTAGGCAAATTAACGCATATAATACGCTACAAAGATGCTAAAAATGAGTCCGCAAAAGATCAAATGCTTATTTGGTCTCAAAAGTTCTCTATTTTTTAGATTGGAGTCTATTTGCACAGTTTTGAGCATTCGTTGGATAAAACGAGCGTGAGTTTGACAAGGTTTGGAATCTAGGCAAATGAACGCATCTAATACGCTACTAAGACGCTAAAATTGATTCCTCAAAATACCAAATGCTTATTTGGTCTCAAAAGTTCTCTATTTTTTAGATTGGAGTCTATTTGCACTGTTTTGAGCATTCGTTGGATAAAACGAGCGTGAGTTTGAGAAGGGTTGGAATCCAGGCAAATGAACGCATATAATACGCTACTAAGATGCTAAAAAATGAGTCCTCAAAAGATCAAATGCTTATTTGTTCTCAAAAGTTCTCTATTTTTTAAATTGGAGTCTATTTGCACAGTTTTAAGCATTTGTTGGATAAAACGAGCATGAGTTTGACAAGGTTTGGAATCCAGGCAAATGAACGCATATAATACGCTGCTAAGATGCTAAAAATGAGTCTTCAAAAGTTCAAATGCTTATTTGGTCTCAAAAGTTCTCTATTTTTTCGATTGGAGTCTATTTGCATAGTTTTGAGCATTCGTTGGATAAAACGAGCGTGAGTTTGACAAGGTTTGGAATCTAGGCAAATGAACGCATATAATACGCTACTAAGATGCTAAAAATGAGTCCTCAAAAGATCAAATGCTTATTTGGTCTCAAAAGTTCTCTATTTTTTAATTTGGAGTCTATTTGCACAGTTTTAAGCATTCGTTGGATAAAACTAGCGTGAGTTTGACAAGGTTTGGAATCCAGGAAAATGAACGCATCTAATATGCTACTAAGACGCTAAAAATGAGTCCTCAAAAGATCAAATGCTTATTTGGTCTCAAAAGTTCTCTATTTTTTAATTTGGAGTCTATTTGCCAACTTTTAAGCATTCGTGGGACAAAACAAACGCGAGTTTGACATGTCTTGGAATCTAAGCAAAGGAACGCATATAGTACGCTACTAAGATGGTGAAAATGAGTGATCAAAAGATCAAATGCTTATTTGGTCTCAAAAGTTCTCTATTTGTTAATTTGGAGTCTATTTGCACAGTTTTAACCATTCGTTGGATAAAACGAGCGTCAGTTTGACAAGGTTTGGAATCCAAGCGAATGAACGCATCTAATACGCTACTAAATGCTAAAAATGGGTCCTCAAAAGATCAAATACTTATTTGGTCTCAAAAGTTCTTTTTTTTTATAATTTGGAGTCTATTTGCACAGTTTTAAGCATTCGTTGGATAAGACGAGCGTGAGTTTGACATGTTTTGGAATCTAAGCAAATGAACGCATATAATACGCTACTAAGATGCTAAAAATGAGTTCTCAAAAGTTCAAATGCTTATTTGGTCTCAAAAGTTCTCTATTTTTTAGATTGGAGTCTATTTGCACAGTTTTGAGCATTCGGTGGATAAAACGAGCGCGAGTTTGACAAGGTTTGGAATCCAGGCAAATTAACGCATCTAATACGCTACTAAGATGCTAAAAATGAGTCTTCAAAAGTTAAAATGCTTATTTGGTCTCAAAAGTTCTCTATTTGTTAATTTGGAGTCTATTTGCACAGTTTTAAGCATTCGTTGGATAAAACGAGCGTGAGTTTGACAAGGTTTGGAATCTAGGCAAATTAACACATCTAATACGCTACTAAGATGCTAAAAATGAGTCTTCAAAAGTTAAAATGCTTATTTGGTCTCAAAAGTTCTCTATTTGTTAATTTGGAGTCTATTTGCACAGTTTTAAGCATTCGTTGGATAAAACGAGCGTGAGTTTGACAAGGTTTGGAATCTAGGCAAATTAACGCATATAATACGCTACTAAGATGCTAAAAATTGAGTCCTCAAAAGATCAAATGCTTATTTGGTCTCAAAAGTTCTCTATTTTTTAAATTTGAGTCTATTTGCATAGTTTTAAGCATTCGTTGGATAAAACGAGCGTGAGTTTGACAAGGTTTGGAATCCAGGCAAATTAACGCATCTAATACGCTACAAAGATGCTAAAAATGAGTCTTCAAAAGTTAAAATGCGTATTTGGTCTCAAAAGTTCTCTATTTTTTAATTTGGAGTCTATTTGCACAGTTTTAAGCATTCGTTGGATAAGACGAGCGTGAGTTTGACAAGGTTTGGAATCTAGGCAAATGAACGCATCTAATACGCTACTAAGATGCTAAAATTGATTCCTCAAAATACCAAATGCTTATTTGGTCTCAAAAGTTCTCTATTTTTTAATTTGGAGTGTATTTGCCAAGTTTTAAGCATTCGTGGGACAAAACAAACGCGAGTTTGACATGTCTTGGAATCTAAGCAAAGGAACGCATATAGTACGCTACTAAGATGGTGAAAATGAGTGATCAAAAGATCAAATGCTTATTTGGTCTCAAAAGTTCTCTATTTGTTAATTTGGAGTCTATCTGCACAGTTTTAACCATTCGTTGGATAAAACGAGCGTCAGTTTGACAAGGTTTGGAATCCAAGCGAATGAACGCATCTAATACGCTACTAAGATGCTAAAAATGGGTCCTCAAAAGATCACATACTTATTTGGTCTCAAAAGTTCTTTTTTTTTTAATTTGGAGTCTATTTGCACAGTTTTAAGCATTCGGTGGATAAGACGAGCGTGAGTTTGACATGTTTTGGAATCTAAGCAAATGAACGCATATAATACGCTACTAAGATGCTAAAAATGAGTTCTCAAAAGTTCAAATGCTTATTTGGTCTCAAAAGTTCTCTATTTTTTAGATTGGAGTCTATTTGCACAGTTTTGAGCATTCGGTGGATAAAACGAGCGTGAGTTTGACAAGGTTTGGAATCTAGGCAAAATAATGCATATAATACGCTACTAAGATGCTAAAAATGAGTCCCCAAAAGATCAAATGCTTATTTGGTCTCAAAAGTTCCCTATTTGTTAATTTGGAGTCTATTTGCACAGTTTTAAGCATTCGTTGGATAAAACGAGCGTGAGTTTGACAAGGCTTGGAATCCAGGCAAATTAACGCATCTACTACGCTACTAAGATGCTAAAAATGAGTCTTCAAAAGTTAAAATGCTTATTTGGTCTCAAAAGTTCTCTATTTGTTAATTTGGAGTCTATTTGCACAGTTTTAAGCATTCGTTGGATAAAACGAGCGTGAGTTTGACAAGGTTTGGAATCTAGGCAAATTAACGCATATAATACGCTACTAAGATGCTAAAAAATGAGTCCTCAAAAGATCAAATGCTTATTTGGTCTCAAAAGTTCTCTATTTTTTAAATTTGAGTCTATTTGCATAGTTTTAAGCATTCGTTGGATAAAACGAGCGTGAGTTTGACAAGGTTTGGAATCCAGGCAAATTAACGCATCTAATACGCTACAAAGATGCTAAAAATGATTCTTCAAAAGTTAAAATGCGTATTTGGTCTCAAAAGTTCTCTATTTTTTAATTTGGAGTCTATTTGCACAGTTTTAAGCATTCGTTGGATAAGACGAGCGTGAGTTTGACAAGGTTTGGAATCTAGGCAAAATAATGCATATAATACGCTACTAAGATGCTAAAAATGAGTCCCCAAAAGATCAAATGCTTATTTGGTCTCAAAAGTTCTCTATTTTTTAAATTTGAGTCTATTTGCATAGTTTTAAGCATTCGTTGGATAAAACGAGCGTGAGTTTGACAAGGTTTGGAATCCAGGCAAATTAACGCATCTAATACGCTACAAAGATGCTAAAAATGATTCTTCAAAAGTTAAAATGCGTATTTGGTCTCAAAAGTTCTCTATTTTTTAGATTGGAGTCTATTTGCACAGTTTTGAGCATTCGGTGGATAAAACGAGCGTGAGTTTGACAAGGTTTGGAATCTAGGCAAAATAATGCATATAATACGCTACTAAGATGCTAAAAATGAGTCCCCAAAAGATCAAATGCTTATTTGGTCTCAAAAGTTCTCTATTTTTTAAATTTGAGTCTATTTGCATAGTTTTAAGCATTCGTTGGATAAAACGAGCGTGAGTTTGACAAGGTTTGGAATCCAGGCAAATTAACGCATCTAATACGCTACAAAGATGCTAAAAATGAGTCTTCAAAAGTTAAAATGCGTATTTGGTCTCAAAAGTTCTCTATTTTTTAATTTGGAGTCTATTTGCACAGTTTTAAGCATTCGTTGGATAAGACGAGCGTGAGTTTGACAAGGTTTGGAATCTAGGCAAATGAACGCATCTAATACGCTACTAAGATGCTAAAATTGATTCCTCAAAATACCAAATGCTTATTTGGTCTCAAAAGTTCTCTATTTTTTAATTTGGAGTGTATTTGCCAAGTTTTAAGCATTCGTGGGACAAAACAAACGCGAGTTTGACATGTCTTGGAATCTAAGCAAAGGAACGCATATAGTACGCTACTAAGATGGTGAAAATGAGTGATCAAAAGATCAAATGCTTATTTGGTCTCAAAAGTTCTCTATTTGTTAATTTGGAGTCTATGTGCACAGTTTTAACCATTCGTTGGATAAAACGAGCGTCAGTTTGACAAGGTTTGGAATCCAAGCGAATGAACGCATCTAATACGCTACTAAGATGCTAAAAATGGGTCCTCAAAAGATCAAATACTTATTTGGTCTCAAAAGTTCTTTTTTTTTTTAATTTGGAGTCTATTTGCACAGTTTTAAGCATTCGGTGGATAAGACGAGCGTGAGTTTGACATGTTTTGGAATCTAAGCAAATGAACGCATATAATACGCTACTAAGATGCTAAAAATGAGTTCTCAAAAGTTCAAATGCTTATTTGGTCTCAAAAGTTCTCTATTTTTTAGATTGGAGTCTATTTGCACAGTTTTGAGCATTCGGTGGATAAAACGAGCGTGAGTTTGACAAGGTTTGGAATCTAGGCAAAATAATGCATATAATACGCTACTAAGATGCTAAAAATGAGTCCCCAAAAGATCAAATGCTTATTTGGTCTCAAAAGTTCCCTATTTGTTAATTTGGAGTCTATTTGCACAGTTTTAAGCATTCGTTGGATAAAACGAGCGTGAGTTTGACAAGGTTTGGAATCCAGGCAAATTAACGCATCTAATACGCTACTAAGATGCTAAAAATGAGTCTTCAAAAGTTAAAATGCTTATTTGGTCTCAAAAGTTCTCTATTTGTTAATTTGGAGTCTATTTGCACAGTTTTAAGCATTCGTTGGATAAAACGAGCGTGAGTTTGACAAGGTTTGGAATCTAGGCAAATTAACGCATATAATACGCTACTAAGATGCTAAAAAATGAGTCCTCAAAAGATCAAATGCTTATTTGGTCTCAAAAGTTCTCTATTTTTTAAATTTGAGTCTATTTGCATAGTTTTAAGCATTCGTTGGATAAAACGAGCGTGAGTTTGACAAGGTTTGGAATCCAGGCAAATTAACGCATCTAATACGCTACAAAGATGCTAAAAATGATTCTTCAAAAGTTAAAATGCGTATTTGGTCTCAAAAGTTCTCTATTTTTTAATTTGGAGTCTATTTGCACAGTTTTAAGCATTCGTTGGATAAGACGAGCGTGAGTTTGACAAGGTTTGGAATCTAGGCAAATGAACGCATCTAATATGCTACTAAGATGCTAAAATTGATTCCTCAAAATACCAAATGCTTATTTGGTCTCAAAAGTTCTCTATTTTTTAATTTGGAGTCTATTTGCCAAGTTTTAAGCATTCGTGGGACAAAACAAGCGCGAGTTTGACATGTCTTGGAATCTAAGCAAAGGAACGCATATAGTACGCTACTAAGATGGTGAGAATGAGTGATCAAAAGATCAAATGCTTATTTGGCCTCAAAAGTTCTCTATTTGTTAATTTGGAGTCTATTTGCACAGTTTTAACCATTCGTTGGATAAAACGAGCGTCAGTTTGACAAGGTTTGGAATCCAAGCGAATGAACGCATCTAATACGCTACTAAGATGCTAAAAATGGGTCCTCAAAAGATCAAATACTTATTTGGTCTCAAAAGTTCTTTTTTTTTTAATTTGGAGTCTATTTGCACAGTTTTAAGCATTCGTTGGATAAGACGAGCGTGAGTTTGACATGTTTTGGAATCCAGGCAAATTAACGCATCTAATACGCTACTAAGATGCTAAAAATGAGTCTTCAAAAGTTAAAATGCTTATTTGGTCTCAAAAGTTCTCGATTTTTTAATTTGGAGTCTATTTGCACAGTTTTGAGAATTCGGTGGATAAAACGAGAGTGAGTTTGACAAGGTTTGGAATCTAGGCAATATAATGCATATAATACGCTACTAAGATGCTGAAAATGAGTCCCCAAAAGATCAAATGCTTATTTGGTCTCAAAAGTTCCCTATTTGTTAATTTGGAGTCTATTTGCACAGTTTTAAGCATTCGTTGGATAAAACGAGCGTGAGTTTGACAAGGTTTGGAATCCAGGCAAATGAACGCATCTAATATGCTACTAAGATGCTAAAAATGAGTCCTCAAAAGTTCAACTGCTTATTTGGTCTCAAAAGTTCTCTATTTTTTAATTTGGAGTCTATTTGCACAGTTTTAAGCATTCGTGGGATAAAACAAACGCGAGTTTGACATGTTTTGGAATCTAAGCAAATGACAGCATATAATACGCTACTAAGATGCTGAAAATGAGTACTCAAAAGATCAAATGCTTATTTGGTCTCAATAGTTCTCTATTTTTTAATGTGGAGTCTATTTGCCCAGTTTTAAGCATTCGTTGGATAAAACGAGCGTGAGTTTGACAAGGTTTGGAATCCAAGCAAATGAACGGATCTAATACGCTACTAAGATGCTAAAAATGAGTCCTCAGAAGATCAAATGCTTATTTGGTCTCAAAAGTTCTCTATTTTTTAATTTGGAGTCTATTTGCACAGTTTTCAGCATTCGTTGGATAAAACGAGCGTGAGTTTGACAAGGTTTGGAATCCAGGCAAATTAACGCATCTAATACGCTACTAAGATGCTAAAAATTAGTCCTCAAAAGATCAAATGCTTATTTGGTCTCAAAAGTTCTCTATTTGTTAATTTGGAGTCTATTTGCACAGTTTTAAGCATTCGTTGGATAAAACGAGCGTGAGTTTGACAAGGTTTGGAATCTAGGCAAATTAACGCATCTAATACGCTACTAAGATGCAAAAAATGAGTCCTCAAAAGATCAAATACTTATTTGGTTTCAAAAGATCTTTAGTTTTTAAATTGGAGTCTATTTGCACAGTTGTAAGCACTCGTTGGATAAAACGAGCGTGAGTTTGACAAGGTTTGGAATCCAGGCAAATGAACGCATATAATACGCTACTAAGATGCTAAAAAATGAGTCCTCAAAAGATCAAATGCTTATTTGGTCTCAAAAGTTCTCTATTTGTTAATTTGGAGTCTATTTGCAAAGTTTTAAGCATTAGTGGAATAAAACAAGCGCGACTTTGACATGTTTTGGAATCTAAGCAAATGAACGCATATAATACGCTACAAAGATGCTAAAAATGAGTCTTCAAAAGTTCAAATGCTTATTTGGTCTCAAAAGTTCTCTATTTTTTAGATTGGAGTCTATTTGCATAGTTTTGAGCATTCGTTGGATAAAATGAGCGTGAGTTTGACAAGGTTTGGAATCTAGGCAAATTAACGCATCTAATACGCTACTAAGACGCTAAAAATGAGTCCTCAAAAGATCAAATGCTTATTTGGTCTCAAAAGTTCTCTATTTGTTAATTTGGAGTCTATTTGCAAAGTTTTAAGCATTAGTGGGATAAAACAAGCGCGAGTTTGACATGTTTTGGAATCTAAGCAAATGAACGCATATAATACGCTACAAAGATGCTAAAAATGAGTCTTCAAAAGTTCAAATGCTTATTTGGTCTCAAAAGTTCTCTATTTTTTAGATTGGAGTCTATTTGCATAGTTTTGAGCATTCGTTGGATAAAACGAACGTGAGTTTGACAAGGTTTGGAATCTAGGCAAATTAACGCATATAATACGCTACTAAGATGCTAAAAATGAGTCCCCAAAAGATCAAATGCTTATTTGGTCTCAAAAGTTCTCTATTTTTTAAATTGGAGTCTATTTGCACAGTTATAAGCACTCGTTGGATAAAACGAGCGTGAGTTTGACAAGGTTTGGAATCCAGGAAGATGAACGCATCTAATACGCTACTAAGACGCTAAAAATGAGTCCTCAAAAGATCAAATGCTTATTTGGTCTCAAAAGTTCTCTATTTTTTAATTTGGAGTCTATTTGCACAGTTTTAAGCATTCGTTGGATAAAACGAGCGTGAGTTTGACAAGGTTTGGAATCTAGGCAAATTAACGCGTATATTACGCTAGTAAGATGCTAAAAATGAGTCCCCAAAAGATCAAATGCTTATTTGGTCTCAAAAGTTCTCTATTTTTTAATTTGGAGTCTATTTGCAAAGTTTTAAACATTCGTGGGATAAAACAAGAGCGAGTTTGACATGTTTTGGATTCTAAGCAAATGAACGCATATAATACGCTACTAAGATGGTGAAAATGAGTCCTCAAATGGTCAAATGCTTATTTGGTCTCAAAACTTCTCTATTTGTTAATTTGGAGTCTATTTGCACAGTTTTAAGCATTTGTTGGATAAAACAAGCGTGACTTTGATAATGTACGGAATCCAGGCAAATGAACGCATATAATACGCTACTAAGATGCTAAAAATGAGTCCTCAAAAGTTCAAATGCTTATTTGGTCTGAAAAGTTCTCTATTTTTTAATTTGGATTCTATTTGCACAGTTTTAAGCATTCGTGGGATAAAACAAACGCGAGTTTGACATGTTTTCGATTCTACGCAAATGAACGCATATAATGCGCTACTAAGATGCTAAAAATGAGTCCTCAAAATTTCAATGCTTATTTGGTCTCAAAAGTTCGATATTTTTTAGATTGGAGTCTATTTGCACAGTTTTGAGCATTCGTTGGATAAAACGAGCGTGAGTTTGACAAGGTTTGGAATCTAGGCAAATTAACGCATATAATACGCTACTAAGATGCTAAAAATGAGTCCCCAAAAGATCAAATGCTTATTTGGTCTCAAAAGTTCTCTATTTTTTAATTTGGAGTCTATTTGCACACTTTTAAGCATTGGTTGGATAAAACGAGCGTGAGTTTGACAAGGTTTGGAATCTAGGCAAATTAACGCATCTAATACGCTACTAAGATACTAAAAATGAGTCCTCAAAAGTTCAAATGCTTATTTGGTCTCAAAAGTTCTCTATTTTTTAATTTGGAGTCTATTTACAAAGTTTTTAGCATTCGTGGGATAAAACAAGCGCGAGTTTGACATGTTTTGGAATCTAAGCAAAGGAACTCATATAATACACTACTAAGTGGTGAAAATGAGTGATCAAAAGATCAAATACTTATTTGGTCTCAAAAGTGCTCTATTTTTTAATTTGGAGTCTATTTGCACAGTTTTAAGCATTCGTAGTTTTAAGCATTCGTTGGATAAGACAAGCGTGAGTTTGACATTTTTTGAAATCTAAGCAGATGAAAGCATATAATATGCTACTAAGATGGTGAAAATGAGTCCTCAAAAGATCAAATGCTTATTTGGTCTCAAAGGTTCTCTATTTGTTAATTTGGAGTCTATTTGCACAGTTTTAAGCATTCGTTGGATAAAACGAGCGTGAGTTTGACAAGGTTTGGAATCCAGGCAAATGAACGCATCTAATACGCTACTAAGATGCTAAAAATGAGTCCTCAAAAGATCAAATGCTTATTTGTTCTCAAAAGTTCTCTATTTGTTAATTTGGAGTCTATTTGCACAATTTTAAGCATTCGTTGGATAAAACGAGCGTGAGTTTGACAAGGTTTGGAATCCAGGCAAATGAACGCATCTAATACGCTACTAAGATGCTAAAAATGAGTCCTCAAAAGATCAAATGCTTATTTGGTCTCAAAAGTTTTGTATTTTTTAATTTGGAGTCTATTTGCACAGTTTTAAGCGTTCATGGGATAAAACAAACGCGAGTTTGACATGTTTTGGAATCTACGCAAATTAACGCATATAATATGCTACTAAGATGCTAAAAATGAGTCCTCAAAAGATCAAATACTTATTAGGTCTCAAAAGTTCTCTATTTTTTAATTTGGAGTCTATTTGCAAAGTTTTAAGCATTCGTGGTTTAAAACAAGCGCGAGTTTGACATGTTTTGGTATCTAAGCAAATGAACGCATATAATACGCTACTAAGACGCTAAAAATGAGTCCTCAAAAGTTCAAATGCTTATTTGGTCTCAAAAGTTCTCTATTTTTTAATTTGGAGTCCATTTGCACAGTTTTAAGCATTCGTTGCATAAAACGAGCGGGAGTTTGACAAGGTTTGGAATCCAGGCAAATGAACGCATTTAATACGCTACTAAGATGCTAAAAATGAGTCCTCAAAAGATCAAGTGCTTATTTGGTCTCAAAAGTTCTCTATTTTTTAATTTGGAGTCCATTTGCACAGTTTTAAGCATTCGTTGCATAAAACGAGCGTGAGTTTGACAAGGTTTGGAATCTAGGCAAATTAATGCATATAATACGCTACTAAGATGCTAAAAATGAGTCCCCAAAAGATCAAATGCTTATTTGGTCTCAAAAGTTCTCTATTTTTTAAATTGGAGTCTATTTGCACAGTTGTAAGCACTCGTTGGATAAAACGAGCGTGAGTTTGACAAGGTTTGGAATCCAGGAAGATGAACGCATCTAATACGCTACTAAAACGCTAAAAATGAGTCCTCAAAAGATCAAATGCTTATTTGGTCTCAAAAGTTCTCTATTTTTTAATTTGGAGTCTATTTGCACAGTTTTAAGCATTCGTTGGATAAAACGAGCGTGAGTTTGACAAGGTTTGGAATCTAGGCAAATTAACGCGTATAATACGCTAGTAAGATGCTAAAAATGAGTCCCCAAAAGATCAAATGCTTATTTGGTCTCAAAAGTTCTCTATTTTTTAATTTGGAGTCTATTTGCAAAGTTTTAAACATTCGTGGGATAAAACAAGAGCGAGTTTGACATGTTTTGGATTCTAAGCAAATGAACGCCTATAATACGCTACTAAGATGGTGAAAATGAGTCCTCAAATGGTCAAATGCTTATTTGGTCTCAAAACTTCTCTATTTGTTAATTTGGAGTCTATTTGCACAGTTTTAAGCATTTGTTGGATAAAACAAGCGTGACTTTGATAAGGTACGGAATCCAGGCAAATGAACGCATATAATACGCTACTAAGATGCTAAAAATGAGTCCTCAAAACTTCAAATGCTTATTTGGTCTCAAAAGTTCTCTATTTTTTAATTTGGATTCTATTTGCATAGTTTTAAGCATTCGTGGGATAAAACAAACGCGAGTTTGACATGTTTTCGATTCTACGCAAATGAACGCATATAATACGCTACTAAGATGCTAAAAATGAGTCCTCAAAATTTCAATGCTTATTTGGTCTCAAAAGTTCGATATTTTTTAGATTGGAGTCTATTTGCACAGTTTTGAGCATTCGTTGGATAAAACGAGCGTGAGTT
Source organism: Crataegus laevigata (assembly GCA_963580275.1). Lineage (NCBI taxonomy): Eukaryota > Viridiplantae > Streptophyta > Magnoliopsida > Rosales > Rosaceae > Crataegus > Crataegus laevigata. Next base: position 11,090,960 of record OY756954.1, read on the forward strand.
TGACAAGGTTTGGAATCTAGGCAAATTAACGCATATAATACGCTACTAAGATGCTAAAAATGAGTCCCCAAAAGATCAAATGCTTATTTGGTCTCAAAAGTACTCTATTTTTTAATTTGGAGTCTATTTGCACACTTTTAAGCATTGGTTGGATAAAACGAGCGTGAGTTTGACAAGGTTTGGAATCTAGGCAAATTAACGCATCTAATACGCTACTAAGATACTAAAAATGAGTCCTCAAAAGTTCAAATGCTTATTTGGTCTCAAAAGTTCTCTATTTTTGAATTTGGAGTCTATTTACAAAGTTTTTAGCATTCGTGGGATAAAACAAGCGCGAGTTTGACATGTTTTGGAATCTAAGCAAAGGAACTCATATAATACACTACTAAGATGGTGAAAATGAGTGATCAAAAGATCAAATACTTATTTGGTCTCGAAAGTGCTCTATTTTTTAATTTGGAGTCTATTTGCACAGTTTTAAGCATTCGTAGTTTTAAGCATTCGTTGGATAAGACAAGCGTGAGTTTGACATTTTTTGAAATCTAAGCAGATGAAAGCATATAATATGCTACTAAGATGGTGAAAATGAGTCCTCAAAAGATCAAATGCTTATTTGGTCTCAAAGGTTCTCTATTTGTTAATTTGGAGTCTATTTGCACAGTTTTAAGCATTCGTTGGATAAAACGAGCGTGAGTTTGACAAGGTTTGGAATCCAGGCAAATGAACGCATCTAATACGCTACTAAGATGCTAAAAATGAGTCCTCAAAAGATCAAATGCTTATTTGTTCTCAAAAGTTCTCTATTTGTTAATTTGGAGTCTATTTGCACAATTTTAAGCATTCGTTGGATAAAACGAGCGTGAGTTTGACAAGGTTTGGAATCCAGGCAAATGAACGCATCTAATACGCTACTAAGATGCTAAAAATGAGTCCTCAAAAGATCAAATGCTTATTTGGTCTCAAAAGTTCTCTATTTTTTAATTTGGAGTCTATTTGCACAGTTTTAAGCATTCGTTGGATAAAACGAGCGTGAGTTTGACAAGGTTTGGAATCCAGGCAAATGAACGCATCTAATACGCTACTAAGATGCAAAAAATGAGTCCTCAAAAGATCAAATGCTTATTTGGTCTCAAAAGTTGTCTATTTGTTAATTTGGAGTCTATTTGCACAGTTTTAAGCATTTGTTGGATAAAACGAGCGTGAGTTTGACAAGGTTTGGAATCCAGGCAAATTAACGCATCTAATACGCCACTAAGATGCAAAAAATGAGTCCTCAAAAGTTCAAATGCTTATTTGGTCTCAAAAGTTCTCTATTTTTTAATTTGGAGTCTATTTGCACAGTTTTAAGCATTCGTTGGATACAGCGAGCGTGAGTTTGACAAGGTTTGGAATCTGGGCAAATTAACGCATCTAATACACTACTAAGATGCTAAAAATGAGTCCTCAGAAGATCAAATGCTTATTTGGTCTCAAAAGTTCTCTATTTTTTAATTTGGAGTCTATTTGCACAGTTTTAAGCATTCGTAGTTTTAAGCATTCGTTGGATAAGACAAGCGTGAGTTTGACATTTTTTGAAATCTAAGCAGATGAAAGCATAGAATATGCTACTAAGATGGTGAAAATGAGTCCTCAAAAGATCAAATGCTTATTTGGTCTCAAAAGTTCTCTATTTGTTAATTTGGAGTCTATTTGCACAGTTTTAAGCATTCGTTGGATAAAACGAGCGTGAGTTTGACAAGGTTTGGAATCCAGGCAAATGAACGCATATAATACGCTACTAAGATGCTAAAAATGAGTCCTCAAAAGTTCAAATGCTTATTTGGTCTCAAAAGTTCTCTATTTTTTAAATTGGAGTCTATTTGCATAGTTTTGAGCATTCATTGGATAAAACGAGCGTGAGTTTGACAAGGTTTGGAATCTAGGCAAATTAACGCATCTAATACGCCACTAAGATGCTAAAAATGAGTCCCCAAAAGTTCAAATGCTTATTTGGTCTCAAAAGTTTTGTATTTTTTAATTTGGAGTCTATTTGCACAGTTTTAAGCGTTCATGGGATAAAACAAACGCGAGTTTGACATGTTTTGGAATCTACGCAAATTAACGCATATAATATGCTACTAAGATGCTAAAAATGAGTCCTCAAAAGATCAAATACTTATTAGGTCTCAAAACTTCTCTATTTTTTAATTTGGAGTCTATTTGCAAAGTTTTAAGCATTCGTGGTTTAAAACAAGCGCGAGTTTGACATGTTTTGGTAGCTAAGCAAATGAACGCATATAATACGCTACTAAGACGCTAAAAATGAGTCCTCAAAAGTTCAAATGCTTATTTGGTCTCAAAAGTTCTCTATTTTTTAATTTGGAGTCCATTTGCACAGTTTTAAGCATTCGTTGCATAAAACGAGCGGGAGTTTGACAAGGTTTGGAATCCAGGCAAATGAACGCATTTAATACGCTACTAAGATGCTAAAAATGAGTCCTCAAAAGATCAAGTGCTTATTTGGTCTCAAAAGTTCTCTATTTTTTAATTTGGAGTCTCTTTGCACAGTTTTAAGCATTCGTTGGATAAAACGAGCGTGAGTTTGACAAGGTCCGGAATCTAGGCAAATTAACGCGTATAATACGCTAGTAAGATGCTAAAAATGAGTCCCCAAAAGATCAAATGCTTATTTGGTCTCAAAAGTTCTCTATTTTTTAAATTGGAGTCTATTTGCACAGTTGTAAGCACTCGTTGGATAAAACGAGCGTGAGTTTGACAAGGTTTGGAATCCAGGAAGATGAACGCATCTAATACGCTACTAAGACGCTAAAAATGAGTCCTCAAAAGATCAAATGCTTATTTGGTCTCAAAAGTTCTCTATTTTTTAATTTGGAGTCTATTTGCACAGTTTTAAGCATTCGTTGGATAAAATGAGCGTGAGTTTGACAAGGTTTGGAATCCAGGCAAATGAACGCATCTAATACGCTACTAAGATGCAAAAGATGAGTCCTCAAAAGATCAAATGCTTATTTGGTCTCAAAAGTTCTCTATTTTTTAATTTGGAGTCTATTTGCAAAGTTTTAAACATTCGTGGGATAAAACAAGAGCGAGTTTGACATGTTTTGGAATCTAAGCAAATGAACGCATATAATACGCTACTAAGATGGTGAAAATGAGTCCTCAAAAGGTCAAATGCTTATTTGGTCTCAAAACTTCTCTATTTGTTAATTTGGAGTCTATTTGCACAGTTTTAAGCATTTGTTGGATAAAACAAGCGTGACTTTGATAAGGTACGGAATCCAGGCAAATGAACGCATATAATACGATACTAAGATGCTAAAAATGAGTCCTCAAAAGTTCAAATGCTTATTTGGTCTCAAAAGTTCTCTATTTTTTAATTTGGATTCTATTTGCACAGTTTTAAGCATTCGTGGGATAAAACAAACGCGAGTTTGACATGTTTTCGATTCTACACAAATGAACGCATATAATACGCTACTAAGATGCCAAAAATGAGTCCTCAAAATTTCAATGCTTATTTGGTCTCAAAAGTTCGATATTTTTTAGATTGGAGTCTATTTGCACAGTTTTGAGCATTCGTTGGATAAAACGAGCGTGAGTTTGACAAGGTTTGGAATCTAGGCAAATTAACGCATATAATACGCTACTAAGATGCTAAAAATGTGTCCCCAAAAGATCAAACGCTTATTTGGTCTCAAAAGTTCTCTATTTTTTAATTTGGAGTCTATTTGCACACTTTTAAGCATTGGTTGGATAAAACGAGCGTGAGTTTGACAAGGTTTGGAATCTAGGCAAATTAACGCAACTAATACGCTACTAAGATGCTAAAAATGAGTCCTCAAAAGTTCAAATGCTTATTTGGTCTCAAAAGTTCTCTATTTTTTAATTTGGAGTCTATTTACAAAGTTTTAAGCATTCGTGGGATAAAACAAGCGCGAGTTTGACATGTTTTGGAATCTAAGCAAAGGAACTCATATAATACACTACTAAGATGGTGAAAATGAGTGATCAAAAGATCAAATACTTATTTGGTCTCAAAAGTGCTCTATTTTTTAATTTGGAGTCTATTTGCACAGTTTTAAGCATTCGTAGTTTTAAGCATTCGTTGGATAAGACAAGCGTGAGTTTGACATTTTTTGAAATCTAAGCAGATGAAAGCATATAATATGCTACTAAGATGGATAAAACGAGCGTGAGTTTGACAAGGTTTGGAATCCAGGCAAATGAACGCATCTAAAACGCTACTAAGATGCAAAAAATGAGTCCTCAAAAGATCAAATGCTTATTTGGTCTCAAAAGTTCTCTATTTGTTAATTTGGAGTCTATTTGCACAGTTTTAAGCATTTGTTGGATAAAACGAGCGTGAGTTTGACAAGGTTTGGAATCCAGGCAAATGAACGCATATAATACGCTACTAAGATGCTAAAAATGAGTCCTCAAAAGTTCAAATGCTTATTTGGTCTCAAAAGTTCTCTATTTTTTAGATTGGATACTATTTGCATAGTTTTAAGCATTCATTGGATAAAACGAGCGTGAGTTTGACAAGGTTTGGAATCTAGGCAAATTAACGCATCTAATACGCCACTAAGATGCTAAAAATGAGTCCCCAAAAGTTCAAATGCTTATTTGGTCTCAAAAGTTTTGTATTTTTTAATTTGGAGTCTATTTGCACAGTTTTAAGCGTTCATGGGATAAAACAAACGCGAGTTTGACATGTTTTGGAATCTACGCAAATTAACGCATATAATATGCTACTAAGATGCTAAAAATGAGTCCTCAAAAGATCAAATACTTATTAGGTCTCAAAAGTTCTCTATTTTTTAATTTGGAGTCTATTTGCAAAGTTTTAAGCATTCGTGGTTTAAAACAAGCGCGAGTTTGACATGTTTTGGTATCTAAGCAAATGAACGCATATAATACGCTACTAAGACGCTAAAAATGAGTCCTCAAAAGTTCAAATGCTTATTTGGTCTCAAAAGTTCTCTATTTTTTAATTTGGAGTCCATTTGCACAGTTTTAAGCATTCGTTGCATAAAACGAGCGGGAGTTTGACAAGGTTTGGAATCCAGGCAAATGAACGCATTTAATACGCTACTAAGATGCTAAAAATGAGTCCTCAAAAGATCAAGTGCTTATTTGGTCTCAAAAGTTCTCTATTTTTTAATTTGGAATCTCTTTGCACAGTTTTAAGCATTCGTTGGATAAAACGAGCGTGAGTTTGACAAGGTTTGGAATCTAGGCAAATTAACGCGTATAATACGCTAGTAAGATGCTAAAAACGAGTCCCCAAAAGATCAAATGCTTATTTGGTCTCAAAAGTTCTCTATTTTTTAATTTGGAGTCTGTTTGCAAAGTTTTAAACATTCGTGGGATAAAACAAGAGCGAGTTTGACATGTTTTGGAATCTAAGCAAATGAACGCATATAATACGCTACTAAGATGGTGAAAATGAGTCCTCAAAAGGTCAAATGCTTATTTGGTCTCAAAACTTCTCTATTTGTTAATTTGGAGTCTATTTGCACAGTTTTAAGCATTTGTTGGATAAAACGAGCGTGACTTTGATAAGGTAGGGAATCCAGGCAAATGAACGCATATAATACGCTACTAAGATGCTAAAAATGAGTCCTCAAAAGTTCAAATGCTTATTTGGTCTCAAAAGTTCTCTATTTTTTAATTTGGATTCTATTTGCACAGTTTTAAGCATTCGTGGGATAAAACAAACGCGAGTTTGACATGTTTTCGAATCTACGCAAATGAACGCATATAATACGCTACTAAGATGCTAAAAATGAGTCCTCAAAAGTTCAAATGCTTATTTGGTCTCAAAAGTTCTCTATTTTTTAATTTGGAGTCTATTTGCAAAGTTTTAAGCATTCGTGGGATAAAACAAGCGCGAGTTTGACATGTTTTGGAATCTAAGCAAAGGAACTCATATAATACACTACTAAGATGGTGAAAATGAGTGATCAAAAGATCAAATGCTTATTTGGTCTCAAAAGTTCTCTATTTGTTAATTTGGTGTCTATTTGCACAGTTTTAAGCATTCGTTGGATAAAACGAGCGTGAGTTAGACAAGGTTTGGAATCCAGGCAAATGAACGCATATATTACGCTACTAAGGTACTAAAAATCAGTCCCCAAAAGATCAAATGCTTAGTTGGTCTCAAAAGTTCTCTATTTTTTAATTTGGAGTCTATTTGCAAAGTTTTAAACATTCGTGGGATAAAACAAGCGCGAGTTTGACATGTTTTGGAATCTAAGCAAATGAACGCATACAATACGCTACTAAGATGGTGAAAATGAGTCCTCAAAAGATCAAATGCTTATTTGGTCTCAAAACTTCTCTATTTGTTAATTTGGAGTCTATTTGCACAGTTTTAAGCATTTGTTGGATAAAACGAGCGTGACTTTGATAAGGTAGGGAACCAGGCAAATGAACGCATATAATACGCTACTAAGATGCTAAAAATGAGTCCTCAAAAGTTCAAATGCTTATTTGGTCTCAAAAGTTCTCTATTTTTTAATTTGGATTCTATTTGCACAGTTTTAAGCATTCGTGGGATAAAACAAACGCGAGTTTGACATGTTTTCGAATCTACGCAAATGAACGCATATAATACGCTACTAAGATGCTAAAAATGAGTCCTCAAAAGTTCAAATGCTTATTTGGTCTCAAAAGTTCTCTATTTTTTAATTTGGAGTCTATTTGCAAAGTTTTAAGCATTCGTGGGATAAAACAAGCGCGAGTTTGACATGTTTTGGAATCTAAGCAAAGGAACTCATATAATACACTACTAAGATGGTGAAAATGAGTGATCAAAAGATCAAATGCTTATTTGGTCTCAAAAGTTCTCTATTTGTTAATTTGGTGTCTATTTGCACAGTTTTAAGCATTCGTTGGATAAAACGAGCGTGAGTTAGACAAGGTTTGGAATCCAGGCAAATGAACGCATATATTACGCTACTAAGGTACTAAAAATCAGTCCCCAAAAGATCAAATGCTTAGTTGGTCTCAAAAGTTCTCTATTTTTTAATTTGGAGTCTATTTGCAAAGTTTTAAACATTCGTGGGATAAAACAAGCGCGAGTTTGACATGTTTTGGAATCTAAGCAAATGAACGCATACAATACGCTACTAAGATGGTGAAAATGAGTCCTCAAAAGATCAAATGCTTATTTGGTCTCAAAAGTTCTCTATTTGTTAATTTGGAGTCTATTTGCACAGTTTTAAGGATTTGTTGGATAAAACGAGCGTGACTTTGACAAGGTTTGGAATCCAGGCAAATGAACGCATATAATACGCTACTAAGATGCTAAAAATGAGTCCTCAAAAGATCAAATGCTTATTTGGTCTCAAAAGTTCTCTATTTTTTAATTTGGAGTCTATTTGCAAAGTTTTAAGCATTCGTGGGATAAAACAAGAGCGAGTTTGACTTGTTTTGGAATCTAAGCAAATGAACGCATATAATACGCTACTAAGATGGTGAAAATGAGTCCTGAAAAGATCAAATGGTTATTTGATCTCAAAACTTCTCTATTTTTTAATTTGGAGTCTATTTTCACAGTTTTAAGCATTCGTTGGATAAAACGAGCGTGATTTTGACAAGGTTTGGAATCTAGGCAAATTAACGCGTATAATACGCTAGTAAGATGCTAAAAATGAGTCCCCAAAAGTTCAAATGCTTATTTGGTCTCAAAAGTTCTCTATTTTTTAATTTGGAGTCTATTTGCAAAGTTTTAAGCATTAGTGGGATAAAACAAGCGCGAGTTTGACATGTTTTGGAATCTAAGCAAATGAATGCATATAATACGCTACTAAGATGCTAAAAATGAGTCCTCAAAAGATCAAATGCTTATTTGGTCTCAAAAGTTCTCTATTTGTTAATTTGGAGTCTATTTGCACAGTTTTAAGCATTTGTTGGATAAAACGAGCGTGACTTTCACAAGGTGTGGAATCCAGGCAAATGAACGCATATAATACGCTACTAAGATGCTAAAAATGAGTCCTCAAAAGTTCAAATGCTTATTTGGTCTCAAAAGTTCTCTATTTTTTAATTTGGAGTCTATTTGCACAGTTTTAAGCATTCGTGGGATAAAACAAACGCGAGTTTGACATGTTTTGGAATCTACGCAAATGAACGCATATAATACGCTACTAAGATGGTGAAAATGAGTCCTCAAAAGATCAAATGCTTATTTGGTCTCAAAAGTTCTCTATTTGTTAATTTGGAGTCTATTTGCACAGTTTTAAGCATTCGTGGGATAAAACAAACGCGAGTTTGACATGTTTTGGAATCTACGCAAATGAACGCATATAATACGCTACTAAGATGGTGAAAATGAGTCCTCAAAAGATCAAATGCTTATTTGGTCTCAAAAGTTCTCTATTTGTTAATTTGGAGTCTATTTGCACAGTTTTAAGCATTCGTGGGATAAAACAAACGCGAGTTTGACATGTTTTGGAATCTACGCAAATGAACGCATATAATACGCTACTAAGATGGTGAAAATGAGTCCTCAAAAGATCAAATGCTTTTTTGGTCTCAAAAGTTCTCTATTTGTTAATTTGGAGTCTATTTGCACAGTTTTAAGCATTTGTTGGATAAAACGAGCGTGACTTTGACAAGGTTTGGAATCCAGGCAAATGAACGCATATAATACGCTACTAAGATGCTAAAAATGAGTTCTCAAAAGTTCAAATGCTTATTTTGTCTCAAAAGTTCTCTATTTTTTTAATTTGGAGTCTATTTGCACAGTTTTAAGCATTAGTGGGATAAAACAAGCGCGAGTTTGACATGTTTTGGAATCTAAGCAAATGAATGCATATAATACACTACTAAGATGCTAAAAATGAGTCCTCAAAACTTCAAATGCTTATTTGGTCTCAAAAGTTCTCTATTTTTTAATTTGGAGTCTATTTGCACAGTTTTAAGCATTCGTTGGATACAGCGAGCGTGAGTTTGACAAGGTTTGGAATCTGGGCAAATTAACGCATCTAATACACTACTAAGATGCTAAAAATGAGTCCTCAGAAGATCAAATGCTTATTTGGTCTCAAAAGTTCTCTATTTTTTAATTTGCAGTCTATTTGCACAGTTTTAAGCATTCGTTGGATAAAACGAGCGTGAGTTTGACAAGGTTTGGAATGCAGGCAAATGAACGCATCTAATACGCTACTAAGATACTAAAAATGAGTCCTCAAAAGATAAAATACTTATTTGGTCTCAAAAGTTCTCTATTTTTTAATTTGGAGTCTATTTGCACAGTTTTAAGCATTCGTTGGATAAGGCGAGCGTGAGTTTGACATGTTTTGAAATCTAAACAAATGAACGCATATAATATGCTACTAAGATGGTGAAAATGAGTCCTCAAAAGATCAAATGCTTATTTGGTCTCAAAAGTTTTCTATTTGTTAATTTGGAGTCTATTTGCACAGTTTTAAGCATTCGTTGGATAAAATGAGTGTGAGATTGACAATGTTTGGAATCTAGGAAAATTAACGCATCTAATACGCTACTATGATGCTAAAAATGAGTCCTCAAAATATCAAATGCTTATTTGGTCTCAAAAGTTCTCTATTTTTTAATTTGGAGTCTGTTTGCAAACTTTTAAGCATTCGTGGGATAAAACAAGTGCGAGTTTGACATGTTTTGGAATCTAAGAAAATGAATGCATATAATACGCTACTAAGATGCTAAAAATGAGTCCTCAAAAGTTCAAATGCTTATTTGGTCTCAAAAGTTCTCTATTTTTTAATTTGGAGTCCATTTGCACAGTTTTATGCATTCGTTGGATAAGACGAGCGTGAGTTTGACATTTTTTGAAATCTAAGTAAATGAAAGCATATAATATGCTACTAAGATGGTGAAAATGAGTCCTCAAAAGATCAAATGCTTATTTGGTCTCAAATGTTCTCTATTTGTTAATTTGGAGTCTATTTGCACAGTTTTAAGCATTCGTTGGATAAGACGAGCGTGAGTTTGACAAGGTTTGGAATCTGGGCAAATTAACGCATCTAATACGCTACTAAGATGCTAAAAAATGAATCCTCAAAAGATCAAATGCTTATTTGGTTTCAAAAGTTCTCTATTTTTTAAATTGGAGTCTATTTGCACAGTTTTCAGCATTCGTTGGATAAAACGAGCGTGAGTTTGAGAAGGTTTGGAATCCAGGCAAATTAACGCATCTAATACGCTACTAAGATGCTAAAAATGAGTCCTCAAAAGATCAAATACTTATTTGGTCTCAAAAGTTCTCTATTTTTTAATTTGGAGTCTATTTGCACAGTTTTATGCATTCGTTGGATAAGACGAGCGTGAGTTTGACATTTTTTGAAATCTAAGCAAATGAAAGCATATAATATGGTACTAAGATGGTGAAAATGAGTCCTCAAAAGATCAAATGCTTATTTGGTCTCAAAAGTTCTCTATTTGTTAATTTGGAGTCTATTTGCACAGTTTTCAGCATTCGTTGCATAAAACGAGCGTGAGTTTGACAAGGCTTGGAATCCAGGCAAATGAACGCATCTAATACGCTACTAAGATGCTAAAAATGAGTCCTCAAAAGATCAAATGCTTATTTGGTCTCAAAAGTTCTCTATTTGTTAATTTGGAGTCTATTTGCACAGTTTTCAGCATTCGTTGCATAAAACGAGCGTGAGTTTGACAAGGCTTGGAATCCAGGCAAATGAACGCATCTAATACGCTACTAAGATGCTAAAAATGAGTCCTCAAAAGATCAAATACTTATTTGGTCTCAAAAGTTCTCTATTTTTTAATTTGGAGTCTATTTGCACAGTTTTATGCATTCGTTGGATAAGACGAGCGTGAGTTTGACATTTTTTGAAATCTAAGCAAATGAAAGCATATAATATGCTACTAAGATGGTGAAAATGAGTCGTCAAAAGATCAAATGCTTATTTGGTCTCAAAAGTTCTCTATTTGTTAATTTGGAGTCTATTTGCACAGTTTTCAGCATTCGTTGCATAAAACGAGCGTGAGTTTGACAAGGCTTGGAATCCAGGCAAATGAACGCATCTAATACGCTACTAAGATGCTAAAAATGAGTCCTCAAAAGATCAAATACTTATTTGGTCTCAAAAGTTCTCTATTTTTTAATTTGGAGTCTATTTGCACAGTTTTATGCATTCGTTGGATAAGACGAGCGTGAGTTTGACATTTTTTGAAATCTAAGCAAATGAAAGCATATAATATGCTACTAAGATGGTGAAAATGAGTCCTCAAAAGATCAAATGCTTATTTGGTCTCAAATGTTCTCTATTTGTTAATTTGGAGTCTATTTGCACAGTTTTAAGCATTCGTTGGATAAGACGAGCGTGAGTTTGACATTTTTTGAAATCTAAGCAAATGAAAGCATATAATATGCTACTAAGATGGTGAAAATGAGTCCTCAAAAGATCAAATGCTTATTTGGTCTCAAATGTTCTCTATTTGTTAATTTGGAGTCTATTTGCACAGTTTTAAGCATTCGTTGGATAAGACGAGCGTGAGTTTGACAAGGTTTGGAATCTGGGCAAATTAAAGCATCTAATACGCTACTAAGATGCTAAAAAATGAGTCCTCAAAAGATCAAATGCTTATTTGGTCTCAAAAGTTCTCTATTTTTTAAATTGGAGACTATTTGCACAGTTTTAAGCATTCGTTGGATAAAACGAGCGTGAGTTTGAGAAGGTTTGGAATCCAGGCAAATTAACGCATCTAATACGCTACTAAGATGCTAAAAATGAGTCCTCAAAAGTTCAAATGCTTATTTGGTCTCAAAAGTTCTCTATTTTTTAATTTGGAGTCTATTTGCACAGTTTTAATCATTCGTTGGATAAGACGAGCGTGAGTTTGACAAGGTTTGGAATCTATGCAAATGAACGCATCTAATATGCTACTAAGATGCTAAAAATCATTCCTCAAAATACCAAATGCTTATTTGGTCTCAAAAGTTCTCTATTTTTTAATTTGGAGTCTATTTGCAAAGTTTTAAGCATTCGTGGGATAAAACAAGCTCGAGTTTGACATGTTTTGGAATCTAAGCAAAGGAACGCATATAATACGCTACTAAGATGGTGAAAATGAGTGATCAAAAGATCAAATGCTTATTTGGTCTCAAAAGTTCTCTATTTGTTAATTTGGAGTCTATTTGCACAGTTTTAAGCATTCGTTGCATAAAACGAGCGTGAGTTTGACAAGGCTTGGAATCCAGGCGAATGAACGCATCTAATACGCTACTAAGATGCTAAAAATGAGTCCTGAAAAGTTCAAATGCTTATTTGGTCTCAAAAGTTCTCTATTTTTTAATTTGGAGTCTATTTGCACAGTTTTAATCATTCGTTGGATAAGACGAGCGTGAGTTTGACAAGGTTTGGAATCTATGCAAATGAACGCATCTAATATGCTACTAAGATGCTAAAAATCATTCCTCAAAATACCAAATGCTTATTTGGTCTCAAAAGTTCTCTATTTTTTAATTTGGAGTCTATTTGCAAAGTTTTAAGCATTCGTGGGATAAAACAAGCTCGAGTTTGACATGTTTTGGAATCTAAGCAAAGGAACGCATATAATACGCTACTAAGATGGTGAAAATGAGTGATCAAAAGATCAAATGCTTATTTGGTCTCAAAAGTTCTCTATTTGTTAATTTGGAGTGTATTTGCACAGTTTTAAGCATTCGTTGCATAAAACGAGCGTGAGTTTGACAAGGCTTGGAATCCAGGCGAATGAACGCATCTAATACGCTACTAAGATGCTAAAAATGAGTCCTGAAAAGTTCAAATGCTTATTTGGTCTCAAAAGTTCTCTATTTTTTAATTTGGAGTCTATTTGCACAGTTTTAAGCATTCGTTGGATAAGACGAGCGTGAGTTTGACAAGGTTTGGAATCTGGGCAAATTAACGCATCCAATACGCTACTAAGATGCTAAAAAATGAGTCCTCAAAAGATCAAATGCTTATTTTGTTTCAAAAGTTCTCTATTTTTTAAATTGGAGTCTATTTGCACAGTTTTCAACATTCGTTGGATAAAACGAGCGTGAGTTTGAGAAGGTTTGGAATCCAGGCAAATTAACGCATCTAATACGCTACTAAGATGCTAAAAATGAGTCCTCAGAAGTTCAAATGCTTATTTGGTCTCAAAAGTTCTCTATTTTTTAATTTGGAGTCTATTTGCACAGTTTTAATCATTCGTTGGATAAGACAAACGTGAGTTTGACAAGGTTTGGAATCTATGCAAATGAACGCATCTAATATGCTACTAAGATGCTAAAAATCATTCCTCAAAATACCAAATGCTTATTTGGTCTCAAAAGTTCTCTATTTTTTAATTTGGAGTCTATTTGCAAAGTTTTAAGCATTCGTGGGATAAAACAAGCGCGAGTTTGACATGTTTTGGAATCTAAGCAAAGGAACGCATATAATACGCTACTAAGATGGTGAAAATGAGTGATCAAAAGATCAAATGCTTATTTGGTCTCAAAAGTTCTCTATTTGTTAATTTGGAGTCTATTTGCACAGTTTTAAGCATTCGTTGCATAAAACGAGCGTGAGTTTGACAAGGCTTGGAATCCAGGCGAATGAACGCATCTAATACGCTACTAAGATGCTAAAAATGAGTCCCCAAAAGATCAAATACTTCTTTGGTCTCAAAAGTTCTCTATTTTTTAATTTGGAGTCTATTTGCACAGTTTTATGCATTCGTTGGATAAGACGAGCGTGAGTTTGACATTTTTTGAAATCTAAGCAAATGAAAGCATATAATATGGTACTAAGATGGTGAAAATGAGTCCTCAAAAGATCAAATGCTTATTTGGTCTCAAAAGTTCTCTATTTGTTAATTTGGAGTCTATTTGCACAGTTTTCAGCATTCGTTGCATAAAACAAGCGTGAGTTTGACAAGGCTTGGAATCCAGGCAAATGAACGCATCTAATACGCTACTAAGATGCTAAAAATGAGTCCTCAAAAGATCAAATACTTATTTGGTCTCAAAAGTTCTCTATTTTTTAATTTGGAGGCTATTTGCACAGTTTTATGCATTCGTTGGATAAGACGAGCGTGAGTTTGACATTTTTTGAAATCTAAGCAAATGAAAGCATATAATATGCTACTAAGATGGTGAAAATGAGTCCTCAAAAGATCAAATGCTTATTTGGTCTCAAATGTTCTCTATTTGTTAATTTGGAGTCTATTTGCACAGTTTTAAGCATTCGTTGGATAAGACGAGCGTGAGTTTGACAAGGTTTGGAATCTGGGCAAATTAAAGCATCTAATACGCTACTAAGATGCTAAAAAATGAGTCCTCAAAAGATCAAATGCTTATTTGGTCTCAAAAGTTCTCTATTTTTTAAATTGGAGTCTATTTGCACAGTTTTAAGCATTCGTTGGATAAAACGAGCGTGAGTTTGACAAGGTTTGGAATCTATGCAAATGAACGCATCTAATATGCTACTAAGATGCTAAAAATCATTCCTCAAAATACCAAATGCTTATTTGGTCTCAAAAGTTCTCTATTTTTTAATTTGGAGTCTATTTGCAAAGTTTTAAGCATTCGTGGGATAAAACAAGTGCGAGTTTGACATGTTTTGGAATCTAAGCAAAGGAACGCATATAATACGCTACTAAGACGGTGAAAATGAGTGATCAAAAGATCAAATACTTATTTGGTCTCAAAAGTTCTCTATTTGTTAATTTGGAGTCTATTTGCACAGTTTTAAGCATTCGTTGCATAAAACGAGCGTGAGTTTGACAAGGCTTGGAATCCAGGCGAATGAACGCATCTAATACGCTACTAAGATGCTAAAAATGAGTCCTCAAAAGATCAAATACTTATTTGGTCTCAAAAGTTCTCTATTTTTTAATTTGGAGTCTATTTGCACAGTTTTATGTATTCGTTGGATAAGACGAGCGTGAGTTTGACATTTTTTGAAATCTAAGCAAATGAAAGCATATAATATGGTACTAAGATGGTGAAAATGAGTCCTCAAAAGATCAAATGCTTATTTGGTCTCAAAAGTTCTCTATTTGTTAATTTGGAGTCTATTTGCACAGTTTTCAGCATTCGTTGCATAAAACGAGCGTGAGTTTGACAAGGCTTGGAATCCAGGCAAATGAACGTGTTGAAGTATTTCCTTCCTAGTGCTAAGAACATGTTGAGTATAATAACACAAGTAAGGGTGTCGAATCCACAGGGACTAATTAGACTTATATAACCACTTGTTTTGCAAGAACCTTACTAGAAACTAGAATTAATCAATTTAGGCAGATTTAGATGTTGTAACTTGATACACACGGAAATGAAAGGAATACAAGTAGATGAGATAACAAGTAATAAAATGGGGTAGAACCAAGGGAGTTGAGGCTAGGGATTGTAACAATAGAGAGGAGGCTAGGGATTCTAACAATAGAGAGGAGGCTAGGGATTCGATTTCACCATTGCTAATTGATTCCATGTTTGTTGATTCAGATTATGCTCATCCATCTATCTATTTCTTGAGTTTGTTTCACTTAGATATGATCATCCATATGATGTGTGGTTTTGATCAAATTATCCTAGTCATGAACCTAATTGTGATGTGCAACTTTGGTTCCTAAACAAGAATGTATTGAGCATAAGAAACTTTCATAAAACCAAAGGGAACACTCGGCATGATGTTTGCAAAACATTCCCTTCAATCATTCCCATATCCGCCAAGGTTATGCATGATGTGTGCTATAAGATTGGCTATACAACCTATGGTTAATTCAAATGGTGATCAAACATTAAAATCAACACACAAAGTCACAAATAAATTCGAGAATGAAACAAGAAATAGAAGGATAAAATGAGCATTCCAAATTAACTACATGGCAATCTTGCTAGGCTACATCGAATCCCTATGGAGGGATTAGTTACACTTCATGTTTACAAAGATTTGACATAGAAATATAACATGAGTGTACATAGAATTAAGAAGAAGAACCCCTTGAGGCAAAACTGTGTTGATGATCACTTGGGAATGGCCTTCGGTGCAAGCTCTCCAAGTGTGGTGTAGTCCTCCAAGAATGGTGTAGATGAATGTGGCACGGTGATGATGAGATGGTTTCTGTGAAATGGGAGAGAATGGGCAGAAATGGTGTGGTGTTTGGTGTTTTGGGAGTAAGTATGAATGTAGTAGTGTAGGGTTGTGGAAAATTGGAGAGTTTGTGCCGAATTGGAGATTCATTGCTCCCCCCTCAGATTTCTTTACACTTAAAGAGAATGAATGGAATAGCTTTTCAGGTTTAGATCCAAGATTGGATCTCAACAAATGTAAAATATGGGATGCAAGTGTGTGTAATGATGGGGAATTCAATTTCTGAAATGGATAGTGCATGGCATGGGGAAAATGAGCAAGCATGTGGTCATTTTGAATGGAGAAGCATGTGAAAACTGCAATGACAGGCTGGCAAGGGATAGAAAAGGCACGGCATGGGTGAAATTGTTTGTGAAATTGCATGGCTGAAAGGTTTAACTAATGGGAAGGGTAGAAAATGTAAGTTAATGCATGGCAAAGTGGTGAAATCATCCAAATCCGAATCCAATGCATGTGCCATGCATAGGTTCTCCAATATGGCCGAATTGCACCCTTCTTCCCTCCATATTACTTCCTGAAATTCCAGCAACCAACATGCTTAGATACTTCATTTGGACTTCAAAAATCCATCTCCATGCTTGGAGTAATGCTCGGCTACCAAATGTGGTGTTTTTGGTTCATTATCCTTCCAATTGATCCTAACACACACATAGCTGCACACTAACACAAAATGATGTAAAATGCAACTAGTTTAAATCAAACACACCACAAAGACACAAAATATGGATGCTATAAATGCATATGAAATGTGAACTATCAGAACGCATCTAATACGCTACTAAGATGCTAAAAATGAGTCCTCAAAAGATCAAATACTTATTTGGTCTCAAAAGTTCTCTATTTTTTAATTTGGAGTCTATTTGCACAGTTTTATGCATTCGTTGGATAAGACGAGCGTGAGTTTGACATTTTTTGAAATCTAAGCAAATGAAAGCATATAATATGCTACTAAGATGGTGAAAATGAGGAGATCAAATGCTTATTTGGTCTCAAAAGTTCTCTATTTGTTAATTTGGAGTCTATTTGCACAGTTTTCAGCATTCGTTGCATAAAACGAGCGTGAGTTTGACAAGGCTTGGAATCCAGGCAAATGAACGCATCTAATACGCTACTAAGATGCTAAAAATGAGTCCTCAAAAGATCAAATACTTATTTGGTCTCAAAAGTTCTCTATTTTTTAATTTGGAGTCTATTTGCACAGTTTTATGCATTCGTTGGATAAGACGAGCGTGAGTTTGACATTTTTTGAAATCTAAGCAAATGAAAGCATATAATATGCTACTAAGATGGTGAAAATGAGTCCTCAAAAGATCAAATGCTTATTTGGTCTCAAATGTTCTCTATTTGTTAATTTGGAGTCTATTTGCACAGTTTTAAGCATTCGTTGGATAAGACGAGCGTGAGTTTGACATTTTTTGAAATCTAAGCAAATGAAAGCATATAATATGCTACTAAGATGGTGAAAATGAGTCCTCAAAAGATCAAATGCTTATTTGGTCTCAAATGTTCTCTATTTATTAATTTGGAGTCTATTTGCACAGTTTTAAGCATTCGTTGGATAAGACGAGCGTGAGTTTGACAAGGTTTGGAATCTGGGCAAATTAAAGCATCTAATACGCTACTAAGATGCTAAAAAATGAGTCCTCAAAAGATCAACTGCTTATTTGGTCTCAAAAGTTCTCTATTTTTTAAATTGGAGTCTATTTCCACAGTTTTAAGCATTCGTTGGATAAAACGAGCGTGAGTTTGAGAAGGTTTGGAATCCAGGCAAATTAACGCATCTAATACGCTACTAAGATGCTAAAAATGAGTCCTCAAAAGTTCAAATGCTTATTTGGTCTCAAAAGTTCTCTATTTTTTAATTTGGAGTCTATTTGCACAGTTTTAATCATTCGTTGGATAACACGAGCGTGAGTTTGACAAGGTTTGGAATCTATACAAATGAACGCATCAAATACGCTGCTAAGATGCTAAAAATCATTCCTCAAAATACCAAATGCTTATTTGGTCTCAAAAGTTCTCTATTTTTTAATTTGGAGTCTATTTGCAAAGTTTTAAGCATTCGTGGGATAAAACAAGCTCGAGTTTGACATGTTTTGGAATCTAAGCAAAGGAACGCATATAATACGCTACTAAGATGGTGAAAATGAGTGATCAAAAGATCAAATGCTTATTTGGTCTCAAAAGTTCTCTATTTGTTAATTTGGAGTCTATTTGCACAGTTTTAAGCATTCGTTGCATAAAACGAGCGTGAGTTTGACAAGGCTTGGAATCCAGGCGAATGAACGCATCTAATACGCGACTAAGATGCTAAAAATGAGTCCTCAAAAGATCAAATACTTATTTGGTCTCAAAAGTTCTCTATTTTTTAATTTGGAGTCTATTTGCACAGTTTTATGCATTCGTTGGATAAGACGAGCGTGAGTTTGACATTTTTTGAAACCTAAGCAAATGAAAGCAAATAATATGCTACTAAGATGGTCAAAATGAGTCCTCAAAAGATCAAATGCTTATTTGGTCTCAAATGTTCTCTATTTGTTAATTTGGAGTCTATTTGCACAGTTTTAAGCATTCCTTAGATAAAACGAGCGTGAGTTTGACAAGGTTTGGAATCCAGGCAAATGAACGCATCTCATACGCTACTAAGATGCTAAAAATGAGTCCTCAAAAGATCAAATGATTATTTGGTCTCAAAAGCTATCTATTTTTTAGATTGGAGTCTATTTGCACAGTTTTGAGCATTCGTTGGATAAAACGAGCGTGAGTTTGATAAGGTTTGGAATCTAGGCAAATTAACGCATATAATACGCTACTAAGATGCTAAAAATGAGTCCCCAAAAGATCAAATGCTTATTTGGTCTTAAAAGTTCTCTATTTTTTAATTTGGAGTCTATTTGCAAAGTTTTAAACATTCGTGGGATAAAACAAGCGCGAGTTTGACATGTTTTGGAATCTAAGCAAATGAACGCATATAATACGCTACTAAGATGCTCAAAATGAGTCCTCAAAAGATCAAATGCTTATTTGGTCTCAAAAGTTCTCTATTTGTTAATTTGGAGTCTATTTGCACAGTTTTAAGCATTTGTTGGATAAAACGAGCGTGAGTTTGACAATGTTTGGAATCCAGGCAAATGAACGCATATAATACGCTACTAAGATGCTAAAAATGAGTCCTCAAAAGTTCAAATGCTTATTTGGTCTCAAAAGTTCTCTATTTTTTAGATTGGAGTCTATTTGCACAGTTTTGAGCATTCGTTGGATAAAACGAGCGTGAGTTTGCCAAGGTTTGGAATCTAGGCAAATTAACGCATATAATACGCTACTAAGATGCTAAAAATGAGTCCCCAAAGGATCAAATGCTTATTTGGTCTCAAAAGTTCTCTATTTTTTAATTTGGAGTCTATTTGCACACTTTTAAGCATTGGTTGGATAAAATGAGCGTGAGTTTGACAAGGTTTGGAATCTAGGCAAATTAACGCATCTAATACGCTACTTAGATGCTAAAAATGAGTCCTCAAAAGTTCAAATGCTTATTTGGTCTCAAAAGTTCTCTATTTTTTAATTTGGAGTCTATTTGCACAGTTTTAAGCATTCATGGGATAAAGCAAACGCGAGTTTGACATGTTTTGAAATGTACGCAAATGAACGCATATAATACGCTACTAAGATGCTAAAAATGAGTCCTCAAAATTTCAAATCCTTATTTGGTCTCAAAAGTTCTCTATTTTTTAATTTGGAGTCTATTTGCACACTTTTAAGCATTGGTTGGATAAAACGAGCGTGAGTTTGACAAGGTTTGGAATCCAGGCAAATGAACGCATCTAATACGCTACTAAGATGCTAAAAATGAGTCCTCAAAACATCAAATGCTTATTTGGTCTCAAAAGTTCTCTATTTTTTAATTTGGAGTCTCTTTGCACAGTTTTAAGCATTCGTTGGATAAAACGAGCGTGAGTTTGACAAGGTTTGGAATCTAGGCAAATTAATGCATATAATATGCTACTAAGATGCTAAAAATGAGTCCCCAAAAGATCAAATGCTTATTTGGTCTCAAAAGTTCTCTATTTTTTAATTTGGAATCTATTTGCAAAGTTTTAAACATTCGTGGGATAAAAGAAGCGCGAGTTTGACATGTTTTGGAATCTAAGCAAATGAACGCATATAATACATTACTAAGATGGTGAAAATGAGTCCTCAATAGATCAAATGCTTATTTGGTCTCAAAAGTTCTCTATTTGTTAATTTGGAGTCTATTTGCACAGTTTTAAGCATTTGTTGGATAAAACGAGCGTGACTTTGACAAGGTTTGGAATCCAGGCAAATGAACGCATATAATACGCTACTAAGATGCTAAAAATGAGTCCTCAAAAGTTCAAATGCTTATTTGGTCTCAAAAGTTCTCTATTTTTTAGTTTGGATTCTATTTGCACAGTTTTAAGCATTCGTGGGATAAAACAAACGTGAGTTTGACATGTTAAACAAAATGTTCTAGCATCCTTAAAGATATTAGGCCAATAGAATCCACATTGCAATACTTTAAGGGCTGTTCTTTGTGTGCCAAAGTGTCCACCACATGCATATGTATGACAAAAGCTTAGAATGGAATGAAATTCAGAATTAGACACACATCTACGTACAATCTGATCAGGGCAGAATTTCCAAAGATAAGGATCATCCCATACATAAAACCGTGCATCATATCTAAGCTTTTCACGTTGGTGCTTTGTGTAAGTGCTTGGAATTCGTTTTGACACCAAGAAATTGACCATATCGGCATACCAAGGGGTACTTACCTCAATGGACAGAAGTTGTTCATCCGGAAATGTCTCAGAAATGGGGAGGGACTCTTCTTCACGCACCAATTTGCTCAAGTGGTCAGCCACCACGTTTTCACAACCTTTCTTGTCCCTAATTTCAATATCGAACTCTTGAAGTAGGAGCATCCAACGAATGAGCCTTGGTTTAGCCTCCTTTTTGGCGAAAAGATACTTCAAGGCTACATGGTCAGTGAAAACAATGACTTTAGTACCAATTAGATATGATCTAAATTTATCTAAAGCAAATACAACCGCCAAAAGTTCTTTTTCGGTTGTAGAATAATTCAATTGAGCATCATTTAAAGTGCGTGAAGCATAATAAATAACATGGGAATGTTTATTTTTCTTTTGACCCAAAACAGCCCCTAGGGCATAATCCGAGGCATCACACATCAATTCAAATGTTGCTAAACACTTGGAAACTGACTTAAAAACGTAAAACAAAGTTTAAAACACTAAACTAGACTCAAAGAATGCAAAACTAGAATTTAAAACACTAAAACAAACCAAAAACTCAAAACAGCAACCAAAAGACTCAAAACTGCCTTAAAAACACTTTCTGGGCAGTTTTGAACACAAAGCACCAAATTGGACGAATTTGGGTTTTAACTTGACTCCAACTACTTAAAAACACAAACAAAACAAGTTTAGAATAAATTGAAACAAGAAAGTAAATGGGAGGATTGATTTGGACGAATTTAAACTAATCAAAACAGAAACTTTGTAAAAACACTCAAAACTGCCTAAAAACACAACTTAGGCAGTTTCAGACCTAAACACAATTTAAGACGAAAATAAGGTTTTGGGTTGATTCAAAACCTTCTAAAACACAAAGAAAACAGACTCTAGACACTTTAGAACAAGAAAGAACAAGGGGAATGTTGGTTTGACGAAAATTGAAATCAAAACAGAAACTTTAAAACAAAACAGATTGTAAAACGTTTTTGGATGAAAATGATGGATAAAAGGCTAGTTAGGAGGCTCTTCTCCACACATGTCACACTTGTAAACAAAACGATTTTCAGTTGTTCTTCCAATGAGTTACAAATCCTCAATACCCCAAATTAACCATGAATTGCATAGATTAATTTTCAGATTTTCCTTAAGTTAATGGATTGGATGATTGCATACGACAACCCAAAGCATTCCCCACAAGTTCCCTCAATGAAAAAAATTTGATGTGAAAATTATACGCACACAAATTAAACCCTCTTTTTATCAATTGTAGTGAAGAATGTAAGTAGGGATCGTTCTAGACCGGGGATTAGGAGGGATTGCAAAATCACTTGGAATTGACTCAAAAACGTAAAAACAAAGTTTAAAACACTAAACTAGACTCACACAATGCAAAACTATACTTTAAAACTCTAAAACAAACCAAAAGACTCAAAACAGCACAAAAACACTCAAAACTGCCTTAAAACCACTTTCTGGGCAGTTTTGGACAATAAAGAAGATTTTGGACGAAAATAGTTATAACTTGATTTGAAACACTTAGAAAACACAAACTAAACAGATTCTAAGACTTTTAAACAAGAAAGAAAAGGGGGGTTTTGAATTTGACGGATTTGAAAACAAAACTTAGAACTTTGTAAAACGAACAGATTTGAAAACGAATTTGGCTTTAAGGAATGGATGGAAGGCTAGCTAAGGGGTTCATCTCCACACATGTTATACTTGCATACGAAACGATTTCCAATTGCTTTTCAATAAACCATGAATTCTCAACGCTCCAAGTTAATTAGGTCCGCTTAAATTAACCTTCAGATTTTCCTAAAGTTATTGAATTGGATGATTGCATATGACAACCCAAAGCATTCCCCACAAGTCCCCTACATGATTGCATAATAGAGATACAAGCAAGAATCATTAAGTTCTATGAAAACCATAAGCATTGACGAAGCACTCATTACTATGATTGCATGAAACTTATGCCAAGAATTTACTTAACTCGATTGAGATCATCAACCTTTACTACTTGTGAATATAAGTCCATAACGATTAGGTGAAACTTCCTTATATCCTAGCATTCAATTTATGCATGATAATTAAGCGTGCATTCTCAACCAACAGACACAAATCAATGTAATTCACACAGATAAGTAAATTGAATTCATAACTTATGAAACGCAATTAGAAGTAATCAAATCATATCGCAAGCATAAATATGTGTTTCGAATCCCCCCTAGCTAAGGGGGGGTTTAGTTCCTCATACGCACAAAACAAAGAGAATTATATTTAAACATTGAAATCAAAGGAAAAGAAACACCTAGAAATTCCAGCGATGTGAACTTGAATTGCATGAACTTCCAAGCCTCCCTCTCCTCCTCCTTGGTGCGGCACAAGGTCTAGAGACAAGTTCCAAGGGTTATGTGTATGGGTGAATGGTTATGGAGGGGTTTAGGTATGGTGGGTGGTGCAGCAAAGTGTAAAAATTATGAAGAATGGTGTTTGGTGGCTGCGGCAAGGGTGTAGAGCAGTTTGGACGAATTTCTGAATTGTGGAGTGAATGAATTATGGAGGTGGTGTATGATTTATGTGGCTGAATGGTGTATTTATAGGGCAAAATCACACCCAAATCTGCAAGGTAAAGGACTTAGAATTAAAAAGGAATTAGGCAATCCAAATCCACAAGGAGAAGGCCTAATTAATTCAGAAACCCAAAGGGAAAAGGGATAGAGGCGCCAGATTTTTAGGGGTTCTAGAAACAAAGTGTTTTGTGGCAGAAATTGGGACTTCTAGAAGGATTTGGGGCGCCACTTTTATAGGGGATTCTAGAAAGAGTGTTATTTGGCTGATTTCTAGAAGAACAAGGCCTAAAAACATGCAACACCAATGTAGGAATAGATAAGAGCTTCTAGAATAAGGACAAGGTGTCCTAAAGTGTTTAGGAGACCTTTATGCACTAGGATTAGGAAAACTAATCCTTCTTCATCTTGGACTTGGAAAACTTCTTTGTTGCTGCAACTTGAGGCCATTTGGGGTTTACATTTCCTACCTCAAGTAGGAAACCTTGTTTGAGTAGGAAACTTCAATCTTCTAGGTTTCCCAATTCAACTAGGAAACCAATTTCAACTAGGAAACCCAATTTAGCTAGGACTCCATCTTCCATTAGGGCTTTTCCTACTCCAACTAGGAAACCTTGCTCAAGTAGGAATCATCATCTTCAAGTCTTCAATTTCGTCCATCCTCATGGCTCCAAGCATATGACATTCATTCCAAGCTCTAATTTGCTCCAAAAGGCTCCAAAATGCTTCCTTTTGCACACTTTGCCCTTAAAACCTAAAAACACATAAAACTAGCTTAAAAGACTACTTTACTAAGGAAAAACACTATAAATGCACAAGAATAAGCTAAACTAAGGCGCATAAATATGCTCCTATCAAATTCCCCCACACTTAGCTTTTGCTAGTCCTCGAGCAAAACAAAACGAAACAAAGTAAACAAATGAAACAAAACGAGTAAAACACAACCTAAACCTTCCAACAATCGCCTCAGGGATTTCCATTGCACATGACATGTTAAAAATCATCGTTCCCACAGATTTTAGCCATCTTTACGCTTAAGCACATACGTAATCATAGTCGCTACTTACTAGTTCACAAATAACCAATTAAAACGATGTTTTGAATGTAGTAACATGCCTTAGAGAATTTCCTCAATTCCTTACAAGATATGCACTCTATTTTCACTCAGATTTTCTAACTAAACACCCTACACTAGTTATATGTGAGAAGATTGATGTAAATATAAAAACGAATGCTCACATATATGTATAACAAAGAACGCAGTTTCCGGAGTTAATAACATGTTTTAGATATGATCTCATGAATGGAACGCTACTACTTAGATGCGAGAACCAGTGACACCATATGCTCAAACCAAATTCAAACTCCACAAATTGAAACACACAAAACTCAAGATTAAAGTCAAGGGTTGTAACGGGGCTTAGGGGGTTGGCTAACAATGAAAGGATAGGGAAAACAAACGTTCTTTAAGCAATAGCAAACAAAATAATGAAATCGAACTTTAGAATTCCCATTAGCATGCAAAAATCGTCTTTTTAAACACAAAGGGAAGATTCAAGCCCCACTTAGGGCCGAATTCAATGTTTTGGACCCTTCCTTCAACAAACAACACTTAAGAACTCTTTTTCACATCTTTTCAACTTCTTTTTCATTCTTTTCACGACTTTTCTTTTTCTCTTTCTATTTTCCACGAATTTTTTTTCTTTTCTATTTCGTGCCTTATTTAAGACTTTGGCACATCCACATATCAAGAATCCTTCCCCCACACTTGTTTTCTGCAATGCGATGATCAAAAGGAATTCATCTTGAGTTATGCTTTACTATGCTTCAAGAACAAAGGTATGGATGGTCTTAATCTAGGCTAGGTGAGGATAATGTGGGTTAACAAAGAAAATGGGCTACACAAGGCTCAACGGGGTTAAAACCTACAAAACACAATGAATTAGGGAGATATGGCCATTTGGCTATGGTGGTCACTACACGACTTTTATCTTGAATATGTGTTATGCAAATCAATAACATGCTTTGAAAGAATTGGGCATGAGTTCTAGTGTTTGGAACTAAATGATGAAACGCTTTCTAAGTGGCAACCAAGAAAGAATAATGAGATCATGCAACGACTTTTGAAAACAACAATGCACAGATTATTAACTCTCCAAATAAACGTTTAGGCTCAAGTCTCACAAGGTTGTAGCGTTAGTTTGAGTTCCTTCCTTCAAGCATGTTACAAAAACTGATTTTTCCTTTATGATTACATGTGAATTCATAAATTATAACCACAACCAAGCATGAACCAAAGAGTAAATCAAACTTTCATCCATGTTTACAACTCTCTTTAACAGTCATGCAATTACAAACCGAATCCTCATCATTGTGTCGGAAGGTACCCTAAGACACAAACAAACACACAAAAACAACTCTTTTTAGGTTTTTTAAAACAATTTTTCAAATTTTTATGGGATTTTCGGATTTTTGAATCAAAACAAACTAAAACACACCAAAACAGCTTAAAAACACTTTAAAACAGCAAGGAACAACATTTAGAAGTTATGAGTGATAAACCCTACGAATTTGCATCAAAACACTTTGGTTACCCCCCCCCCCCCCCCCACACTTAAATCAAACATTGTCCTCAATGTTTCAAGCATAGACTCACACAAATAACAAACAAACAAACAAAACAACATCTAAACAACCTAACATGGCAGAAACGAAATAGCAACAAAGAGAAGGGTTTAGGAACGCAAATCTGGAATTGGAGTGCATTCTCGGTCTTCCTTTGTTGAATGCATGGGTTGCCTCCCAAGTAGCGCTTGCTTTAACGTCGTACAGCCGGACGAAACCTCCGTTTAAACTCCCCCAGGGTCCACGGCATGGAAGGGTATTTCCTTTATGACATGCTCCTCGAAATACTCATGGATTGGGTCTATGTATGGCAGTGGATAATGATGCTCCCAGATTGTGTCATTTAGCTTCCCAAAGTCAATGTGAGCATTCCCACTATCACGAATTCGATTTGGTACCTGCACCACAAAAGGTAATAACCGATTAGTCGAAATAGGAATTGGAATTAGCAGAGGAGGCTTACCAATGTATTTCGATGAAGACTCAAAAGGAGCGGTGAGGGTAGTGCTCTCGGCCAGATTTGATATTTGGGGAGTATTGGCGTGCTTCCTATGCTCCACTCCAATCCCCTTTTCGATGGTGATTTTGGGTACATCCTTCTTGATTGGTGTGGATGAATGTTCCTGCCCCGAATCTTTAATCGCATCTATGGCAAAACAAGAACGAACATCCTTAGGATTCTTAACAGATTCAGGAACTTTGAATTTAACCATATCACCACCAAACTCCATTGTTAACGCTCCCTTAGCCACATCAATCTTGGTTTGGGCTGTCTTCATGAATGGTCGTCCAAGTAAGAGTGGCATTGGTGGAGAGTGGTCCGAGTCCTCCATCTCAAGTACGTAGAAATCAGCCGGGAATACTAGATGATCCACCTGCACCAAAACATCTTCCACAACTCCTTTTGGATGGGCATTAGAACGATCGGCTAATTGAATGATAACGCCATCATTTTTAAGATTTCCTAGATTCATAAATGCATAAACAGAATATGGCATGACATTGATGGATGCACCTAAGTCTAACATGGCATGTTCAAATCTTGTATTGCCAATAACACAAGGAATCGTAAAGCTACCCGGATCTTTGCATTTAGGGGGTAATTTCCTTTGTAAAACAGCTGAAACATTCTCACTTACCTGGACCACTTCTTTTTCCCGAATTCGCTTCCTTGATGTACAAAGCTTCTTCAGAAATTTCGCATACTTTGGAATTTGCTTTATTGCAGCAATGAGCAGGATATTGACTTGGACTTTCTTAAAGGTCTCTAGAATGTCACTGTCCTCTTCCTCTTTCCTCGATTGCATGAACCTGCTAGGAAAGGGCACATTCAATGGAATGGAACTAGATAAATTCGAATTTGGACTTACCTTGGTGGTTTGGAGTGGCTTAGAGGTGTAAGATGGTTGCAGCACACAAGGATCCTTCAATGCCGTGGGTTTTTATCCCTTTTCTTCTTCTTGCAGCAACTTTTCATCCTCTTCGTGACTTGATTTGGATGATTTTGGTTCGGCTTCAACCTGTTTACCACTTCTCAACATGATTGCATTAGCGGTTTCAAAGCCTCCTTTAGGATTCACAACGGTTGAACTAGGCAATCTGCCTTGTTCTCTAATCTGCCCCATGAATTCCGCTATTTGCCCCATTTGCTTTTCCAAGTTATCCACCCTTTTGTCTTGGATTTGCCTTTCTTTGTTTTGATTTTGTACTTCCTGCGTCAAAGTAGTAAGTAACTTAACAATTTGATCATTATCCAAAGACATACCTGAGTTTGTTGGGGTAGATTGCAATTGGGTTTGATTGGGGACGAATGGCTTTGTATAAAAGCCCGGTGGTTGCTGCCTAAATCCGCTTTGTTGTTGACCTTGTTGGGGTTCTCGCCATTTGAAATTTGGATGATCACGCCAACCGGGATTGTAAGTATTGGAAAAGGGGTCATCACGATTTTGGTATTGATTCCCAAATCCCACGGCATTGAGTGTTTCCCATCTCCATTCTCGATCAAATGCTTATTTGGTCTCGAAATGAGTCCTCAAAATGAGTCCTCGAAATGAGTCCTCATAACGCATCTAACACGCTACTAAGATGCTAAAAATGAGTCCTCAAAAGATCAAATGCTTATTTGGTCTCGAAAGTTCTCTATTTTTTAATTTGGAGTCTATTTGCAAAGTTTTAAGCATTCGTGGGATAAAACAAGAGCGAGTTTGACATGTTTTGGAATCTAAGCAAATGAACGCATATAATACGCTACTAAGATGGTGAAAATGAGTCCTCAAAAGATCAAATGCTTATTTGATCTCAAAAGTTCTCTATTTTTTAATTTGGAGTCTATTTGCACAGTTTTAAGCATTCGTTGGATAAAACGAGCGTGAGTTTGACAAGGTTTGGAATCTAGGCAAATTAACGCATCTAATACGCTACTAAGATGCTAAAAATGAGTCCTCAAAAGTTCAAATGCTTATTTGGTCTCAAAAGTTCTCTATTTTTTAATTTGGAGTCTATTTGCAAAGTTTTAAGCATTAGTGGGATAAAACAAGCGCGAGTTTGACATGTTTTGGAATCTAAGCAAATGAACGCATATAATACGCTACTAAGATGCTAAAAATGAGTCCTCAAAAGTTCAAATGCTTATTTGGTCTCAAAAGTTCTCTATTTTTTAATTTGGAGTCTATTTGCATAGTTTTAAGCATTCGTTGCATAAAACGAGCGTGAGTTTGACAAGGTTTGGAATCCAGGCAAATGAACGCATCTAATACGCTACGAAGATACTAAAAATGAGTCCTCAAAAGATCAAATACTTATTTGGTCTCAAAAGTTCTCTATTTGTTAATTTGGAGTCTATTTGCACAGTTTTAAGCATTCGTTGGATAAAGCGAGCGTGAGTTTGACAAGGTTTGGAATCTGGGCAAATTAACGCATCTAATACCCTACTAAGATACTAAAAATGAGTCCTCAAAAGTTCAAATGCTTATTTGGTCTCAAAAGTTCTCAATTTGTTAATTTGGAGTCTATTTGCACAGTTTTAAGCATTCGTTGGATAAAACGAGCGTGAGTTTGACAAGGTTTAGAATCTGGGCAAATTAACGCATCTAATACGCTACTAAGATGCTAAAAATGAGTCCTCAATAGATCAAATGCTTATTTGGTCTCAAAAGTTCTCAATTTGTTAATTTGGAGTCTATTTGCACAGTTTTAAGCATTCGTTGGATAAAACGAGCGTGAGTTTGACAAGGTTTGGAATCTGGGCAAATTAACGCATCTAATACGCTACTAAGATGCTAAAAATGAGTCCTCAGAAGATCAAATGCTTATTTGGTCTCAAAAGTTCTCTATTTGTTAATTTGGAGTCTATTTGCACAGTTTTAAGCATTCGTTGGATAAAACGAGCGTGAGTTTGACAAGGTTTCGAATCTCGGCAAATTAACGCATCTAATACGCTACTAAGATGCTCAAAATGAGTCCTCAAAAGATCAAATGCTTATTTGGTCTCAAAAGTTCTTTATTTTTTAATTTGGAGTCTATTTGCAAAGTTTTAAGCATTCGTGGGATAAAACAATCGCAAGTTTGACATGTTTTGGAATCTAAGCAAATGAACGCATATAATACGCTACTAAGATGCTAAAAATGAGTCCTCAAAAGATCAAATGCTTATTTGGTCTCAAAAGTTCTCTAGTTATTTAATTTGGAGTCTATTTGCACAGTTTCAAGGATTCGTTGGATAAAACGAGCGTGAGTTTGACAAGGTTTCGAATCCAGGCAAATGAACGCATATAATACGCTACTAAGATGCTAAAAATGAGTCCTCAGAAGTTCAAATGCTTATTTGGTCTCAAAAGTTCTCTATTTTTTTAATTTGGAGTCTATTTGCAAAGTTTTAAGCATTCGTGGGATAAAACAAGATGGTGAAAATGAACGCATATAATACCCTACTAAGATGGTGAAAATGAGTCCTCAAAAGATCAAATGCTTATTTGGTCTCAAAAGTTCTCTATTTGTTAATTTGGAGTCTATTTGCACAGTTTTAAGCATTAGTGGGATAAAACAAGCGCGTGTTTGACATGTTTTGGATTCTAAGCAAATGAACGCATATAATACGCTACTAAGATGCTAAAAATGAGTCCTCAAAAGTTCAAATGCTTATTTGGTCTCAAAAGTTCTCTATTTTTTAATTTGGAGTCTATTTGCACAGTTTTAAGCATTCGTTGCATAAAACGAGCGTGAGTTTGACAAGGTTTGGAATCCAGGCAAATGAACGCATCTAATACGCTACGAAGATACTACAAATGAGTCCTCAAAAGATCAAATACTTATTTGGTCTCAAAAGTTCTCTATTTGTTAATTTGGAGTCTATTTGCACAGTTTTAAGCATTCGTTGGATAAACCGAGCGTGAGTTTGACAAGGTTTGGAATCTGGGCAAATTAACGCATCTAATACCCTACTAAGATGCTAAAAATGAGTCCTCAAAAGTTCAAATGCTTATTTGGTCTCAAAAGTTCTCTATTTATTTAATTTGGAGTCTATTTGCACAGTTTCAAGGATTCGTTGGATAAAATGAGAGTGAGTTTGACAAGGTTTCGAATCCAGGCAAATTAACGCATCTAATACCCTACTAAGATGCTAAAAATGAGTCCTCAAAAGTTCAACTGCTTATTTGGTCTCAAAAGTTCTCAATTTGTTAATTTGGAGTCTATTTGCACAGTTTTAAGCATTCGTTGGATAAAACGAGCGTGAGTTTGACAAGGTTTAGAATCTGGGCAAATTAACGCATCTAATACGCTACTAAGATGCTAAAAATGAGTCCTCAATAGATCAAATGCTTATTTGGTCTCAAAAGTTCTCTATTTGTTAACTTGGAGTCTATTTGCACAGTTTTAAGCATTAGTTGGATAAAACGAGCGTGAGTTTGACAAGGTTTGGAATCTGGGCAAATTAACGCATCTAATACGCTACTAAGATGCTAAAAATGAGTCCTCAAAAGATCAAATGCTTATTTGGTCTCAAAAGTTCTCTATTTGTTAATTTGGAGTCTATTTGCACAGTTTTAAGCATTCGTTGGATAAAACGAGCGTGAGTTTGAAAAGGTTTGGAATTTGGGCAAATTAACGCATCTAATACGCTACTAAGATGCTAAAAATGAGTCCTCAAAAGATCAAATGCTTATTTGGTCTCAAAAGTTCTCTATTTATTTAATTTGGAGTCTATTTGCACAGTTTCAAAGATTCGTTGGATAAAACGAGAGTGAGTTTGACAAGGTTTCGAATCCAGGCAAATTAACGCATCTAATACCCTACTAAGATGCTAAAAATGAGTCCTCAAAAGTTCAACTGCTTATTTGGTCTCAAAAGTTCTCAATTTGTTAATTTGGAGTCTATTTGCACAGTTTTAAGCATTTGTTGGATAAAACGAGCGTGAGTTTGACAAGGTTTCGAATCTCGGCAAATTAACGCATCTAATACCCTACTAAGATGCTAAAAATGAGTCCTCAAAAGTTCAAATGCTTATTTGGTCTCAAAAGTTCTCAATTTGTTAATTTGGAGTCTATTTGCACAGTTTTAAGCATTCGTTGGATAAAACGAGCATGAGTTTGACAAGGTTTAGAATCTGGGCAAATTAACGCATCTAATACGCTACTAAGATGCTAAAAATGAGTCCTCAATAGATCAAATGCTTATTTGGTCTCAAAAGTTCTCTATTTGTTAATTTGGAGTCTATTTGCACAGTTTTAAGCATTCGTTGGATAAAACGAGCGTGAGTTTGACAAGGTTTCGAATCTCGGAAAATTAACGCATCTAATACGCTACTAAGATGCTAAAAATGAGTCCTCAAAAGATCAAATGCTTATTTGGTCTCAAAAGTTCTCTATTTGTTAATTTGGAGTCTATTTGCACAGTTTTAAGCATTCGTTGGATAAAACGAGCGTGAGTTTGACAAGGTTTCGAATCTCGGCAAATTAACGCATCTAATACGCTACTAAGATGCTAAAAATGAGTCCTCAAAAGACCAAATGCTTATTTGGTCTCAAAAGTTCTCTATTTTTTAATTTGGAGTCTATTTGCAAAGTTTTAAGCATTCGTGGGATAAAACAAGCGCAAGTTTGACATATTTTGGAATCTAAGCAAATGAACGCATATAATACGCTACTAAGATGCTAAAAATGAGTCGTCAAAAGATCAAAAGCTTATTTGGTCTCAAAAGTTCTCTAGTTATTTAATTTGGAGTCTATTTGCACAGTTTCAAGGATTCGTTGGATAAAACGAGCGTGAGTTTGACAAGGTTTCGAATCCAGGCAAATGAACGCATCTAATACGCTACTAAGATGCTAAAAATGAGTCCTCAGAAGTTCAAATGCTTATTTGGTCTCAAAAGTTCTCTATTTTTTTAATTTGGAGTCTATTTGCAAAGTTTTAAGCATTCGTGGGATAAAACAAGATGGTGAAAATGAACGCATATAATACCCTACTAAGATGGTGAAAATGAGTCCTCAAAAGATCAAATGCTTACTTGGTCTCAAAAGTTCTCTATTTGTTAATTTGGAGTCTATTTGCACAGTTTTAAGCATTAGTGGGATAAAACAAGCGCGAGTTTGACATGTTTTGGAATCTAAGCAAATGAACGCATATAATACGCTACTAAGATGCTAAAAATGAGTCCTCAAAAGTTCAAATGCTTATTTGGTCTCAAAAGTTCTCTATTTGTTAATTTGGAGTCTATTTGCACAGTTTTAAGCATTCGTTGGATAAAGCGAGCGTGAGTTTGACAAGGTTTGGAATCTGGGCAAATTAACGCATCTAATACCCTACTAAGATGCTACAAATGAGTCCTCAAAAGTTCAAATGCTTATTTGGTCTCAAAAGTTCTCAATTTGTTAATTTGGAGTCTATTTGCACAGTTTTAAGCATTCGTTGGATAAAACGAGCGTGAGTTTGACAAGGTTTAGAATCTGGGCAAATTAACGCATCTAATACGCTACTAAGATGCCAAAAATGAGTCCTCAATAGATCAAATGCTTATTTGGTCTCAAAAGTTCTCTATTTGTTAATTTGGAGTCTATTTGCACAGTTTTAAGCATTCGTTGGATAAAACGAGCATGAGTTTGACAAGGTTTGGAATCTGGGCAAATTAACGCATCTAATACGCTACTAAGATGCTAAAAATGAGTCCTCAAAAGATCAAATGCTTATTTGGTCTCAAAAGTTCTCTATTTGTTAATTTGGAGTCTATTTGCAAAGTTTTAAGCATTCGTGGGAACAAGCGCAAGTTTGACATGTTTTGGAATCTAAGCAAATGAACGCATATAATACGCTACTAAGATGCTAAAAATGAGTCCTCAAAAGATCAAATGCTTATTTGGTCTCAAAAGTTCTCTAGTTATTTAATTTGGAGTCTATTTGCACAGTTTCAAGGATTCGTTGGATAAAACGAGCGTGAGTTTGACAAGGTTTCGAATCCAGGCAAATGAACGCATCTAATACGCTACTAAGATGCTAAAAATGAGTCCTTAGAAGTTCAAATGCTTATTTGGTCTCAAAAGTTCTCTATTTTTTTAATTTGGAGTCTATTTGTAAAGTTTTAAGCATTCGTGGGATAAAACAAGATGGTGAAAATGAACGCATATAATACCCTACTAAGATGGTGAAAATGAGTCCTCAAAAGATCAAATGCTTATTTGGTCTCAAAAGTTCTCTATTTGTTAATTTGGAGTCTATTTGCACAGTTTTAAGCATTAGTGGGATAAAACTAGCGCGAGTTTGACATGTTTTGGAATCTGAGCAAATGAACGCATATAATACGCTACTAAGATGCTAAAAATGAGTCCTCAAAAGTTCAAATGCTTATTTGGTCTCAAAAGTTCTCTATTTGTTAATTTGGAGTCTATTTGCACAGTTTTAAGCATTCGTTGGATAAAGCGAGCGTGAGTTTGACAAGGTTTGGAATCTGGGCAAATTAACGCATCTAATACCCTACTAAGATGCTAAAAATGAGTCCTCAAAAGTTCAAATGCTTATTTGGTCTCAAAAGTTCTCAATTTGTTAATTTGGAGTCTATTTGCACAGTTTTAAGCATTCGTTGGATAAAACGAGCGTGAGTTTGACAAGGTTTAGAATCTGGGCAAATTAACGCATCTAATACGCTACTAAGATGCTAAAAATGAGTCCTCAATAGATCAAATGCTTATTTGGTCTCAAAAGTTCTCTATTTGTTAATTTGGAGTCTATTTGCACAGTTTTAAGCATTCGTTGGATAAAACGAGCGTGAGTTTGACAAGGTTTGGAATCTGGGCAAATTAACGCATCTAATACGCTACTAAGATGCTAAAAATGAGTCCTCAAAAGATCAAATGCTTATTTGGTCTCAAAAGTT
Organism: Crataegus laevigata; assembly: GCA_963580275.1. NCBI lineage: Eukaryota > Viridiplantae > Streptophyta > Magnoliopsida > Rosales > Rosaceae > Crataegus > Crataegus laevigata. The sequence continues at coordinate 11,125,404 of OY756954.1, forward strand.
CTCTATTTGTTAATTTGGAGTCTATTTGCACAGTTTTAAGCATTCGTTTTATAAAACGAGCGTGAGTTTGACAAGGTTTCGAATCTCGGCAAATTAACGCATCTAATACGCTACTAAGATGCTAAAAATGAGTCCTCAAAAGATCAAATGCTTATTTGGTCTCAAAAGTTCTCTAGTTATTTAATTTGGAGTCTATTTGCACAGTTTCAAGGATTCGTTGGATAAAACGAGCGTGAGTTTGACAAGGTTTCGAATCCAGGCAAATGAACGCATCTAATACGCTACTAAGATGCTAAAAATGAGTCCTCAGAAGTTCAAATGCTTATTTGGTCTCAAAAGTTCTCTATTTTTTTAATTTGGAGTCTATTTGCAAAGTTTTAAGCATTCGTGGGATAAAACAAGATGGTGAAAATGAACGCATATAATACCCTACTAAGATGGTGAAAATGAGTCCTCAAAATATCAAATGCTTATTTGGTCTCAAAAGTTCTCTATTTGTTAATTTGGAGTCTATTTGCACAGTTTTAAGCATTAGTGGGATAAAACAAGCGCGAGTTTGACATGTTTTGGAATCTAAGCAAATGAACGCATATAATACGCTACTAAGATGCTAAAAATGAGTCCTCAAAAGTTCAAATGCTTATTTGGTCTCAAAAGTTCTCTATGTGTTAATTTGGAGTCTATTTGCACAGTTTTAAGCATTCGTTGGATAAAGCGAGCGTGAGTTTGACAAGGTTTGGAATCTGGGCAAATTAACGCATCTAATACCCTACTAAGATGCTAAAAATGAGTCCTCAAAAGTTCAAATGCTTATTTGGTCTCAAAAGTTCTCAATTTGTTAATTTGGAGTCTATTTGCACAGTTTTAAGCATTCGTTGGATAAAACGAGCGTGAGTTTGACAAGGTTTAGAATCTGGGCAAATTAACGCATCTAATACTGATAGTTCACATTTCATATGCATTTATAGCATCCATATTTTGTGTCTTTGTGGTGTGTTTGATTTAAACTAGTTGCATTTTACATCATTTTGTGTTAGTGTGCAGCTATGTGTGTGTTAGGATCAATTGGAAGGATAATGAAGCAAAAACACCACATTTGGTAGCCGAGCATCACTCCAAGCATGGAGACGGATTTGATGAGTTAATTTGAAGTCCAAATGAAGTATCTAAGACATGTTTGGTTGCTGGAATTTCAGGAAGTTATGTGGAGGGAAAAATGGTGTAATTCGGCCATATTGGGAGATTTTATGCATGGCACATGCATTGGATTCAGATAGGGAAAGTTTAACACACCTTGCCATGCATTTGGTTACCCTTTTACCCCCCCCCCCCCATTTAGTTACACCATTCAGCCACAATTACACCACAAATTCACCCATGCCGTCAGTTTTATATTCATTCAAACCTGCCCTTGCAGTCATTCCACATGCTTCTTCATTTAAAATTACCACATGCATGCCCATTCAACCCCATGCCGTGCACTATCTATTTCAGAATTTGAATTACCCATCATTACACTCACTTGGATCTCATATTCTACATTTGTTGAGATCCAATCTTGGATCTAAAATCTGAAAAGCTACTCCATCCATTCCTTATAAGTGAAGCCTTCAAGAAATCTGAAAACATTCCTTACCCCATATTACATTACATTCCATACTCTACATTCTACACTTTCATTCTATTCGAAACCTACATTCCATACTACTCCCATTGCATCTCTCACACACCAAAACACTCCATTTTCTGTCCATTCTCTACCATTTTCACTCAGACCATTCAACCTTAGCCGTGCCACAACCATCCATAACACACTTGGAGGAGCCACACCATACTTGGAGGAGCTTGCACCGAAGGTCACTCTCAAGGGATCTTCAACACGGTTTTGCTTCAAGGGGTTCTTCTTCTTAATTCTATGTACACTCATGTTATATTTCTATGTCAAATCTTTGTAAACATGAAGTGTAACTAATCTCCTTCTAGGGATTTGATGTAGCCTAGCAAGACTGCCATGTAACTCATTTGGAATGCTTAGTTTTATCTTTCTATTTCTTGTGTCATTCTCTGATTTAATTGTAACCTTATGTGTTGATTTTAATGTTTGATCACCATTCGAATTAACCATAGGTTGTATAGCCAATCTTATAGCACACATCATGCATAACCTTGGCAGAAATGGGAATGATTAAAGGGGATGTTTTGCAAACATCATGCCGAGTGTTCCCTTGGTTTTGTGAAAGTTTCTTGTGCATAACACATTCTTGATTAGGAATCCAAGTTGCATATCACAACTAGGTTCATGTTTAAGAATATTTAATCAAATCCACACATCATATGGTTGATTATATCTAAGTGAAACAAACTCAAGAAATTGATAGATTGCTAAGCATAAATCTGAGTTAACAAACATGGAATTAGTTTAGCTATGGCGAAACCGAATCCCTAGATTCATCTCCTTTAGTTTCACCTCCCTAGCTCCTTCTCTCTAGTGATACAATCCCTAGCCTCAACTCCCTCGGTTCTACCTGATTTTATTACTTGTTGCTTCATTTACTTGTAGCCATTTCATGTCCGTATGTTTCAAGATACAACATCAAATCTGTTTAAATTGATTAGTTCTAGGTTCTAGTAAGTTTCTTGCAAAACAAGTGGTTATATAGGTCTAATTAGTCCCTGTGGATTCGACACCCTTACTTGTGTTCTTATACTCAACATGTTTGTAGCACTAGGAAGGAAAAACCTCAACAAAAATGGCGCCGTTGCCGGGGACTGATTTCAGTCCCTTGTAATTGCTTGTTTTGCTATTTAAACTTTGTTATTTTCATTCTAAGTAGAGTTTAGTTTTGATTTCTGTTTAATCTTGTTTGCTTTGTTTGTTTTAGGTAGTATATGTCACATAGACTTGTTGAGTTGGGCCAAAGAATTGAACGTTTGAAAGGCAACACTTTGGACAACTTTGTGCCATCTAGTTCATCCCTTGTCCGAGAAGAAGAGGAAGGAACTTCATCTAGTTCCACAAGTGCAACTTCTGAGCACATTCATTGGGAAAGAGAAGAGATGGCAGCCAACCAAGATGAACTTAGAGCCTTGGAGGACTTTGCACAACCAATCATACCAAATTCTCCTTCATGCATCTTGCTCTCCACCGAAGCTAGAAACTATGATCTTAAGTCTTCACATTTTCATATGCTTCCCTCATTTTATGGCATACCTAATGAAGATCCTTTAGCTCATGTTAAAGAGTTTTACAATGTTGTGAGTGGTTTACCTTTGCAGGGAGTAAGTGAAGCAAACTTGAGGATGAGAGTGTTTCCTTACACTTTGAAAGACAAGGCCAAGAGTTGGTTGATGACCTTAGCTCCGGGTTCACTCACCACATGGGATGCCGTGGCTAAGAAATTCTTGGAGAAGTTCTTCTCCACTCAAAAGACAGCCACATTAAGGGGACAAATCTTCAACTTCAAACAAGATGATGGAGAACCTTTCAATGAGTGTTGGGAGCGTTTTAAAGGACATTTGCTACAATGTCCACACCATGGGTTACCTCTTCACTTACAAATGCAAATTTTTTATGATGGATTAACCCAAACATGTCAATCCACAGTTGATAATGCCGCAGGTGGTGCTTTGAAGAAAAAGAATGCTCAAGAGTCTTACAACATTTATGAGATGTTGGGATCTAATGCTCAACACAAAGATGTAAGGGGTAAGAAACTTGGAGTGTATGAAACAAGTTCTAACCATGATCTTTCTTTGCAGGTAGCTAACCTAGAAAGAAAGCTTGAATCCGTGCTCAACTTGGTGCCAACACTAAATGAGGTGTGCGCCATTTGCAACATACCAAGCCACCCTACTCATCAATGTCCATCTAGGGAGGCCTATCCCGAGTTTGTTCAAGAACAAGTAAACCTCATGAACTCTTACAATCAAAGGCCAAGGAATGATGCATTTTCAAACACATATAATCCGGGGTGGAGAGATCATCCCAACTTTTCATGGAAGAACAACAACAACTACCAAAATTTCCAACCAAGACCTCCCAATGCCAACCAAAATCAAGTCCAAAACTTCCAACCAAGACCTGCCCCTACACTTGAGGATACGGTTAAGTTGTTAGCTCAAAACACATTGCAATTCCAACAAGCCACAAATAGCACTTTCCAACAACATTCGGCTGCCCTAACCAAAATGGAGACACAATTGGGACAAATTGCAGATGCCTTGAACCAAAGAGAGGTTGGCAAGTTTCCAAGCCAACCCGTGATACTCCAAAGGAACCAAGAGCAAGCCAAAGCAATAACTACACTAAGAAATGGTAAGGTTATTGATAATAGAGTTGGAAATGAAGTTACTAATGAATTTGATCATGTGAATGTAGGTGTAAATGAGAAACCAAATGAGGAACCAAGCCAAGCTTCTTCCTCAAATGAAGCACCAAACCTTCACAAGGCCGAGAAGCCTTACACTCCACCAATACCATTCCCTGGAAGACTTGCCAAGGGCAAGCAGGATAAGTCATTTAAAGAGATTTTTGATATTCTAAGTAAGGTGAATGTTAACTTACCTTTGCTTGATGTCATTAGGAACATGCCGGCTTATGGGAAATTCTTCAAGGAGTTAAACAACTACAAAAGGAAGTATGGACCACATGAGAAGGTAGTGGTGTCGGAGAATGTAAGTGCGGTGTTGCAAAGAAAACTTCCACCAAAGCTCAAAGATCCGGGAAGTTTTTCAATCAACATAACCATAGGAGACAAGAAAGTAGAGAAGGCCATGCTTGATTTGGGTGCTAGCATCAACTTAATGCCATACTCCGTGTACCTTCAATTAGGTTTGGGGGAATTGAAGGCCACAACCATTTCACTACATCTTGCGGACAGATCCGTGAAGTATCCAAGAGGTATAGTAGAGGACATTCTAGTTCAAATTGATAAACTAATCTTGCCTGTGGATTTTGTAGTGTTGGACATGGAAGAAGCACCTATACATGATAGAGAGTTGCCTATTTTGCTTGGAAGACCATTCATGGCCACGGCCAAGACCATCATTGATGTGCAAAATGGACTCCTCACTATGACAGTGCTAGGAGAGACCGTCCAATTCAAAGTGTTTGAGTCTCTTGCTCATCCTTCTTCATCTCTTGATTGCTATGCCATTGATGTGCTTGATTCACTTGTTTTCTCTAAGTTCTTGCAGGCACAATCCAATGAACCATTACAAACTGTTTTAACTCAATCTCAAGATGAGTTTGATGATGAAGATGCACTCATGTGTGGTTGCTGCCTTGGAAGCATTAGCACCGTATCCTTTTAATGTTTCACCTCTTGTAGAGTCATTAGAACCATCAAGGTCACATTTAATCCCTTCCATTGTTAAGGCACCTAAACTTGAACTTAAACCACTTCCACCACATCTAAAATATGCATATCTAGCTGAATTTGAAACTCTACCTGTTATCATAGCCTCGGACCTAACACCTAATGAAGAAGATAAACTACTTAGGGTGTTAAAAGAGTCCAAATCGGCTATTGGTTGGTCTATTGCAGATATCAAGGGAATAAGCCCTACTAGGTGCATGCATAGGATCCTCTTGGAGGATGGAGCAAAGACAACCCGTGAGCCACAAAGAAGGCTCAATCCACACATGAAAGAAGTTGTTAGGGATGAAGTCTTGAAGTTGTTAGATGTGGGGATCATATATCCCATTTCTGATAGCAAATGGGTGAGTGCCATTCAAGTGGTACCAAAGAAGGTGGGAATCTCAGTAATGAGAAATGAAAACCAAGAACTTGTGCCCACAAGACCCACGGCTAGTTGGAGAGTTTGCACCGATTACAGGAAGTTGAATTCTAACACTAGAAAAGATTACTTTCCCATGCCTTTCATAGATCAAATGCTTGAGAGATTGGCAGGTTATTCACATTATTGTTTTCTTGATGGTTACTCAGGTTACAATCAAATTGCAATTGCCCCCGAGGATCAAGAGAAAACTACATTCACTTGCCCCTTTGGCACATTTTCATATAGGAGAATGCCCTTTGGACTTTGCAATGCCCCGGCCACATTCCAAAGATGTATGTTGGCAATCTTTTCTGACATGGTGGAAAGGTTCATTGAGGTATTCATGGATGATTTTTCAGTGTTTGGTTCTTCTTTTGATGAATGTCTTAACCATCTCTCTTTGGTGCTTCAAAGATGCCAAGAAACAAATTTGGTTCTCAATTGGGAAAAATGCCAATTCATGGTGAAACAAGGCATTGTTTTGGGACATGTAATCTCTAGCAAAGGAATGGAGGTAGACAAAGCCAAAATTGACATTATCAACACTATGGCAGCTCCTACAACCGTGAAGGGAGTGAGAAGTTTCTTAGGGCATGCAGGCTTTTATAGACGTTTCATTAAGAACTTTTCAATGATAACTCGGCCTTTATGTAATTTGTTAGCTAAAGATGTTGTGTTTCACTTTGATAAAGCTTGTTTGGATGCATTCAATACTTTGAAACATGAACTAACCTCGGCTCCTATCATTATGGCACCAGATTGGTCTCTACCTTTTGAATTGATGTGTGATGCCTCTGATTATGCTATTGGTGCAGTTTTAGGACAAAGGGTGAACAAGCTCCCACATGTGATCTATTATGCAAGCCGGACTCTAAATGATGCTCAACTTAACTACTCCACAACTGAAAAGGAATTGCTTGCTATTGTCTTTGCTTTAGAGAAGTTTAGGTCATATCTTGTGGGATCTAAAGTCATTGTGTTTTCTGATCATGCAGCCCTTAGGTATTTGATGACAAAGAAGGATGCTAAACCGCGCCTAATTAGATAGATACTCTTACTACAAGAGTTTGATTTGGAAATTCGAGATAAGAAGGGAAGTGACAATGTTGTGGCTGACCATTTGTCTAGGCTTGATGAGAACCATGGAGTTGGACAACCCTTGCCTCTAAATGAATCATTTCCAGATGAACAACTCTTTGTTGTTCAAGAAAAGGAACCATGGTATGCTGATTTTGTCAATTACCTTGCTTGTGGTGTATTTAGAGATGACATTTCTTTTCAGGAAAGAAAGAAGTTCCTTGCCATGGTAAAGCATTACATTTGGGATGAACCATACTTGTTTAAGTATTGTCCTGACCAAATCATTAGGAGATGTGTCCCGGAGAGTGAGCAACAAAGCATTCTAACATTTAGCCACACATTGGCATGTGGAGGACATTTTGGTGCCAAAAAGACATCCCTAAAGGTTTTACAATCTGGTTTCTTTTGGCCTACTTGATGTGAAAATTAGATTGACACTCAAATTAAACCCTATGGATGACAATTGTAGTATATGAGCAAATAGGGATCGTTCTAGACCGGGGATTAACTAGGGATGCTAATCAATGTGAAACTGACTTAAAAACTTACAAACACAATGTAAGACACTAAACTAGACTCAAAGAATGCAAAACTAGAGTTTAAAACACTAAAACAAAGCAAAAGACTCAAAACAGCCCAGAAACACAATCTAAATGTATTTCTAGCTAATCTAACACTTTAAAATAAATGGGGGATTGGTTTTGACGAATTTAGAAATAAAACAGAAACTTAAAAACAAAACAGATTCTAAACAGATTTTGGTGAATTGAATGGATTGAGAAACTAGTTAGAGGGTTCCTTATCCACACATGAACATATGTATACAACTTGATTCCCAGTTATGATTTCAATGAACTTATGAATGACGATGCCCCAAATTAATTGTATTGAACTAATTAATTCTCAGATTTCCCTAATTTCATTGAATTGAATGGAATACGCAATGCAACCAAATTATTCCTCATCAAAGTCCCTAACTATGGAATACGCATGATAGAGACATTCAACAAGAATCATTAAATTCAATGGAAATCATAAACAACGACTAGGCATTCATAACTATGGAATACGCATGTTAATCCAACCTAGGGTTTACTAAACATAATCGTGACTAGCGATCTTTACTACTCATGAATATAAGTTAATAACGATTAGGTGAAATTCCCTTATATCCTAGCATCAAGTTTAAGCATGCAAATTAAGTGTCGACCCTCAACCCACATACATAAACAAGTTCTTAATCAAAACAGAAAAGTAAACCACATCCAAAGTTCATGAATTCATAATCTGGAGTAAATCAAATCATAACCAACATATGTCCATGGCTTCAAATTCGCCTCTAACTATAAAGAAATTAGTTCCACATGTTTAACATAATTGAACAACGAATTAAATTAAACATGAAAACAGAAACAAGGATAGAAAGAACTCCAAACACTCCAATGGTGGCAGATTCTTGCATAAGCCTTCTTCTCCCCCTTGGACTGCACGGTGCACTCTTCTCCTAGCCTCCAAAGGTGGTGCGCACGGTGGTGTGGTGGTAGCAAGGGCACGGTGGTGATGGTGGAGTGGTGGTAGGCACGGTGGTGATGGGTGGTGTGTATGAAAGCTTGCGGATCAATGGATGGAAGAAGGGAGTGTGCGGCACTTTGTAATTTCTGGATGGAGGAGTGAATGATCGGTGCGGCACACATAAGCACATGTATATATAGGCACCCTAACCCTAGATAAATCAGATTAGGGCTTGGATTTAATTTAATTGATGGATTAGGCCTCCTAAGTGTAGCAGAAATTGTAAATCCAATAAGGAGAGGGGTTTATGGCCCAATTAACCCAAATTCACAAGGGATTGGGCTAATTAAATCTGAAATCCAAGGGGAATTAGGACCTAGGGTGCGGCAGCTAGGGATAGGATGATAAGGCTTCTAGAAAGCCTTGCAAGGCAAGGGAGAATAGGAATTCTAGAAGGGAAGGGTGCGGCACCTTTGTAGGGATTAGGATAGGCCTTCTAGAAAGCCTAATCCCTTAGAAACTAGGTGAACTTACAGCCAAAGCAAGGGAAAGCTCTAGAATCTTCTAATTGTTTCCAACAATGTTTAGGGAACCTTTGTGCACTAGGATTAGGAAAACTAATCCTTCTTCATCTTGGAATTCTTTTTCCTTCTAGAACTAGGAAACTTCATTGTTGCTGTAACTTGAGGCCATTTGGGGTTTAACTTTCCTACTTCAAGTAGGAAACCTTGTTTGAGTAGGAAACTTCATTCTTCTAGGTTTCCCAATTCAACTAGGAAACCAATTTCAACTAGGATTCCTAATTCAACTAGGAAACCCAATTTAGCTAGGATTCCATCTTCATTTGGGATTTTCCTACTCCAACTAGGAAACCTTGCTCAAGTAGGATTCATCATCTTCAAGTCTTCAATTTCGTCCATCCTTTTGGCTCCAAGCATACGATATCCATTCCAAGCTCTAATTTGCTCCAAAAGGCTCCAAAATGCCTCCTTTTGCATACTTTGCCCTTATAACCTGAAAATACATAAAACTAGCTTAAAAGACTATTTTACTAAGGAAAACAATGTAAATGCACAAGAACAAGCTAAACTAAGGTGCATAAATATGCCCCTATCAAATTCCCCCACACTTAGCTTTTGCTAGTCCTCGAGCAAAACGAAACGAAACAAAGTAAACAACACAAAACACACAACTGAACACAACCTAAACCTTCCAACAATCGCCTCAGGGATTTCCAATTCACATGACATGTTAAAAATCATCATTCCCACAGATTTTGGCCATCTTTACGCTTAAGCACATACTTAATTATAGTCACTACTTACTAGTTCCCAATTAACCAATTAAAACGATGTTTTGAGTGTAGTAACATGCCTTAGAGAATTCCCTCAATTCCTTACTAGATAAGCACTCAATCTTCACTTAGATTTTCTAACTACACACCCTACACTAGTTATATGTGAGCAGATTGATGTAAATATGAAAACGAATGCTCACATATATGTATAACAAGAAAAGCCTTTTCTGGAGTAAATAACATGTTTAGATATGATCTCATGAATGGAATGCTACTACTTAGATGCGAGAACCGGTGACACCTATATGCTCATACCCAATTCAAACTCCACAAATTGAAACACACAACACTCAAGATTAAAGTCAAGGGTTGTAACGGGGCTTGGGGAGTTGGCTAACAATGAAAGGATAGGGAAAACAAACGTTCTTTAAGCAATAGCAAGCAAAGTAATGAAATAGACTTAGAATTCCAATTAGCATCCAAAAATCAACTTTTAAAGACAAAGGGAAGATTCGAGCAACACTTAGGGCCGAAATTCAATGTTTTGGACCCTTCCTTCAACAACCAACACTTAAGAACTTTTTTTTCATATCTTTTCAACTTCTTTTTCATCCTTTTCACAACTTTTCTTTTTTTTCTTTTGTTTCTTTTCTACTTTTCTATTTCGTGCCTTATTCAAGACTTTGGCACACTCACACAAAACTCACTTCCCCCACACTTGTTTTCTGCCCACAATGCCCAAAAGGAATTCAACTTTAGTCATGCTTTACTATGCTTCAAGAACAAAGGCATGGATGGTCCTAATCTAGGCTAGGTGAGGATAATGTGGGTTAACAAAGAACATTGGCTAAACAAGGCTCAACGGGGTTAAAACCTACAAAACACAATGACATAGGGAGATATGGCCATTTGGCTATGGTGGTCACTACACAACTTTTATCTTGAATATGTGTTATGCTCATCAATAACATGCTTTGAATGAATTAAGTATGAGTTCTAGTGTTTGGAACTAAATGATGAAACGCTTTCTAAGTAGTAACCGAGCAAAGAATGATGAGATCATGCAACGACTTTAGAAAACAAAAATGCACAGATTATTAACTCTCCAAATAAACGTTTAGGCTCAAGTCTCTCAAGGTTGTAGCGTTAGTTTGAGTTCCTTCCTTCAAGCATGTTACAAAAACTGATTTTTCCTTTATGATTACATGTGAATTCATAAGTTATAACCACAACCAAGCATAAACCAAAGAGTAAATCAAACTTGCATCCATGTTTACAACTCTCTTTAACAGTCATGCAATTACAAACCGAATCCTCATCATTGTGTTGGAAGGTACCCTAAGACACAATCAAACACACAAAAACAACTCTTTTTAGGTTTTTAGAACAATTTTTCAAATTTTTATTGGATTTTCGGATTTTTGAATCAAAACACACTAAAACAGCTTAAAAACGCTTAAAAACACTTAAAAACAGCAAGGAACAACATTTAGAAGTTATGAGTGCTAAACCCTACGAATTTGCATCAAAACACTTTGGTTACCCCCCCACACTTAAATCAAACATTGTCCTCAATGTTTCAAACATAGATTAACACAAAAACAACCAAATAACACAACTAGCAAACATAACACAAATGGCAAAGTATAAGCAATAAAGAGAAGGGTTAGGAACGCAAATCTGGGTTCGGAGTAAAAGTGCCTTCTTCGCTTGTTTCAACACATGGGTTGCCTCCCAAGAAGCGCTTGCTTTAACGTCTTCCAGCCGGACGGTACCTCCGTTTAAGCTTGATTAGGGCCTACGGCATGGAGGGGTACCTCCTCCACGACATGCTCCTCAAACGCGTCGTAATAGGGCTTCAATCGATGCCCATTCACTTTGAACTCTTGCTGCGTCCTTGAACTTTTTATTTGCACTGCACCATGAGGGAAAACATTAGTGACAATAAAAGGACCAACCCATTTGGAACGCAACTTACCCGGGAACAACCGAAGGCGAGAATTGAACAACAACACTTTCTGCCCAATAGAGAATGTCTTGGCACGAATCATCTTGTCATGGAACGCCTTCGTTTTCTCCTTGTATATCCGGGCATTCTCATAAGCTTCATTCCGGATTTCATCAAGCTCACACAATTGAAGCTTCCTATGTAAACCTGCGGCATCATGATCCATATTGAATGTTTTGACGGCCCAATGTGCACGATGCTCTAACTCGACGGGAAGATGGCATGGCTTCCCATAGATGAGCCGAAAAGGTGACATCCCAATTGGGGTTTTGTAGTCAGTGCGATACGCCCACAATGCATCGTTCAAGCGCAAACTCCAATCCTTCCTTGTCGGCCCCACGGTCTTCTCTAGAATCTGCTTGATTTCCCTATTCGAAACCTCGGCTTGCCCACTCGTTTGAGGATGATAAGGTGTGGCCACCTTATGTGTGACATTGTACTTCTTGAGCAACGCCTCGATGGTACGGTTACAAAAATGGGACCCTCCATCACTCATTAGCACTCTTGGCATTCCAAACCTTGCAAAAATGTTAGTTTTCACAAAATCTGCAACCACTCGAGAATCATTAGTTCGGGTGGCTTTTGCTTCCACCCATTTCGACACATAATCTACAGCAAGCAATATGTAAAGAAAACCATGTGACGAAGGAAAGGGACCCATAAAATCAATACCCCACACATCAAAGATTTCAACACTAAATATTGGGGTTTGCGGCATTTGTTGTTTAGGACCAATATTGCCCGTTCTTTGGCATCTATCACAAGACATGCAAAATGTTCTAGCATCCCTAAAGATGGTAGGCCAATAGAAACCACAGTCTAACACCTTAAGTGCTGTTCTTTGTGTGCCAAAGTGTCCCCCACAAGCATAAGTGTGACAAAAAGTTAAGATAGCATTAAACTCAGAATCGTGCACACACCTACGTATAATTTGATCAGGGCAATACTTCCATAAATACGGGTCATCCCACACATAAAACCGTGCCTCTTTCTTCAATTTATCACATTGGTGTTTAAGTAATTCACTAGGAACATGTTTAGACACCAAATAATTCACCAAATCAGCATACCATGGTTCACTTACCTCGATGGACATCAATTGCTCATCTGGGAATGTCTCTATGATAGGCACGGCATCCTCCTCATTCACCATGCGGCTCAAGTGGTCAGCCACCACGTTCTCACTTCCTTTCTTATCCCGGATTTCGATATCGAACTCTTGGAGAAGAAGCATCCACCGAATGAGTCGTGGTTTGGCCTCCTTCTTGGTGAACAAGTACTTCAACGCTGCATGGTCAGTATAGATAATTACTTTAGTACCAAGCAAATAAGAACGGAATTTATCTAAAGCAAATACAACAGCAAGAAGTTCTTTCTCAGTGGTAGAATAATTCAATTGTGCATCGTTTAAAGTCCGGGATGCATAATAGATAACATGCGGCTTCTTGTCCTTCCTCTGCCCCAAAACATCTCCTAATGCATAATCGGATGCATCACACATAAGTTCAAAAGGAAGGCTCCAATCCGGTGGCATTATGATAGGGGCCGAAGTTAGCATTTCCTTGAGGTGTTTGAACGCCTTCTCACACTCCTCGTTAAAGTCAAACGCCACATCTTTTTGGAGGAGACGGCAAAGAGGATTTGAGATCTTGGAGAAGTCCTTGATAAACCGCCTATAAAATCCTGCATGACCAAGAAACGAACGAATCTCTCGAACCGAAGTAGGAGAGGGTAAGTAGCGTACAAGATCTATTTTCGATTTATCCACTTCTATTCCTCTTTCTGAAACAATATGCCCTAAAACTATGCCTTGTCTAACCATAAAATGACATTTTTCCCAATTAAGCACAAGGTTAGTTTCTACACATCGTTTCAAGATTATCGTGAGATTTTCCAAACAACCATCGAATGAATCACCAAATACACTGAAATCATCCATAAATACCTCAATTATCTTTTCCACAAAATCTGAAAAGATACTTACCATACACCTTTGAAATGTAGCCGGAGCGTTGCATAACCCAAAAGGCATGCGACGATAGGCAAAGGTACCAAAGGGGCACGTGAAAGTTGTCTTTTCTTGGTCATCCGGAGCTATGACAATCTGATTATATCCAGAATAACCATCAAGGAAACAATAGAAAGAATGACCGGCTAACCTTTCAAGCATTTGATCGATGAACGGCAAAGGGAAGTTGTCCTTCCTTGTGGTGGCGTTGAGCTTCCTATAATCGATGCACACACGCCAACCTGTTTGGATACGGGTTGGCACAAGCTCATTCTCGGCATTCTTCACCACTGTCACTCCGGATTTCTTTGGGACACATTGCACCGGTGACACCCAACGGCTATCAGAGATCGGATAAATCACTCCACAATCAAGAAGTTTGATGATCTCTTTCTTCACAACTTCCATCATTGGAGGGTTGAGACGGCGCTGAGCCTCTCGAGTTGGTTTAGCCCCCTCCTCTAGAAGTATGCGATGCATGCACGTCGTAGGGCTAATTCCCCTAATGTCGGCCAAAGTCCACCCAATGGCCGTTTTGTGCTCTTGCAACACACGGATCAACTTCTCCTCCTCTAATGCCGTGAGTGAGGAGGAGACAATGACGGGCAACGTCTCGTTGTCTCCCAAAAAGACGTACTTTAAATGATCGGGCAACGGTTTAAGTTCAAGTACGGGTGCCTGAATCACTGAGGGTAACAACTTATTAGTGGAAATGGGAATTGCACTTAGGTTAGAAGGCTTACCATGGTGTTGAGGTAATGACTCAAGGGCAGCCACTATCTCGGCCTCCTCTTCACTTCTAGGCACGGCAAAACCAGATTTTTGCCCAAGTCCTTGTGCAATGGTTGTTTCAAGTGTATCCCTCTCCAAGGAATCAAGGAAATCCTGCGCCAAATCATCAATTATATCAATAGAAAAACAAGAATGATCATCCTTAGGAAATTTAATACTTTCAGAAAGATTGAAATCAATGACTTCCCCATCAAATTCCATCGTTAAAGTTCCTTTACACACATCTATCTTGGTGCGGGCTGTTTTCATGAAGGGTCTCCCTAATAAAATCGGCAATGGGGTAGAATGGGGTGCATCCTCCATGTCAAGTACATAGAAATCCGCTAGGAATATCAAATTACCAACCTGCACCAAAACATCTTCCAAAACACCCTTTGGATATGCGTTAGAACGATCGGCTAACTGAATAATCACACCATCATTTTTAAGCTCACCTAAGTTCATAGATGCATAAACAGAGTATGGCATAACATTAATTGAAGCCCCTAAGTCTAACATGCATTGTTCAAACTTAGTATTACCAATAACGCATGGAATTGTAAAACTACCCGGATCTTTGCATTTAGGGGGTAATTTCCTTTGTAACACAGCAGACACATTCTCACTTACCTGAACCACTTCTTTGTTCGAAATCCTTCTCCTTGTTGTACAAAGTTCTTTTAAAAACTTAGCATACCTCGGAACTTGCTTAATTGCATCAAGGAGCGGGATATTGACTTGAACTTTCCGGAAGGTCTCAAGAATGTCCTTCTCGGCTTCTTCCTTCTTTGATTGCCTAAACCTGCCAGGAAAGGGCACATTTAGTGGAATAGAACTAGAAAAAGTCGAATTGGGACTTACTTTGGTGTTTGGGGACGGCTTAGGAGGGTTAGATGGTGGCGGCAAGGATTGTTCATCCTTGGCCGTGAGATTTGGTCCCTGTACTTCCTCTTGCAGCAACTTGTCCTCCTCTTCTTGACTTGATTTGGATGGCTTTGAATTGTTTCCAACCTGCTTACCGCTTCGTAACAAGATTGCCTTGGCGGTTTCAAATCCGCCCTTAGGATTCATCACGGTTCCACTAGGCAATTTACCTTGTTCTCTAATCTGCCCCATAAACTCGGCAATTTGGCCCATTTGCTTCTCCAAATTGTCCACTCGTTTGTCTTGGATATGTCTCTCTTTATTTTGAGTTTGTACTTCCTGCGTCAAAGTAGTAAGTAACTTAACAACTTGATCACTATCCAAAGACATACCTGAACTCGTTGGGCCGGATTGCACTTGGTTTTGATTTGGAACGAATGGCTTTGTATAGAAGCCCGGTGGTTGCTGCCTAAATCCTCCTTGTTGTTGGGGTTGTTGAGGATCCCGCCATTTGAAATTTGGATGGTCTCTCCACCCCGGATTGTAGGTGTTTGAGTATGGATCATGGCGTGGTTGGTTTTGGCTCCCAAAACCCGCGGCATTGGCAGATTCCCATCCCCCACTCTCAAGCAATTGAGGGCATTGATCATTGGCATGTCCTTGCATGGAGCACACGCCACAAACACTTGGTCCATGTATCTTCATTCCCTCGGCCAACTGAGAAACAATAGAAGTGAGGTTAGCTAATTGGGATTGAATGTCGGATGAAGAACTTACCTCATTCACTTGTGGCCGTGGGGAGTCCCTTTGTCCAACTCCTTCGTATTGTTGTGCATTATGCGCTCGGTTGGCAATTAGAACTTTTGCAGCCCCCGGAGTCTTATCCACCAACGCACCTCCCGCCGATGCATCAAGCATTTGACGTTCCATGGGAAGGAGTCCTTCGTAGAAGTATTGAATGAGCAGCTCCTCCTTCATTTGATGCTGTGGACATGAAGCAACAAGTGATTTAAAGCGTTCATAATAAGAAGGAAAGGACTCACCTTGATTTTGTTGGATACCACTAATCCGTTTCCTCAAGAGAATGACTCTTGAAGTTGGGAAAAATTTCTCCAAGAAAGCTCTTTTCATGCTATCCCAAGATGTAACCGTTCCGGGTGCTAACTCGAAGAGCCAATCCTTAGCCTTTTCCAAAAGTGAGAATGGAAAAGACTTCATCATCAGAATGTTCCCATCGACATTTAGAGGTGTCATGCTCGAACAAACCACCTCGAACTCCTTGAGATGCTTGTTGGGATCCTCCATGGAAAGCCCATGGTATTTCGGAATATGGTGCAACAAACTCGACTTCAACTCAAACTCAGCGGTCTTGCCTAGGACAGCCGCGGGGTATTGAATGCATAATGGTGCGGCATTGGTCAACCCCGAGGCTGAGAGCTCTTTAATGGTCCGATTGTCCACTGCCATAACTTCTTCTTCTTCCTCAAACTCCGATTCGGCCTCTGAACTTGAACTAGGTTCACTAGGTTCGGGATGCCTCCTCTTTCTTCTCAAATCACGTTCAAAATCGTCGTTAAAGTCGAAGATACGTGCATGCACAGTTTGAGAACTCCGCGTCATGCACTAGTACCTAAACCAAGAAAACAAAACAACATAAGAAAACAAGATAAATTAACTAAAAACACACGGCAGAACACAAGGGATTAGCAAGTTTGCTAATCCCCGGCAACGGCGCCAAAATTTGATGTGAAAATTAGATTGACACTCAAATTAAACCCTATGGATGACAATTGTAGTATATGAGCAAATAGGGATCGTTCTAGACCGGGGATTAACTAGGGATGCTAATCAATGTGAAACTGACTTAAAAACTTACAAACACAATGTAAGACACTAAACTAGACTCAAAGAATGCAAAACTAGAGTTTAAAACACTAAAACAAAGCAAAAGACTCAAAACAGCCCAGAAACACAATCTAAATGTATTTCTAGCTAATCTAACACTTTAAAATAAATGGGGGATTGGTTTTGACGAATTTAGAAATAAAACAGAAACTTAAAAACAAAACAGATTCTAAACAGATTTTGGTGAATTGAATGGATTGAGAAACTAGTTAGAGGGTTCCTTATCCACACATGAACATATGTATACAACTTGATTCCCAGTTATGATTTCAATGAACTTATGAATGACGATGCCCCAAATTAATTGTATTGAACTAATTAATTCTCAGATTTCCCTAATTTCATTGAATTGAATGGAATACGCATTGCAACCAAATTATTCCTCATCAAAGTCCCTAACTATGGAATACGCATGATAGAGACATTCAACAAGAATCATTAAATTCAATGGAAATCATAAACAACGACTAGGCATTCATAACTATGGAATACGCATGTTAATCCAACCTAGGGTTTACTAAACATAATCGTGACTAGCGATCTTTACTACTCATGAATATAAGTTAATAACGATTAGGTGAAATTCCCTTATATCCTAGCATCAAGTTTAAGCATGCAAATTAAGTGTCGACCCTCAACCCACATACATAAACAAGTTCTTAATCAAAACAGAAAAGTAAACCACATCCAAAGTTCATGAATTCATAATCTGGAGTAAATCAAATCATAACCAACATATGTCCATGGCTTCAAATTCGCCTCTAACTATAAAGAAATTAGTTCCACATGTTTAACATAATTGAACAACGAATTAAATTAAACATGAAAACAGAAACAAGGATAGAAAGAACTCCAAACACTCCAATGGTGGCAGATTCTTGCATAAGCCTTCTTCTCCCCCTTGGACTGCACGGTGCACTCTTCTCCTAGCCTCCAAAGGTGGTGCGCACGGTGGTGTGGTGGTAGCAAGGGCACGGTGGTGATG
Organism: Crataegus laevigata; assembly: GCA_963580275.1. Classification (NCBI taxonomy): domain Eukaryota; kingdom Viridiplantae; phylum Streptophyta; class Magnoliopsida; order Rosales; family Rosaceae; genus Crataegus; species Crataegus laevigata. Next base: position 11,143,615 of record OY756954.1, read on the forward strand.
GTGGAGTGGTGGTAGGCACGGTGGTGATGGGTGGTGTGTATGAAAGCTTGCGGATCAATGGATGGAAGAAGGGAGTGTGCGGCACTTTGTAATTTCTGGATGGAGGAGTGAATGATCGGTGCGGCACACATAAGCACATGTATATATAGGCACCCTAACCCTAGATAAATCAGATTAGGGCTTGGATTTAATTTAATTGATGGATTAGGCCTCCTAAGTGTAGCAGAAATTGTAAATCCAATAAGGAGAGGGGTTTATGGCCCAATTAACCCAAATTCACAAGGGATTGGGCTAATTAAATCTGAAATCCAAGGGGAATTAGGACCTAGGGTGCGGCAGCTAGGGATAGGATGATAAGGCTTCTAGAAAGCCTTGCAAGGCAAGGGAGAATGGGACTTCTAGAAGGGAAGGGTGCGGCACCTTTGTAGGGATTAGGATAGGCCTTCTAGAAAGCCTAATCCCTTAGAAACTAGGTGAACTTACAGCCAAAGCAAGGGAAAGCTCTAGAATCTTCTAATTGTTTCCAACAATGTTTAGGGAACCTTTGTGCACTAGGATTAGGAAAACTAATCCTTCTTCATCTTGGAATTCTTTTTCCTTCTAGAACTAGGAAACTTCATTGTTGCTGTAACTTGAGGCCATTTGGGGTTTAACTTTCCTACTTCAAGTAGGAAACCTTGTTTGAGTAGGAAACTTCATTCTTCTAGGTTTCCCAATTCAACTAGGAAACCAATTTCAACTAGGATTCCTAATTCAACTAGGAAACCCAATTTAGCTAGGATTCCATCTTCATTTGGGATTTTCCTACTCCAACTAGGAAACCTTGCTCAAGTAGGATTCATCATCTTCAAGTCTTCAATTTCGTCCATCCTTTTGGCTCCAAGCATACGATATCCATTCCAAGCTCTAATTTGCTCCAAAAGGCTCCAAAATGCCTCCTTTTGCATACTTTGCCCTTATAACCTGAAAATACATAAAACTAGCTTAAAAGACTATTTTACTAAGGAAAACAATGTAAATGCACAAGAACAAGCTAAACTAAGGTGCATAAATATGCCCCTATCACTACTTTATTCAAAGATGCTTTTGATTTTTGTTCTAAGTGTGATAGGTGCCAGAAAATGGGGAACATAAGCCGAAGGAATGAGATGCCTTTGAACAACATTTTGGTGATAGAACTCTTTGATGTTTGGGGAATCGATTTCATGGGACCATTCCCATCTTCTTTTGGTTACTTGTACATCTTAGTGGCCGTAGATTATGTATCCAAATGGGTGGAGGCCATTGCTACAAGAACTAATGATCATAAGGTTGTTTTGAATTTTCTTAAAGATGTGATTTTTTGTAGGTTTGGAACACCAAGAGCTATTATTAGTGATGGTGGCACCCATTTCTGCAACAAACCTTTTGAATCCTTGATGAAGAAGTACAACATCAACCACAAAGTATCTACCCCGTACCATCCTCAAACCTCGGGCCAAGTGGAGATTAGCAATAGGGAGATCAAGAACATTTTGATGAAAACCGTGAGCCCTACAAGGAAGGATTGGTCATTGAGGTTGAATGATGCACTATGGGCATATAGGACAGCATACAAGACCCCCATTGGCATGAGTCCATATCGACTTGTGTTTGGGAAAGCTTGTCATTTGCCAATGGAGCTTGAACACCGTGCATATTGGGCCATCAAGAAGTTCAATTTTGATTACAAGGATGCGGGCATAGCAAGAAAGCTCCAACTTAATGAGTTGGAAGAACTTAGAAATGAGGCATATGAGAATGCCAAAATCTACAAGGAAAGGACTAAGCTCTATCATGACAAAGCCATCCTAAGGAAGGAGTTTCACCAAGGTATGAAAGTACTTTTGTTTGACTCACGTTTGAGACTTTTTCCAGGGAAATTGAAGTCTAGGTGGGTTGGACCATTCAAGGTGGTGCAAACATTCCCCCACGGGGCTGTGGAGATTGAGAACATGAAGAATGGCACCTCTTTTAAAGTCAATGGGCAGAGATTGAAACCATATTTGGACAATGTGGAGGATGAGCTAATGTATCAAGTTGTGGATTACATTGAGTTTACAACACCATGAACAAGCTCCCATGTCTTGCCTAGACATTAAATAAAGCGCTTGCTAGGAGGCAACCTAGTGTGGTTTGTGTTCTTTCCTTATGTTGTGACTATGTTGTTTCCATGCCATATTCTTTGCCTACTTACACTACATTCGAATGTAAACCTTGAGGACAATGTTTAAGATAGGTTTGGGGGTATTTATGTGGGATGGAAAATGTTGTTTTGGATAAGTGTTTCTGTTTTAGTGTTGAAAAGCATGTTTTAGTGTTTGTTTGTGTTTGTTTTGGTTAAATGTGTTTTTGCTTACTAATACAAATGTATATGAGAGCTATGTTTGCAAATAAACTTTGGGGTCACTATGAAAAGTTTTGTATTTTGTTGGCATGTATAAAGTTGTAAAACTTGAAGATATGATGATAGAGGTACCATACTCAAATTCAGAAAGAAGAATAGTGGAGACTACCCTAGTGAGTTATTTTGAGCCTAAATTGTTTCTTTGAGAGGGTTTAAAGTGTTTCTACTCCTATCTTTTCTTTCAAATTTCACTTTAAATGATCTCATTGCTTTATTTTGTTTGAATGCTAAGAATTACTCTCCTTTGTAGATACCTTGTGTTTAGTACCATTCATGAATGAACTCAATGAGATGATGTTAGGCTATGCATGTTTTAACTACTAAAAGGCTTAAATCCTATTCCTTTGTGTGTTCCATTCACCCTCTTTGCAGCCAAACACTTTTGCCTAATTCTTTCATCACCCAAACACCATACTCTACCCCATTTTAGCTCAATGCAAGCCGTACCTTATAGCTTGAGGAATACCATGGTGATAAACTCTAAAGGTAGCTTGAATAATAGAACAAGATTGTGGCGTGTACCGAAGACCTATGTGAAGTATCTTTCTAAAAAAAAAAAAAAAAAAAAGAAGTTAACAAAGAAGAGAATCAAGTGAAATCAAGTCCCAAATCTCCTCATTATAAGACATAGGTCTTGGACGCCAAAAATGAAGATGAAAGAAGATAAATGCAAGTGAAAAGCATGGACCTCAAGGACACTTTGGTACGCCCCAAGCTCTAGTATTCCATATCACTTCTTTGATAACCTACAACCTAAGCATTACATTACAACCTTGAGAAAGACCTAGTTGATCATTGAGGACGTATTCATGGGTGATGGTAAGTGTGTGGTTATCTATATTCTTAGCATTTAATTCATTTCATGAGATCTACTCAGAAATTGTGCTTTCATTTCAAGTTTCATATGTGAGAATTTTTGATTTCCTTTACATAACTTCTCTCACATATGCTAGTGGAGAGACTAAAAACCTTAGGATCTGAGTGAGAACTTGAGTGGAACCGTGAGGAATAGAGTTGAGGCGAATTCATTCTTAAGCATTTGGGTATGGTGACCTTGAAGTTGTAAGACATGGTGCACTATCTTTATACATTACACTTGATATGATTCTTTGGAATGGCAAGGCCTGTTGAGTTTGAGTGTAATACAAAGTTTTCATTGGTTTTGATTAGTTTGTTTAAAGCATGTTTAACCAAGTTGTTTGCAGATTTTGTTTTGTTTGAGGGTGTCATCGATATAAACCCTCAGGAGACACAACTCCTCCAACTAGGGACACCTAGGGGTTCAAAGGCTTGTTGCATATGCTCAATGCAATCGTTTAGTTAGATGTTAAATGTTTGTTAGATGTTAGTGTTTTGTGTGTTTTAATTCTAAGTTTGCTCGTGGACTAGCAAAAACCAGGTTTGGGGGTATTTGATAGTTCACATTTCATATGCATTTATAGCATCCATATTTTGTGTCCTTGTGGTGTGTTTGATTTAAACTAGTTGCATTTTACATCATTTTGTGTTAGTGTGCAGCTATGTGTGTGTTAGGATCAATTGGAAGGATAATGAAGCAAAAACACCACATTTGGTAGCCGAGCATCACTCCAAGCATGGAGACGGATTTGATGAGTTAATTTGAAGTCCAAATGAAGTATCTAAGACATGTTTGGTTGCTGGAATTTCAGGAAGTTATGTGGAGGGAAAAATGGTGTAATTCGGCCATATTGGGAGATTTTATGCATGGCACATGCATTGGATTCAGATAGGGAAAGTTTAACACACCTTGCCATGCATTTGGTTACCCTTTTACCCCCCCCATTTAGTTACACCATTCAGCCACAATTACACCACAAATTCACCCATGCCGTCAGTTTTATATTCATTCAAACCTGCCCTTGCAGTCATTCCACATGCTTCTTCATTTAAAATTACCACATGCATGCCCATTCAACCCCATGCCGTGCACTATCTATTTCAGAATTTGAATTACCCATCATTACACTCACTTGGATCTCATATTCTACATTTGTTGAGATCCAATCTTGGATCTAAAATCTGAAAAGCTACTCCATCCATTCCTTATAAGTGAAGCCTTCAAGAAATCTGAAAACATTCCTTACCCCATATTACATTACATTCCATACTCTACATTCTACACTTTCATTCCATTCGAAACCTACATTCCATACTACTCCCATTGCATCTCTCACACACCAAAACACTCCATTTTCTGTCCATTCTCTACCATTTTCACTCAGACCATTCAACCTTAGCCGTGCCACAACCATCCATAACACACTTGGAGGAGCCACACCATACTTGGAGGAGCTTGCACCGAAGGTCACTCTCAAGGGATCTTCAACACGGTTTTGCTTCAAGGGGTTCTTCTTCTTAATTCTATGTACACTCATGTTATATTTCTATGTCAAATCTTTGTAAACATGAAGTGTAACTAATCTCCTTCTAGGGATTCGATGTAGCCTAGCAAGACTGCCATGTAACTCATTTGGAATGCTTAGTTTTATCTTTCTATTTCTTGTGTCATTCTCTGATTTAATTGTAACCTTATGTGTTGATTTTAATGTTTGATCACCATTCGAATTAACCATAGGTTGTATAGCCAATCTTATAGCACACATCATGCATAACCTTGGCAGAAATGGGAATGATTAAAGGGGATGTTTTGCAAACATCATGCCGAGTGTTCCCTTGGTTTTGTGAAAGTTTCTTGTGCATAACACATTCTTGATTAGGAATCCAAGTTGCATATCACAACTAGGTTCATGTTTAAGAATATTTAATCAAATCCACACATCATATGGTTGATTATATCTAAGTGAAACAAACTCAAGAAATTGATAGATTGCTAAGCATAAATCTGAGTTAACAAACATGGAATTAGTTTAGCTATGGCGAAACCGAATCCCTAGATTCATCTCCCTTAGTTTCACCTCCCTAGCTCCTTCTCTCTAGTGATACAATCCCTAGCCTCAACTCCCTCGGTTCTACCTGATTTTATTACTTGTTGCTTCATTTACTTGTAGCCATTTCATGTCCGTATGTTTCAAGATACAACATCAAATCTGTTTAAATTGATTAGTTCTAGGTTCTAGTAAGTTTCTTGCAAAACAAGTGGTTATATAGGTCTAATTAGTCCCTGTGGATTCGACACCCTTACTTGTGTTCTTATACTCAACATGTTTGTAGCACTAGGAAGGAAAAACCTCAACAAATACGCTACGAAGATGCTAAAAATGAGTCGTCAATAGATCAAATTCTTATTTGGTCTCTAAAGTTCTCTATTTGTTAATTTGGAGTCTATTTGCACAGTTTTAAGCATTCGTTGGATAAAACGAGCGTGAGTTTGACAAGGTTTGGAATCTGGGCAAATTAACGCATCTAATACGCTACTAAGATGCTAAAAATGAGTCCTCAAAAGATCAAATACTTATTTGGTCTCAAAAGTTGTCTATTTGTTAATTTGGAGTCTATTTGCACAGTTTTAAGCATTCGTTGGATAAAACGAGCGTGAGTTTGACAAGGTTTCGAATCTCGGCAAATTAACGCATCTAATACGCTACTAAGATGCTAAAAATGAGTCCTCAAAAGATCAAATGCTTATTTGGTCTCAAAAGTTCTCTATTTTTTAATTTGGAGTCTATTTGCCCAGTTTTACGCATTCGTTGCATAAAACGAGCGTGAGTTTGACAAGGTTTGGAATCCAGGCAAATGAACGCATCTAATACGCTACGAAGATACTAAAAATGAGTCCTCAAAAGATCAAATACTTATTTGGTCTCAAAAGTTCTCTATTTGTTAATTTGGAGTCTATTTGCACAGTTTTAAGCATTCGTTGGATAAAGCGAGCGTGAGTTTGACAAGGTTTGGAATCTGGGCAAATTAACGCATCTAATACCCTACTAAGATGCTAAAAATGAGTCCTCAAAAGTTCAAATGCTTATTTGGTCTCAAAAGTTCTCTATTTATTTAATTTGGAGTCTATTTGCACAGTTTCAAGGATTCGTTGGATAAAACGAGAGTGAGTTTGACAAGGTTTCGAATCCAGGCAAATTAACGCATCTAATACCCTACTAAGATGCTAAAAATGAGTCCTCAAAAGTTCAAATGCTTATTTGGTCTCAAAAGTTCTGAATTTGTTAATTTGGAGTCTATTTGCACAGTTTTAAGCATTCGTTGGATAAAACGAGCGTGAGTTTGACAAGGTTTGGAATCTGGGCAAATTAACGCATCTAATACGCTACTAAGATGCTAAAAATGAGTCCTCAAAAGATCAAATGCTTATTTGGTCTCAAAAGTTCTCTATTTGTTAATTTGGAGTCTATTTGCACAGTTTTAAGCATTCGTTGGATAAAACGAGCGTGAGTTTGACAAGGTTTCGAATCTCGGCAAATGAACGCATCTAATACGCTACTAAGATGCTAAAAATGAGTCCTCAAAAGATCAAATGCTTATTTGGTCTCAAAAGTCTCTATTTTTTAATTTGGAGTCTATTTGCAAAGTTTTAAGCATTCGTGGGATAAAACAAGCGCAAGTTTGACATGTTTTGGAATCTAAGCAAATGAACGCATATAATACGCTACTAAGATGCTAAAAATGAGTCCTCAAAAGATCAAATGCTTATTTGGTCTCAAAAGTTCTCTAGTTATTTAATTTGGAGTCTATTTGCACAGTTTCAAGGATTCGTTGGATAAAACGAGCGTGAGTTTGACAAGGTTTCGAATCCAGGCAAATGAACGCATCTAATACGCTACTAAGATGCTAAAAATGAGTCCTCAGAAGTTCAAATGCTTATTTGGTCTCAAAAGTTCTCTATTTTTTTAATTTGGAGTCTATTTGCAAAGTTTTAAGCATTCGTGGGATAAAACAAGATGGTGAAAATGAACGCATATAATACCCTACTAAGATGGTGAAAATGAGTCCTCAAAAGATCAAATGCTTATTTGGTCTCAAAAGTTCTCTATTTTTTTAATTTGGAGTCTATTTGCAGAGTTTTAAGCATTCGTGGGATAAAACAAGATGGTGAAAATGAACGCATATAATACCCTACTAAGATGCTAAAAATGAGTCCTCAAAAGATCAAATGCTTATTTGGTCTCAAAAGTTCTCTATTTTTTAATTTGGAGTCTATTTGCAAAGTTTTAAGCATTCGTGGGATAAAACAAGCGCAAGTTTGACATGTTTTGGAATCTAAGCAAATGAACGCATATAATACGCTACTAAGATGCTAAAAATGAGTCCTCAAAAGATCAAAAGCTTATTTGGTCTCAAAAGTTCTCTAGTTATTTAGTTTGGAGTCTATTTGCACAGTTTCAAGGATTCGTTGGATAAAACGAGCGTGAGTTTGACAAGGTTTCGAATCCAGGCGAATCAACGCATCTAATACGCTACGAAGATACTAAAAATGAGTCCTCAAAAGATCAAATACTTATTTGGTCTCAAAAGTTCTCTATTTGTTAATTTGGGGTCTATTTGCACAGTTTTAAGCATTCGTTGGATAAAGCGAGCGTGAGTTTGACAAGGTTTGGAATCTGGGCAAATTAACGCATCTAATACCCTACTAAGATGCTAAAAATGAGTCCTCAAAAGTTCAAATGCTTATTTGGTCTCAAAAGTTCTCTATTTATTTAATTTGGAGTCTATTTGCACAGTTTCAAGGATTCGTTGGATAAAACGAGAGTGAGTTTGACAAGGTTTCGAATCCAGGCAAATTAACGCATCTAATACCCTACTAAGATGCTAAAAATGAGTCCTCAAAAGTTCAAATGCTTATTTGGTCTCAAAAGTTCTCAATTTGTTAATTTGGAGTCTATTTGCACAGTTTTAAGCATTCTTTGGATAAAACGAGCGTGAGTTTGACAAGGTTTAGAATCTGGGCAAATTAACGCATCTAATACGCTACTAAGATGCTAAAAATGAGTCCTCAATAGATCAAATGCTTATTTGGTCTCAAAAGTTCTCTATTTGTTAACTTGGAGTCTATTTGCACAGTTTTAAGCATTCGTTGGATAAAACGAGCGTGAGTTTGACAAGGTTTGGAATCTGGGCAAATTAACGCATCTAATATGCTACTAAGATGCTAAAAATGAGTCCTCAAAAGATGAAATGCTTATTTGGTCTCAAAAGTTGTCTATTTGTTAATTTGGAGTCTATTTGCACAGTTTTAAGCATTCGTTGGATAAAACGAGCGTGAGTTTGACAAGGTTTGGAATCTGGGCAAATTAACGCATCTAATATGCTACTAAGATGCTAAAAATGAGTCCTCAAAAGATCAAATGCTTATTTGGTCTCAAAAGTTCTCTATTTATTTAATTTGGAGTCTATTTGCACAGTTTCAAGGATTCGTTGGATAAAAGGAGCGTGAGTTTGACAAGGTTTCGAATCCAGGCAAATGAACGCATCTAATACGCTACTAAGATGCTAAAAATGAGTCCTCAGAAGTTCAAATGCTTATTTGGTCTCAAAAGTTCTCTAGTTATTTAATTTGGAGTCTATTTGCACAGTTTCAAGGATTCGTTGGATAAAACGAGCGTGAGTTTGACAAGGTTTGGAATCTTGGCAAATTAACGCATCTAATACGCTACTAAGATGCTAAAAATGAGTCCTCAAAAGATCAAATGCTTATTTGGTCTCAAAAGTTCTCTATTTGTTAATTTGGAGTCTATTTGCACAGTTTTAAGCATTCGTTTTATAAAACGAGCGTGAGTTTGACAAGGTTTCGAATCTCGGCAAATTAACGCATCTAATACGCTACTAAGATGCTAAAAATGAGTCCTCAAAAGATCAAATGCTTATTTGGTCTCAAAAGTTCTCTATTTTTTAATTTGGAGTCTATTTGCAAAGTTTTAAGCATTCGTGGGATAAAACAAGCGCAAGTTTGACATGTTTTGGAATCTAAGCAAATGAACGCATATAATACGCTACTAAGATGCTAAAAATGAGTCCTCAAAAGATCAAATGCTTATTTGGTCTCAAAAGTTCTCTAGTTATTTAATTTAGAGTCTATTTGCACAGTTTCAAGGATTCGTTGGATAAAACGAGCGTGAGTTTGACAAGGTTTCGAATCCAGGCAAATGAACGCATCTAATACGCTACTAAGATGCTAAAAATGCGTCCTCAGAAGTTCAAATGCTTATTTGGTCTCAAAAGTTCTCTATTTTTTTAATTTGGAGTCTATTTGCAAAGTTTTAAGCATTCGTGGGATAAAACAAGATGGTGAAAATGAACGCATATAATACCCTACTAAGATGGTGAAAATGAGTCCTCAAAAGATCAAATGCTTATTTGGTCTCAAAAGTTCTCTATTTGTTAATTTGGAGTCTATTTGCACAGTTTTAAGCATTAGTGGGATAAAACAAGCGCGAGTTTGACATGTTTTGGAATCTAAGCAAATGAACGCATATAATACGCTACTAAGATGCTAAAAATGAGTCCTCAAAAGTTCAAATGCTTATTTGGTCTCAAAAGTTCTCTATTTGTTAATTTGGAGTCTATTTGCACAGTTTTAAGCATTCGTTGGATAAAGCGAGCGTAAGTTTGACAAGGTTTGGAATCTGGGCAAATTAACGCATCTAATACCCTACTAAGATGCTAAGCCTTACATAACCCATAACCTAAGCCTTACATTACAATCTTGAGAAAGACCTAGTTGATCATTGAGGATGTATTCATGGGTGATGGTAAGTGTATGGTTATCTATATTCTTGGTATTTAATTCATTTCATGAGATCTACTCAGAATTTGTGCTTTCATTTCAAGTTCATATGTGAGAATTCTTGATTTCCTTTATATAACTTCACTCACATATGCTAGTGGAGAGACTAAAAACCTTAGGATCTGAGTGAGAACTTGAGTGGAACCGTGAGGAATAGAGTTGAGGCGAATTCATTCTTAAGCATTTGGGTATGGTAGCCTTGAAGTTGTAAGACATGGTGCACTATCTTTATACATTACACTTGATATGATTCTTTGGAATGGCTGGGCTTTTGAGTTTGATTGTATGACAAAGTTTTCATTGGTTCTTATTAGTTTGTTTAAAGCATGTTTAACCAAAGTTGTTTGCAGATTTTGTTGATGTTTGAGGGTGTCATCTTTATAAACTCTCAGGAGACACAACTCCTCCAACTAGGGACACCTAGGGGTTCAAAGGCTTGTTGCACATGCTCAGTGCAATCGTTTGGCCAGCGAAAGTGGTTTAGTTAGTTGTTAGTGTTTGTTAGATGTTAGGGTGTTGTGTGTTTTAATTCTAAGTTTGCTCGTGGACTAGCAAAAACCAGGTTTGGGGGTATTTGATAGTTCACATTTCATATGCATTTATAGCATACATATTTGGTGTCTTGGTGATGTGTTCGATTTAAATTAGTTGCATTTTACATTGTTTTGTGTTAGTATGCAGCTATGGGTTTGTTAGGAGCAATTGGAAGGCAAATGAAGCAAAAACACCACTTTTGGTGTCCGAGCATTACTCCAAGCATGGAGAGGTGTTTGATGTGCTAATTTGAAGTCCAAGTGAAGAATTGAGGACAAGTTGGTTGCTAGAATTTCAGGAATTGACAAAGGGTGCAATTCGGCCAGTTTGGGGAATTCTATGCATGGCACATGCATGGGATTCAGATTGGGAGGTTTAACACACCTTGCCATGCATTTGGTTACCCTTTTACCCCCTTTTTCACCTAGAACATTCACCCCCCATTTAGTTACACCATTCAGCCACAATTACACCACAAATTCACCCATGCCGTCAGTTTTATATTCATTAAAACCTGCCCTTGCAGTCATTCCACATGCTTCTCCATTCAAAATGACCACATGCTTGCTCATTTTCCCCATGCCATGCACTATCCATTTCAGAAATTGAATTCCCCATCATTACACACACTTGCATCCCATATTTTACATTTGTTGAGATCCAATCTTGGATCTAAACCTGAAAAGCTATTCCATTCATTCTCTTTAAGTGTAAAGAAATCTGAGGGGGGAGGAATCAAGCTCCAATTCGGCACAAACTCTCCCATTTCCACAACCCTACACTACTACATTCATACTTACTCCTGAAACACCAAACACCACACGATTTTCTGCCCATTCTCTCCCATTTCACAGAAACCATCTCATTATCACCGTGCTACATTCATCTACACCATTCTTGGAGGACTACACCACACTTGGAGAGCTTGCACCGAAGGCCATTCCCAAGTGATCTTCAACACAGTTTTGCTTCAAGGGGTTCTTCTTCTTAATTCTATGTACACTCATGTTATATTTCTATGTCAAATCTTTGTAAACATGAAGTGTAACTAATCTCTCTATAGGGATTCGATGTAGCCTAGCAAGATTGCCATGTAGTTAACTCGGAAATGCTCAGTTTATCATTCTATTTCTTGTTTCACTCTCTGATTTTAATTGTGACTTAGTGTGTTGATTTTGATGCTTGATCACCATTTGAATTAACCATAAGTTGTTTAGCCAATCTTATAGCACACATCATGCATAACCTTGGCAGATATGGGAATGAATGAAGGGAATGTTTGGCATACATCCTGCCAAGTGTTTCCTTTGGTTTTATGAAAGTTTCTTATGCTTAACACATTCTTGATTAATAACCGAAGTTGCACATCACAATTAGGTCCATGATTAGGAATATTTGATCAAAACCACACACCATATGGATGATCATAACTAAAGTGAAACAAACTCAAGAAATAGATAGATGGGTGAGCATAACTTGAATTAACAAACATGGAATCAATTAGCTATGGTGAAACCGAACCCCTAGTTCCTTCTCCCTATTGATACAATCCTTAGCCTCAACTCCCTCGGTTCTACCCCATTTTATTACTTGTTATCTCATCTACTTGTATTCCTTTCATTTCTGTGTGTATCAAGTTACAACATCTAAATCTGCCTAAATTGATTAATTCTAGTTTCTAGTAAGGTTCTTGCAAAACAAGTGGTTATATAGGTCTAATTAGTCCCTGTGGATTCGACACCCTTACTTGTGTTCTTATACTCAACATGTTTGTAGCACTAGGAAGGAAAAACTTCAACAAAAATGGCGCCGTTGCCGGGGACTGATTTCAGTCCCTTGTAATTGCTTGTTTTGCTATTTAAACCGTGTTATTTTCATTGTAAGTAGAGTTTTGATTCAAACTTATTTGTTTTGTTTTGTTTTAGGTAGTATATGTCACATAGACTTGTTGAGTTGGGCCAAAGAATTGAACGTTTGAAAGGCAACACTTTGGACAACTTTGTGCCAACAAGTTCATCATCCTTTGTCCGAGGAGAAGAAGAAGCAAGTTCATCTAGTTCCACAAGTGAAGCTTCTGAGCACATTCATAAGGAAAGAAGAGAAGAGATGGCAGCCAACCAAGATGAACTTAGAGCCTTGGAGGACTTTGCACAACCAATCATACCAAACTCTCCTTCATGCATCTTGCTCTCCACCGAAGCTAGAAACTATGATCTTAAGTCTTCACATTTTCATATGCTTCCTTCATTTTATGGCATACCTAATGAAGATCCTTTAGCTCATGTTAAAGAGTTTTACAATGTTGTGAGTGGTTTACCTTTGCAGGGAGTAAGTGAAGCAAACTTGAGGATGAGAGTGTTTCCTTACACTTTGAAAGACAAGGCCAAGAGTTGGTTGATGACCTTAGCTCCGGGTTCACTCACCACATGGGATGCCGTGGCTAAGAAGTTCTTGGAGAAGTTCTTCTCCACTCAAAAGACAGCTACATTAAGGGGACAAATCTTCAATTTCAAACAAGATGATGGAGAGCCTTTCAATGAGTGTTGGGAGCGTTTTAAAGGACATTTGCTACAATGTCCACACCATGGGTTACCTCTTCACTTACAAATGCAAATTTTTTATGATGGACTAACCCAAACATGTCAATCAACCGTTGATAATGCCGCAGGTGGTGCTTTGAAGAAAAAGAATGCTCAAGAGTCTTACAACATTTATGAGATGTTGGGATCTAATGCTCAACACAAAGATGTAAGGGGTAAGAAACTTGGAGTGTATGAAACAAGTTCTAACCATGATCTTTCTTTGCAGGTAGCTAACCTAGAAAGAAAGCTTGAATCCGTGCTCAACTTGGTGCCAACACCAAGTGAGGTGTGTGTCATTTGCAACATACCAAACCACCCTACTCATCAATGTCCATCTAGGGAGGCCTATCCCGAGTTTGTTCAAGAACAAGTGAACCTCATGAATTCTTACAATCAAAGGCCAAGGAATGATGCATTTTCAAACACATATAATCCGGGGTGGAGAGATCATCCCAACTTTTCATGGAAGAACAACAACAACTACCAAAATTTCCAACCAAGACCTCCCAATGCCAACCAAAATCAAGTCCAAAACTTCCAACCAAGACCTGCCCCTACACTTGAGGATACGGTTAAGTTGTTAGCTCAAAACACATTGCAATTCCAACAAGCCACAAATAGCACTTTCCAACAACATTCGGCTGCCCTAACCAAAATGGAGACACAATTGGGACAAATTGCAGATGCCTTGAACCAAAGAGAGGTTGGCAAGTTTCCAAGCCAACCCGTGATACTCCAAAGGAACCAAGAGCAAGCCAAAGCAATAACTACACTAAGAAATGGTAAGGTTATTGATAATAGAGTTGGAAATGAAGTTACTAATGAACTTGATCATGTGAATGTAGGTGCAAATGAGAAACCAAATGAGAAACCAAATGAGGAACCAAGCCATGCTTCTTCCTCAAATGAAGCACCAAACCTTCACAAGGCCGAGAAGCCTTACACTCCACCAATACCATTCCCTGGAAGACTTGCCAAGGGCAAGCAGGATAAGTCATTTAAAGAGATTTTTGATATTCTAAGTAAGGTGAATGTGAACTTACCTTTGCTTGATGTCATTAGGAACATGCCGGCTTATGGGAAATTCTTCAAGGAGTTAAACAACTACAAAAGGAAGTATGGACCACATGAGAAGGTAGTGGTGTCGGAGAATGTAAGTGCGGTGTTGCAAAGAAAACTTCCACCAAAGCTCAATGATCCGGGAAGTTTTTCAATCAACATAACCATAGGAGACAAGAAAGTAGAAAAGGCCATGCTTGACTTGGGTGCTAGCATCAACTTAATGCCATACTCCGTGTACCTTCAACTAGGTTTGGGGGAATTGAAGGCCACAACCATTTCCCTACAACTTGCGGACAGATCCGTGAAGTATCCAAGAGGTATAGTAGAGGACATTCTAGTTCAAATTGATAAACTAATCTTGCCTGTGGATTTTGTAGTATTGGACATGGAAGAAGCACCTATACATGATAGAGAGTTGCCTATTTTGCTTGGAAGACCATTCATGGCCACGGCCAAGACCATCATTGATGTGCAAAATGGAATCCTCACTATGACAGTGCTAGGAGAGACCGTCCAATTCAAAGTGTTTGAGTCTCTTGCTCATCCTTCTTCATCTCTTGATTGCTATGCCATTGAAGTGCTTGATTCACTCGTTTTCTCTAAGTTCTTGCAGGCACAATCCAATGAACCATTACAAACTGTTTTAACTCAATCTCAAGATGAGTTTGATGATGAAGATGCACTCATGGAAGTGGTTGCTGCCTTGGAAGCATTAGCACCATATCCTTTTAATGTTTCACCTCTTGTTGAGTCATTAGAACCATCAAGGTCACATTTAATCCCCTCCATTGTTAAGGCACCTAAACTTGAACTTAAACCACTTCCACCACATCTAAAATATGCATATCTAGCTGAATTTGAAACTCTACCTGTTATCATAGCCTCGGACCTAACACCTAATGAAGAAGATAAACTACTTAGGGTGTTAAAAGAGTCCAAATCGGCTATTGGTTGGTCTATTGCAGATATCAAGGGAATAAGCCCTACTAGGTGCATGCATAGGATCCTCTTGGAGGATGGAGCAAAGACAACCCGTGAGCCACAAAGAAGGCTCAATCCACACATGAAAGAAGTTGTTAGGGATGAAGTCTTGAAGTTGTTAGATGTGGGGATCATATATCCCATTTCTGATAGCAAATGGGTGAGTGCCATTCAAGTGGTACCAAAGAAGGTGGGAATCACGGTGATGAGGAATGAAAACAAAGAGCTTGTGACCATAAAACCCACGGCTAGTTGGAGAGTTTGCACCGATTACAGGAAGTTGAATTCTAACACTAGAAAAGATTACTTTCCCATGCCTTTCATAGATCAAATGCTTGAGAGATTGGCAGGTTATTCACACTATTGTTTTCTTGATGGTTACTCAGGTTACAATCAAATTGCAATTGCCCCGGAGGATCAAGAGAAAACAACATTCACATGTCCATTTGGCACATTTGCATATAGGAGAATGCCCTTTGGACTTTGCAATGCCCCGGCCACATTCCAAAGATGTATGTTGGCAATCTTTTCTGACATGGTGGAAAGGTTCATTGAGGTATTCATGGATGATTTTTCAGTGTTTGGTTCTTCTTTTGATGAATGTCTTAACCATCTCTCTTTAGTGCTTCAAAGGTGCCAAGAAACAAATTTGGTTCTCAATTGGGAGAAATGCCAATTCATGGTGAAACAAGGCATTGTTTTAGGCCATGTGATCTCTAGCAAAGGAATGGAGGTAGACAAAGCCAAAATTGACATTATCAACACTATGGCAGCTCCTACAACCGTGAAGGGAGTGAGAAGTTTCTTAGGGCATGCAGGCTTTTATAGACGTTTCATTAAGAACTTTTCAATGATAACTCGGCCTTTATGCAATTTGTTAGCTAAAGATGTTGTGTTTCACTTTGATAAAGCTTGTATGGATGCATTCAATACTTTGAAACATGAACTAACCTCGGCTCCTATCATTATGGCACCAGATTGGTCTCTACCTTTTGAATTAATGTGTGATGCCTCTGATTATGCTATTGGTGCAGTTTTAGGACAAAGGGTTAACAAACTCCCACATGTGATCTATTATGCAAGCCGTACTCTCAATGATGCTCAACTCAACTACTCCACAACTGAAAAGGAGTTGCTTGCTATTGTCTTTGCATTAGAGAAGTTTAGATCATATCTTGTGGGATCTAAAGTCATTGTGTTTTCTGATCATGCAGCCCTTAGGTATTTGATGACAAAGAAGGATGCTAAACCGCGCCTAATTAGATGGATACTCTTACTACAAGAGTTTGATTTGGAAATTCGAGATAAGAAGGGAAGTGACAATGTTGTGGCTGACCATTTGTCTAGGCTTGATGAGAACCATGGAGTTGGACAACCCTTGCCTCTAAATGAATCATTTCCAGATGAACAACTCTTTGTTGTTCAAGAAAAGGAACCATGGTATGCTGATTTTGTCAATTACCTTGCTTGTGGTGTATTGAGAGATGACATTTCTTTTCAGGAAAGAAAGAAGTTCCTTGCCATGGTAAAGCACTACATGTGGGATGAACCATACTTGTTTAAGTATTGCCCTGACCAAATCATTAGGAGATGTGTCCCGGAGAGTGAGCAACAAAGCATTCTAACATTTAGCCATACATTGGCATGTGGAGGACATTTTGGTGCCAAAAAGACATCCCTAAAGGTTTTACAATCTGGTTTCTTTTGGCCTACCTTATTCAAAGATGCTTTTGATTTTTGTTCTAAGTGTGATAGGTGCCAGAAAATGGGGAACATAAGCCGAAGGAATGAGATGCCTTTGAACAACATTTTGGTGATTGAACTCTTTGATGTTTGGGGAATCGACTTCATGGGACCATTCCCATCCTCTTTTGGTTACTTGTACATTTTAGTGGCCGTAGATTATGTATCCAAATGGGTGGAGGCCATTGCTACAAGAACTAATGATCATAAGGTTGTTTTGAAATTTCTTAAAGATGTGATTTTTTGTAGGTTTGGAACACCAAGAGCTATTATTAGTGATGGTGGCACCCATTTCTGCAACAAACCTTTTGAATCCTTGATGAAGAAGTACAACATCAACCACAAAGTATCTACCCCGTACCATCCTCAAACCTCGGGCCAAGTGGAGATTAGCAATAGGGAGATCAAGAACATTTTGATGAAAACCGTGAGCCCTACAAGGAAGGATTGGTCATTGAGGTTGAATGATGCACTATGGGCATATAGGACAGCATACAAGACTCCCATTGGCATGAGTCCATATCGACTTGTGTTTGGGAAAGCTTGTCATTTGCCAATGGAGCTTGAACACCGTGCATATTGGGCCATCAAGAAGTTCAACTTTGATTACAAAGATGCGGGCATAGCAAGAAAGCTCCAACTTAATGAGTTGGAAGAGCTTAGAAGTGAGGCATATGAGAATGCCAAAATCTACAAGGAAAGGACTAAGCTCTATCATGACAAAGCCATCACAAGGAAGGAGTTTCACCAAGGTATGAAAGTACTTTTGTTTGACTCACGTTTGAGACTTTTTCCAGGGAAATTGAAGTCTAGGTGGGTTGGACCATTCAAGGTGGTGCAAACATTCCCCCACGGGGCTGTGGAGATTGAGAG
Source organism: Crataegus laevigata (assembly GCA_963580275.1). NCBI lineage: Eukaryota > Viridiplantae > Streptophyta > Magnoliopsida > Rosales > Rosaceae > Crataegus > Crataegus laevigata. Next base: position 11,161,532 of record OY756954.1, read on the forward strand.
CATAAAGAATGGCACCTCTTTTAAAGTCAATGGGCAGAGATTGAAGCCATATTTGGACAATGTGGAGGATGAGCTAATGTATCAAGTGGTGGATTACCTTGAATTTACAACACCATGAACAAGCTTCCATGTCTTGCCTAGACATTAAATAAAGCGCTTGCTAGGAGGCAACCTAGTGTGGTTTGTGTTCTTTCCTTATGTTGTGACTATATTGTTTCCATGCCATATTCTTTGCCTACTTACACTACATTCGAATGTAAACCTTGAGGACAATGTTTAAGTTAGGTTTGGGGGTATTTTGGATGGAAAATGTTGTTTTTATGTTGTTTTGGACAAGTGTTTCTGTTTTAGTGTTGAAAAGCATGTTTTAGTGTTTGTTTGTGTTGTTTTGGTTAAATGTGTTTTTGCTTACTAATACAAATGTATATGAGAGCTATGTTTGCAAATAAACTTTGGGGTCACTATGAAAAGTTTTGTATTTTGTTGGCATGTATAAAGTTGTAAAACTTGAAGATATGATGATAGAGGTACCATACTCAAATTCACAAAGAAGAATAGTGGAGACTACCCTAGTGAGTTATTTTGAGCCTAAATTGTTTCTTTGAGAGGGTTTAAAGTGTTTCTACTCCTATCTTTTCTTTCAATTTCACTCTAAATGATCTCATTGCTTCTATTTTGTTTGAATGCTAAGAATTACTCTCCTTTGTAGATACCATGTGTTTAGTACCATTCATGAACGAACTCAATGAGATGATGTTAGGCTATGCATGTTTTAACTACTAAATGGCTAAAATCCTATTCCTTTGTGTGCTCCATTCACCCTCTTTGCAGCCAAACACTTTTGCTTAATTTTTTCATCACCCACACACCATACTCTACCCCATTTTAGCTCAATGCAAGCCGTACCTTATAGCTTGGGGAATACCATGGTGATGAACTCTAAAGGTAGCTTGAATAATAAAACAAGATTGTGGTGTGTACCGAAGGCCTATGTGAAGTGTGATTCTAAAAAAAAAAAAAAAGAAGTTAACAAAGAGGAGAATCAAGTGAAAACAAGTTCCAAATATCCTCATCATAAGACATAGGTCTTGGACGCAAAAAATGAAGATGAAAGAATGCAAATGCAAGTGAAGAGCATGAATCTCAAAGACACTTTGGTATGCCCCAAGTTCTAGTATTTCATATCACTTCTTTCATAACCCATAACCTAAGCCTTACATTACAATCTTGAGAAAGACCTAGTTGATCATTGAGGATGTATTCATGGGTGATGGTAAGTGTATGGTTATCTATATTCTTGGTATTTAATTCATTTCATGAGATCTACTCAGAATTTGTGCTTTCATTTCAAGTTCATATGTGAGAATTCTTGATTTCCTTTATATAACTTCACTCACATATGCTAGTGGAGAGACTAAAAACCTTAGGATCTGAGTGAGAACTTGAGTGGAACCGTGAGGAATAGAGTTGAGGCGAATTCATTCTTAAGCATTTGGGTATGGTAGCCTTGAAGTTGTAAGACATGGTGCACTATCTTTATACATTACACTTGATATGATTCTTTGGAATGGCTGGGCTTTTGAGTTTGATTGTATGACAAAGTTTTCATTGGTTCTTATTAGTTTGTTTAAAGCATGTTTAACCAAAGTTGTTTGCAGATTTTGTTGATGTTTGAGGGTGTCATCTTTATAAACTCTCAGGAGACACAACTCCTCCAACTAGGGACACCTAGGGGTTCAAAGGCTTGTTGCACATGCTCAGTGCAATCGTTTGGCCAGCGAAAGTGGTTTAGTTAGTTGTTAGTGTTTGTTAGATGTTAGGGTGTTGTGTGTTTTAATTCTAAGTTTGCTCGTGGACTAGCAAAAACCAGGTTTGGGGGTATTTGATAGTTCACATTTCATATGCATTTATAGCATACATATTTGGTGTCTTGGTGATGTGTTCGATTTAAATTAGTTGCATTTTACATTGTTTTGTGTTAGTATGCAGCTATGGGTTTGTTAGGAGCAATTGGAAGGCAAATGAAGCAAAAACACCACTTTTGGTGTCCGAGCATTACTCCAAGCATGGAGAGGTGTTTGATGTGCTAATTTGAAGTCCAAGTGAAGAATTGAGGACAAGTTGGTTGCTAGAATTTCAGGAATTGACAAAGGGTGCAATTCGGCCAGTTTGGGGAATTCTATGCATGGCACATGCATGGGATTCAGATTGGGAGGTTTAACACACCTTGCCATGCATTTGGTTACCCTTTTACCCCCTTTTTCACCTAGAACATTCACCCCCCATTTAGTTACACCATTCAGCCACAATTACACCACAAATTCACCCATGCCGTCAGTTTTATATTCATTAAAACCTGCCCTTGCAGTCATTCCACATGCTTCTCCATTCAAAATGACCACATGCTTGCTCATTTTCCCCATGCCATGCACTATCCATTTCAGAAATTGAATTCCCCATCATTACACACACTTGCATCCCATATTTTACATTTGTTGAGATCCAATCTTGGATCTAAACCTGAAAAGCTATTCCATTCATTCTCTTTAAGTGTAAAGAAATCTGAGGGGGGAGGAATCAAGCTCCAATTCGGCACAAACTCTCCCATTTCCACAACCCTACACTACTACATTCATACTTACTCCTGAAACACCAAACACCACACGATTTTCTGCCCATTCTCTCCCATTTCACAGAAACCATCTCATTATCACCGTGCTACATTCATCTACACCATTCTTGGAGGACTACACCACACTTGGAGAGCTTGCACCGAAGGCCATTCCCAAGTGATCTTCAACACAGTTTTGCTTCAAGGGGTTCTTCTTCTTAATTCTATGTACACTCATGTTATATTTCTATGTCAAATCTTTGTAAACATGAAGTGTAACTAATCTCTCTATAGGGATTCGATGTAGCCTAGCAAGATTGCCATGTAGTTAACTCGGAAATGCTCAGTTTATCATTCTATTTCTTGTTTCACTCTCTGATTTTAATTGTGACTTAGTGTGTTGATTTTGATGCTTGATCACCATTTGAATTAACCATAAGTTGTTTAGCCAATCTTATAGCACACATCATGCATAACCTTGGCAGATATGGGAATGAATGAAGGGAATGTTTGGCATACATCCTGCCAAGTGTTTCCTTTGGTTTTATGAAAGTTTCTTATGCTTAACACATTCTTGATTAATAACCGAAGTTGCACATCACAATTAGGTCCATGATTAGGAATATTTGATCAAAACCACACACCATATGGATGATCATAACTAAAGTGAAACAAACTCAAGAAATAGATAGATGGGTGAGCATAACTTGAATTAACAAACATGGAATCAATTAGCTATGGTGAAACCGAACCCCTAGTTCCTTCTCCCTATTGATACAATCCTTAGCCTCAACTCCCTCGGTTCTACCCCATTTTATTACTTGTTATCTCATCTACTTGTATTCCTTTCATTTCTGTGTGTATCAAGTTACAACATCTAAATCTGCCTAAATTGATTAATTCTAGTTTCTAGTAAGGTTCTTGCAAAACAAGTGGTTATATAGGTCTAATTAGTCCCTGTGGATTCGACACCCTTACTTGTGTTCTTATACTCAACATGTTTGTAGCACTAGGAAGGAAAAACTTCAACAAGTTTGACAAGGTTTCGAATCCAGGCAAATTAACGCATCTAATACCCTACTAAGATGCTAAAAATGAGTCCTCAAAAGTTCAAATGCTTATTTGGTCTCAAAAGTTCTGAATTTGTTAATTTGGAGTCTATTTGCACAGTTTTAAGCATTCGTTGGATAAAACAAGCGTGAGTTTGACAAGGTTTGGAATCTGGGCAAATTAACGCATCTAATACGCTACTAAGATGCTAAAAATGAGTCCTCAAAAGATCAAATGCTTATTTGGTCTCAAAAGTTCTCTATTTGTTAATTTGGAGTCTATTTGCACAGTTTTAAGCATTCGTTGGATAAAATGAGCGTGAGTTTGACAAGGTTTCGAATCTCGGCAAATTAACGCATCTAATACGCTACTAAGATGCTAAAAATGAGTCCTCAAAAGATCAAATGCTTATTTGGTCTCAAAAGTTCTCTATTTTTTAATTTGGAGTCTATTTGCAAAGTTTTAAGCATTCGTGGGATAAAACAAGCGCAAGTTTGACATGTTTTGGAATCTAAGCAAATGAACGCATATAATACGCTACTAAGATGCTAAAAATGAGTCCTCAAAAGATCAAATGCTTATTTGGTATCAAAAGTTCTCTAGTTATTTAATTTGGAGTCTATTTGCACAGTTTCAAGGATTCGTTGGATAAAACGAGCGTGAGTTTGACAAGGTTTCGAATCCAGGCAAATGAACGCATCTAATACGCTACTAAGATGCTAAAAATGAGTCCTCAGAAGTTCAAATGCTTATTTGGTCTCAAAAGTTCTCTATTTTTTTAATTTGGAGTCTATTTGCAAAGTTTTAAGCATTCGTGGGATAAAACAAGATGGTGAAAATGAACGCATATAATACCCTACTAAGATGGTGAAAATGAGTCCTCAAAAGATCAAATGCTTATTTGGTCTCAAAAGTTCTCTATTTTTTAATTTGGAGTCTATTTGCCCAGTTTTAAGCATTCGTTGCATAAAAGGAGCGTGAGTTTGACAAGGTTTGGAATCCAGGCGAATCAACGCATCTAATACGCTACGAAGATACTAAAAATGAGTCCTCAAAAGATCAAATACTTATTTGGTCTCAAAAGTTCTCTATTTGTTAATTTGGGGTCTATTTGCACAGTTTTAAGCATTCGTTGGATAAAGCGAGCGTGAGTTTGACAAGGTTTGGAATCTGGGCAAATTAACGCATCTAATACCCTACTAAGATGCTAAAAATGAGTCCTCAGAAGTTCTAATGCTTATTTGGTCTCAAAAGTTCTCTATTTATTTAATTTGGAGTCTATTTGCACAGTTTCAAGGATTCGTTGGATAAAACGAGAGTGAGTTTGACAAGGTTTCGAATCCAGGCAAATTAACGCATCTAATACGCTACTAAGATGCTAAAAATGAGTCCTCAATGGATCAAATGCTTATTTGGTCTCAAAAGTTCTCTATTTGTTAACTTGGAGTCTATTTGCACAGTTTTAAGCATTCGTTGGATAAAACGAGCGTGAGTTTGACAAGGTTTGGAATCTGGGCAAATTAACGCATCTAATATGCTACTAAGATGCTAAAAATGAGTCCTCAAAAGATGAAATGCTTATTTGGTCTCAAAAGTTCTCTATTTGTTAATTTGGAGTCTATTTGCACAGTTTTAAGCATTCGTTGGATAAAACGAGCGTGAGTTTGCCAAGGTTTGGAATCTGGGCAAATTAACGCATCTAATATGCTACTAAGATGCTAAAAATGAGTCCTCAAAAGATCAAATGCTTATTTGGTCTCAAAAGTTCTCTATTTATTTAATTTGGAGTCTATTTGCACAGTTTCAAGGATTCGTTGGATAAAAGGAGCGTGAGTTTGACAAGGTTTCGAATCCAGGCAAATGAATGCATCTAATACGCTACTAAGATGCTAAAAATGAGTCCTCAGAAGTTCAAATGCTTATTTGGTCTCAAAAGTTCTCTATTTTTTTAATTTGGAGTCTATTTGCAAAGTTTTAAGCATTCGTGGGATAAAAACAAGATGGTGAAAATGAACGCATATAATACCCTACTAAGATGGTGAAAATGAGTCCTCAAAAGATCAAATGCTTATTTGGTCTCAAAAGTTCTCTATTTGTTAATTTGGAGTCTATTTGCACAGTTTTAAGCATTCGTTGGATAAAACGAGCGTGAGTTTGACAAGGTTTGGAATCTGGGCAAATTAATGCATCTAATACGCTACTAAGATGCTAAAAATGACTCCTCAAAAGATCAAATGCTTATTTGGTCTCGAAAGTTCTCTATTTTTTAATTTGGGGTCTATTTGCACAGTTTTAAGCATTCGTTGGATAAAATGGGCGTGAGTTTGACAAGGTTTGGAATCCAGGCAAATGAACGCATCTAATACGCTACTAAGATACTAAAAATGAGTCCTCAAAAGATCAAATACTTATTTGGTCTCAAAAGTTCTCTATTTATTTAATTTGGAGTCTATTTGCAAAGTTTTAAGCATTCGTGGGATAAAACAAGATGGTGAAAATGAACGCATATAATACCCTACTAAGATGGTGAAAATGAGTCCTCAAAAGATCAAATGCTTATTTGGTCTCAAAAGTTCTCTATTTGTTAATTTGGCGTCTATTTGCACAGTTTTAAGCATTCGTTGGATAAAACGAGCGAGAGTTTGACAAGGTTTGGAATCTGGGCAAATTAACGCATCTAATACGCTACTAAGATGCTAAAAATGAGTCCTCAAAAGATCAAATGCTTATTTGGTCTCAAAAGTTCTCTATTTTTTAATTTGGAGTCTATTTGCAAAGTTTTAAGCATTCGTGGGATAAAACAAGCGCAAGTTTGACATGTTTTGGAATCTAAGCAAATGAACGCATATAATACGCTACTAAGATGCTAAAAATGAGTCCTCAAAAGATCAAATGCTTATTTGGTCTCAAAAGTTCTCTAGTTATTTAATTTGGAGTCTATTTGCACAGTTTCAAGGATTCTTTGGATAAAACGAGCGTGAGTTTGACAAGGTTTCGAATCCAGGCATATGAACGCATCTAATACGCTACTAAGATGCTAAAAATGAGTCCTCAGAAGTTCAAATGCTTATTTGGTCTCAAAAGTTCTCTATTTTTTTAATTTGGAGTCTATTTGCAGAGTTTTAAGCATTCGTGGGATAAAACAAGATGGTGAAAATGAACGCATATAATACCCTACTAAGATGGTGAAAATGAGTCCTCAAAAGATCAAATGCTTATTTGGTCTCAAAAGTTCTCTATTTGTTAATTTGGAGTCTATTTGCACAGTTTTAAGCATTAGTGGGATAAAACAAGCGCGAGTTTGACATGTTTTGGAATCTAAGCAAATGAACGCATATAATACGCTACTAAGATGCTAAAAATGAGTCCTCAAAAGATCAAATGCTTATTTGGTCTCAAAAGTTCTCTATTTGTTAATTTGGAGTCTATTTGCACAGTTTTAAGCATTTGTTGGATAAAACGAGCGTGAGTTTGACAAGGTTTCGAATCTCGGCAAATTAACGCATCTAATACGCTACTAAGATGCTAAAAATGTGTCCTCAAAAGATCAAATGCTTATTTGGTCTCAAAAGTTCTCTATTTGTTAATTTGGAGTCTATTTGCATAGTTTTAAGCATTCGTTGGATAAAACGAGCGTGAGTTTGACAAGGTTTCGAATCTCGGCAAATTAACGCATCTAATACGCTACTAAGATGCTAAAACTGAGTCCTCAAAAGATCAAATACTTATTTGGTCTCAAAAGTTGTCTATTTGTTAATTTGGAGTCTATTTGCACAGTTTTAAGCATTCGTTGGATAAAGCGAGCGTGAGTTTGATAAGGTTTGGAATCTGGGCAAATTAACGCATCTAATACCCTACTAAGATGCTAAAAATGAGTCCTCAAAAGTTCAAATGCTTATTTGGTCTCAAAAGTTCTCTATTTATTTAATTTGGAGTCTATTTGCACAGTTTCAAGGATTCGTTGGATAAAACGAGAGTGAGTTTGACAAGGTTTCGAATCCAGGCAAATTAATGCATCTAATACCCTACTAAGATGCTAAAAATGAGTCCTCAAAAGTTCAAATGCTTATTTGGTCTCAAAAGTTCCCAATTTGTTAATTTGGAGTCTATTTGCACAGTTTTAAGCATTCGTTGGATGAAACGAGCGTGAGTTTGACAAGGTTTGGAATCCAGGCAAATGAACGCATCTCATACGCTACTAAGATGCTAAAAATGAGTCCTCAAAAGATCAAATGCTTATTTGGTCTCAAAAGTTCTCTATTTTTTAATTTGGGGTCTATTTGTACAGTTTTAAGCATTCGTTGGATAAAACTAGAGTGAGTTTGACAAGGTTTGGAATCTAGGCAAATTAACGCATCTAATATGCTCCTAAGATGCTAAAAACGAGTCCTCAAAAGTTCAAATGCTTATTTGGTCTCAAAAGTTCTCTATTTTTTGAATTTGGAGTCTATTTGCACAGTTTTAAGCATTGGTTGGATAAGACGAGCGTGAGTTTGACAAGGTTTGGAATCCAGGCAAATGAACGCATCTAATACGCTACTAAGATGCTAAAAATGAGTCCTCAAAAGATCAAATGCTTATTTGGTCTCAAAAGTTCTCTATTTTTTAATTTGGAGTCTATTTGTACAGTTTTAAGCATTCGTTGGATAAAACTAGCGTGAGTTTGACAAGGTTTGGAATCTAGGCAAATTAACGCATCTAATATGCTACTAAGATGCTAAAAATGAGTCCTCGAAAGTTCAAATTCTTATTTGGTCTCAAAAGTTCTCTATTTTTTGAATTTGCAGTCTATTTGCACAGTTTTAAGCATTGGTTGGATAAGACGAGCGTGAGTTTGACAAGGTTTGGAATCCAGGCAAATGAACGCATCTAATACGCTACTAAGATGCTAAAAATGAGTCCTGAAAAGATCAAATGCTTATTTGGTCTCAAAAGTTCTCTATTTTTTAATTTGGAGTCTATTTGTACAGTTTTAAGCATTCGTTGGATAAAACGAGCGGGAGTTTGACAGGGTTTGGAATCCAGGCAAATGAACGCATCTAATACGCTACTAAGATGCTAAAAATGAGTCCTCAAAAGATCAAATGCTTATTTGGTCTCAAAAGTTCTCTATTTTTTAATTTGGAGTCTATTTGCACAGTTTTAAGCATTCGTTGGATAAAACGTGCGGGAGTTTGACAGGGTTTGGAATCCAGGCAAATGAACGCATCTAATACGCTATTAAGATGCTAAAAAGGAGTCCTCAAAAGATCAAATGCTTATTTGGTCTCAAAAGTTCTCTATTTTTTAATTTGGAGTCTATTTGCACAGTTTTAAGCATTCGTTGGATAAAACGAGCGTGAGTTTGACAGGGTTTGGAATCCAGGCAAATGAACGCATCAAATAAGCTACTAAGATAATAAAAATGAGTCCTCAAAAGATCAAATCCTTATTTGTTCTAAAAGTTCTCTATTTTTTAATTTGGAGTCTATTTGCACAGTTTTAAGCATCCGTTGGATAAAACGAGCATGAGTTTGACAAGGTTTGGAATCCAGGCAAATGAACGCATCTAATATGCTACTAAGATGCTAAAAATTAGTCCTCAAGAGTTCAAATGCTTATTTGGTCTCAAAAGTTCTCTATTTTTTTAATTTGGAGTCTATTTGTACAGTTTGAAGCATTCGTTGGATAAAACAAGCGTGAGTTTCACAAGGTTTGGAATCTAGGCAAATGAACGCATCAAATACGCTACTAAGATGCTAAAAATGAGTCCTCAAAACATCAAATGCTTATTTGGCCTCAAATGTTCCGTATTTTTTAATTTGGAGTCTTTTTGCGAAGTTTTAAGCATTCGCGGGATAAAACGAGCGGGAGTCTGAAACACTGTGGAATTTAAGCAAATGAACGCATATAATACGCTACTAAGATGCTGAAAATGAGTCCTCAAAAGATCAAATGCTTCTTTGGTCTCAAAAGTTCTCTATTTTTTAATTTGGAGTTTATTTGCCAAGTTTTAAGCATTCGTTGGATAAAACAAGCGCGAGTTCGACATGTTTTGGAATCTAAGCAAATGAATGCATATAATACGCTACTAAGATGGTGAAAATGAGTCCTCAAAAGATCAAATGCTTATTGGGTCTCAAAGGTTCTCTATTTTTTAATTTGGAGTCTATTTGCAAAGTTTTAAGCATTCGTGGGATAAAACAAGCGCGAGTTTGACATGTTTTGGAATCTAAGCAATTGAACGCATCTAACATGCAACTAAGATGCTAAAAATGAGTCCTGAAGGTTTGGAATCTAGGCAAATTAACGCTACTAAGATGCTAAAAATGAGTCCTCAAAAGATCAAATGCTTATTTGGTCTCAAAAGTTCTCAATTTTTTAATTTGGAGTCTATTTGCACAGTTTTAAGCATTCGTTGGATAAAACGAGCGGGAGTTTGACAGGGTTTGGAATCCAGGCAAATGAACGCATCTAATACGCTACTAAGATGCTAAAAATGAGTCCTCAAAAGTTCAAATGCTTATTTGGTCTCAAAAGTTCTCTATTTTTTAATTTGGAGCCTATTTGCACAGTTTTAAGCATTGGTTGGATAAGACGAGCGTGAGTTTGACAAGGTTTGGAATCCAGGCAAATGAACGCATCTAATACGCTACTAGGATACTAAAAATGAGTCCTCAAAAGATCAAATGCTTATTTGGTCTCAAAAATTCTCTATTTTTTAATTTGGAGTCTATTTGCACAGTTTTAAGCATTCGTTGGATAAAACGAGCGCGAGTTTGACATGTTTTGGAATCTAAGCAAATGAACGCATATAATACGCTACTCAGATGCTAAAAATGAGTCCTCAAAAGTTCAAATGCTTATTTGGTCTCAAAAGTTCTCTATTTTTAAATTTGGAGCCTATTTGCACAGTTTTAAGCATTCGTTGGATAAAACGAGCGTGAGTTTGACAAGGTTTGGAATCTAGGCAAATGAACGCATATAATACCCTACCAAGATGGTGAAAATGAGTCCTCAACGATCAAATGCTTATTTGGTCTCAAAAGTTCTCTATTTTTTAATTTGGAGCCTATTTGCACAGTTTTAAGCATTGGTTGGATAAGACGAGCGTGAGTTTGACAAGGTTTGGAATCCAGGCAAATGAACGCATCTAATACGCTACTAAGATGCTAAAAATGAGTCCTCAAAAGATCAAATCCTTATTTGGTCTCAAAAATTCTCTATTTTTTCATTTGGAGTCTATTTGCACAGTTTTCAGCATTCGTGGGATAAAACAAGAGCGAGTTTGACATGTTTTGGAATCTAAGCAATTGAACGCATCTAATACGCAACTAAGATGCTAAAAATGAGTCCTCAAGGTTTGGAATCTAGGCAAATTAACGCTACTAAGATGCTAAAAATGAGTCCTGAAAAGATCAAATGCTTATTTGGTCTCAAAAGTTCTCTATTTTTTAATTTGGAGTCTATTTGTACAGTTTTAAGCATTCGTTGGATAAAACGAGCGGGAGTTTGACAGGGTTTGGAATCCAGGCAAATGAACGCATCTAATACGCTACTAAGATGCTAAAAATGAGTCCTCAAAAGTTCAAATGCTTATATGGTCTCAAAAGTTCTCTATTATTTAATTTGGAGCCTATTTGCACAGTTTTAAGCATTGGTTGGATAAGACGAGCGTGAGTTTGACAAGGTTTGGAATCCAGGCAAATGAACGCATCTAATACGCTACTAGGATGCTAAAAATGAGTCCTCAAAAGATCAAATGCTTATTTGGTCTCAAAAATTCTCTATTTTTTAATTTGGAGTCTATTTGCACAGTTTTAAGCATTCGTTGGATAAAACGAGCGCGAGTTTGACATGTTTTGGAATCTAAGCAAATGAACGCATATAATACGCTACTCAGATGCTAAAAATGAGTCCTCAAAAGTTCAAATGCTTATTTGGTCTCAAAAGTTCTCTATTTTTAAATTTGGAGCCTATTTGCACAGTTTTAAGCATTCGTTGGATAAAACGAGCGTGAGTTTGACAAGGTTTGGAATCTAGGCAAATGAACGCATATAATACCCTACTAAGATGGTGAAAATGAGTCCTCAAACGATCAAATGCTTATTTGGTCTCAAAAGTTCTATATTTTTTAATTTGGAGCCTATTTGCACAGTTTTAAGCATTGGTTGGATAAGACGAGCGTGAGTTTGACAAGGTTTGGAATCCAGGCAAATGAACGCATCTAATACGCTACTAAGATGCTAAAAATGAGTCCTCAAAAGATCAAATCCTTATTTGGTCTCAAAAATTCTCTATTTTTTAATTTGGAGTCTATTTGCACAGTTTTAAGCATTCGTGGGATAAAACAAGCGCGAGTTTGACATGTTTTGGAATCTAAGCAATTGAACGCATCTAATACGCAACTAAGATGCTAAAAATGAGTCCTCAAGGTTTGGAATCTAGGCAAATTAACGCTACTAAGATGCTAAAAATGAGTCCTCAAAAGATCAAATGCTTATTTAGTCTCAAAAGTTCTCTATTTTTTAATTTGGAGTCTATTTGCACAAATTTAAGCATTCGTTGGATAAAACGAGCGGGAGTTTGACAGGGTTTGGAATCCAGGCAAATGAACGCATCTAATACGCTACTAAGATGCTAAAAATGAGTCCTCAAAAGTTCAAATGCTTATTTGGTCTCAAAAGTTCTCTATTATTTAATTTGGAGCCTATTTGCACAGTTTTGAGCATTGGTTGGATAAGACGAGCGTGAGTTTGACAAGGTTTGGAATCCAGGCAAATGAACGCATCTAATACGCTACTAGGATGCTAAAAATGAGTCCTCAAAAGATCAAATGCTTATTTGGTCTCAAAAATTCTCTATTTTTTAATTTGGAGTCTATTTGCACAGTTTTAAGCATTCGTTGGATAAAACGAGCGCGAGTTTGACATGTTTTGGAATCTAAGCAAATGAACGCATATAATACGCTACTCAGATGCTAAAAATGAGTCCTCAAAAGTTCAAATGCTTATTTGGTCTCAAAAGTTCTCTATTTTTAAATTTGGAGCCCATTTGCACAGTTTTAAGCATTCGTTGGATAAAACGAGCGTGAGTTTGACAAGGTTTGGAATCTAGGCAAATGAACGCATATAATACCCTACTAAGATGGTGAAAATGAGTCCTCAAACGATCAAATTCTTATTTGGTCTCAAAAGTTCTCTATTTTTTAATTTGGAGCCTATTTGCATAGTTTTAAGCATTGGTTGGATAAGACGAGCGTGAGTTTGACAAGGTTTGGAATCCAGGCAAATGAACGCATCTAATACGCTACTAAGATGCTAAAAATGAGTCCTCAAAAGATCAAATCCTTATTTGGTCTCAAAAATTCTCTATTTTTTAATTTGGAGTCTATTTGCACAGTTTTAAGCATTCGTGGGATAAAACAAGCGCGAGTTTGACATGTTTTGGAATCTAAGCAATTGAACACATCTAATACGCAACTAAGATGCTAAAAATGAGTCCTCAAGGTTTGGAATCTAGGCAAATTAACGCTACTAAGATGCTAAAAATGAGTCCTCAAAAGATCAAATGCTTATTTGGTCTCAAAAGTTCTCTATTTTTTAATTTGGAGTCTATTTGCACAGTTTTAAGCATTCGTTGGATAAAACAAGCGTGAGTTTGACAAGGTTTCGTATCTAGGCAAATGAACGCATATAATACCCTACTAAGATGGTGAAAATGAGTCCTCAAAAGATCAAATGCTTATTTGGTCTCAAAAGTTCTCTACTTTTTAATTTGGAGTCGATTTGCAAAGTTTTAAGCATTCGTGGGATAAAACAAGCGCGAGTTTGACATATTTTGGAATCTAAGCAAATGAATGCATATAATACGCTACTAAGATGGTGAAAATGAGTCTTCAAAAGACCAAATGCTTATTTGGTCTCAAAAGTTCTCTATTTTTTAATTTGGAGTCTATTTGCAAAGTTTTAAGCATTCGTGGGATAAAACAAGCGCGATTTTGACATGTTTTGGAATCTAAGCAAATGAATGCATATAATACGCTACTAAGATGCTAAAAATGAGTCCTCAAAAGATCAAATGCTTATTTGGTTTCAAAAGTTCTCTATTTTTTAATTTGGAGCCTATTTGCACAGTTTTAAGCATCTTAGTAGCGTATTATATGCGTTCATTTGCTTAGATTCCAAAACTTGTTAAACTCACGCTCGTTTTATCCCACGAACGCTTAAAATAGTTCAAATAGACGCCAAATAAAAAATAGAGAACTTTTGAGACCAAATAAGCGTTTGATCTGTTGAGGACTCATTTTTAGCATCTTAGTAGTGTTTTATACGCGTTCATTTGCTTAAATTCCAAAACTTGTCAAACTCACGCTCGTTTTATCCCTCGAGTGCTTAAAATAGTTCAAATAGACGCCAAATAAAAAATAGAGAACTTTCGAGACCAAATACGCGTTTGATCTTTTGAGGACTCATTTTTAGCATCTTAGGAGTGTTTTATATGCATTCATTTGCTTAGATTCCAAAACTTGTCAAACTCGCGCTCGTTTTATCCCACGAATGCTTAAAACTTTGCAAATAGACTCCAAATTAAAAACTAGAGAACTTTTGAGACCAAATAAGCATTTGATCTTATGAGGACTCATTTTTAGCATCTTAGTAGCGTTTTATACGCGTTAATTTACTGAAATTCCAAAACTTGTCAAACTCGAGCTCGTTTTATCCCACGAATGCTTAAAACTTTGCAAATCGACTCCAAATTAAAAAATGTAGAACCTTTGATACCAAGTAAGCATTTGATCTTTTGAGGACTCATTTTTAGCACGTTAGTAGCGTATTATATACGTTCATTTGTTTACATTCGAAAACTTGTCAAACTCACGCTCGTTTTACCCCACGAATACTTAAAACAGTGCAAATGGACTCCAAATTAAAAACTAGAGAAGTTTTGAGGCCAAATAAGCATTTGATCTTATGAGGACTCATTTTTAGCATCTTAGTAGCGTATTATATGTGTTCACTTGCTTAAATTCCAAAACTTATCAAACTCGCGCTCGTTTTATCCCACGAATACTTAAAACAGTGCAAATGGACTCCATATTAGAAAATGGAGAACTTTTGGGACCAAATAAGCGTTTGATCTTTTGAGGACTCATTTTTAGCATATTAGTAGCATATGATATGCGTTCATTTGCTTAGATTCCAAAACTTGTCAAACTCGCGCTCGTTTTATCCCACGAATGCTTAAAACTTTGTAAATAGACTCTAAATTAAAAAATAGAGAACTTTTGAGACCAAATAAGCATTTTTTCTTATGAGGACTCATTTTTAGCATCTTAGTAGCGTATTATATGCGTTCATTTGCTTAAATTCCAAAAGTTATCAAACTCGCGCTCGTTTTATCCCACGAATACTTAAAACAGTGCAAATGGACTCCATATTAAAAAATGGAGAACCTTTGAGACGAAATAAGCATTTGACCTTTTGACGACTCATTTTTAGCATATTAGTAGCATATTATATGCGTTCATTTGCTTAGATTCCAAAACTTGTCAAACTCGCGCTCGTTTTATCCCACGAATGCTTAAAACTGTGCAAATAGACTCTAAATTAAAAAATGTAGAACTTTTGATACCAAATAAGCATTTGATCTCTTGAGGACTCATTTTTTGCACCTTAGTAGCGTATTATATGCGTTCATTTGCTTAAATTCCAAAACTTATCAAACTCGCGCTTGTTTTATCCCACGAATGCTTAAAACAGTTCAAATAGACTCCAAATTAAAAAATAGAGAAATTTTGAGGCCAAATAAGCATTTGATCTTTTGAGAACTCATTTTTAGCACCTTAGTAGCGTATTATATGCGTTGATTTGCTTAGATTCCAAAACTTGTCAAACTCGCGCTCGTTTTATCCCACAAATGCTTAAAACTTTGTAAATAGACTCCAAATTAAAAAATAGAGAACTTTTGAGACCAAATAAGCATTTCATCTTATGAGGACTCATTTTTAGCATCTTAGTAGCGTATTAGATGCGTTCATTCACTTAGATTCCAAAACTTGTCAAATTCGCGCTTGTTTTATCCCACGAATGCTTAAAACAGTTCAAATAGACTCCAAACTAAAAAATAGAGAAATTTTGAGGCCAAATAAGCATTTGATCTTTTGGGGACTCATTTTTAGCATCTTAGTAGCGTATTATATGCGTTGATTTGCTTAGATTCCAAAACTTGTCAAACTCGCGCTCATTTTATCCCACAAATGCTTAAAACTTTGTAAATAGACTCCAAATTAAAAAATAGAGAACTTTTGAGACCAAATAAGCATTTGATCTTTTGAGGACTCATATTTAGCATCTTAGTAGCGTATTATATGCGTTCATTTGCGTAGATTCCAAAACTTGTCAAACTCACGCTCGTTTTGTCCCACGAATGCTTAAAATAGTTCAAATAGACGCCAAATAAAAAATAGAGAACATTTGAGACCAAATAAGCGTTTGATGTTTTGGGGACTCATATTTAGCATCTTAGTAGCGTATTATATGCGTTCATTTGCGTAGATTCCAAAACTTGTCAAACTCCCGCTCGTTTTATCCCACGAATGCTTAAAATAGTTCAAATAGACGCCAAATAAAAAATAGAGAACATTTGAGACCAAATAAGCGTTTGATGTTTTGAGGACTCATTTTTAGCATCTTAGTAGCGTTTTATACGCATTCATTTTCTTAGATTCCAAAACTTGTCAAACTCGCGCTCGTTTTATCCCACGAATGCTTAAAACTTTGCAAATAGACTCCAAATTAAAAACTAGAGAACTTTTGAGACCAAATAAGCATTTGATCTTATGAGGACTATTTTTAGCATCTTAGTAGTGTTTTATATGCGTTCATTTGCTTAAATTCCAAAACTTGTCAAACTCGTGCTCGTTTTATCCCACGAATGCTTAAAACTGTGCAAATAGACTCCAAATTAAAAAATGTAGAACTTTTGAGAGCAAATAAGGATTTGATCTTTTGAGGACTCATTTTTAGCACCTTAGTAGCGTATTATGTACGTTCATTTGTTTACATTCGAAAACTTGTCAAATAATCACTTGAAAACTGACTCAAAAACATAAAAACAAAGTTAAAACACTAAACTAGACTCAAAGAATGCAAAATTATACTTTAAAACTCTCAAAGAAACCAAAAGTCTCAAAACAGCAAAGAAACACTCAAAACTACCATATAACCACTTTCTGGGCAGTTTTGAACACTAAAGAAGAATTGGGACGAAAATAGTTATAACTTGACTCAAGACACTTAAAAACACAAACTAAATTGATTTCTAACTAATTTGACACTCAAAGTAAAAGGGGGATTTGGTTTTGACGAATTTGAAAACAAAACGAAACTTGTAAACTAAAACAGATTTTAAAACGAATTTGGTTTAAATGAATGGATGGGAAGCTAGCTAAGGGGTTCTTCTCCACACATGTCACACTTGCATACAAAACGATTTCTAGTTGCTTTTCAATAAACCATGGATTCTCAACGCCCCAGATTAACCGTGAATTGCACTAATTAACCCTCAGATTTTCCTAACGTTATTCAATTGGATGATTGCATACGACAACCCAAAGCATTCCCCACAAGTTCCCTACATGAATTGCATAATAGAGATACAAGCAAGAATCATTAAGTTCTACGAAAACCATAACCATTGACGAGGCATTCGTTACTATGAATTGCATGAAACTTATGCCAAGAATTTACTTAACACGATTGTGATCAACAACCTTTACTACTTGAGAATATAAGTTCACAACCTTTACTACTAAGCGGGCCCTCTTAGCCAACATACATAAATCAGTTTTAGTTCAAACGGATAAGTAAATTGAAATCACAATTTATGAATCAGAACTAGAGGTAATCAAATCATATAGCAAGCATGGACATGGTTTCGAATTACCCCCCTAGCTAGGGGGGATTAGTTCCTCATGATAGCAATTAAACAAAGAAAACTAAATTGAAACATTAAAAACAAGGATAGACAACACCTAGAAAAGCTCCAGTGATTCAATGCTTTTAATGGCATTCACGACTCCAACTGGCACCTTCTCTTTCCTTCCTTGAATAATTGCGGCACAAGAGGGATTTTTGTGTGGATTTGTAGTGGTGGATGGATGTAGGTGAATTATGGAAGAGGGTGGTGTAGGGGGTGGTGTTTAAATGGTGCAGCAAAGGATGGTATTTATAGGCTGAAATTCGCAGCCCCTATGTAGCAAAGGAAAAGGATTTAAAGGCCTAATTTGTATAGGATAATAACACACAATCCTTGAAGGAAAAGGCTAAGGCTTTTAGAAACCAAGGGGGAAAGGAATAATCAGGTTTCTAAAAGTTCTAGAAAGGTTTGGGGCGTCACTTTTGTAGGACAAGGGATAAGGCATTCTAGAAAGGTTGTTTTGTGGCTGATTCCTAGAAAAACAAGGGATAAGGTGTGGCACCTTTGTAGGAAGGGATAAGGCTTCTAGAAAGGTTTTAAGTCTCCAAATAGGAAAAGAAATCCCTTTTATAGCTGAAATCTTTATGCATTAGGATTAGGAAAGCTTGTCTTGGTCAATCCTTCTTCTTCTTGGATTCCTTTTCCTTCTTGGACTTGGAAAACTTCTTTGTTGCTGAAACTTTAGGCCAATGAGGTTTAACTCTCCTACTTCAAGTAGGAAACCTTGTTTGAGTTAGAAACTTCAA
This sequence comes from Crataegus laevigata, assembly GCA_963580275.1. Classification (NCBI taxonomy): domain Eukaryota; kingdom Viridiplantae; phylum Streptophyta; class Magnoliopsida; order Rosales; family Rosaceae; genus Crataegus; species Crataegus laevigata. Next base: position 11,179,898 of record OY756954.1, read on the forward strand.
TTTTCTAGGAATCCCAATTCAACTAGGAAACGTATTTCAACTAGGAATCCTAATTTAACTAGGATTCTATCTTCAATTAGGGACTTTCCTACTTCAACTAGGAAACCTTGCTCAAGTAGGAATCATCATCTTTAAGTCTTCAATTTCGTCCATCCTCTTGGCTCCAAGCATATGATATCCATTCCAAGCTCTAATTTGCTCCAAAAGGCTCCAAAATGCATCATTTTGCATACTTTGCCCTTAAAACCTGAAAATACATAAAACTAGCTTAAAAGACTACTTTACTAAGGAAAAACACTATAAATGCACAAGAACAAGCTAAACTAAGGTGCATAAATATGCCCCTATCAAATTCCCACACACTTAGCTTTTGCTAGTCCTCGAGCAAAACAAAACGAAAACAAGTAAAACACAACCTAAACCTTCCAACAATCGTCTCAGAGATTTCCAATGCACATGACATGTTAAAAATCATCATTCCCACAGATTTTGGCCATCTTTATGCTTAAGCACATACTTTAGAGAATTCCCTCAATTCCTTACAAGATATGCATAACCAATTAAAACGATGTTTTGAATGTAGTAACACGCTTTAGAGAATTCCCTCAATTCCTTACAAGATATGCACTCAATCTTCACTCAGATTTTCTAACTACACACCCTACACTAGTTATATGTGAGAAGATTGATGTAAATATAAAAACGAATGCTCACATATATGTATAACAAAGAACGCAATTTCCGGAGTTAATAACATGTTTAGATATGATCTCATGAATGGAACACTACTACTTAGATGCGAGAACCAGTGACACCATATGCTCAAACCAAATTCAAACTCCACAAATTGAAACACACAACACTCAAGATTAAAGTCAAGGGTTGTAACAGGGCTTGGGGTGTTGGCTAACAATGAAAGGATAGGAAAAACAAACGTTCTTAAAGCAATAGTAAGCAAAATAATGAAATCGAACTTAGAATTCCCCTTGGAATGCAGAAATCAACTTTTAAACACAAAGGGAAGATTCAAGCAACAATTAGGGCCGAATTCAATGTTTTGGACCCTTCCTTCACCAAACAACACTTAAGAACTCTTTTTCACATCTTTTCAACTCCTTTTTCATTCTTTTCACAACTTTCCTTATTTTCTTTTTATTTTCCACAAAATTTTTTTTTCTTCTTTTTCTTTTTCTACCCGTGCCTTATTCAAGACTTTGGCACACCCACATATCAAGAATCCTTCCCCCACACTTGTTTTCTGCAATGCAATGATCAAAAGGGATTCATCTTGAGTTATGCTTTACTATGCTTCAAGAACAAAGGTATGGATGGTCCTAATCTAGGCTAGGTGAGGATAATGTGGGTTAACAAAGAACATAGGCTAAACAAGGCTCAACGGGGTTAAAACCTACAAAACACAATGAAATAGGGGGATATGGCAATTTGGCTATGGTGGTCACTACACAACTTCATCTTGAATATGTGTTATGCAAGTCAATAACATGTTTTGAATGAATTAGGCATAAGTTCTACTGTTTGGAACTAAATGATGAAACGCCTTCTAAGTAACAACCAAGCAAAGAATAATGAGATCATGCAACGACTTTAGAAAACAACAATGCACAAATTATTAACTCTCCAAATAAACGTATAGGCTCAAGTCTCACAAGGTTGTAGCGTTAGTTTGAGTTCCTTCCTTCAAGTATGTTACTAAAACTGATTTTTCTTTTATGATTGCATGTGAATTCATAAGTTATAACCACAATCAAGCATAACCAAAGAGTAAATCAAACTTTCATCCATGTTTACAACTCTCTTTAACAGTCATGCAATTACAAACCGAATCCTCATCATTGTGTTGGAAGGTACAAACACATAAAAACAACTCTTTTTGGGTTTTTTAAAACAATTTTTCAAATTTTTATGGGATTTTCGGATTTTTGAGTCAAAACACACCAAAATAGCTTTAAAACACTTAAAAACAGCAAGGAACAACATTGGAAGTTATGGGTGATAAAACCCCACGAATTTTCAATGAAAACACTTTGTTTACCCCCCCCCCCCCACACTTAAACCAAACATTGTCCTCAATGTTTCAAGCATAGACTCACACAAAAGCAAGCAAACAACAAAACAAACAAACATGACAAATATGGTAAAGTAAACGCAATAAAAGAGTAGGGTTTAGAAACGCAAATCTAGTTGTGGAGCTGGAGCCAAGGTCGTCTTTATTCGAACGCATGGGTTGCCTCCCAAGAAGCGCTTGCGTTAACGTCTTCCAGCTGGACGGTGCCTCCAATTAGGCTCCATTAAGGGCCACGGTATGGCATTGATCTTTGAATGCAAGGTGATACTTGAAATGATCCGACAATGGTTTAAATTCTAGACTAGGTGCCTGAATCATCATGATCAAATACGCATTTGATCTTTTGAGGACTCATTTTTAGCATCTTAGTAGCATATTATATGCGTTCATTTGCTTAGATTCTAAAACTTGGCAAACCCGCGCTCGTTTTATCCCACGAATGCTTAAAACTTTGTAAATAGACTCCAAATTAAAAAATAGAGAACTTTTGAGACCAAATAAGCATTTGATCTTATGAGGACTCATTTTTAGCATCTTAGTAGGTATTATATGCGTTCATTTGCTTAAATTCCAAAACTTATCAAACTCGCACTCGTTTTATCCCACGAATACTTAAAACAGTGCAAATGGACTCCATATTAAAAAATGGAGAACTTTTGAGACCAAATAAGCATTTGATCTTTTGAGGAATCATTTTTAGCATATTAGTAGCGTATTATATGCGTTCATTTGCTTAGATTCCAAAACTTTTCAAACTCGCACTCGTTTTATCCCACGAATGCTTAAAACTTTGTAAATAGACTCCAAATTAAAAAATAGAGAACTTTTGAGACAAAATAAGCAATTAATCTTTTGAGAACTCATTTTTAGCATCTTAGTAGCGTATTATATGCGTTCATTTGCTTAAATTCAAAAACTTATCAAACTCATGCTCGTTTTATCCCACGAATGGTTAAAACTGTGCAAATAGACTCCAAATTAAAAAATGTAGAACTTTTGCTACCAAATAAGCATTTGATCTTTTGAGGACTCATTTTTAGCACCTTAGTAGCATATTATATGCGTTCATTTGCTTACATTCCAAAACTTGTCAAACTCACGCTCGTTTTCTCCCACGAATGCTTAAAACAGTTTAAAGAGACTCCAAATTAAAAAATAGAGAACTTTTGAGACCAAATAAGCATTTGATCTTATGAGGACTCATTTTTAGCATCTTAGTAGGGTATTATATGCCTTCATTCGCTTAGATTCCAAAACTTGTCAAACTCGCGCTCGTTTTATCCCACGAATGCTTAAAACTTTGTAAATAGACTCCAAATAAAAAAATAGAGAACTTTTGAGACCACATAAGCATTTGATCTTTTGAGGACTCATTTTTAGCATCTCAGTAGCGTATTATATGCGTTCATTAGCTTAGATTCCAAAACTTGTAAAACTCACTCTCGTTTTATCCCACGAATGCTTAAAACTTTGCAAATAGACTCCAAATTAAAAACTAGAAAAATTTTGAGACAAAATAAGCATTTCATCTTATGAGGACACATTTTTAGCATCTTAGTAGCGTATGATATGCGTTCAATCGCTTAGATTCCAAAACTTGTCAAAATCGCGCTCGTTTTATCCCACGAATGATTAAAACAGTTCAAATAGACTCCAAATTAAAAAATAGAGAAATTTTGAGGCCAAATAACCATTTGACCTTTTGAGGACTCATTTTTAGCATCTTAGTAGCGTATTATATGCGTTGATTTGCTTAGATTCCAAAACTTGTCAAACTTGCGCTCGTTTTATCCCACGAATGCTTAAAACTTTGCAAATAGACTCCAAATTAAAAACTAGAAAAATTTTGAGACAAAATAAGCATTTCATCTTATGAGGACACATTTTTAGCATCTTAGTAGCGTATGATATGCGTTCATTCGCTTAGATTCCAAAACTTGTCAAACTCGCGCTCGTTTTATCCCACGAATGCTTAAAACAATTCAAATAGACTCCAAATTAAAAAATAGAAAAATTTTGTGGCCAAATACCCATTTGAGCTTTTGAGGACTCATTTTTAGCATCTTAGTAGCGTATTATATGCGTTGATTTGCTTAGATTCCAAAACTTGTCAAACTCGCGCTCGTTTTATCCCACGAATTCTTAAAACTTTGTAAATAGACTCCAAATTACGAAATAGAGAACTTTTGAGACCAAATAAGCATTTGATCTTTTGAGGACTAATTTTTAGTATCTTAGTAGCGTATTATATGTGTTCATTAGCTTAGATTCCAAAACTTGTCAAACTCACGCTCGTTTTATCTCACGAATGCTTAAACTAGTTCAAATAGACGCCAAATAAAAAACTAGAGAACTTTTGAGACCAAATAAGCATTTGAGCTTATGAGGACTCATTTTTAGCATCTTAGTAGCGTTTTATATGCGTTCATTTGCTTAAATTCCAAAACTTGTCAAACTCGCGCTCGTTTTATCCCACGAATGGTTAAAACTTTCTAAATAGACTCCAAATTAAAAAATAGAAAACTTTTGAGACCAAATAAGCATTTGATCTTTTGAGGACTCATTTTTAGCATCTTAGTAGCGTTTTACATGCATTCATTTTGCTTAGATTCCAAAACTTGTCAAACTCGCGCTCGTTTTATCCCACGAATGCTTAAAATAGTTCAAATAGACGCCAAATAAAAAATAGAGAACTTTTGAGACCAAATAAGCGTTTGATCTTTTGAGGACTCATTTTTAGCATCTTAGTAGCGTATGATATGCGTTCAATCGCTTAGATTCCAAAACTTGTCAAAATCGCGCTCGTTTTATCCCACGAATGATTAAAACAGTTCAAATAGACTCCAAATTAAAAAATAAAGAAATTTTGAGGCCAAATAACCATTTGACCTTTTGAGGACTCATTTTTAGCATCTTAGTAGCGTATTATATGCGTTGATTTGCTTAGATTCCAAAACTTGTCAAACTCGCGCTCGTTTTATCCCACGAATGCTTAAAATAGTTCAAATAGACGCCAAATAAAAAATAGAGAACTTTTGAGACCAAATAAGCGTTTGATCTTTTGAGGACTCATTTTTAGCATCTTAGTAGCATTTTACATGCATTCATTTGCTTAGATTCGAAAACTTGTCAAACTCGCGCTCGTTTTATCCCACGAATGCTTAAAACTTTGCAAAGAGACTCCAAATTAAAAACTAGAGAACTTTTGAGACGAAATAAGCATTTGATCTTATGAGGACGCATTTTTAGCATCTTAGTAGCGTATGAAATGCGTTCATTCGCGTAGATTCCAAAACTTGTCAAAATCGCGCTCGTTTTATCCCACGAATGCTTAAAACAGTTCAAATAGACTCCAAATTAAAAAATAGAGAAATTTTGAGGCCAAATAACCATTTGACCTTTTGAGGACTCATTTTTAGCATCTTAGTAGCGTATTATATGCGTTGATTTGCTTAGATTCCAAAACTTGTCAAACTCGCGCTCGTTTTATCCCACGAATGTTTAAAACTTTGTAAATAGACTCGAAATTAAAAAAAAGAGAACTTTTGAGACCGAATAAGCATTTGATCTTTTGAGGACTCATTTTTAGCATCTTAGTAGCGTATTATATGCGTTCATTAGCTTCATTCCAAAACTTGTCAAACTAGCGTTTTATCCCACGAATTCTTAAAATAGTTCAAATAGACGCCAAATAAAAAATAGAGAACTTTTGAGACCAAATAAGCGTTTGATCTTTTGAGGACTCATTTTTAGCATCTTAGTAGCATTTTATATGCATTCATTTGCCTAGAATCCAAAACTTGTCGAACTCGGGGTCGTTTTATCCCACGAATGCTTAAAACTTTGCAAATAGACTCCAAATCAAAAACTAGAGAACTTTTGAGACCAAATAAGCATTTGATCTTATGAGGACTCATTTTTGGCATCTTAGTAGCGTATTATATGCGTTCATTAGCTTACATTCCAAAACTTGTCAAACTCCCGCTCGTTTTATCCCACAAATGCTTTAAATAGTTCAAATAGACGCCAAATAAATAATAGAGAACTTTTGAGACCAAATAAGCGTTTGATCTTTTGAGGACTCATTTTTAGCATCTTAGTAGCATTTTATATGCATTCATTTGCCTAGAATCCAAAACTTGTCAAACTCGTGCTCATTTTATCCCACGAATGCTTAAAACTTTGCAAATGGACTCCAAATAAAAAACTAGAGGACTTTTGAGACCAAATAAGCATTTGATCTTATGAGGACTCATTTTTAGCATCTTAGTAGCGTTTTATATGCATTCATTTGCTTAAATTTCAAAACTTGTCAAACTCGCGCTCGTTTTATCCCACAAATGCTTAAAACTGTGCAAATAGAGTCCAAATAAAAAAATGTAGAACTTTTGGTACAAAATAAGCATTTGATCTTTTGAGGACTCATTTTTAGCACTTTAGTAGCGTATTATATGCGTTCATTAGCTTACATTCTAAAACTTGTCAAACTCGCGCTCGTTTTATCCCACGAATGCTTAAAACAGTTCAAATAGACTCCAAATTAAAAAATAGAGAAATTTTGAGGCCAAATAAGCATTTGATCTTTTGAGGACTCATTTTTAGCATCTTAGTAGCATATTATATGCGTTCATTAGCTTAGATTCCAAAACTTGTCAAACTCACGCTCGTTTTATCCCACAAATGCTTAAAACAGTACAAATAGACGCCAAATAAAAAATAGAGAACTTTTGAGACCAAATAAGCGTTTGATCTTTTGAGGACTCATTTTTAGCATCTTAGTAGCGTTTTACATGCATTCATTTGCTAAGATTCCAAAACTTGTCAAACTCGCGCTCGTTTTATCCCACGAATGCTTAAAACTTTGCAAATAGACGCCAAATAAAAAACTAGAGAAATTTTGAGGCCAAATAAGCCTTTTATCTTTTGAGGACTCATTTTTAGCATCTTAGTAGCGTATTATATGCGTTGATTTGCTTAGATTCTAAAACTTGTCAAACTCGCGCTCGTTTAATCCCACGAATGCTTAAAACTTTGTAAATGGACTCTAAATTAAAAAATAGAGAAATCTTGAGACCAAATAAGCATTTGATCTTATGAGTATTCATTTTTAGCATCTTAGTAGCGTATTATTTGCGTTCATTTGCTTAGATTCCAAAACTCGTCAAACTCACGCTCGTTTTATCCCACGGAAGCTTAAAACTTTGCTAATAGATGCCAAATAAAAAATAGAGAAACCAAATACGCATTTGATCTTTTGAGGACTCATTTTTAGCATCTTAGTAGCATATTATATGTGTTCATTAGCTTAGATTCCAAAACTTGTCAAACTCACGCTCGTTTTATCCCACGAATGCTTAAAACTTTGTAAATAGACTCGAAATTAAAAAATAGAGAACTTTTGAGACCAAATAAGCATTTGATCTTTTTGAGGACTCATTTTTATCTTAGTAGCGTATGATATGCGTTCATTTGCTTAGATTCCAAAACTTGTCAAAATCGCCCTTGTTTTATCCCACGAATGCTTAAAACAGTTCAAATAGACTCCAAATTAAAAAATAGAGAAATTTTGAGGCCAAACAACCATTTGATCTTTTGAGGACTCATTTTTAGCATCTGAGTAGCGTATTATATGCGTTGATTTGCTTAGATTCTAAAACTTGTCAAACTCGCGCTCGTTTTATCCCACAAATGCTTAAAACTTTATAAATAGACTCCAAATTAAAAAATAGAGAACTTTTCAGACAAAATAAACATTTGATCTTATAAGGACTCATTTTTAGCATTTAGTAGCGTATTATATGCGTTCATTTGCTTAAATTCCAAAACTTATCAAAGTCACGCTCGTTTTATCCCACGAATGCTTAAAACTGTGCAAATAGACTCCAAATTAAAAAATGTAGAACTTTTGATACCAAATAAGCATTTGATCTTTTGAGGACTCATTTTTAGCATATTAGTAGCGTATTATATGCGTTCATTTTCTTAGATTCGAAAACTTGTCAAACTCGGGCTCGTTTTATCCCACGATTGCTTAAAACTTTGTAAATAGACTCTAAATTAAACAATAGAGAAATCTTGAGACCAAATAAGCATTTGATCTTATGAGGACTCATTTTTAGCATCTTAGTTGCGTATTATATGCGTTCATTCGCTTAAATTCCAAAACTTATCAAACTTGCGCTCGTTTTAACCCACGAATACTTAAAACAGTGCAAATGGACTCCATATTAAAAACTGGAGAACTTTTGAGACCAAATAAGCAGTTGATCTTTTGAGGACTCATTTTTAGCTTATTAGTAGCGTATTATATGCGTTCATTTGCTTAGATTCCAAAACTTTTCAAACTCGCGCTCGTTTTATCCCACGAATGCTTAAAACAGTTGAAATAGATTCCAAATTAAAAAATAGAGAAATTTTGAGGCCAAATAACCATTTGATCTTTTGAGGACTCATTTTTACCATCTTAGTAGCTGATCGGACCATATTTATACATATTTTTATATCAAATTCACTCGTCTTTTCTTAGTTAGTTCGTTATATTTTGAGCTATTTACGTTATTTTTATGTTTTATAAGATTTTCAAGAAAAGAAAATAAAAATAGAATAAATGAAGTGTTAAGTAATTATTTCGTTTAAACTTTCTTGTTTGTTGAATAGAATTTATCATTTGAAAAATAATATATATATATATATATATATATTTATATATATATATGTTTATATATTTATATATTTATATTTATATTTATAATGTGTTGTGTGTGTATGCTTACAGGTGATAGAAGCAGAAAATAATATACAAAGGAGGGCAGCACATGCATGAAAGCATGGGAGGACTGGAATGCTTTCGGTGGAGCATTTTAAAAGTCAAAAGGCTGCCTTTAAACAAAGAAAGAGGGAGAAACTGTGGAGCCTTCATCACGCAGGGAAGGCATCCAAGGAAAGCACCGAGAAAAGTGGAATCACGGGGGCATCCTAGGTAGCTTAAGAAAAGAATTAAAGAGGATAAGAGGGCCTGGAAGGAGAGTTCATGGTGGAGAGGCGCAAAAGGCCAATTAACGGGGAGTCAAAAGGGCACTTGAGCTCAGCGTTAAGGGGAATCGAAGGCAGGGTGAGCTGCCATCAAGGCAGCGTGCCACGGAGCCAGCTCGTCTGATTGGGGAGATATAAGGCAGCGCAGGTTTTCAAGGAGATGCTGCCATTAGGCAGCTGACGCCAAGACTCGGGGAGAGAAGGAAAGAAACTACCTTCTGGCAGTTTGGGAGAGAAGGAGAAATCCAAGCAGAAAAAAACCAGGAGAATAAGGAAGGCCGAGAAGGCAGCCAAGAGAGGAGCTGTGAGGGGGCGCTAAATCCAGAAGAAAAGCCACGGGGGCCTGGAGAAAATAGGACAGGCGCAAGGGACCAGCTGCTAAGAAGGCAGCGACGTGGAGGACTCAGGGGCGCCATTTTTGGCGACTGGAGAAAGCAGCACCGAGAGCAGTCAAAGAAGGCATGGCACGGTGAAAGGGATAAAACAGAAGCACAGTGCACATGCAAGTGCACAGAAAATCCTAATTCACCCCATTTTGGTTTAATCCTCCAAACTCAGATTTTAATTATGTTTTTAATTTCTGTTTTAATTTCTGTTTTAATAATGTGTAATTAATTTATATTGGCTAGAGGATAATTCAAAACCATGATTATATTTGTAATTTGAATTGGTAACTTCAGTTGTGATTTCTGAGTTGTGATTTAATTTGCTTAACTGCTTGATTAATAACTTATTTATGTTTGTCGATTAAGAATGCATACTTAATTTACATGCATGAATTTGATGCTAGAATATAAGTGAATTTCACCTAATCGTTATGAACTTATATTCATGAGTAGTGAAGGTTGCTAGTCACAATCGCGTTAAGTAAATTCCTGGCAAACGTATCATGCTGTTCATAGTTACGAATGCCTTGTCAACACTTATGATTTTCACGAAGCTTAATGATCTTTGATTGTATCTCTATTTTGCTTTTCACGTAGAGAACTTTTGGGGAATAATTTGAGTTGTTGTATGCTGTTCATCCAATTCAATAATATAAGGAAAATCTGAAGATTAATTTAAGCGTACCTAATTAATTTGGGGTGTTGAAATTTACAATTTATTGAAAGAACAACTGAAAATCAATTTAGGTTGCTTATGTGTCATGTGTGGAGAAAAAACCCTCTAGCCAATCCGTCGTCTATCCGTTTACTTTAATTTTATGTTTTTGTCAATTTTATAATTTATTTAAGTTTAATTTACGTTTCATCCAAACCAAACCCCCCCCCCCATTATTAAAATATTATTATTTAGTTAGTTTTTATTATTTTTAATCTTTTAATTTAATTTCCGTCCATTTTACTTCCTAGTTTTTATTTTAAATTGTTTTCATTATTTTGAGTCATTTTTAGTGTGTTTCGAGTTTTTAGCTTAGTTTGTGTTTTCTAGAGTCTTGAGTTGCTTTGAGTCTTTTGATTTGTTTTAGTTTATCTGTTAGTTTTATTTTGAATTATTCTAGTTAAGTGTTTTTATTTTAGTTGAGTGTTTTAAACTTTGTTTTTACGTTTTTAAATTAATTTTAGAGTGATTAGCAATCCCTCCTAATCCCCGGCCTAGAACGATACCCTACTTATACCTATACTACAATTGTCAAAAAGAGGGTTAAATTTGTGCGGTTTAAAATCCCGTCAAATTTTTGGCGCCGTTGCCGGGGATTAGCAACTTTGCTAATCCTTTTATTTTCGTTTGTGTTTATTTTATATTTGTGTTTTTGTTGTGTTTTAGTTTATATTTGTGTTTATGTATTTTACTTTTGGTATTTGATTTATTTCTCTTTCTTTAATTTTAGGTACTAGAGAAGTAAGACATGGATTTTGCTAGTATTCAAGCTCAATTGGCAAATCTTACTTCTCAATTGTCGCATAATGCCGAACGGACCACAATGCCAAGTGTCCCTACACTTGATGTGCCCTATGGGCAAGGATATCAGACTCATCAGTATCCTCAATTTTCTGCATATGAAGATGATTGGGGATATCAAGGCTATGATCAATCAAGGGGCAATATGTATTCCAACGCTTGCAATTCGAATTGGAGGGATTATTCAAATCAAATGTGGGATGAACCTCAGCAATTTCAACAAAGTGGATATTGGCAGCAAGACGAGTTCTATTCCAGACCTATGCAGCCACCACAGCATCCCCCACAACAATTCCAATCGAATTCAAGTATGCCCGTTGATTATAATCAAATTCTTAATGAATTAAACTCTTTGGTGCATGGGTCACAAAATCAAGCTAAGGAGACTCACCAAGGAGAATATTGGCAGCCTTATGATGAGTTCTATACAACACCTTTGCAACCATCACAGCCACCACAACAATTTGCCCAATTCGATTCAGGTACATCTCTGGATAATGATACATTTAATAAGTTACTCACTTCTTTGAATCAGGGAGTGGAAAATCGAATCCAGGAGATGCAAGATCGGACCAACAAGGTGGATGAATTGGAGAGGCGAGTTGGGGAGATTATGGAGATCATGGCACAGATTCAAGATCAAAGTGAACTCTCCAACTCACCTATTGAAAATTCAAAGGAAGATTGTGAAGTTGATGAAGCCATCACTTTGGAAGGTGATATGGAGGATGAGGCTGTCCTAGAACCGTTCAAACTCAGCCCGAACTTGGATGAATTGCCGCTGCAAGCAGAAGATGAGGAGGACGACTTGGGCAGTTTAGACGAATTCTTGTCTCAAACCCCTCAAGTCTCTATGTCGTCCAACTATGGTGAGGTTGTTCCAAGTTCAATTCATTCTAACATTTTTCCACCGAATGTCTCTTTTCCTTGCAGATTTTTTTCAAATAACGAAGAAAGTGAAAAAGACATTGTGGAAGATCTTCCAGAGGTGCAAAGTGATATCTCAATTCTTGGTGCACCAAAACAAGTTCCCAAACCTTGTGCACCAAGAAAAATGATTCAAGATATCAAAGTGGCTGGAGAATGCGTTGAAAACATCCAAGAGGCTGTGCATGAGACAATTAAGCCCAAAGAAATTGAGTTTGATGACACGGGACGGGCCACAACTATCATAGTCAATCTGGCCAAGTTCAAAATCCCAAAAATATCCAAAAATATGGTTTTTGTCATTGAGTTTGTTTCGGAGAAAGACAGTAAGCCATCTTCTCCAATTTTAATTTTTATTTTATTTTCTACTAACATGCTAATTTTAATGATTCAGGCACCCACCCGAGAATTCAGACCATTGCCGAATCATTTCAAGTATCACCTCCCATTAAAAGATAAATCTCATGCTTTGGAGCCAAGGGGAGGATAAGGAAAGAATCGTCCGGCTAAAGACGTTAAATCAAGCGCTTCTTGGGAGGCAACCCAAGCAACCAGATTTGCATTTCTTAACCTTCTTCTTTATTGCTTTTACTTTCATTTTGTTTTGCTTAGTTAATTTTGTTATTTGGTTGATTTTTATTTAGTTTGAGTTTAAATAAATTAAGGGCAATGTTTATTATTAGTGCGGATAAACAAAGTCTTTTTGCATTAATTTACATATTTTGATTTACATATTTTACATTGCTTAAAATAAACTTAAAAAAAAAACAAAAAAAAAACAAAAAAATTAATAATAATAATAATAATATTAGTAACATATATATATATATATATATATATATATTTAAATAAACATTAAAAGCTTAAATAAATTTACAATAATAAGAAAAACTAATAGTGTTCATTGGTCATTTGTCATTGGTTAGGTGGTGCCTGAGAAGTCGACGGAGCTCCTGGAAGACGAAGAGCCAGAGTTGGAATCTCCGGAGCCGGAACGCTTGGTGCAACTCCCGAGGACGAAGGCAACATAAACCTCGGGAGTAGCGCCATGAACCTTTCATGATCGCTCTGGATCCGACCGTCCGACTCCTGCAGCTGGTCCAGCTTCCTCTTCATGCTGGTCGAGTAACTAGTTGCAAGCATGTGCAACTCCTTGTTCTCGTGCCTGAGTCCTCTGACTTCTTGCCGAAGACTGGCCACCTCCGCCATTAGCGACTCCACCTGACGAGACCGGGCAAGCAGGCGCTGGCCCATGTTTGAAACTGAGCCTGCACTTTGGACGCTGAGGGCAAGGGATTCCTGAACGGCCAGCTCGTCCGACCGCCTAGATAGCATCCTATTGTCCCTTGGAGTGAGCAGATTTCTGGCAATCACCGTAGCGGTGATTTCATTCCTCATCATTGTGTCCCCGACTGTAAGAGGACCATTGGGGGATATAAAGGATGGATTCCAAATGTTGTTCGGAGAAGACGAGTCATCGTCTTCCCCGACATTCAAGTTTAGGCGACGGTCGGAAGGGCAAGACATTTTTAGAGGGGGTTGAGGAAGAAAAGAGTTCGGAAAAATTAAGATTGCTGAAGCGGAAGAAGAGATCGGAAAGATTAAAAGTGCAGAAGTGCAAGAAGAGAGTGGAAGGATTTTGAGTGTTTACAGAAGGGAGTATTTTCAGAAGGAAGTGTTTGAGGGAGTTCAAGTGTGATGTGAAGCAGAATTAGCGCCTCTATAAAAAGAAGCAAATCAAAGAGAGCGCTCTTCTGAGGTTGAAGACGCGTCCTCGCGCAAATCAAAAGAGCCGTTTCCTTTCTCAAAAGCTGGGCTTGACTCAGCAATCACGTGGCATCACGAGGGCTCAGTTTTTCCAGTTTGTCGTGACTCATCACGTGCAGCGTGGAGCGTTGCGAAAACCATGAGCCGCACCCGGTTTTGAACCCCGGTTTTCAAAAGATCATCATTCCAATTTGTCGTCACTCGTCGCCTGCACCGTCAGCCTTGCGGAATTTACGGACGCTTTGTCAGAAAGCGCGTAACGGTCACTGTTCATCCATCACCGGCTGCCGACAAATAGTGAAGGAATAGTTTCGGTTGTGAAGCCAAATTTCTATAAGTTCGACCTTCGCCTTCCACAGCAAAGGCACACCTTCACACCCTCTCAACCTCTCTTCATCTCAACATCTCAACCTCTCTTCATCTCCGATAATGTCTTCCCAAAGAAAGCTTTCGAGTTATTCAGTGTTCTTCATCCCTTGGATCACCCCAGAAAACAAACCTTCCAGAGCAAAAGTATTTCATATTAAAAAGGTTAAAAGCAAAAGTATCTCATATTATGCTTTCTCCTCTCCTTCATCTGAGGAACGTGGAGAAAGTGAGATCCTGATTGCTTACCTAGTCTTGCTCTCGAGTACTCATCTCAGACCCCTCCCAGCCCACTTCAAAAATAAACCTGTGTTGAGGTACTTCTTCAAAAATAAAAGTACCTCACAGACGAAGCAGGAGGAGTCTGAGGTGCACCCAAGAGCAGATGAGTCTGGGTTGATCCAAGAGTTCAAGAAGATGCCACACCTGCGTGGAGACCGGACTACTTGAAGCATGTGGAGACAACGTGCTGACTCATCCTCAACTAAGCCGAGGAGCACTTGCAAGAAAGGAGGCCCATCCAGTTCAAGATGAAAGCTGTGGAAAATCAACAATCATGACCAATGATCGCCTATTAGTTCTTTTCGTTGTCTTTTATTTTTATTTTCAATTTTTCATTTGCATTTTTCTTTGCAGGAACGTTTGGTCATTTCCTCCCTTGAAGTTGATTGCAAAATTTACGCTTCGGGGTCATCGCTTGAGTTTTCTGCAAATTAGGGAAGTTTTCAGTCCCTTTTCTTTATTTTATTTTGTTTCGTATTTTTTATTCATTTTTATTTTTATTTGCATATTTTTGTTTTATGACATTGGGGACAATGTCTAGTTTAAGTGTGGGGGTATCAAGTATAAAAAATTGACCAAATTGAAAATTTTTGTACCTTCGACTTTGAACTGGTTTCATTTGTTTCCATGTTAATGCTTTTTGTTTTCTTAATTAGCTTTGTGTTTTACTTAATTTTTTTCGGAGTTTTGTGTTTTATTTAATTTTTCTCGAAAAATTTAAAAAAATCCAAAAATATTGTCTTGTTTTCCTTAAGGTTTTAAATTAGATTTTTATTAGTTTCCCGACCCAATGATATAACTGGATTATATTTGAACCATGATTATCAAGAACTTAGTTAACATGTGTTGTATGAAATTCCTTGTTCTCTTGTTAGTATTGTACATGTTTGTTCATCTTTGAAAAACCAAATGCACATAGCCTTGTTGATGTGAAACTAAAGCATGATTTAAAGCTTCATATGTGAATTTAGTGACCATATACATCCTATGTGAGTTTTTGAGCCTATTGAAAGTGTGTGCATTTTTCATACACTCCTATTCTTTCATGTGTGATGAACTTATGTGAGATGCATCTCTAGAACTTGCGTAACGATCTTTCGAAATATTTGTCATTAATTGCATGAACTTGAAAATGATAGAGGCATTAGGTTCACCACCATGGCCCAAATATCCATATTTCCCAAAGAAAAAAATGATATCATTAGATTGCCTATTTGAGCCGTTATGTTGAGCCTTTTATTTCTTATCACCAGATATGTCTACCCTTATACCTCAAAACATGTTTCCTTACCCTTTCCAAGCGAGCAATTTGAGATTGTTGAGAAATGTTTATGAAGTACTTGGAATGAGTTTGGCAAAAGAATAAGTGTGGGGGTTTTTCATGTTTGTATTTATAAAAAAAAAAAAAAAATGAGAAAAGAGAAGAAATGAAAGAAAAAAAAAAAAAAAAGATTGTATACGAAGAAAATAAAAAAAAATTTTAAAGTTTCAGTTTAAGGGTGTGATGGGAGGTGTTAGAAGAATTGTTGGAAAGTTTGAGTTCTTATAAATCTCAACAAAAGAATCGCTGGCAATGTAGCTTGGAACTTGTGTTTTCCTATTCTTTCGTTTCAATAGCCCTATCCCTAAGCCTCATTACATCCAATAAAAGTCCTCTTGATTTAAGTTTTGCAATTATGATTGTGGAGAAGTGATTTTTATGCAAGCTTATGGTAGAACTTTCACATTTGTTTCTTTGAGCGAAACACATTAAAACTAAACACATGTGTGATTGAGTGCATATCCCGTGAGAAGGTTGCTGGTTTGCATATGATGATTTTAAAAATAAAAACTTGAAATTGCATTAGCATGGCTATCTCACACACTACACTTCAAGGATGATTAAAGATTACTGCTAATATTTGAATAAGGAAGATGAGCTTGAATTAGCTTGTTTGGTGCTAGCTATGGTTCTTGCTGATTTATGTTTTCGAATGAAATTCTATGAGGGTCAAATAAGGGGAAGCTAATGTTTTTCATGTTATTACTTTTTCTGTTTTCTTTGTTCTGCTCGAGGACTAGCAAAAGCTAAGTGTGGGGGTATTTGATCGGACCATATTTATACATATTTTTATATCAAATTCACTCGTCTTTTCTTAGTTAGTTCGTTATATTTTGAGCTATTTACGTTATTTTTATGTTTTATAAGATTTTCAAGAAAAGAAAATAAAAATAGAATAAATGAAGTGTTAAGTAATTATTTCGTTTAAACTTTCTTGTTTGTTGAATAGAATTTATCATTTGAAAAATAATATATATATATATATATATTTATATATATATATATATATATTTATATATTTATATATTTATATATTTATATTTATATTTATAATGTGTTGTGTGTGTATGCTTACAGGTGATAGAAGCAGAAAATAATATACAAAGGAGGGCAGCACATGCATGAAAGCATGGGAGGACTGGAATGCTTTCGGTGGAGCATTTTAAAAGTCAAAAGGCTGCCTTTAAACAAAGAAAGAGGGAGAAACTGTGGAGCCTTCATCACTCAGGGAAGGCATCCAAGGAAAGCACCGAGAAAACCTGAAGATTAATTTAAGCGTACCTAATTACTTCCTAGTTTTTATTTTAAATTGTTTTCATTATTTTGAGTCATTTTTAGTGTGTTTCGAGTTTTTAGCTTAGTTTGTGTTTTCTAGAGTCTTGAGTTGCTTTGAGTCTTTTGATTTGTTTTAGTTTATCTGTTAGTTTTATTTTGAATTATTCTAGTTAAGTGTTTTTATTTTAGTTGAGTGTTTTAAACTTTGTTTTTACGTTTTTAAATTAATTTTAGAGTGATTAGCAATCCCTCCTAATCCCCGGCCTAGAACGATACCCTACTTATACCTATACTACAATTGTCAAAAAGAGGGTTAAATTTGTGCGGTTTAAAATCCCGTCAGTAGCGTATTATATGCATTCATTTTCTTAGATTCTAAAACTTGTCAAACTCACGCTCGTTTTATCCAACGAATGCTTAAAACTGTGCAAATAGACTCCAAATTAACAAATAGAGAACTATTGAGACCAAATAAGCATTTGATCTTTTGAGGACTCATTTTTAGTATCTTAGTAGCGTATTATATGTGTTCATTAGCTTACATTCCAAAACTTGTCAAACTCGCGCTCGTTTTATCCCACGAATGCTTAAAACTGTGCAAATAGACTCCAAATTAAAAAATGTAGAACTTTTGATACAAAATAAGCATTTGATCTTTTGAGGACTCATTTTTAGCACCTTAGTAGCGTATTATATGCGTTCATTAGCTTACATTCCAAAACTTGTCGAACTCGCGCTCGTTTTATCCCACGAATGCTTAAAACTTTGCAAATAGACTCCAAATTAAAAAATAGGGAACTTTTGAGACCAGATACGCATTTGCCTTTATGAGGACTCATTTTTAGCATCTTAGTAGCGTATTATATGCGTTGATTTGCTTAGATTCCAAAACTTGTCAAACTCGCGCTCGTTTTATCCCACGAATTCTTAAAACTTTGTAAATAGACTCCAAATTACGAAATAGAGAACTTTTGAGACCAAATAAGCATTTGATCTTTTGAGGACTCATTTTTAGCATCTTAGTAGCGTATTATATGTGTTCATTAGCTTAGATTCCAAAACTTGTCAAACTCACGCTCGTTTTATCCCACGAATGCTTAAAATAGTTCAAATAGACGCCAAATAAAAAATAGAGAACTTTTGAGACCAAATAAGCGTTTGATCTTTTGAGGACTCATTTTTAGCATCTTAGTAGCGTATTATATGCGTTCATTTTCTTAAATTCCAAAACTTATCAAACTTGCGCTCGTTTTATCCCACGAATACTTAAAACAGTGCAAATAGACTCCATATTAAAAAATGGAGGACTTTTGTGACCAAATAAGCATTTGATCTTATGAGGACTCATTTTTAGCATCTTAATAGCATATTATATGCGTTCATTTGCTTAGATTCCAAAACTTGTTAAACTCACGCTCGTTTTGTCCCACGAATGCTTAAAATAGTTCAAATAGACGCCAAATAAAAAATAGAGAACTTTTGAAACCAAATAAGCGTTTGATCGGTTGAGGACTCATTTTTAGCATCTTAGTAGCGTTTTATATGCGTTCATTTGCTTAGATTCCAAAACTTGTCAAACTTGCGCTCGTTTTATCCCACGAATGCTTAAAACTTTGTAAAGGGACTCTAAATTAAAAAATAGAGAAATCTTGAGACCAAATAAGCATTTGATCTTATGAGGACTCATTTTTAGCATCTTAGTAGCGTATTATATGCGTTCATTTTCTTAAATTCCAAAACTTATCAAACTTGCGCTCGTTTTATCCCACGAATACTTAAAACAGTGCAAATGGATTCCATATTAAAAAATGGAGAACTTTTGAGACCAAATAAACAGTTGATCTTTTGAGGTCTCATTTTTAGCATATTAGTAGCGTATTATATGATTTGATTTGCTTAGATTCTAAAACTTGTCAAACTAGCGCTCGTTTTATCCCACGAATGCTTAAAACTTTGTAAATAGACTACAAATTAAAAAATAGAGAACTTTTGAGACAAAATAAGCATTTGATCTTATAAGGACTCATTTTTAGCATCTTAGTAGCGTATTATATGCTATCATTTGCTTAAAAAAATAGAGAACTTTTGAGACCAAATAAGCATTTGATCTTATGAGGACTTATTTTTAGCATCTTGATAGGAGCATATTTATGCTACTTAACTAGCTTATTTCCTTGCATTTACGTTGTTAAAACCTAGTTATTTTAGTACTTTAAACCATTTTCATGGGTTTGTAGGTCTATTCAGCTATTGGAGCAAAGAAGTGTATTTTGGTGCGTTTTGGAGCAATTTTGGGCCTATGATGGATTGGACATGCTTGGAGCCAATTGGAGTGATGGAATTGAAGTGCAAACGAGCTAAGGAGTGAATGAAGATGTGAAGAATGGAATTCAAGGCAAATGAAGAATGAAGAGTCAAAATTGGAAACCGAAGTTTCTAAGTTTGGAAGTTTCTATTTTCGAAGGTTTCCATTCTTGAAGGGTTTCTATTCTTGGAATGGAAGTTTCCCAATCCTTCTTCACTAAAGTTTCAGCCACATAAGGGTTCCTAAATGTGTGAGGGTATTCAATTACAAGTTCTAGAAGCCTAAACTTCCCTAAAACACCTTTGCCGCACCTCCTTTGCGTTGTCCTCTTCCTTGCCGCACAAGTATACTTTTTGTTTCCTATTTTCTGTGACATAACTTACTTGCCTATTTTCTAAACATCCTTGTTGCACAAGGGGAAGGGTTCCTTGCCTAATTTCAGCCATAAAATGCATTCCTATTTCATTCTAATCCTTGTTGCACAAGGGGTTGATTTATTTCCTAGTTTCTGATTCAAAAACCTTCCCTTTGCATGCCTACTTCAATGTGCCGCACCTTACAAGCCATTCCTTTCCTATTTTCTATCCTAAACCACTTCCCTATTCTATTTTCCTTTAGTGCCGCACCTATCCCTTTCTTTTTCTTCCCTATTTAATTAGGGGACAAATTAGCTAAGTTTTAAGAGCCTTTTTTCTGATCCCAAGCCGTGCCCTATATATACAAACCCATTCATTCACCATAGGGGAGATTTTACACACCCTAGAGACATCCCTCTCCTTTGCCGCAACCTCCTTCGATATTCTCCATATTTTCTGACCATCCTTCACTCTTAGCCGCACCATACATCTATCCTAAACCATCCCCTCCATCCATACACACCAACCACACCCTTTAGGACTTATGTCGCAGCAAGGTGGAGAAGAAGGAACCTTGGACGTTTCAAGATTGAAGTTTGGAGCGTTTTAGGTGTAATTCGTTTCATGTCTCTTATGTTTAAATTATGTTTACTTTGCTTTGCTGTGAACATGAGTGGCTAAACCCCTTTTGGCTAGGGGTGATTTCAAAGCCTTGATTATGTGTGTAATTTGAATTGATAAATTTCAGTTATGGATTATTGAGTTTTGAATGCAATTGGCTTAACCGTTGGATTGATAACTTATTTGTGCTTGTTGATTGAGGGTCGACACTTAATTATCTTGCATAAATATGATGCTAGAGTATAAGTGAGTTTCACATAATCGTTACAAGCTTATATTCATATGTAGTGAAGGTCGGTGGTCACGATCGCGTTAAAGTTCAATTCCTGGCATGAGTAACATGATGTCATAGTTATAAGTGTTTTGTCAATGCTTATGATTTTCATTGAACGTAATGATTTCTGAATGTATCTCTATTATGATGTCATGTAGAGGACTTTTGGAGAATGCTTTAGGTTGTCGAATGATGTCATCCAATCTAATAACTTAAGGAAAATCTGAGAATTAACTAGTGATGTCACGGTTAATTTGGGGCATTGTCGTTCATGATTCATTAAGAAGTAACTGGAAATCAATTCGTTTGCATGCATATCATGTGTAGAGAAAGAGCCTCTAGCTTGCCTATCATTCATCTTAATTCCCAATTTCGTTTTGCAATCTGTTTAGTTTTAGAATCTGTTTTGTTAATTTGAATTCGTCCAAATCAAACCCCCTCTTTACTTTCTTGTTTTAAAGTGTTTAAAATCTGTTTTGTTTATGTTTTAGAAGGTTTTGAATCAACCCAAAACACTATTTTCGTCCAAAATTGTGTTTAGAACTAGAAACTGCATATTTAGTGTTTTTAGGCAGTTTAGAGGTTTTAGCAAGCCCTCCTAATCCCCAGTCCCTAACGATCCCTACTTGCACCTTTACTACAATTTGATAACAAGAGGGTTTTATTTGTGTGTTAAGTTAATTTTCACATCACATCTTAGTAGTGTATTATATGCGTTCATTCGCTTAGATTCCAAAACTTGTCAAACTCGCGCTCGTTTTATCCCACGAATGCTTCAAACAGTTCAAATAGACTCCAAATTAAAAAATAGAAAAATTTTGAGGCCAAATAACCATTTGATCTTTTGGGGACTCATTTTTAGCATCTTAGTAGCGTATTCTATGCGTTGATTTGCTTAGATTCTAAAACTTGTCAAACTCGCGCTCATTTTATCCCACGAATGCTTAAAACTTTGTAAATAGACTCCAAATTAAAAAATAGAGAACTTTTGAGACCACATAAGCATTTGATCTTATGAGGACTTATTTTTAGCATCTTAGTAGCGTATTATATGCATTCATTTGCTTAAATTCCAAAACTTATCAAACTCGCGCTCGTTTTATCCCACGAATACTTAAAACAGTGCAAATGGACTCCATATTAAAAAATGGAAAACTTTTGAGACCAAATAAGCATTTGATCTTTTGAGGACTCATTTTTAGCATATTAGTAGCGTATTATATGCGTTCATTTGCTTAGATTCCAAAACTTGTCAAACTCGCACTCGTTTTATCCCACGAATGCTTAAAACTTTGTAAATAGACTCCAAATTAAAAAATAGACAACTTTTGAGACCAAATAAGCATTTGATCTTATGAGGACTCATTTTTAGCATCTTAGTAGCGTATTATATGAGTTCATTTGCTTAAATTCCAAAACTTGTCAAACGCGGGCTCGTTTTATCCCACGAATGCTAAAAACTTCGCAAATAGACTTCAAATTACAAAATAGAGAACTTTTGAGACCAAATAAGCATTTGACCTTATGAGGACTCATTTTTAGCATCTCAGTAGCGTTTTATATGCGTTCAATTGCTCAAATTCCAAAACTTGGCAAACTCGCGCTCGTTTTATACCACGAATGCTTAAAACTATGCAAATAGACTCCAAATTAAAAAATGTAGAACTTTTGATACCAAATAAGCATTTGATCTTTTGAGGACTCATTTTTAGCACCTTAGTAGCGTATTATATGCGGTCATTTGCTTACATTCCAAAACTTGTCAAACTCACGCTCGTTTTATCCCAGGAATGCTTAAAACAGTGCAAATGGACTCCATATTAAAAAATGGAGGACTTTTGAGACCAAATAAGCATTTGATCTTTTGAGGACTCATTTTTAGCATCTTAGTAGCTTATTATATTCGTTCATTTGCTTAGATTCCAAAACTTGTCAAACTCGCGCTCGTTTTATCCGACAAATGCTTAAAACTTTGTAAATAGAATCCAAATTAAAAAATAGAGAACTTTTGAAACCAAATAAGCATTTGATCTTTTGAGGACTCATTTTTAGCACCTTAGTAGCGTATTATATGCGTTGATTTGCTTAGATTCCAAAACTTGTCAAACTCGCGCTCATTTTGTCCCACGAATGCATAAAACTGTGCAAATAGACTCCAAATTAAAAACTGTAGAACTTTTGATACCAAATAAGCATTTGATCTTTTGAGGACTCATTCTTAGCATCTTAGTAGCGTATTACATGCGTTCTTTCGCTTAGATTCCAAAACTTGTCAAACTCGCGCTCGTTTTATCCCACGAATGCTTAAAACTTTGTAAATATTCTCCAAATTAAAAAATAGAGAACTTTTGAGACCAAATAAGCATTTAATCTTTTGAGGACTCATTTTTAGCACCTTAGTAGCGTATTATATGCGTTCATTTTCTTAGATTCCAAAACTTGTCAAACTCGCGCTCGGTTTATCCCACGAATGCTTAAAAGAGTGCAAATAGACTCCAAATTGTAAAATGTAGAACTTTTGATGCCAAATAAGCATTTGATCTTTGGAGGACTCATTTTTAGCATCTTAGTAGCATATTATATGCGTTCATTCGCTTAGATTCAAAAACTTGTCAAACTCGGGCTCGTTTTGTCCCACGAATGCTTAAAACTTCGCAAATAGACTCCAAATTAAAAAATAGAGAACTTTTGAGACTAAATAAGCATTTGATCTTATGAGGACTCATTTTTAGCATCTTAGTAGCGTTTTATCTGCGTTCATTTGCTCAAATTCAAAAACTTGCCAAACTCGCGCTCGTTTTATCCCACGAATGTTTAAAACTGTGCAAATAGACTCCAATTTAAAAAATGAAGAACTTTTGATACCAAATAAGCATTTGATCTTTTGAGGACTCATTTTTAGCATCTTAGTAGCGTATTATATGCTTTCATTTGCCTAGATTCCAAAACTTGTCAAACTCCCGCTCGTTTTGTCCCACGAATGCTTAAAACAGTTCAAATAGACTCCAAATAAAAAAACAGATAAATTTTGAGGCCAAAGAAGCATTTGATCTTTTGAGGACTAATTTTTGGCATCTTAGTAGCTTATTATATGCATTGATTTTCTTAGATTCCAAAACTTGTCAAACTCGCCCTCGTTTTATCCCGCGAATGCTTAAAACTTTGAAAATAGACTCCAAATTAAAAATTTTAGAACTTTTGATACCAAACGAGCATTTGATCTTTTGAGAACTCATTTTTAGCACCTTAGTAGCGTATTATATGCATTCATTTGCTTAGATTCCAAAACTTGTCAAACTCGCGCTCGTTTTATCCCACAAATGCTTAAACCTTTGTGAATAGACTCCAAATTAAAAAATTGAGAACTTTTGGGACCAAATAAGCATTTGATCTTTTGAGGACTCATTTTTAGCATCTTTGTAGCGTATTATATGCGTTCATTTGCTTAAATTCCAAAACTTGTCAAACTCGCGCTCGTTTTATCCCACGAATGCTTAAAACTGTGCAAATAGACTCCAAATTAAAAAATGTAGAACTTTTGATACCAAATAAGCATTTGATCTTTTGAGGACTCATTTTTAGCATCTTAGTAGCGTATTACATGCGTTCTTTCGCTTAGATTCCAAAACTTGTCAAACTCACGCTCGTTTTATCCCACGAATGCTTAAAACTTTGTAAATATTCTCCAAATTAAAAAATAGATAACTTTTGAGACCAAATAAGCATTTGATCTTTTGAGGACACATTTTTAGCACCTTAGTAGTGTATTATATGCGTTCATTTGCTTAGATTCCAAAACTTGTCAAACTCGCGCTCGGTTTATCCCACGAATGCTTAAAACAGTGCAAATAGACTCCAAATTAAAAAATGTTGAACTTTTGATGCCAAATAAACATTTGATCTTTTGAGGACTCAATTTTAGCATCTTAGTAGCGTATTATATGCGTTCATTCGCTTTGATTCCAAAACTTGTCAAACTCGGGCTCGTTTTGTCCCATGAATGCTTAAAACTTCTCAAATAGACTCCAAATTAAAAAATGTAGACTCCAAGTAAAAAAACAGATAAATTTTGAGGCCAAATAAGCATTTGATCTTTTGCGTACCCATTTTTAGCATCTTAGTAGCGTATTATATGCGTTCATTTGCTTAGATTCCAAAATTTGTCAAACTCGCACTCGTTTTATCCCACGAATGCTTAAAACAGTTCGAATAGACTCCAAATTAAAAAATTTAGAACTTTTGATACCAAATAAGTATTTGATCTTTTGAGGACTCATTTTTAGAACCTTAGTAGCGTATTATATGCGTTCATTTGCTTAGATTCCAAAACTTGTCAAACTCGCGCTCGTTTTATCCCACGAATGCTTAAAACTTCGCAAATAGACTTCAAATTATAAAAATACAGATCTTTTGAGACCAAATAATCATTTGATCTTATGAGGACTCATTTTTAGCATCCCAGTAGCGTTTTATATGCGTTCAATTGCTCAAATTCCAAAACTTGCCAAAGTCGCGCTCGTTTTATCCCACGAATGCTTAAAACTGTGCAAGTAGACTCCAAATTAAAAAATGTAGAAATTTTGATACCAAATAAGCATTTGATCTTTTGAGGACTCATTTTTAGAACCTTAGTAGCGTATTATATGCGTTCATTTGCTTAGATTCCAAAACTTGTCAAACTCGCGCTCGTTTTATCCCACGAATGCTTAAAACTTGGTAAATAGACTCCAAATTAAAAAATTTGAAACTTTTGATACCAAATAAATGTTTGATCTTTTGAGGACTCATTTTTAGAACCTTAGTAGCGTATTATATGTGTTCATTTGCTTAAATTCCAAAACTTGTCAAACTCGCGCTCGTTTTATCCCACAAATGCTTAAACCTTTGTAAATAGACTCCAAATTTAAAAATTGAGAACTTTTGAAACCAAATAAGCATTTGATCTTATGAGGACTCATTTTTAGCATCTTATTAGCGTATTATATAGGTTCATTTGCTTAAATTCCAAAACTTGTCAAACTCGCGCTCGTTTTATCTCACGAATGCTTAAAACTGTGCAAATAGACTCCAAATAAAAAATGTAGAACTTTTGAGACCAAATAAGCATTTGATCTTATGAGGACTCATTTTTAGCATCTCAGTAGCGTTTTATATGCGTTCATTTTCTCAAATTCCAAAACTTGCCAAACTCGCGCTCATCCAACGAATTCTTAAACTGTGCAAACAGACTCCAAATTAAAAAATGTAGAACTTTTCATCTTATGAGGACTCATTTTTAGCATCTCAGTAGCGTTTTATATGCGTTCATTTTCTCAAATTCCAAAACTTGCCAAACTCGCGCTCGTTTTATCCTACGAATTCTTAAAACTGTGCAAACAGACACCAAATTAAAAAATGTAGAACTTTCGATACCAATAAGCATTTGATCCTTTGAGGACTCATTTTTAGCACCTGAGTAGCGTATTATATGCGTTCATTTGCTTAGATTCCAAAACTTGTCAAACTCGCGCTCGTTTTATCCCACGAATGCTTAAAACTTGGTAAATAGACTCCAAATTAAAAAATTTGGAACTTTTGAAACCAAATAAGCATTTGATCTTATGAGGACTCATTTTTAGCATCTTATTAGCGTATTATATAGGTTCATTTGCTTAAATTCCAAAACTTGTCAAACTCGCGCTCGTTTTATCCCACGAATGCTTCAAACTTGGTAAATAGAATCCAAATTAAAAAATTTGGAACTTTTGATACCAAATAAGCATTTGATCTTTTGAGGACTCATTTTTAGAACCTTAGTAGCGTATTATAGGTGTTCATTTGCTTAAATTCCAAAACTTGTCAAACTCGCGCTCGTTTTATCCCACAAATGCTTAAACCTTTGTAAATAGACTCCAAATTAAAAAATTGAGAACTTTTGAAACCAAATAAGCATTTGATCTTATGAGGACTCATTTTTAGCATCTTATTAGCGTATTATATAAGTTCATTTGCTTAAATTCCAAAACTTGTCAAACTCGCGCTCGTTTTATCCCACGAATGCTTAAAACTGTGCAAGTAGACTCCAAATTAAAAAATTTGGAACTTTTGATACCAAATAAGCATTTGATCTTTTGAGGACTCATTTTTAGAACCTTAGTAGCGTATTATATGCGTTCATTTGCTTAGATTCCAAAACTTGTCAAACTCGCGCTCGTTTTATCCCACGAATGCTTAAAACTTGGTAAATAGACTCCAAATTAAAAAATTTGAAACTTTTGATACCAAATAAATGTTTGATCTTTTGAGGACTCATTTTTAGAACCTTAGTAGCGTATTATATGTGTTCATTTGCTTAAATTCCAAAACTTGTCAAACTCGCGCTCGTTTTATCCCACAAATGCTTAAACCTTTGTAAATAGACTCCAAATTTAAAAATTGAGAACTTTTGAAACCAAATAAGCATTTGATCTTATGAGGACTCATTTTTATCATCTTATTAGCGTATTATATAGGTTCATTTGCTTAAATTCCAAAACTTGTCAAACTCGCGCTCGTTTTATCTCACGAATGCTTAAAACTGTGCAAATAGACTCCAAATAAAAAATGTAGAACTTTTGAGACCAAATAATCATTTGATCTTATGAGGACTCATTTTTAGCATCTCAGTAGCGTTTTATATGCGTTCATTTTCTCAAATTCCAAAACTTGCCAAACTCGCGCTCATCCAACGAATTCTTAAAACTGTGCAAACAGACTCCAAATTAAAAAATGTAGAACTTTTCATCTTATGAGGACTCATTTTTAGCATCTCAGTAGCGTTTTATATGCGTTCATTTTCTCAAATTCCAAAACTTGCCAAACTCGCGCTCGTTTTATCCTACGAATTCTTAAAACTGTGCAAACAGACACCAAATTAAAAAATGTAGAACTTTCGATACCAATAAGCATTTGATCCTTTGAGGACTCATTTTTAGCACCTGAGTAGCGTATTATATGCGTTCATTTGCTTAGATTCCAAAACTTGTCAAACTCGCGCTCGTTTTATCCCACGAATGCTTAAAACTTGGTAAATAGACTCCAAATTAAAAAATTTGGAACTTTTGAAACCAAATAAGCATTTGATCATGTGAGGACTCATTTTTAGCATCTTATTAGCGTATTATATAGGTTCATTTGCTTAAATTCCAAAACTTGTCAAACTCGCGCTCGTTTTATCCCACGAATGCTTCAAACTTGGTAAATAGAATCCAAATTAAAAAATTTGGAACTTTTGATACCAAATAAGCATTTGATCTTTTGAGGACTCATTTTTAGAACCTTAGTAGCGTATTATAGGTGTTCATTTGCTTAAATTCCAAAACTTGTCAAACTCGCGCTCGTTTTATCCCACAAATGCTTAAACCTTTGTAAATAGACTCCAAATTAAAAAATTGAGAACTTTTGAAACCAAATAAGCATTTGATCTTATGAGGACTCATTTTTAGCATCTTATTAGCGTATTATATAGGTTCATTTGCTTAAATTCCAAAACTTGTCAAACTCGCGCTCGTTTTATCCCACGAATGCTTAAAACTTGGTAAATAGACTCCAAATTAAAAAATTTGGAACTTTTGATACCAAATAAGCATTTGATCTTTTGAGGACTCATTTTTAGAACCTTAGTAGCGTATTATATGCGTTCATTTGCTTAGATTCCAAAACTTGTCAAACTCGCGCTCGTTTTATCCCACGAATGCTTAAAACTTGGTAAATAGACTCCAAATTAAAAAATTTGGAACTTTTGATACCAAATAAGCATTTGATCTTTTGAGGACTCATTTTTAGAACCTTAGTAGCGTATTATATGTGTTCATTTGCTTAGATTCCAAAACTTGCCAAACTCGCGCTCGTTTTATCCTACGAATTCTTAAAACTGTGCAAACAGACACCAAATTAAAAAATGTAGAACTTTCGATACCAATAAGCATTTGATCCTTTGAGGACTCATTTTTAGCACCTGAGTAGCTTATTATATGCGTTCATTTGCTTAGATTCCAAAACTTGTCAAACTCGCGCTCGTTTTATCCCACGAATGCTTAAAACTTGGTAAATAGACTCCAAATTAAAAAATTTGGAACTTTTGATACCAAATAAGCATTTGATCTTTTGAGGACTCATTTTTAGAACCTTAGTAGCGTATTATATGTGTTCATTTGCTTAGATTCCAAAACTTGCCAAACTCGCGCTCGTTTTATCCTACGAATTCTTAAAACTGTGCAAACAGACACCAAATTAAAAAATGTAGAACTTTCGATACCAATAAGCATTTGATCCTTTGAGGACTCATTTTTAGCACCTGAGTAGCTTATTATATGCGTTCATTTGCTTAGATTCCAAAACTTGTCAAACTCGCGCTCGTTTTATCCCACGAATGCTTAAAACTTGGTAAATAGACTCCAAATTAAAAAATTTGGAACTTTTGAAACCAAATAAGCATTTGATCTTATGAGGACTCATTTTTAGCATCTTATTAGTGTATTATATAGGTTCATTTGCTTAAATTCCAAAACTTGTCAAACTCGCGCTCGTTTTATCCCACGAATGCTTAAAACTTGGTAAATAGACTCCAAATTAAAAAATTTGGAACTTTTGATACCAAATAAGCATTTGATCTTTTGAGGACTCATTTTTAGAACCTTAGTAGCGTATTATAGGTGTTCATTTGCTTAAATTCCAAAACTTGTCAAACTCGCGCTCGTTTTATCCCACAAATGCTTAAACCTTTGTAAATAGACTCCAAATTAAAAAATTGAGAACTTTTGAAACCAAATAAGCATTTGATCTTATGAGGACTCATTTTTAGCATCTTATTAGCGTATTATATAGGTTCATTTGCTTAAATTCCAAAACTTGTCAAACTCGCGCTCGTTTTATCTCACGAATGCTTAAAACTGTGCAAATAGACTCCAAATAAAAAATGTAGAACTTTTGAGACCAAATAAGCATTTGATCTTATGAGGACTCATTTTTAGCATCTCAGTAGCGTTTTATATGCGTTCATTTTCTCAAATTCCAAAACTTGCCAAACTCGCGCTCGTTTTATCCTACGAATTCTTAAAACTGTGCAAACAAACTCCAAATTAAAAAATGTAGAACTTTTGAGACCAAATAAGCATTTGATATTATGAGGACTCCTTTTTAGCATCTCAGTAGCGTTTTATATGCGTTCATTTTCTCAAATTCCAAAACTTGCCAAACTCGCGCTCGTTTTATCCTACGAATTCTTAAAACTGTGCAAACAGACTCCAAATTAAAAAATGTAGAACTTTTGATACCAATAAGCATTTGATCCTTTGAGGACTCATTTTCAGCACCTTAGTAGCGTATTATATGCGTTCATTTGCTTAAATTCCAACATTTGTCAAACTCGCACTCGTTTTATCCCACGAATGCTTAAAACTTCGCAAATAGACTTCCAATTAAAAAATAGAGAACTTTTGAGACCAAATAAGCATTTGATCTTATGAGGACTCATTTATAGCATCTCAGTAGCGTTTTATATGCATTCAATTGTTCAAATTCGAAAACTTTTCTAACTCGCGCTCGTTTTATCCCACGAATGCTTAAAACTGTGCAAATAGACTCCAAATTAAAAAATGTAGAACAGTTGATACCAAATAAGCATTTGATCTCTTGAGGACACATTTTTAGCACCTTAGTAGCATATTATTTGCGTTTATTTGCTTACATTCCAAAACTTGTCAAACTCACGCTCGTTTTATCCCACGAATGCTTAAAACAGTTCAACTAGACTCCAAATTAAAAAATACAGAAATTTTGAGGCCAAATAAGCATTTGATCTTTTGAGGACTCATTTTTAGCATCTTAGTAGTGTATTATATGCGTTCATTTGCTTAGATTCCAAAACTTGTCAAACTCGCCCTCGTTTTATCCCACAAATGCTTAAAACTTTATAAATAGACTCCAAATTAAAAATTGAGAACTTTTGAGACCAAATAAGCATTTGATCTTATGAAGACTCATTTTTAGCATCTTAGTAGCGTATTATATGCGTTCATTTGCTTAAATTCCAAAACTTATCAAACTCGCGCTCGTTTTATCCCACAAATACTTAAAACAGTGCAAATGGACTCCATATTAAAAAATGGAGGACTTTTTAGACCAAATAAACATTTGATCTTTTGAGGACTCTTTTTTAGCATCTTAGTAGCGTATTACATGCGTTCATTTGCTTAGATTCCAAAACTTGTCAAACTCGCGCTCGTTTTATCCCACGAATGCTTAAAACATTGTAAATAGATTCCAAATTAGAAAATAGAGAACTTTTGGGACCAAATAAGCATTTGATCTTATGAGGACTCATTTTTAGCATCTTAGTAGCGTATTATATGCGTTCATTTGCTTAGATTCCAAAACTTGTCAAACTCGCGCTCGTTTTATCCCACGAATGCTTAAAACTTTGTAAATAGACTGCAAATTTAAAAATATAGAACTTCTGAGACGAAATAGGCATTTGATCTTATGGGGACTCATTTTTAGCATCTTATTAGCGTATTATATAGGTTCATTTGCTTAAATTCCAAAACTTGTCAAACTCGCGCTCGTTTTATCCCACGAATGCTTAAAACTTGGTAAATAGACTCCAAATTAAAAAATTTGGAACTTTTGATACCAAATAAGCATTTGATCTTTTGAGGACTCATTTTTAGAACCTTAGTAGCGTATTATAGGTGTTCATTTGCTTAAATTCCAAAATTTGTCAAACTCGCGCTCGTTTTATCCCACAAATGCTTAAACCTTTGTAAATAGACTCCAAATTAAAAAATTGAGAACTTTTGAAACCAAATAAGCATTTGATCTTATGAGGACTCATTTTTAGCATCTTATTAGCGTATTATATAGGTTCATTTGCTTAAATTCCACAACTTGTCAAACTCGCGCTCGTTTTATCCCACGAATGCTTAAAACTTTGTAAATAGACTGCAAATTTAAAAATATAGAACTTCTGAGACGAAATAGGCATTTGATCTTATGGGGACTCATTTTTAGCATCTTAGTAGCGTATTATATGTGTTCATTTGCCTAGATTCCAAAACTTGTCAAACTCGCGCTCGTTTTATCCCACGAATGCTTAAAACATTGTAAATAGATTCCAAATTAGAAAATAGAGAACTTTTGGGACCAAATAAGCATTTGATCTTATGAGGACTCATTTTTAGCATCTTAGTAGCGTATTATATGCGTTCATTTGCTTAGATTCCAAAACTTGTCAAACTCGCGCTCGTTTTATCCCACGAATGCTTAAAACTTTGTAAATAGACTGCAAATTTAAAAATATAGAACTTCTGAGACGAAATAAGCATTTGATCTTATGGGGACTCATTTTTAGCATCTTAGTAGCGTATTATATGTGTTCATTTGCCTAGATTCCAAAACTTGTCAAACTCGCGCTCGTTTTATCCCACGATTGCTTAAAACTTTGTAAATAGACTCCGAATTAAAAAACAGACAACTTTTGAGACCATATAAGCATTTGATCTTTTGAGGACTCATTTTAAGCATCTTAGTAGCGTATTATATGTGTTCATTTGCTTAGATTCCAAAACCTGTCAAACTCACTCTCGTTTTATCCCACGAATGCTTAAAACTTTGTAAATAGACTCCAAATTAAAAAATGGAGAACTTTTGAGACCAAATAAGCATTTGATCTTTTGAGGACTCATTTTTAGCATCTTAGTAGCGTATTATATGTGTTCATTTGCCTAGATTCCAAAACTTGTCAAACTCGCGCTCATTTTATCCCACGAATGCTTAAAACTTTGTAAATAGACTCCAAATTCAAAAATACAGAACTTCTGAGACGAAATAGGCATTTGATCTTATGGGGACTTATTTTTAGCATCTTAGTAGCGTATTATATGCGTTCATTTGCTTAGATTCCAAAACTTGTCAACCTCGCGCTCGTTTTATCCCACGAATGCTTAAAACTTTGTAAATAGACTCCAAATTAAAAAATAGAGAACTTTTGGGACCAAATAAGCATTTGATCTTATGAGGACTCATTTTTAGCATCTTAGTAGCGTATTATATGTGTTCATTTGCTTAGATTCCAAAACTTGTCAAACTCGCGCTCGTTTTATCCCACGATTGCTTAAAATTTGTAAATAGACTCCGAATTAAAAAACAGAGAACTTTTGAGACCATATAAGCATTTGATCTTTTGAGGACTCATTTTTAGCATCTTAGTAGCGTATTATATGCGTTCATTTGCTTAGATTCCAAAACTTGTCAAACTCGCGCTCGTTTTATCCCACGAATGCTTAAAATTTGTAAATAGACTCCGAATTAAAAAACAGAGAACTTTTGAGACCATATAAGCAATAGATCTTTTGAGGACTCATTTTTAGCATCTTAGTAGCGTATTATATGCGTTCATTTGCTTAGATTCCAAAACTTGTCAAACTCGTTCTCGTTTTATCCCACGAATGCTTAATACTTTGTAAATAGACTCCAAATTAAAAAATAGAGAACTTTTGGGACCAAATAAGCATTTGATCTTATGAGGACTCATTTTTAGCATCTTAGTAGCGTATTATATATGTTCATTTGCTTAGATTCCAAAACTTGTCAAACTCGCGCTCGTTTTATCCCACGAATGCTTAAAATTTGTAAATAGACTCCGAATTAAAAAACAGACAACTTTTGAGACCATATAAGCATTTGATCTTTTGAGGACTCATTTGTAGCATCTTAGTAGCGTATTATATGCGTTCATTTGCTTAGATTCCAAAACTTGTCAAACTCGAGCTCGTTTTATCCCACGAATGCTTAAAATTTGTAAATAGACTCCGAATTAAAAAACAGAGAACCTTTGAGACCATATAAGCATTTGATCTTTTGAGGACTCATTTTTAGCATCTTAGTAGCGTATTATATGCGTTCATTTGCTTAGATTCCAAAACTTGTCAAACTCGCGCTCGTTTTATCCCACGAATGCTTAAAACTTTGTAAATAGACTCCAAATTAAAAAATAGAGAACTTTTGGGACCAAATAAGCATTTGATCTTATGAGGACTCATTTTTAGCTTCTTAGTAGCGTATTATATGTGTTCATTTGCTTAGATTCCAAAACTTGTCAAACTCGCGCTCGTTTTATCCCACGAATGCTTAAAATTTGTAAATAGACTCCGAATTAAAAAACAGAGAACTTTTGAGACCATATAAGCATTTGATCTTTTGAGGACTCATTTTTAGTATCTTAGTAGCGTATTATATGCGTTCATTTGCTTAGATTCCAAAACTTGTCAAACTCGTGACGGGATTTTAAAACCGCACAAATTTAACCCTCTTTTTGACAGTTGTAGTATTGATGTAAGTAGGGTATCGTTCTAGGCCGGGGATTAGGAGGGATTGCTAATCTACTCTAACTTAATTTAAAAATATTAAACAAGACTCAAAAACACAAAACTAGGCTAACAACTCTAATAATTCAAAACACACTAGAATGACTCAAAATAATGAAAACTAACTAAATAATACAATTTAACAATGGGGGAGGGGGTTTGGTTTTAACGAAACATAAATTAACTTAAATATATTATAAAATTGACAAAAACATAAAATAAGCGTGAATGGATGGGCGACGGATTGGCTAGAGGGTTCTTCTCCACACATGACACATATGCAATCTAAATTGATTTTCAGTTGTTCTTTCAATAAGTTGTAAATCTCAACACCCCAAATTAATTAGGTACGGTTAAATTAACCTTCAGATTTTCCTTATGTTATTGAATTGGATGAACAGCATACAACAACTCAAATTATTCCCCAAAAGTTCCCTACGTGAAAAGCACAATAGAGATACGATTAAAGATCATTATGTTCTATGAAAATCATAAGTGTTGACAAGGCATTCGTAACTATGAACAGCATGATACGTTTGCCAGGAATTTACTTAACACAATTGTGGATAACAACCTTCACTACTCATGAATATAAGTTCATAACGATTAGGTGAAATTCACTTATATTATAGCATCAAGTTCATGCATGCAAACTAAGTATGCATCCTTAATCGACATACACAAATAAGTTATCAATCAAGCAGTTAAGCAAATTGAATAACAACTCAGAAATCACAACTGAAGGTAATCAACTCATATTACAAATATATACATGGCTTTGAATTAACCTCTAGCCAAAATAAATTAATTACACATTATTAAAACAGAAATTAAAACAGAAATAAAAATCTGAGTTTGAAAGGATTTAACCGAATTGAGGAGAGTAACACAATTTCCTCGGTGCCACTGTGCAGTTTGCACCGTGAGCTAAGGCAGCTGCCCTGCGCCTTTGCCTCTTATTTTTTTATTTGTTTTCACGCTGCCTGCCAAGGCAGCCTTGATCCATGCACACTTCATGCCCTCTCGCTGATAAGGCCCCCTGCTGCCTTTGTTTATTTCTCTGCACAAGACTGGCAGCTGGCAGCTTCTCCCCTATTTTTCCGTGTAGCTGCCAAGGCAGCGCTTCCCCCGCTGCCTTTCCTTAATTGCGCGCCCCTTCACCAATTGGCTGCCAAAGGCAGCCTTCTGTTTGATTGGCCTCTCTCTCGCTGCCCAAGGCAGCGCCTACAGCTTCGTCTCTCTCTCGGCTTCTCTCTTCCAGCTGCCTGGAAGGCAGCCTTCCTTTTTCTTTTTTTTTTCTTTCGTCTCTGGCCCTGCTGCCCAAGCAGCTTATTTCCAATGGGTGCCCCCAATTGGCTGCCAAAGGCCGGTGCTTTATTTATATGATCTTTCTCTCCGCTGGCAGCTTCTCATAGCTGCCCCATTTCCAGTTTCTTTATTCTTTTCCTTGCTGTCTTCCCAGCTGCCAAGGCAGCTGTTCTCCATTTCAACAAAGGACCCTTATTCCGCTGACTTCTCTTTTTGCATGTGCTTCCATTTTTCTTTAATTATTTCCCTGCCTTCCACCTCTTATCCTCTCACTTATGCTGCCTTCATCATTTTTTTGCTTCTTTATTCCACCGACTGCCAAAGGCAGCCACCTCCCTTTAATTAATCTATTCTGATTTTATTTAAGACATAAAATGAATCAACCCAATTACAATCACTCTAATTCGAATCGAAAACATAAACAAAGAAAATAAGTGAGTAAGGTAATTTTAACGAATTTGACACTTAAAAACTCACTTATTCAATTTTTATTTTCTTAGCTAGATAAATTCTATAAAACACAAAAACAAAGTAAATAGCTCAAAATATTAGGAACTAACTAAGAAAAGACGAGTGAATTTGATATAAAAATATATATAAATATGATCCGATCAACTCGCGCTCGTTTTATCCCACGAATGCTTAAAACTTTGCAAATAGACTCCAAATTAAAAAATAGGGAACTTTTGAGACCAAATAAGCATTTGATCTTATGAGGACTCATTTTTAGCATCTTAGTAGTGTTTTATATGCGTTCATTTGCTTAAATTCCAAAACTTGTCAAACTCGCGCTCGTTTTATCCCACGAATGCTTAAAACTGGGCAAATAGATTCCAAATTAAAAAATGTAGAACTTCTGATACCAAATAAGCATTTGATCTTTTGAGGACTCATTTTTAGCACCTTAGTAGCGTATTATATGCGTTCATTTGCTTACATTTGACGCGAGAATTATACACCCGCAAATTAAACCCTCTTTTTATCAATTGTAGTGAAGAATGTAAGTAAGGATTGTTCTGGACCGAGGATTAGGAGGGATTGGTAAATCACTTGAATTTGACTCAAAAACGTGAAAACAAGGTATAAACCACTAAACTAGACTCAAGGAATGCAAAATCAAACTTTAAAACACTAAAACAAACCAAAAGACTCAAAACAGCAAGAAAACACTCAAAACTGCCTTAAAACCACTTTCTGGGCAGTTTTGAACACTAAAGAAGAATTTGGATGAAAATAGTTATATCTTGACTCAAGACACTCTAAAAACACAAACTAAACAGATTCTAAGCACTTTTAAACAAGAAAGTAAAGGGGGGTTTTGGTTCTTACGAATTTGAAAACGAAAACAAAACTTTGTAAAACAAAACAGATTTTAAAACGAAATTGGTTTAAATCAATGGATGGAAGGATAGCTAAGGGGTTTTTCTCCACACATGTCATACTTGCATACAAAACGATTTCTAGTTGCTTTTCAATAAACCATGGATTCTCAACGCCCCAAATTAATTAGGTCCGCTTAAATTAACTTTCAGATTTCCCTTATGTCAATGAATTGGACGGAAAACGCACATCACAATTAGATTATTCTTCAAGAGTTCTCTATATGAAAGCGCATACTAGAGATACAATCAAAGATCATTACGTTCAATGGAAATCATAAGCATTGACGAGGCACGTGTAACTATGAAAGCGCATGCTACTTATGCCAAGAATTTACGTAACACAATTGAGATCATCAACCTTTACTACTTGCGAATATAATTTCGTAACGATTAGGTGAAACTTCCTTATATCCTAGCATTCAATTTATGCATGAAAATTAAGCGTGCACTCTCAACCATCATACACAAATCAGTTTAATTCAAGTAGATAAGTAAATTGAATCCACAATTTATGAAACACAACCAGAAGTAATCAAATCATATAGCAAGCATAATCATGGTTTCGAATTCCCCCTAGCCAAGGGGGGGTTTAGTTCCTCATACGCACAAGACAAAGAGAATTAAATATAAACATTGAAATCAAAGGAGAGGAAACACCTAAAACTTCCAGCGACTCGAACTTGAATTGCATGAACGTCCAAACCTTCTTCTCCTCCTCTTTGTTGCGGCACAAGGTCTAGGGACAGGTTTTCGGTGGTATTTATATGGAGGAATGGATGTGGGATAGTGTGGTAGTGTTTAGAGGTGGTGGATGGTGAGTGAAGGCTGCGGCAAGGTTGTAAAGGAATTGTGGCATGGAATTTCTGAATGTGAATTGTGAATTATGGAGATGGTATCTGCGGCAAAGGGTGTAAAACACATATATATAGGCACTTAAACCCTAGAGGCATCAGATTAGGACTTCTACAATCCAAATCCTGAAGGAAAAAGGTTAAAACAATTAAAATCCTAAGGGAAACAGGCTAAAAGGTGCGGCAGATAAGGAGAGGTCAGATAGGGCTTCTAGAATGCCTTGCAAGGCAAGGAAATAGGGTTTCTAGAAGGGGATAGGGGCGGCACCTTCTTAGGGATCAGGTTAGGGCTTCTAGAAAGTCAAAAACCCAAGGGAATAAGGTCAAAAGTGCGGCAAGGTCTTAGGGATAAGGATAAGGTGTTCTAGAAGGCCTAAAACCTAAGGGAACTAGGTGAAACCCACGGCAAGGAGGGGATAGGGTTTCTAGAAACCCTCCAAGATAAGGTAAGGTACATGGCATCCTTATAGGATTAGGATAAGGTGTCCTAAAGTGTTTAGGACTCCTCCGTGTGGCTGAAAACCTTGTGCACTAGGATTAGGAAAACTTGTCTTGACCATTCCTTCTTTGACTTGGATTTCTTCTTTGTTGCTGAAACTTGAGACCATTGGGTTTTAACTTTCCTACTTCAAGTAGGAAACCTTGTTTGAGTAGGAAACTTCAATGTTTTAGGAATCCTAATTCAACTAGGAAACCTCAATCCACTAGGAATCCTAATTCAACTAGGAAACCCATTTTAACTAGGAATCCTAATTCAACTAGGATTCCATCTTCCATTAGGGATTTTCCTACTTCAACTAGGAAACCTTGCTCAAGTAGGAATCATCATCTTAAAGTCTTCAATTTCGTCCATCCTCTTGGCTCCAAGCATATGATATCCATTCCAAGCTCTAATTTGCTCCAAAAGGCTCCAGAATGCATCCTTTTGCATACTTTGCCTTTAAAACCTGAAAATACATAAAACTAGCTTAAAACACTACTTTACTAAGGAAAAACACTATAAATGCACAAGAACAAGCTAAACTAAGGTGTATAAATATGCCCCTATCAAATTCTCCCACACTTAGCTTTTGCTAGTCCTCGAGC
Source organism: Crataegus laevigata (assembly GCA_963580275.1). Lineage (NCBI taxonomy): Eukaryota > Viridiplantae > Streptophyta > Magnoliopsida > Rosales > Rosaceae > Crataegus > Crataegus laevigata. The sequence continues at coordinate 11,218,421 of OY756954.1, forward strand.
AAAACAAAACGAAAACAAACAAGTAAAACACAACCTAAACCTTCCAACAATCGTCTCAGGGATTTCCAATGCACATGACATGTTAAAAATCATCATTCCCACAGATTTTGGCCATCTTTACGCTTAAGCACATACTTAATCATAGTCACTACTTACTAGTTCACAAATAACCAATTAAAATGATGTTTTGAATGTAGTAACATGCCTTAGAGAATTTCCTCAATTCCTTACTAGATATGCACTCTATTTTCACTCAGATTTTCTAACTACACACCCTACACTAGTTATATGTGAGAGATTGATGTAAATCTAAAAACGAATGCTCACATATATGTATAACAAGAACATCAATTTCCGGAGTTAATAACATGTTTAGATATGACCTCATGAATGGAACGCTACTACTTAGATGCGAGAACCAGTGACAGCATATGCTCAAACCAAATTCAAACTCCACAAATTGAAATGCACAACACTCAAGATTAAAGTCAAGGGTTGTAACGGGGCTTGGGGAGTTGGTTAACAACGAAAGGATAGGAAAAACAAACGTTCTTAAAGCGATAGGAAGCACATATAATGAAATCGAACTTAGAATTCCCTTTAGCATGTAAAGGAATTGTGGCATGGAATTTCTGAATGTGAATTGTGAATTATGGAGATGGTATCTGCGGCAAAGGGTGTAAAACACATATATATAGGCACTTAAACCCTAGGGGCATCAGATTAGGACTTCTAGAATCCAAATCCAGAAGGAAAAAGGTTAAAACAATCAAAATCCTAAGGGAAACAGGCTAAAAGGTGCGGCAGATAAGGAGAGGTCAGATAGGGCTTCTAGAATGCCTTGCAAGGCAAGGAAATAGGGTTTCCAGAAGGGGATAGGGGCGGCACCTTCTTAGGGATCAGGTTAGGGCTTCTAGAAAGTCAAAAACCCAAGGGAATAAGGTCAAAAGTGCGGCAAGGTCTTAGGGATAATGATAAGGTGTTCTAGAAGGCCTAAAACCTAAGGGAACTAGGTGAAACCCACGGCAAGGAGGGGATAGGGTTTCTAGAAACCCTCCAAGAAAAGGTAAGGTACATGGCATCCCTATAGGATTAGGATAAGGTGTCCTAAAGTGTTTAGGACTCCTCCTTGTGGCTGAAAACCTTGTGCACTAGGATTAGGAAAACTTGTCTTGACCATTCCTTCTTTGACTTGGATTTCTTCTTTGTTGCTGAAACTTGAGACCATTGGGTTTTAACTTTCCTACTTCAAGTAGGAAACCTTGTTTGAGTAGGAAACTTCAATGTTTTAGGAATCCTAATTCAACTAGGAAACCTCAATCCACTAGGAATCCTAATTCAACTTGGAAACCAATTTTAACTAGGAATCCTAATTCAACTAGGATTCCATCTTCCATTAGGGATTTTCCTACTTCAACAAGGAAACCTTGCTCAAGTAGGAATCATCATCTTAAAGTCTTCAATTTCGTCCATCCTCTTGGCTCCAAGCATATGATATCCATTCCAAGCTCTAATTTGCTCCAAAAGGCTCCAGAATGCATCCTTTTGCATACTTTGCCTTTAAAACCTGAAAATACATAAAACTAGCTTAAAAGACTACTTTACTAAGGAAAAACACTATAAATGCACAAGAACAAGCTAAACTAAGGTGCATAACTATGCCCCTATCAACATTCCAAAACTTGTCAAACTCACACAAGTTTTATCCCACGAATGCTTAAAACAGTTCAAATAGACTCCAAATTAAAAAATAGAGAAATTTTGAGGCCAAATAAGCATTTGATCTATTGAGGACTCATTTGTAGCATCTTAGTAGCATATTATTTGCGTTCATTTGCTTAGATTCCAAAACTTGTCAAACTCGCGCTCGTTTTATCCCACGAATGCTTAAAACTTTGTAAATAGACTCCAAATTAAACAATAGAGAACTTTTGAGACCAAATAGGCATTTGATCTTATGATGACTCATTTTTAGCATCTTAGTAGCGTATTATATGCGTTCATTTCCTTAAATTACAAAACTTGTCAAACTCGCGCTCGTTTTATCCCACGAATGCTTAAAACTTTGCAAATAGACTCCAAATTAAAAAATGTAGAACTTTTGATACCAAATAAGCATTTGATCTTTTGAGGACTCATTTTTAGCATCTTAGTAGCGTATTATATGCGTTCATTTGCTTAAATTCCAAAACTTATCAAACTCACGCTCGTTTTATCCCACGAATACTTAAAACAGTGCAAATGGACTCCAAATTAAAAAATGGAGAACTTTTGAGACCAAATAAGCATTTGATCTTTTGAGGACTCATTTTTAGCATCTTAGTAGCGTATTATATGCGTTCATTTGCTTAGATTCCAAAACTTGTCAAACTCGCGCTCGTTTTATCCCACGAATGCTTAAAACTTTGCAAATAAACTCCAAATTAAAAAATAGAGAACTTTTGAGACCAGATAAGCATTTGCCTTTATGAGGACTCATTTTTAGCATCTTAGTAGCGTATTATATGCGTTCATTTGCTTAAATTCGAAAACTGGTCAAACTCGCGTTCGTTTTGTACCACGAATGCTTAAAACTTTGCAAATAGACTGCAAATTAAAAAATGTAGAACTTTTGATACCAAATAAGCATTTGATCTTTTGTGGACTCATTTTTAGCATCTTAGTAGTGTATTATATGCGTTCATTCGCTTAGATTCCAAAACTTGTCAAACTTGCGCTCGTTTTATCCCACGAATGCTTAAAACTTCGCAAATAGACTCCAAATGAAAAAATAGAGAACTTTTGAGACCAAATGAGCATTTGATCTTATGAGGACTCATTTTTAGCATCTTAGTAGCGTATTATATGTGTTCATTTGCTTAAATTCCAAAACTTGTCAAACTCGCGCTCGTGTTATCCCACGAATGCTTAAAACTGTGCAAATAGACTCCAAATTAAAAAATGTAGAACTTTTGATACCAAATAAGCAGTTGATCTTTTGAGGACTGATTTTTAGCATCTTAGTAGCGTATTATATGCGTTCATTTGGTTAGATTCCAAAACTGGTCAAACTCGCGCTCGTTTTATCCCACGAATGGTTAAACCTTTGCCAATAGACTCCAAATTAAAAAATAGAGAACTTTTGAGACCAAATAAGCATTTGATCTTATGAGGACTCATTTTTAGCTTCTTAGTAGCATTTTATATGCGTTCATTTGCTCAAATTCCAAAACTTATCAAACTCACGCTCGTTTTATCCCACGAATACTTAAAACAGTGCAAATGGACTCCAAATTAAAAAATGGAGAACTTTTGAGACCAAATAAGCATTTGATCTTTTGAGGACTCATTTTTAGCATCTTAGTAGCGTATTATATGCGTTCATTTGCTTAGATTCCAAAACTTGTCAAACTCGCGCTCGTTTTATCCCACGAATGCTTAAAACTTTGCAAATAAACTCCAAATTAAAAAATAGAGAACTTTTGAGACCAGATAAGCATTTGCCTTTATGAGGACTCATTTTTAGCATCTTAGTAGCGTATTATATGCGTTCATTTGCTTAAATTCGAAAACTGGTCAAACTCGCGTTCGTTTTGTACCACGAATGCTTAAAACTTTGCAAATAGACTGCAAATTAAAAAATGTAGAACTTTTGATACCAAATAAGCATTTGATCTTTTGTGGACTCATTTTTAGCATCTTAGTAGTGTATTATATGCGTTCATTCGCTTAGATTCCAAAACTTGTCAAACTTGCGCTCGTTTTATCCCACGAATGCTTAAAACTTCGCAAATAGACTCCAAATGAAAAAATAGAGAACTTTTGAGACCAAATGAGCATTTGATCTTATGAGGACTCATTTTTAGCATCTTAGTAGCGTATTATATGTGTTCATTTGCTTAAATTCCAAAACTTGTCAAACTCGCGCTCGTGTTATCCCACGAATGCTTAAAACTGTGCAAATAGACTCCAAATTAAAAAATGTAGAACTTTTGATACCAAATAAGCAGTTGATCTTTTGAGGACTGATTTTTAGCATCTTAGTAGCGTATTATATGCGTTCATTTGGTTAGATTCCAAAACTGGTCAAACTCGCGCTCGTTTTATCCCACGAATGGTTAAACCTTTGCCAATAGACTCCAAATTAAAAAATAGAGAACTTTTGAGACCAAATAAGCATTTGATCTTATGAGGACTCATTTTTAGCTTCTTAGTAGCATTTTATATGCGTTCATTTGCTCAAATTCCAAAACTTATCAAACTCACGCTCGTTTTATCCCACGAATACTTAAAACAGTGCAAATGGACTCCAAATTAAAAAATGGAGAACTTTTGAGACCAAATAAGCATTTGATCTTTTGAGGACTCATTTTTAGCATCTTAGTAGCGTATTATATGCGTTCATTTGCTTAGATTCCAAAACTTGTCAAACTCGCGCTCGTTTTATCCCACGAATGCTTAAAACTTTGCAAATAAACTCCAAATTAAAAAATAGAGAACTTTTGAGACCAGATAAGCATTTGCCTTTATGAGGACTCATTTTTAGCATCTTAGTAGCGTATTATATGCGTTCATTTGCTTAAATTCGAAAACTGGTCAAACTCGCGTTCGTTTTGTACCACGAATGCTTAAAACTTTGCAAATAGACTGCAAATTAAAAAATGTAGAACTTTTGATACCAAATAAGCATTTGATCTTTTGTGGACTCATTTTTAGCATCTTAGTAGTGTATTATATGCGTTCATTCGCTTAGATTCCAAAACTTGTCAAACTTGCGCTCGTTTTATCCCACGAATGCTTAAAACTTCGCAAATAGACTCCAAATGAAAAAATAGAGAACTTTTGAGACCAAATGAGCATTTGATCTTATGAGGACTCATTTTTAGCATCTTAGTAGCGTATTATATGTGTTCATTTGCTTAAATTCCAAAACTTGTCAAACTCGCGCTCGTGTTATCCCACGAATGCTTAAAACTGTGCAAATAGACTCCAAATTAAAAAATGTAGAACTTTTGATACCAAATAAGCAGTTGATCTTTTGAGGACTGATTTTTAGCATCTTAGTAGCGTATTATATGCGTTCATTTGGTTAGATTCCAAAACTGGTCAAACTCGCGCTCGTTTTATCCCACGAATGGTTAAACCTTTGCCAATAGACTCCAAATTAAAAAATAGAGAACTTTTGAGACCAAATAAGCATTTGATCTTATGAGGACTCATTTTTAGCTTCTTAGTAGCATTTTATATGCGTTCATTTGCTCAAATTCCAAAACTTATCAAACTCACGCTCGTTTTATCCCACGAATACTTAAAACAGTGCAAATGGACTCCAAATTAAAAAATGGAGAACTTTTGAGACCAAATAAGCATTTGATCTTTTGAGGACTCATTTTTAGCATCTTAGTAGCGTATTATATGCGTTCATTTGCTTAGATTCCAAAACTTGTCAAACTCGCGCTCGTTTTATCCCACGAATGCTTGAAACTTTGCAAATAAACTCCAAATTAAAAAATAGAGAGCTTTTGAGACCAGATAAGCATTTGCCTTTATGAGGACTCGTTTTTAGCATCTTAGTAGCGTATTATATGCGTTCATTTGCTTAAATTCGAAAACTTGTCAAACTCGCGCTCGTTTTGTACCACGAATGCTTAAAACTTTGCAAATAGACTCCAAATTCAAAAATGTAGAACTTTTGATACCAAATAAACATTTGAACTTTTGTGGACTCATTTTTAGCATCTTAGTAGTGTATTATATGCGTTCATTCGCTTAGATTCCAAAACATGTCAAACTTGCGCTCGTTTTATCCGACGAATGCTTAAAACTTCGCAAATAGACTCCAAATTAAAAAATAGAGAACTTTTGATACCAAATAAGCATTTGATCTTTTGGGGACTGATTTTTAGCATCTTAGTAGCGTATTATATGTGTTCATTTGGTTAGATTCCAAAACTGGTCAAACTCGCGCTCGGTTTATCCCACGAATGCTTAAAACTTTGCAAATAGACTCCAAATTAAAAAATAGAGAACTTTTGAGACCAAATAAGCATTTGATCTTATGAGGACTCATTTTTAGCATCTTAGTAGCATTTTATATGCGTTCATTTGCTTAAATTCCAAAACTTGTCAAACTCGCGCTCGTTTTATCCCACGAATGCTTAAAACTGGGCAAATAGACTCCAAATTAAAAAATGTAGAACTTTTGATACCAAGTAACCATTTGATCTTTTGAGGACTCATTTTTAGCACCTTAGTAGCGTATTAGATGAGTTCATTTTCTTAAATTCCAAAACTTGTCAAACTCGCGCTCGTTTTATCCCACGAATGCTTAAAACTGTGCAAATAGACTCCAAATTAAAAAATGTAGAACTTTTGATACCAAATAAGCATTTGATCTGTTGAGGACTCATTTTTAGCACCTTAGTAGCGTAGTATATGCGTTCGTTTGCTTACATTCCAAATCTTGTCAAACTCACGCTCGTTTTATCCCACGAATGCTTAAAACAGTTCAAATAGACTCCAAATTAAAAAATAGAGAAATTTTGAGGCCAAATAAGCATTTGATCTTTTGAGGACTCATTTGTACCATCTTAGTAGCGTATTATATGCGTTCATTTGCTTAGATTCCAAAACTTGTCAAACTCGCGCTCGTTTTCCCACGAATGCTTAAAACTTTGTAAATGGACTCCAAATTAAAAAATGGAGAACTTTTGAGACCAAATAAGCATTTGATCTTTGGAGGACTCATTTTTAGCATCTTACTAGCGTATTATATACGTTCATTAGCTTAGATTCCAAAACTTGTCAAACTCGCGCTCATTTTATTCCCACGAATGCTTAAAACTTTGTAAATAGACTCCAAATTAAACAATAGAGAACTGTTGAGACCAAATAGGCATTTGATCTTATGATGACTCATTTTTAGCATCTTAGTAGCGTATTATATACGTTCATTTGCTTAAATTACAAAACTTGTCAAACTCGGGCTCGTTTTATCCCACGAATGCTTAAAACTGTGCAAATAGACTCCAAATTAAAAAATGTAGAACAAGCACTTGATCTTTTGAGGACTCATTTTTAGCATCTTAGTAGCGTATTATATGCGTTCATTCGCTTAGATTCCAAAACTTGTCAAACTTGCGCTCGTTTTATCCCACGAATGCTTAAAACTTTTCAAATAGACTCCAAATTAAAAAATAGAGAACTTTTGAGGGCAAATAAGCATTTGATCTTATGAGGACTGATGCGAATTAAATCAAACGCATAAAGAAAACCCTCTTGTTGTCAAATTGTAGTAAAGATGCAAGTAGGGATCGTTCTGGACCGCGGATTAGGAGGGCTTGCTAAAGCCTCTAAACTGACTCAAAAACATAAAAACAAAGTTAAAAACGTTCAAAAAGACTCAAAGGGCTCAAAAAAAATTCAAAAGACTCAAAACAAGCTAAAAACACTCAAAACTGCCTAAATATGTGTTATGCAAATCAATATGTTCATCTTGAATATGTGTTATGCAAATCAATAGCATGCTTTGAATGAAATGGGCATGAGTTCTAGCATTTGGAACTAAATGATGAAACGCCTTCTAAGTAGTAACCAAGCAAAGAATAATGAGATCATGCAACGACTTTAGAAAACAAAGATGCACAGATTATAAACTCTCCGAATAAACGTTTAGGCTCAAGTCTCACAAGGTTGTAGTGTTAATTTGAGTTCCTTCCTTCAAGCATGTTACAAAAACTGATTTTTCCTTTATGATTGCATGTGAATTCATAAGTTATAACCACAACCAAGCATAAACAAAGAGTAAATCAAACTTTCATCCATGTTTACAACTCTTTTTAACAGCCATGCAATTACAAATCGAATCCTCATCATTGTGTTGGAAGGTACCCTAAGACACAAACAAACAAACAAAAACAACTCCAAACAACTCTTTTTGGGTTTTTCAAAACAATTTTTCAAATTTTTATGTGATTTTCGGATTTTTAAGTCAAAACACAATAACAAGCACCAAAACAGCTTAAAAACACCTTAAAACAGCCAGGAACAAGTCTATAAGTAATGGATGATAAAATCCCACGAATTTGCATCAAAAACATTTAGTTACCCCCCCCCCCCCCCACACTTAAATCAAACATTGTCCTCAATGTTTCAAGCATAAACTAACACAACTAACAAATAATTAAACAAACAGCAACGTAAATCCAAAACTGGGCAGATTAGAAACAACAACAAAGAGAAGGGTTTTAGGAATGCAAATCTGGAATTTGAGTGATTCCTATGGCTTCCTTTGTTGAATGCATGGGTTGCTTCCCACGAAGAACTTTATTCACTCCTCCTTGGAGCCCACGGCATGGAGGGGAAGTTCCTCCACCACATGCTCCTCGAACAGGTCATAATAGGGCTTCAAACGGTGCCCATTCACCTTGAATTCGTGTCCGATTCTTAAGCTTTGGACTTGGATTGCACCATGAGAAAAAACATTAGTAACAACAAAGGGTCCAATCCACTTAGATCTTAACTTACTAGGAAATAAACGTAAACGGGAATTGAAAATCAATACTTTCTGCCCAATGGAGAAGGTTTTGCCCCTTATCATCTTATCATGAAAAGCTTTTGTTTTCTCCTTGTAAATTCGGGTACTCTCATATGCTTCATTCCGGATCTCCTCAAGTTCATTCAATTGGAGTTTTCTATGCATTCCAGCAGCATCTAACTCCAAATTGAATGTTTTCATGACCCAATGTGCTTTGTGCTCAAGTTCCACCGGTAAGTGACATGGCTTGCCATATATGAGACGAAAGGGTGACATTTCAAGGGGAGTTTTGTAGGCCGTACGATAAGCCCACAATGCATCATCTAAGTGCAAACTCCAATCCTTCCTTGTGGTGCCCACGGTTTTCTCTAGAATCTGTTTGATCTCCCTATTCGATGCCTCGGCTTGCCCATTGGTTTGAGGATGATAAGGTGTTGAAACCTTATGGGTGATGTTGTACTTCTTGAGCAAAGCCGCCATGGTTCGATTACAAAAATGGGAGCCACCATCACTGATTAGAACTCGAGGCATTCTAAACCTAGCAAAAATGTTAGTTCTCACAAAATCTGCAACCACCTTAGAATCATTAGTATGGGTGGCTTTTGCTTCCACCCATTTAGAAACGTAATCAACGGCAAGCAAGATATAAGTGAAACCAAACGAAGAAGGAAAAAGACCCATGAAATCAATGCCCCAAACATCAAAGATTTCGACATTGAATATGGGAGTTTGTGGCATTTGGTCCTTAGCACCTATGGTACCTATTCTTTGGCATTTATCAGAAGTTAAGCAAAACATTCTAGCATCCTTAAACAATGTAGGCCAATAAAATCCACACTCTAACACCTTAAGGGCTGTTCTTTGGGTGCCAAAATGACCCCCACATGCATAAGAGTGACAAAAGGCTAGAATTGAATTAAACTCAGAATTGTGCACACATCGTCTAACAATCTGATCTGGGCAATATTTCCACAAATATGGATCATCCCACACATAAAATCATGCATCTTTTCTAAGTTTATCACGTTTGAATTTATCTAGAGTGCTAGGAAGTTGTTTTGTGACCAAATAATTCACCAAATCAGCAAACCAAGGCACACTTACCTCTAAAGACATCAATTGCTCATCAGGGAATGTTTCTTGAATGGGTAGGGAGTCCTCAATGTGCACCAAACGGCTAAGGTGGTCAACCACCACGTTTTCACTCCCCTTTTTGTCTCTAATTTCAACATCAAATTCTTGAAGTAGGAGCATCCAACGAATTAGCCTTGGTTTGGCTTCCTTCTTGGTGAAAAGGTACCGCAACGCTGCATGGTCAGAATATATAATCACTTTAGTACCAAGTAAGTAGGAACGAAATTTATCTAAAGCGAAAACAACGGCAAGAAGTTCTGTCTCAGTGGTAGAGTAATTTAATTGAGCATCATTTAGGGTCCGAGAAGCATAATAAATAACGTGGGGCTGTTTGTTCCTCCGTTGGCCTAAAACAGCACCAATGGCATAGTCGGATGCATCACACATTAGCTCAAATGGAAGGCTCCAATCGAGAGGAACAATGATAGGGGCCGAAGTGAGCTTTTCTTTGAGTTGCTTGAATGCCAATTCACACTCCTCATCAAACTTGAAGGGCACATCCTTTTGAAGCAATCGGCAAAGTGGGTTGGAAATCTTGGAAAAATCCTTTATGAAATGCCTATAGAACCCTGCATGGCCAAGAAAAGAGTGGACCTCTCTAACCGAAGTTGGATAGGGTAAGTGACGCACAAGGTCTATTTTGGACTTATCTACTTCAATTCCTTTTTCTGAAACAATATGACCAAAAACTATACGTTGTTTGACCATAAAGTGACATTTTTCCCAATTCAAAACAAGATTAGTTTCAACACATCGTTTCAAGATCAAGGTCAGATTAGCCAAGCATTTATCAAAAGAATCCCCAAACACACTAAAATCATCCATAAATACCTCAATGATCTTCTTAACATAGTCGGAAAATATACTTACCATACACCTTTGGAAAGTGGCAGGTGCGTTGCATAACCCAAATGGCATACGTCGATAAGCAAAGGTACCGAAGGGGCACGTGAAAGTAGTCTTCTCTTGGTCATCGAGAGCTATCACAATCTGATTATAACCTGAATAGCCATCAAGAAAACAATAAAAAGCATGACCGGCTAACCTTTCAAGCATTTGATCAATAAAGGGTAGCGGAAAGTGATCTTTTCTTGTTGTGGCGTTGAGCTTCCTATAGTCAATACAAACACGCCATCCGGTTTGAATTCGTGTGGGAATAAGCTCATTCTCATCATTTCTTACCACGGTGACTCCGGACTTCTTTGGAACAACTTGAACTGGAGATACCCAAAGGTTATCAGAAATTGGGTAAATCACCCCACAATCGAGTAACTTGATGACTTCCTTCTTCACAACGTCTAGCATGGGTGGATTGAGGCGGCGTTGTGTTTCCCTAGATGGTTTGGCTCCCTCCTCCAAGAGTATGCGATGCATGCAAGTGGTAGGGCTAATTCCCATGATGTCGGCCAATGTCCATCCAATGGCAGTTTTGTAGTCTCGAAGCACCCTCACCAACTTGTCCTCCTCTTGTGCCGTGAGTGAATAAGAGATGACGGGCAACATCTCTTCTTCTCCTAAAAACACATATTTCAAATTGCTAGGCAACGATTTAAGTTCTAGAGATGGTGGCTGCATTATAGATGGAAGTAACTTGTTAGTCGAAACGGGAATTGGAACTAGGTTAGGAGACTTACCCATATGCTCTGGAATTGACTCTAGGGCAGCAACCATCTCCACCAAATCTTCTTGACTAGGCACGTCAAGGAATTCCTTGTTGTGGCCGTGAGCACCCTTAAGTGCCAATCCTTTGTTTTTGAGTCCAATGCCTTGTGTTAGGGTCTTTTCGAGTGCATCCTCATTCAAATCATCAAGGAATTCCTGCGCCAAAGAGTCAATTACATTAATAGAGAAACAAGAGTGATCATCATAAGGATATCTCATAGCATCAGAAACTTTAAAATCAATTACTTCCCCATCAAACTGCATGGTCAATGTTCCTTTGAAGACATCAATCTTGGTACGAGCAGTCTTCATGAATGGGCGGCTAAGTAAGATGGGTAATGGAGGGGCATGGTCTGAGTCTTCCATTTCAAGCATATAAAAATCTGTCGAAAAAATTAGGTGATTCACCTACACTAAGACATCTTCCAAAACACCTCTCGGATATGCGTTAGATCTATCGGCTAATTGAATAATCACTCCATCATTTTTCAATTCACCCAAGTTCATAGATGCATAAATTGAATAAGGCATGACATTTATTGATGCACCTAGATCTAACATGGCAGATTCAAAGCGAGTATTGCCTATTACACAAGGAATTGTAAAACTTCCGGGATCCTTACACTTAGGAGGCAATTTTCTTTGCAACATGGCCGAGACATTCTCACTTACCCGTACTACTTCTTTGTTCGAAGCCCTCTTTCTTGTAGTACACAGCTCTTTCAAGAACTTGGCATACTTAGGAACTTGTTTAATTGCATCTAAAAGGGGAATATTTACCTGTACCTTTCGGAATGTATCAAGGATGTCTTTGTCACTTTCGTCCTTCTTTGATTGAACAAATCTGCTAAGAAAGGGTGCATTGGGTGGAATGGAGTTAGAAATAATGGAATTTGAACCCAACTTACCTTTGGTGGCCGAGTTTGATGGTTTTGGCAAGGATTGCTCAATCCTTGCCGTGGCATTGTTTTAGGCCTTCTCTTCGGATTGCAAACTTTCTTCCTCCTTTTGGTTGGATGTGGATGGGTTAGGGTCAGATCCTACCTCTTTTCCACTTCGCAAAAGGATGGCTTTGGCAGATTCGAATCCTCCATTGGGATTCACATTCGTAGAGCTTGGTAACTTGCCTTGTTCTCTACCAAATTGCCCCATGAATTCAGCCATTAGTCCCACTTGTCTCTTCAATTCAGTCACCTCTCGAGCTTGATTTTGCACTTCGTTGGCGTAATTGTGCATGTCTTTAGCTTGTTTTTCTTGCCCCTGCGCCAATGTAGTTAGCAATTGAATAACTTGAGAATTATCAAAACACGAACCTGAGTTGTTTTGGGATGATTGTGGCAGGTTGGATTGGTATGGCCGTGGGAACCCAGGGGGGTTTTGTTGAAATCCCCTTTGTTGTGCAGATTGTTGGGGCTTTCTCCACTTGAAATTAGGGTGATCTCTCCATCCGGGGTTGTAAGTGTTGGAGTACGGATCATATTTGGGTTGGTTTTGGCCTTGGAAACCAATAGCATTGGCAGATTCCCATCCTCCATTCTCTATCAACTGAGGGCATGTCTCGGATGGATGCCCTTGCATTGAACACGCGCCACACACTTGGTTTTCTTGTGGTTTTGATCCCTTGACAACCTGAGACACAAGAGAAGTAAGATTAGCCAATTGTGATTGAATATCAGAAATCGCACTTACCTCATTTACACTTTGTTGTCGTGGCCGCTCTCTTTGTCCAACACCTTCATATTGTTGAGCATTGTGTGCTCGGTTTGCAATTAGGGTTTTGGCAGCCACTAGAGTTTTGTCCACCAATGCACCACCCGCCGAGGCATCTAGCATTTGACGTTCCATGGGAAGGAGTCCCTCGTAGAAATATTGAATGAGTAACTCCTCCTTCATTTGATGCTGTGGACATGAAGCAACAAGTGATTTAAAACGTTCATAATAAGATGGAAACGACTCACCTTGATTTTGTTGGATGCCACTAATTCGTTTCCTCAAGAGAATTATCTTTGCAGTGGGAAAGAACTTCTCTAAGAATGCACGCATCATACTTTCCCAAGAATTGACGGTTCAGGGAGCCAATTCATACAACCAATCTTTGGCCTTGTCCATTAGGGAGAATGGAAAGGCCTTCATCTTCAAAATACTCTCATCCACGTTGATGGGTGTCATACTTGAGTAAACAACTTCAAATTCCTTAAGATATTTGTTAGGATCTTCTATGGACAGCCCATGGAATTTAGGAATATGATGTAATAAACTAGACTTAAGTTCAAATTCTTCCGTCTTACCTTGAGCCGCTGCGGGGTATTGGATGCATAAAGGCACGGCATTGTCCATACCTGAGGCAGAGAGCTCTTTGATGGTTCGATTGTCCACTGCCATGGTTTGTGCTTCCTCCACAAACTGTGCCGTGGGGTCTTCTTCCTGTCCAACTTCTTCAAACTCAGATGTAGAGCTAGAAGATGGTGGGTCAGGGTCTTGTTGATTCTTTTGCTTCCTTAAGGTTCGCTCAAAATCGTCGTCAAAGTCAAGGATGTGCTCACGAACAGGTTTTGAACTTCTAGTCATAAACTAGTACCTAGAAACAAGAACAAAAATAAGGTCAGTAACTAAAACGAAAACATATGAAAAAAAATAAAAAGAAATAACGATGGATTAGCAAAGTTGCTAATCCCCGGCAACGGCGCCAAAATTTGATGCGAATTAAATCAAACGCACTAATAAAACCCTCTTGTTGTCAAATTGTAGTAAAGATGCAAGTAGGGATCGTTCTGGACCGGGGATTAGGAGGGCTTGCTAAAGCCTCTAAACTAACTCAAAAACATAAAAACAAAGTTAAAAACGTTCAAAAAGACTCCAAGGGCTCAAAACAAATTCAAAAGACTCAAAACAAGCTAAAAACACTCAAAACTGCCTAAAAACACTAACTAGGCAGTTTCTGACTCTAAACACAATTTTGGACGAAAATATGGTTTTGGTTTTGATTCAAAACACTCAAAAACACAACAAAACATATTCTAACACTTTGAAACAAGAAAGTAAAAAGGGGGATTTTGTTTTGACAAAAATTGAAATAACAAAGCAAAGTATAAAACTAGGCAGATTGTAAAACAAAATTGGGAAAGAATATGATGGATGGATTAGTTAGAGGTCCATTCTCCACACATGACATATGTGTACATGAATCGATTTTCCAATTGCTTTTCAATAAATTATGATGCTCAACACCCCAAGTTAACCGTGATTGCACTAATTAACCTTAAGATTTTCCTTTACTCATTGAATTGGATGAAATGCATGCGACAACCCAAATCATTGTCTAAAAGTCTCCTACATGAATGCATAATAGGAGTACAATCAGAGATCATTACGTTCCATGAAAATCATAAGTGTTGACGAGGCCATTGTAACTATGAATGCAATTGTGACTAGCACCCTTCACTACTCATGAATATAAACTTGTAACAATTAGGTGAAACTCGTTTATAAACTAGCATCTAATTCATGCATGAAAACTAAGTATGCATCCTTAATAACCATACACAAATCAGTTATGAATAAAACTGATAAGAGCATATTTATGCTACTTAGTTAGCTTGTTTTTTTTCACTTACATAGTTAGTTATCGTTTATTATAGTGATTTAAGCTATTTTCGTGTATTTGTAGGTTCAAATGGCAAGTGAAGCAAGAAAGTGCGTTTTGGTGCATTTTAGAGCTAAATTGAGCTTAAATGGAGTACATGCATATGGAGCACCATGGATGGACGATTTTGGAGCTAAATTGAGCTAAGGAGTGAATGAAGATGTGAAGAATGGAATTCAAAGCGAAGGACGAATGAAGAGTCAAAGGTGGAAACCGAAGTTTCTAAGTTTGGAAGTTTCTAATTCCGAAGGTTTCCATTCTTGAAGAGTTTCTATTCTTGAAATGGAGATGTCCTAATCTTTTCTAGAAGGCCATCCTTGGGCCTTATCATCTCAGCCACATCTAAGCCCTCCTAGCCACATTGCCGCACCTTAAACCCTAGCCCATCACATTGGGCCGAACCTAATCATTCTAGAAGCCTAATCTCCCTAAACCCTAGCTGCCGCACCTATTGCCTATTTTCCCTTGGATTTCAGATTTAATTAGCCCTATTCCTTGTGGATTTGGGTTAATTGGGCCATAAACCCTTTTTCCTTATTGGATTTACAATTTCTGCTAGACTTAGGGGGCCTAATCCATCAATTAATTGAAATCCAAACCCTAATCTGATTTAACCTAGGGTTTAGGGTGCCTATATATATCTTACTTATATGTGCCGCACCCTTCATCATTCCTTACTCAGAAATTAAAAGTGCCGCACCCTTCCTCTCATCCATTCCGCAACCATTTATCCAAAATCCAGAAATTCACCCTTGGCCGCAAGCTTCCATACACACAATCAGCCATCACCGTGCCTACCACCTATCACACAACCATCTCCGCACCCTACCACCACCACAACCACCTTGTGCGCCACTCTTGGGAGAAGAAGGGACTGTGTCGTGCACCACAAAGGAGGGAGAAAGCCTTGCGCAAGCAATCTGCCACCATTGGAGTGTTTGGAGTTCTTTCTCTTTTCGTTTCTGTTTTCATGTTTAATTTAATTCATTGTTCAATTATGTTAAACATGTAGAACTAATTTCTTTTTAGTTAGAGGCGAATTTGAAGCCATGGACATATGTTGGTTATGATTTGATTTACTCCAGTTATGAATTCATGAACTTTGGATGTGGTTTACTTTTCTGTTTTGATGAAGAACTTGTTTATGTATGTGGGTTGAGGGTCGACACTTAATTTGCATGCTTAAACTTGATGCTAGGATATAAGGGAATTTCACCTAATCGTTATTAACTTATATTCATGAGTAGTAAAGATCGCTAGTCACGATTATGTTTAGTAAACCCTAGGTTGGATTAACATGCGTATTCCATAGTTATGAATGCCTAGTCGTTGTTTATGATTTCCATTGAGCGTAATGATTCTTGTTGAATGTCTCTATCATGCGTATTCCATAGTTAGGGACTTTGATGAGGAATAATTTGGTTGCGATGCGTATTCCATTCAATTAAATGAATTTAGGGAAATCTGAGAATTAATTAGTTCAATACAATTAATTTGGGGCATCGTCATTCATAAGTTCATTGAATTCATAACTGGGAATCAAGTTGTATGCATATGTTCATGTGTGGATAAGGAACCCTCTAACTAGTTTGTCTCATCATTCAATTCATTAGAAATCTGTTTTAGAATCTGTTTTATTTCTAAGTTTCTGTTTTAATCCTAAATTCGTCAAAACCAATCCCCCATTTATTTTAAAGTGATAGATTAGTAGAAATACATTTAGTTTGTGTTTTTAAGAGTTTTGAGTCAAGTTAGAACTTAATTTCGTCCAAATTTGTGTTTGTGCTCAAAACTGCCCAGAAAGTGATTTTGAGGCAGTTTTGAGTGTTTCTGGGCTGTTTTGAGTCTTTTGCTTTGTTTAAGTGTTTAAACTCTAGTTTTGCATTCTTTGAGTCTAGTTTAGGGTTTTAAACTTTGTTTTTACATTTTTGAGTCAGTTTCACATTGATTAGCAACCCTAGTTAATCCCCGGTCTAGAACGATCCCTATTTGCTCATATACTACAATTGTCATCCATAGGGTTTAATTTGAGTGTCAATCTAATTTTTACATCAAAAACAGATAATTGAGTTGCAATCACAATTTAACGAATCACAATTGGAACTAATCAATTCATATCTCAAACATGTTCATGGCTTCAAACTTCCCCCTAACTAACTAGGGGTTTAGCCACTCATGATTACAGCAAAATCAGAAATTAATAACAAAGTAAACATTGAAAGCAAGAACGAAGTACACCTAAGAACGCTCCAATCTGCAAGCATGAAACATCCAAGGTCTCCTTCCTCTCCAACTTGCTGCGGCACAAGGGTCTAAGGATGTGTATGGATGAGGGGTGGTGCGGCAAAGGGTGTGGAAGGTCAGAAATTGTGAAGGAGAAAGAGGGAGGCTGCAGCAAAGAATGGAATTGTGTCTAGGGTGTGTAGATTGGTGAATGAATGAATTTGGTGTGGCACAAAGGGGATTAAAAGGGGGCTAGGGTACAGAAAAGGCCTTATTAAAACTTAGCTAAATTGGTTCTCTCATTGGATAGGGAAGAAAAGAAATCAGAAAAGAAAAGAGAATAGGTAAGAAAAGATGTGAAACAAAATAGGAAGTGTTTTGGTCAGAAATTTGGAGAGAATAAGGGAAAAGGTGAGGCACTAAAGGAGAATAGAATAGGGAAGTGGTTTAGGATAGAAAATAGGAAGAGAATGGCTTGTCTTGGGCGGCAAGGAAGTTAGGGAATAGGAAAGTACTTAAAGTCACAGAAAACATGAAAGAATAAGCATGTAAGGTGCGGCTGATTTGTATGGATGTAAAGGGAAGTAAATTGGAACACAAAATAGGTAGGAATCCCTACCCCTTGCACGGAAAGGACTAGCACAAAATAGGTATGTGCTTTATGTTCAGAAATTAGGCAAGAAAGGGGTCTTTGTGCGGCAAGGAAGAGGAAGGTGCAAGGAGGGTGCGGCATGGACTTCTAAGGTAAGTTTGGGCTTCTAGAACTCTCAATTGAATGTCCTCACATATTTTAGAACCCTTTTGTGGCTGAAAATTTGGTGAAAAAGGATTGGGAAACTTCCATTCCAAGAATAGAAACCTTCAAAAATAGAAACTTCCAAACTTAGAAACTTCGGTTTCCAATTTTGACTCTTCAGTCTTCATTCCCCTTGAATTCCATTCTTCACATCTTCATTCACTCCTTAGCTCATTTGCACTTCAATTTCATCCTTCCCTTTAGCTCCAAGCATGTCCTATCCATCTTAGGCCCAAAATTGCTCCAAAACGCTCCAAAATGCACCTTTTTGCATACTTTGGCCTTAGAATCTGAAAACAAACAAAAGTGACTTTAAACACCAAAATAACTAAGGAAACACAACGTAAATGCATGAGAACAAGCCAATTAAGTAGCATAAATATGCTCCTATCAATTTCCTTACATTCCAAAACTTGTCAAACTCACGCTCGTTTTATCCCACGAATGCTTAAAATTGTGCAAATAGACTCCAAATTAAGAAATAGAGAACTTTTGAGGCCAGATAAGCATTTAATCTTTTGAGGACTCATTTTTAGCATCTTAGTAGAGTATTATATGCGCTCATTTCCTTACATTCCAAAACTTGTCGAACTCACGCTCGTTTTATCCCACGAATGCTTAAAACTGTGCAAATAGACCCCAAATTAAAAAATAGAGAACTTTTGAGGCCAAATAAGCATTTGATCTTTTGAGGACTCATTTTTAGCATCTTAGTAGCGTATTATATGCGTTCATTTCCTTACATTCCAAAACTTGTCGAACTCACGCTCGTTTTATCCCACGAATGCTTAAAACTGTGCAAATAGACCCCAAATTAAAAAATAGAGAACTTTTGAGGCCAAATAAGCATTTGATCTTTTGAGGACTGATTTTTAGCATCTTAGTAGCGTATTATATGCGTTCATTTCCTTACATTCCAAAACTTGACAAACTCACGCTTGTTTTATCCCACGAATGCTTAAAGCGGTGCAAATAGACCCAAAATTAAAAAATAGAGAACTTTTTGAAGGAAAATTTGTGAAAAACAAGTTCATTTGAGCAACATCAACAACATGCAATTAACATTTAAAGGTGGAATCATGTTTATATGCACTCAAAACAAAACTTAACCCATGAAATTCAAAGCCTAGTAGATTGGTGAACCAAGACTCAACTCAAAATAAAGTGAGTTAAGAAATCTTATACCTTTGTTGATTCCTCTTTGCATAAGCAAAGGCTAATCACCCAAGGAGAGGGCCTTCATTTCTTGCTTCTAAGCTCCATGGATTTCTTGGAGGATGATGGTTGAAAGGATTCTCCAAGTTCCGAAAAATAGAGAACCTCTAAGCATCCACACCAAGGAGAGCATTGATGAGGAGATGAGTGACCTAGGAAGATTTAGATGCTAGTAAATTCTTCCTAGGGTGGCCGGCCTCTTAGCGAGCAAAGAGAGGTTTGTGTTCTCATCTTTTCTCCAAAAGAAACCCTAAGGATGAAATGGCTATAAAGTTGCCTTTATACCACTTCACAATGGAGTGGCAAACTTGCAATTAAGCCAAGTTTACTACCCTCCCTCTATATGGCCGGCCACATTGGGTTCATTGGGCTTTGAGGCCCTTTGTCATTCAAGTTGTCATACAACTTGAGTTATTGGGCTTGACATTCAAAACCCATTGAGCCTTGAGACCCAAAACTAACCCGAGGTCTATAACGAACTTATTCGTTTGATTAATTAACATATTAATTAATCCTAGCCATAAATAATTAAACCATTTAATTATCCTTACTCATCTCCGTTGCTTCTACAATCTCTACCTTACTCGGTGTACGATCCATTAGGTTCCTTTTAGCGAGGCAGTGGGCGATTAGAACTCTTTCAAATCGATTATGAATTGAAACTTACTTTCAATTCTCCCTTTAGTGATTACTCACTATTAGAGCTTCCACAAACCATGAGTGACACCTAGCAGTATGTCATGGCTTCCCAAGCTAATCAGAAGAGGTGGAGAACCTATTCAGTTTAGGATTACAATGCAATACGGTCTTTCTCTAATACAACACTCTTGACCACATTGTTTGGTTTGATAGTTTATTCATGTCTACTATCCAATGTGATTCATTTACTTATATGATTACTTTGAATGTGATTTGGAACGACTTCCTAAATCTCATTCATACTCTGGCCAGAGATTCTTGAAGGATTATTTTGGAAGATCATGTTCATTTAAGCAATATCATTAGCATGCAATTAACAAATTAAAGGCGGAATCATGCTTGCATATACTTAAAAACAAAACATTAACCATGAATGTTCAAAGCCTAGTAGATTGGTGAACCTTTAAACAACTCAAAACAAAGTGAGTTGAGATTTATACCTTTGTAGATTCCTCTTTGCTTAAGCAAAGGCTAATCACCCAAAGAGAGGGCCTTCATTCCTTGCATCTTAAATCTATGGATTTATATAGAAAGGATAGGTTCTCTAAGTTCTCAAAATTGAGAACCTCTAAGTTTCTACACCAAGGTTTGATTTAAGAAGAGATGAGTGACCTTGGAGGAGTAGAATTGCTAGCTAATCCCTCCAAAGGGGCCGGCCATTCTAGAGAGAAGGGAGAGCATTTCATCTCTCCAATTTCCCCAAAAACAACCCTTATGAATTTTGGCTATAAAATCATATTTATACCTTAATTCATTTGAGTGGCAAACTTGTAAATAAGTCCAAGTTTGCTACCCTTACTAAGTGGCCGGCCTTAGGGATATTTTTGGAGCATTTGGGCCTTTGTAAATCATTATTTATTAAGTTGTCATACAACTTAAGTCAATGGACTTGACGTTCGAAGCCCATTGGGCCTTAAGGTCCAAAACCATCCCGAGGTCTTTAACGAACTTATTCGTTTGATTAATAATCATATTAATTAATCCTTGCCACAAATAATTAAACTATTTAATTATTCTTACTCATCTCCGTTGAATCTTCAATCTCTACCTTACACGGTGTACGATCCATTAGGTTCCTTTTAGCGAGGCAGTGGGCGATTCAAACTCTTTTAAATCGATTGTGAATTTGAAACTAACTTTCAATTCTCCCTTTAGTGTTTAAACACGTTTAGGGCTTCCACAAACCATGAGTGACACCTAGCAGCATATCATGGTTACCCAAGCTAATCAGAAGAGGTGGAGAACCTATTCAGTTTAGGATTACAAATGCAATACGGTCCTTCTCTAATACAATACTCTTGACCACATTGTTTGGCTCGATAGTTTATTCATGTCTACTATCCAATGTGAATCTCGTGCTTATATGATTACCTTGAATGTGATCTGGAACGCATTCCAACATCTCATTCATACTCTGGCCAGAGATTCTAAATCATATCATAGAGTATTCTCCCTCAACGGTTTGAAGGTTAGAGATCCCTTGTTGCGCATTCACTTGTCTCCATGACTAGATAGCTTGACCCCAACCATGCCGTGGACACTCCAAAGGAATGCCATTTGACACGATCAAAGATCAAGGACCTAACCACAAGACAACTATGATGCCTCAGGTCAAAGGACTAATTTGCATTATCCCAACCATGAGTTCTCACGTGACATGAATATGAGAACTCGTCGTTGATCGTGTTCAGTGAACTCATTCTCTATTGAGCACCTACGTACTTGTCTTGGTGTCACTCACATCAATGACTCGAGACTAGTCACTCTCCCTGAGAGAAGACATAGCACGTACTGATCTTAACGGACTGTCAATGCCCAATTGGTAATCCTATGATCAGGAACATTTAGGATGTGTCTATGAAAGAATGGTCTCATGAATCTAACTATTTAGATCGCATTCTCCCAATCACATATTCCTTGGACTTTATCGTTCAAGCATATAACATTTATATGAGACCGCTCAAACAATAATCTTTGCCCTTGATATTAAACTAGATTAGTTTAATCATGTGAAATGTCCGTAAAGTATCATCATATGATTGGTTTTAGGGCACATTTCCAACAATCTCCCACTTGCACTAGAGCCAATCAGCTTGGTCATCAGTGATGATACCTCTTCTGTAGTCATTTCAAAAATGGCTTAATAGTAGGCCTAGACAATGGATATCTATATGTTATCCATATAAGCAATCTTGAGATTAACAACGTCACCATTATACATGATTCTCAATCATGTGGTTCAGTCTCTCATATAAGTTCGGACCTTGATGAGACCTTGATTCCCTGGCTTGAGCTATCGCCCCATTAGTGTCATACACTTTCTGGTTGGAACCGAATAGAGAGTTCATATATGAACTTTCCCATCCAAACAACATTGTTGTAAGCTTCTATATGGCAATACATTTTGCATTCATAATGGAACACACTAAAGTCATTACTTTAATGTTTCCATCCAAATATCTCTTTAGTCATAATAAAGAGATATCTGTTTATCTCTTCATTCATAATGAAGAAACATCCAATGATGGATTAGATTCATAATCTAATACATTTACGCTTCCATTACGTTACTCTAATTCTTCCTCATTCTTTGAGGAATCTATCCTTTAGTATTTCTTAAATACTTAAGGACTCACTTGACAGTTGCCATGGTTCTGATCCTGGGCTTGCACTGATATCGTTTTGTACCGTTCTAGGTACAACTCATATCAATGTCTTTCATACAATATGAAATACATAAACCACCTTTCTGCGTATGCATTAAGGATTCTATTTACGCATTATTTCTTTGGGAGTCAAAGGGTACATTACCTTTTGAGAAGAGCAACTACTTAGTCTCACTTAGAGTTGTCCTTCAAATTGAAGTTTATCATCATATGAGAAACTTCCTAGCATCTCTTGTCTATTATAGACTATATCTCCCATATTTATTCTATCGTTTATAGAATGTTTAAAGTCATTACTTTAACGAAGAAGTATTCATTTCATTTCCAAAAATTAATATATCATATATATATTTAAATTTAGGAATATGATTAACTCCCACTAATCTTTTGTAAACCTAGTAAACAAAAGATTCATTTACATCTTTATGAGAAATCAAACGATTTGATCTTTCTTCATAAGACGCTTGTAGCTCCCACTAGCTTGCTAAGATCCATGATGGATGGATCTCTACAACTTACATGTCTTGTGATTTATAGTTTTAGACATACATTATCAAGACTATCTTAATAATGGTTATGGAAACCCATATTATGTCCAAACATTGAATCACCATTTAATTGTAGCTAGTGATCCTCGAATTAATTGAAGCTTAGACTATATCAAAGATGGTTTCTTCAAAGTCAACCATACTCTTTGAGTGTAGTCACCTTAGGCTACCAATTACCTATTAAGGTTTCATTATTTCGAGTCAAATGGTATGTTACCATTTCCTTGAGCATATATCGTATATACATTCAATGTAGTCATAAGGATTTTTCATTCTTATTTCTTTCGATTTAAGAGGTACAACTCTATGACATAGTCATAAAGTTCAAACCATTCAACTAAGATAGTTTATAAATCCTTCTCGACTACCTTGGAGCTTTTGGTATATGAACTAGGTTGTTATATTTGTTGATCACTTTCTTGTCTCTCAAAGAACCCATTCTTTGAGTTCTATGTCTCGTTCATTTATGCGTTTTAGGCAAATCATATTGTAGGATTACAATGAACTACCCAACAAAACAACATTTGTTAGTTGGTTTATAGAAGTGATATCCAAAAGCTAATTTAAGGATATCCCACAAGATTGTTATCAAACAAATATTGCTTATTAGCACACAACCCCAAATCTTAACATGCTTAAGATTTGTCTTTCTTTCCAACTACATCTTTATGGAGTCACGAAAATTTTGGAAGATCTTCTAATTCACAATCATATTGTTTTAGAAGTATATTTATATATCTTATATATGGGTAATAGATAATATCCAACGAACTAAATCTTATTCAAGTTCGTTCTTCTCCTAATGGAGAAGTTCATTATCTTATGATGCTACCTTCCTTGACATCTTTCAAGGAAACGTATCTAAAGTGTTACTTTTCCTTGGATCAAATCTAAGGAGGTAAATACCTTTTAGACGTCTTACTCATCAACTTACATTTCTTGAATTCTTTGAAACCTTTTGCAAAGTATTCGGACTTGTGTTTATTCAAAGTAAACTATAGTCCAACCGAGAGTGATCTTCGGTGAATGTCATATAACATGAGTAGTATTATGTTTGTGGACAAGTGCCATTAACATCTAAGTGAATTAACCTCAACAACTTTGTGATTCTTTCTACTTTCCAAAAGAATAAAGATTCGAACATTTCGCCTCTATACAATTTTAACAAGAAGGCATTGGATCCGGATCTAACGATCCAAAGCATCCATCCATAACCAACTCGTAATTTATGTTTTTAGAGGTATCACAACTTAGTTGGGATTAGTCACTACCTTGCAACCTTTTGGGTTTTAAGCATCGTTTTATTCTAAACAATTAACACTACCACATCATCTCTACTATAGAGACAATTAATTAGATTACAATAATCTAATCATTCTTATTTGGTAGTTCATATGAGGAAGTAAGTACAATCCGCTTTCGCAGAGATCTATATTTTATTCACTTTCCGAATGTGAAGTACTTTCTCTTCTCTCATTAATCTTCTACTTCTTATTAGCCACACTTTTACAACGATTTGTAAAACTTAGTTACTAATACAGAATCAAGCATTCAAGTAGAAGAACCAACTGTTATGAACTTTTCAAGAACATTCTTCAACACCTTCGAAAGGTGTGTTCTTGACACTTGCAAGACATTTCTTGCAAATACCCCTTCCAATGTCCATCCTTTCATAAAGAAAGTTTGTTCCCTTGGAGTTATTTTGTCTTCTTCATTTAACTTCTCCTTTGACTACAATAGTCATGGTCCCTAAACTCCCACTATCTCTCTTGAAACTTGTTTCAATTGTGTTTATACACATCAAACAATTTGGAGAGCGTGTGGTTATTGTTCACCATATAGTTTACAATAAACTTAGTGAACGATTAGGATAGGGACACAAAGGTGAAGTCATTGTCTAGTTTCCGTCTCGTTAAGTGTTTTAACACTTCAACATTTAATGATTCAAAATCATCATAAGTCCATGTTGATGGACTATTTTTGTCAACCAACCATTATGTTCTAAACATAATTACAAACATTCAAGAGTTGTTTAAGGCAACTCTCATTTCTTCATACAACGATTTGTAAGTGAAGAATCATGGCACATTAAGTGTCCATGCCCTTGTGCTTACTTCAAAAGTTCCTTGTTTATGTAACAAAGAAACAAGCACTAATGTTTGTGTTGATTTAAGGGTTGTTCAAAGCAACTCTTATTTCTTCATTCAACAATTTGTATTTGAAGAATTATGACAATTAAATTGTTGTCCTCTTTATGATAGACTTATCTAACATGTTCTTCCAATGATACATTATCGATAGGAAGATTGTGAGGGTGAGACTACTTAGACACATTTACAATCCATTAAAGACAATCTATGGAATTGTAGTACTAAGTCCGGAAACTAAAGTATTCGGTTTTTCTTTGTCAAGTATTGGATAGCGTTTGCAAATATATTGGTAAACAAATACATAACGAATATAAATTGATTGATTTTAAGCTATTTGATTCGGGTCTTTAAATCAAAATAGCACCACCCACTATTTTTGGCAAATTCCATATCCCTCATCGGAATTCGAGAGTTTTGGAGGAAACTCTTAGTAGGTTATGGGAGGCTCACTATTACCAAGCCCACCTCACGATGATACGATGTTGGCTAGCATTAATAACAATGAGAGAGTACGCTTACTCATTTACATCTTTATGTAAGAACCCATCTAATTTGGCCTCTAGAGAATGATGCCTCACAATGATATGATGTTGGCTTCATTGCACTTAGTTAAGTCATTCCCACCATGCAAGTTCGGGTAGGGGTTCAAGAACAACCTCACGATGATACGATGTTGGCTATTCTCGTTGCCTACCTTCACAACATCATGTATGCGTATAGAATCCTCCCCGAGTGTAAGCATGCACTTTGTACTCCCCCATGATAGGGTGAAGCCGGTGTACAAGTCACAAACGTTTGGACCTACCACGGTGGAAGGCCACGAAAGAGTGTTCAAAAGCACTCTCACGCTTATCAACTTAATATTGGTTTGGTTGAGGGTTTTTAGGTCTCATCACATATAAACATACATTTTAATCCAATTAAAACATTTTTGGTCCTATCACAACTATTGGTCCATATGATTTATTTAGTTGTATATAATACTCCCACTAAGCTTTTAAAACGGTTTTTAAAGCAAGAGTACATGATACTACTAACATAAGGTTTGCATTCATTAATGGACTATATAGTTGCCTTAGGGCCTTAGGATGACTATGAACCTTTTGTTTAGATCCAACACGAGCCTTGTGTTGAATCTCGGACTAGGGATGGTGATTGATTTTAGTTACGCATTTAATCACATTAAGGCGTGTTGTCTTAGGGGCGTTGGACCCAACTACTTCATTTTCATGCATATCATATAAAGCAAGAAAGAAGTACTTCAAAGTAAAGAAGAGCTTATGCTCTTTTACAACAATTGATCAAATCAAATTACTTTAAATTAAAGAAGAGCTTATGCTCTTTTACAACATTTGATCTAATCAAATTACAACCAAAATCTAATCTACACATTCCCATGGTTCAAACAAATTTGAAACGGCCTTTCACATAGCTCAATTATCGTAGGCTTAGTGTCACAGCCCGTCCCGGAATTTTTAATTTCTGAGGACGTGAAGTTACGAAAATGCCCCTAAACGGGACTAAAGTGCGTAAATTGGACATTTGTTTTGTTTAAGGTTCCTAAACTATTGGTGAATTAGAATATTAGATAGTTTTAGGAACTTAAACCTAGGCTTAATCTTGGATTTTTGTGATGTAATTTTGTGTTTGGGGTTAGGTAGGACCTCCCACCTCATTTTCCTCCCTATTTTCTGCATACTGTCTCTCTCTCTCTCCCTCAATTCTGTCTAACTCTCTCGAACCCTCTCTCCCGTATCTCCCTCATCCCTCACCCTCCTGTGAACACGCACGCTAGTCACCTTCATCTCCCTTATCATCACCATCACCCTGGTGCTCTCAAAAACGAAGAAAGAACACCCAAAACCCAAGCTCCGACGACTCCGGCGACTTTCGAGCCAATTTCCGGCCAAACCACGGCGAGTTGGCCGGCTTTCAAGGTATCAATCTTTTCGTCTTGTCGAGTACTACGATTTTCCTTTTTATTTCACCCAATTTCGTTGAGTATTGAAGAAGTTATACTCATTTGAATCTTACCCAGTTTTCCGGCGAGTCCGACAGCTTTCGAGGCGATTTCCGGCCAAACCACGGCGAGTTAGACGTCGTGCGAGGTACCATTCTCTTCGTCTCTTCGATAACTACAACTTTCGTTTTTGTTTCACTTGATTTCGTCGAGTATTGGTAAAGTTATGGACGTTTGAAGATGGTGTGGTATTCCGGCCGAAATTCCGGCCTTCTTCTCCGTTCAACCCAGGCCTTTGGGCCATTTCAGAAACCCACGGGCCTTAGGCCCGTTTCAAACCCCAACCCAGTTTTATATTTCATTTTCTGTTTTAGTTTAATGTTAAGGCCTTGGGCCTTTGTTTATTTAGGGCCTTTGGCCCGTGACTATTGAAACCCAAACCCATGTTATAAACCCAATAACCCAAACCCTTTAACCCGGATCCAACCCTGATCCGTGGACCCTGACCCAGGTTTGACCCGACCCGCGGACTCTGACCCGACCCGGTTGACTGACCCGTTGACTTGGTCAACGGTCAACGTTGACTTTGACTTTGACCGGTCAACGGTCAACGTTGACTTTTCGGTTGACTTTTTCGGATTTTGTCCGGGACCCCTCCTAGGCTAATTTCGACGTCCTGGACCCGTTTTTGAAGTCCGTTTTCCCAAATAAATTTGTTTGAATAGAGTTTGACTATATTGAACCTTTTATGTGCTAGGTGCATATATTGTAGCTTTACAAGATTCGCTAGCAGCGCCGCGTGGGATGACTAAGTACGGTGAGTGGGCAGTTTTATTTTCCGTATATGTATATATATACTTGACGTTTTCCCAGAAATTGAAATTGAATGAAAATATGCTTTAAATGCAATGTATAAAAGTATATGAAAAGTATGTTTTCAAATGCCATGCGTAGATTCATATGAAAATATAATTCGAAATGCCATGCATAGAAGTATGTGAAAAGTATATAGAAATGTGAATCGAATTGCCATGCATGAAATGATATGAAAATAGGAATTGATATATGATGCATATATATGAATTGGTGCGGTGGACGCACAGGTGAGTATCAGGTGAGTATATATTACAGTTATGATGATGTTGAGATATGTTGAGCTCATAACCTGCACCATGGTATTAGTGCTTATATTATTCACCGCATCGCACGCTCGCCTTGGATCCAAGTAGATGCTAGTCGTACAGACCACAAGGGGTGGTTCCGACAGGCCAGTCGTACAGACCTTTAGGGAGGTTCCGGCTGGTGGGTGACCTTAGATTATGTGCACAGATGATTGATGAGAAAAGCACTAGAGCGTAATATTAACCATTAAGTCGTACAGACTACATTAGGTGGTTCCGACTTACGTGCAGAAGGTCGTACAGGTCACAGGTGGTGACTCCGGCAAGATGAGATTTTGAACAAGATGGGATTTTGAGCTCTAGATTCAACCGTACAGGGCCATTAGAGGGTCTCCGGTTGATTAGTTTCTTCCACCTGATTTATGTTAATGCATTCATACTATACTGTTGAATTTAAACATGGCATGGCATATTGTATCGAAAATAATGTTGAGATAGTGATTTGAAGTTTTGAGAATATATATGTATATATATTGATATTTTACATTTCTGGGAAAGTATACAGGTTTTACGGAGAGGGGTTACAACGTTTTGATAAATGTTTGGATTTGGAAAAGATTGGTTTTACTGACCCACTCAACTTGGTTTTGCGCCCCTCCAGGTTCAAGATAGCAGAGGTGTGGTGACTACGAGGAAATTCAACGGGGTTCTGACAGAATGGACAAAATTAGGTCTCACCTACGGGTGTTTCATCTTAGAAGTGATATATTTAAAGCTTCCGTACTGTGTAAATGGTTACGTCACTCCCACGTGACGGCCAGCATGCCCTCCTTCGGGACGGGGTGTGTCACTTAGGTTCATAATCACCCTTTAATTAATTAACACTTTAACTAATTAAATTGAATGCAACATTTTTCATTTGGTTTTTGTATCCATAAAATTTGATTTTAAATGGAGCTAACTAAAACGAAAATCCAATTCTCATTTAAAGAGACAAAACAATTTTTGTTCTCTATTTAATTTGGGCGAAAATGCAATGACCTCAACTTGTTTGGGCCATTGTGCAATTAACCTCAACTTTTGGGTTATTTTGCAATTAGCCACAACTTTTGGGCCATAGTGCAATTAACCACAACTTTTGGGCTATTTTGCAAAAACTTAAACTTTTGGGGTCACTTTGTAAAAACACAAAAGTCCAATACTTTATGTAATCACAACTAGAACCCAAATTTTCCACAAATGTAAAAACTTCATTAAAGGATCAAAACAATTTGTCCTTTTAGTGATTTTGGACCTTTACGTAAAAACGTAAACTTTTGGGCCAAAATGCAAATACACAAAAGTATCAAAACTTTATGTAATTGCACAAAAGACCCAAAATAACCCTACTCTATAGGGTGGCCGGTTTTGAAGCAATTTTTTGAAAAAATTTTCAAAGTTTTTGTGAGGTGGTTTTGGTTTCATAAAACCATGCAAGGTGTGTGTGTGAAAGGAAATTAATCCTTTCACACCCACCAATATTTCTTTCATCATTTAAAATAAATATCTAAGATATTTACAAAGTTTTTGACTAACATTAAAAATATTAATCATTAATAAATATATGAAATATCTTATAACAAAAACTTTATGAAATAATTCAAAACTTTGAATCAAAACCACAAGCTTTATTGTTCTTGGCAAGAACATCAAGAACATGAAGAACATTCATGAGAAACCCATAAAAGTTCCATGAACATTTTTCATCCAAAAACATTTCAAAATCACTTAAACTTAAGGGAAATAACATATAACCAAACTAGGGTACTTAGGGGTTCCAAAAGTCACTTGAAAAACATTTTAACAAGACAAACAAGAACCCAAAAAATCACCCTTTTAATTTGGCCGAAAATCCCAAAATTCTTGGCACCAAATTTTAGCTTCAATATTCATGCTTATATGAACTACATCTACAACATTTGAGATGCCAAATTTTCCAACAAAATTTACATTCATAAAACAAGAATAAAGCTTGTAACATTTTACAACTTTTAAATCACATATTATGAACTACAAAACCCAAAAGGATTCACCAACTACTAGACCTAGGCTCTGATACCACTTGAAGGATTATTTTGGAAGATCATGTTCATTTAAGCAATATCATTAGCATGCAATTAACAAATTAAAGGCGGAATCATGCTTGCATATACTTAAAAACAAAACATTAACCATGAATGTTCAAAGCCTAGTAGATTGGTGAACCTTTAAACAACTCAAAACAAAGTGAGTTGAGATTTATACCTTTGTAGATTCCTCTTTGCTTAAGCAAAGGCTAATCACCCAAAGAGAGGGCCTTCATTCCTTGCATCTTAAATCTATGGATTTATATAGAAAGGATAGGTTCTCTAAGTTCTCAAAATTGAGAACCTCTAAGTTTCTACACCAAGGTTTGATTTAAGAAGAGATGAGTGACCTTGGAGGAGTAGAATTGCTAGCTAATCCCTCCAAAGGGGCCGGCCATTCTAGAGAGAAGGGAGAGCATTTCATCTCTCCAATTTCCCCAAAAACAACCCTTATGAATTTTGGCTATAAAATCATATTTATACCTTAATTCATTTGAGTGGCAAACTTGTAAATAAGTCCAAGTTTGCTACCCTTACTAAGTGGCCGGCCTTAGGGATATTTTTGGAGCATTTGGGCCTTTGTAAATCATTATTTATTAAGTTGTCATACAACTTAAGTCAATGGACTTGACGTTCGAAGCCCATTGGGCCTTAAGGTCCAAAACCATCTCGAGGTCTTTAACGAACTTATTCGTTTGATTAATAATCATATTAATTAATCCTTGCCACAAATAATTAAACTATTTAATTATTCTTACTCATCTCCGTTGAATCTTCAATCTCGTTTGATTAATAATCATATTAATTAATCCTTGCCACAAATAATTAAACTATTTAATTATTCTTACTCATCTCCGTTGAATCTTCAATCTCTACCTTACACGGTGTACGATCCATTAGGTTCCTTTTAGCGAGGCAGTGGGCGATTCAAACTCTTTTAAATCGATTGTGAATTTGAAACTAACTTTCAATTCTCCCTTTAGTGTTTAAACACGTTTAGGGCTTCCACAAACCATGAGTGACACCTAGCAGCATATCATGGTTACCCAAGCTAATCAGAAGAGGTGGAGAACCTATTCAGTTTAGGATTACAAATGCAATACGGTCCTTCTCTAATACAATACTCTTGACCACATTGTTTGGCTTGATAGTTTATTCATGTCTACTATCCAATGTGAATCTCGTGAAGGAAAATTTATGTCCTAGTTAAGAACATTAAAGAACATTTGAATACATATGCATAATATTAACAAATTAAATTAAACATGCATCCAAAATCAATTCATAAAACCCATGACTTTCAAAGCCTAGTAGATGGTGAACCATGACTCTTTAACAACATTAAAGAGATTAAGGATTTAGAGAATATTACCCTTGAAGCTCATCCTTGATTACACAAGGGATTCACCCAAGTGGAGGGCCTTCAAGTCACCTCCTTGCTTCTTTGAGTATTGGTTCTCCAAAACATCAAAAGTTTGATGTCTCCAAGTCTCTACACCAAAGATGTTTTCCCCAAATTTCTATTAGAAAACCCTAAAAGAAACAAAGCTATAATGTTATATTTATACTTCATTTCTAGTGAGTGGCAAACTTGTAAATAACACAAGTTTGCCTACCCTCACCCTTATGGCCGGCCTTGTCTTTGTTATTGGGCTAATTGCCCATTTTGTTTTAGTTGTCATACAACTTAAACATAATGGGCCTTGTGGACCAAAACGCTTTTGGGCCCCGAAACCCAAAACTAACTTAGAAGCCCAATACGAACGTTTCGTATAATTAATTAACTAATTAATTAATTTTGACCATTCTTCAATTAACTATTTAATTGCTTATCCATTTCATTTAATTACTTCACTTTCATCTTTACTCGGTGTACGATCCATTAGGTTCCAATTAGCGAGGCAGTGGGCGATGTTACTCTTAACTATCGACTGTGAATTGAAATCACATTTCAATTCTCCCTTAAGATTAGTGTTTGCCAATCTTTAGGGCTACCACAAACAATGAGTGACACCTAGCAGCATGTCATGGTTACCCAAGCTAAGTAGAAGTGGTTGGAGAACCTATCCAGTTACAATTACAATGCAATACGGTCCTTCTCTAATACAATACTCTTAATCACATCGTTTAAGTGATAGTTTGTTTCATGTCTACTATCCAATGTGATACTTCTCTATATGATTCGTTTGAATAAGATTTGGAACAAACTTCCTTAGTCATATTCATATGCTTTGGCCAAAGACTCTCGAATCATATCTTAGAGTATTATCCTTCCATAAGGTTAGAGATCCCTTGTTGTACATTCATATGTCTACATGACTAGATAGCTTGACCCCAACCATGCCGTGGACATTCCAAAGGAACGCCATTTGACACGATCAAAGACCAAGGACCTAACCATTAGACATCAATGATGCCTCAGGTCAAAGGACTACTTTGCATATTGTAACCTTGAGTTCTTTACATGACATGTATGTTTGAACTCCCTTTTGATCGTAGTTCAGTGTACTCGATTACTCTTTCAAGCACCTATGTGTTTGTCTTAGTGTCCAACACTAAATGACTTGAGACTTGTCATATCCACGCTTGAGTCGACAT
This sequence comes from Crataegus laevigata, assembly GCA_963580275.1. Taxonomy (NCBI): domain Eukaryota; kingdom Viridiplantae; phylum Streptophyta; class Magnoliopsida; order Rosales; family Rosaceae; genus Crataegus; species Crataegus laevigata. Next base: position 11,251,456 of record OY756954.1, read on the forward strand.
AACACATACTAACCTTAGCGGATTGTCAATGCCCAATTGGCAACCCTATGGCTAGGAACGTTTTAGGAATGAACATAAGAGAAAGGTCTCGTAAATCTAACTTACTTAGATCACTTATCTCTTAGATCAAATACATTCCTTGGATTCCCTTATTGATTAAACACAAGATACAATAAACAGTGATTAACAATAAGCTTTGCCCTCTATTAAACATTTATAAGTTTAATACAATAAGTATTCCAAAAAGCTATTACATCAAATGAGTGGCTTTGTGGGCATACTTCCAACATCTCGTGCTTATATGATTACCTTGAATGTGATCTGGAACGCATTCCAACATCTCATTCATACTCTGGCCAGAGATTCTAAATCATATCATAGAGTATTCTCCCTCAACGGTTTGAAGGTTAGAGATCCCTTGTTGCGCATTCACTTGTCTCCATGACTAGATAGCTTGACCCCAACCATGCCGTGGACACTCCAAAGGAATGCCATTTGACACGATCAAAGATCAAGGACCTAACCACAAGACAACTATGATGCCTCAGGTCAAAGGACTAATTTGCATTATCCTAACCATGAGTTCTCACATGACATGAATATGAGAACTCGTCGTTGATCGTGTTCAGTGAACTCATTCTCTATTGAGCACCTACGTACTTGTCTTGGTGTCACTCACATCAATGACTCGAGACTAGTCACTCTCCCTGAGAGAAGACATAGCACGTACTGATCTTAACGGACTGTCAATGCCCAATTGGTAATCCTATGATCAGGAACATTTAGGATGTGTCTATGAAAGAATGGTCTCATGAATCTAACTATTTAGATCGCATTCTCCCAATCACATATTCCTTGGACTTTATCGTTCAAGCATATAACATTTATATGAGACCGCTCAAACAATAATCTTTGCCCTTGATATTAAACTAGATTAGTTTAATCATGTGAAATGTCCGTAAAGTATCATCATATGATTGGTTTTAGGGCACATTTCCAACAATTCTAAATCATATCATAGAGTATTCTCCCTCAAACAGTTTGAAGGTTAGAGATCCTTTGTTGTGCATTCACTTGCCTCCATGGCTAAGTGACTTAACCCCAACTACGCCGTGGACACCATCTGATAGAGTGACATTGACGTAGTCAAAGATCAAGGACCTAAACACAAGACAACTATGATGCCTCAGGTCAATGGACTACTTTGCATTATCCCAACCATGAGTTCTCATGTGACATGAGTATGAGAACTCCTCGTTGATCGTGTTCAGTGGACTCGTTCTCTATTGAGCATCTACATGCTTATCTTGGTGTCAGTCACACCAATGACTCAAGACCAATCACTCTCCCTAAGAGAAGACATAGCACATACTGATCTTAACGGACTGTCAATGCCCAATTGGCAATCCTATGATCAGGAACGCTTAGGATATGTATACGAAAGAGAATGGTCTCATGAATCTAACTTCTTTAGATTACAATCTCCTAATCACACATTCCTTTGACTTATTGTTTAAGCATATAACATTTATATGAGACAGCTTAAATCAATAACCATTGCCCTTTATATTAAACTAGATTAGTTTAACATGTGCAATGTCCGCAAAGTATCATCATATGATTGGTTTTAGGGCACATTTCCATCACTTTTGAGGCCAAATAAGCATTTGATCTTTTGAGGACTCTTTTTAGCATCTTAGTAGCGTATTATATGCGTTCATTTCCTTACATTCCAAAACTTGTCAAACTCGCGCTCGTTTTATCCCACAAATGCTTAAAACTTTGCAAATAGACGCCAAATAAAAAATAGAGAACTTTTGAGACCAAATAAGCATTTGATCTTTTGAGGACACATTTTTAGCATCTTAGTAGCGTATTATCTGCGTTCATTTGCTTAGATTCCAAAACTTGTCAAACTCATGCTCGTAATCCCACGAATGCTTAAAACAGGTCAAATAGACTCCAAATTAAAAAATAGAGAACTTTTGAGGCCAAATAAGCATTTGTTCTTTTGAGAACTCATTTTTAGCATCTTAGTAGCGTATTATATGCGTTCATTTGCTTAGATCCAAAACTTGTCAAACTCCCGCTCGTTTTATCCCACGAATGCTTAAAACAGTTCAAATAGATTCCAAATTAAAAAAATAGAGAACTTTTGAGGCCAAATAAGCATTTGATCTTTTGAGGACTCATTTTTAGCATCTTAGTAGCGTATTATATGAATTCATTTGCTTAAGTTCCAAAACTTATCAAACTCACGCTCGTTTTATCCCACGAATGCTTAAAACAGTGCAAATGGACTCCAAATTAAAAAATGGAGAACTTTTGAGACCAAATAAGCATTTGATCTTTTGAGGACTCATTTTTAGCATCTTAATAGCATATTATATGCGTTCATTTTCTTAGATTACAAAACTTGTCAAACTCATGCTCGTTTTATCCCACGAATGCTTAAAACTTTGCAAATAGACTCCAAATTAAAAAATGTAGAACTTTTGATACCAAATAAGCATTTGATCTTTTGTGGACTCATTTTTAGCATCTTAGTAGTGTATTATATACGTTCATTCGCTTAGATTCCAAAACTTGTCAAACTTGCGCTCGTTTTATCCCACAAATGCTTAAAACTTTGCAAATAGACTACAAATTAAAAAATAGAGAACTTTTGAGACCAAATAAGCATTTGATCTTTTGAGGATTTTTAGCATCTTGGTAGCGTATTATATGCGTTCATTTGCTTAAATTCCAAAACTTGTCAAACTCGCGCTCGTTTTATCCCACGAATGCTTAAAACTGTGCAAATAGACTCCAAATAAAAAAATGGAGAACTTTTGATACCAAATAAGCATTTGATCTTTTGAGGGCACATTTTTAGCATCTTAGTAATGTATTATATGCGTTCATTTGCTTAGATTCCAAAACTTGTCAAACTCACGCTCGTTTTATCCCACGAATGCTTAAAATTGTTCAAATAGACTCCAAATTAAAAAATAGAGAACTTTTGAGGCCAAATAAGCATTTGATCTTTTGAGGACTCATTTTTAGCATCTTAGTAGAGTATTATATGCGTTCATTTCTTTACATTCCAAAACTTGTCAAACTCACGCTCGTTTTATCCCACGAATGCTTAAAACTGTGCAAATAGACCCCAAATTAAAAAATAGAGAACTTTTGAGGCCAAATAAGCATTTGATCTTTTGAGGACTCTTTTGTAGCATCTTAGTAGCATATTATATGCGTTCATTTCCTTACATTCCAAAACTTGTCAAACTCGCGCTCGTTTTACCCCATGAATGCTTAAAACTTTGCAAATAGACGCCAAATAAAAAATAGAGAACTTTTGAGACCAAATAAGCATTTGATCTTTTGAGGAATCATTTTTAGCATCTTAGTAGCATATTTTATGTGTTCATTTGCTTAGATTCCAAAACTTGTCAAACTCACGCTCGTTTTATCCCACGAATGGTTAAAACAGTTCAAATAGACTCCAAATTAGAAAATAGAGAACTTTTGAGACCAAATAAGGATTTGATTGAGGACTCATTTTTAGCATCTTAGTAGCTTATTTTATGTGTTCATTTGCTTAGATTCCAAAACTTGTCAAACTCACGCTCGTTTTATCCCACGAATGGTTAAAACAGTTCAAATAGACTCCAAATTAGAAAATAGAGAACTTTTGAGACCAAATAAGGATTTGATTGAGGACTCATTTTTAGCATCTTAGTAGCTTATTTTATGCGTTCATTTGCTTAGATTCCAAAACTTGTCAAATTCGCGCTCATTTTATCCCACGAATGCTTAAAACTTTGCAAATAGACGCCAAATAAAAAGTAGACAACTTTTGAGCCCAAATAGGCATTTGATCTGTTGAGGATTGATTTTTAGCATCTTAGTAGTGTATTATATGCGTTCATTTGCTTAGATTCCAAAACTTGTCAAACTCACGCTCGTTTTATCCCACGAATGCTTAAAACAGTTCAAATAGAGTCCAAATTAAAAAATAGAGAACTTTTGGGGCCAAATAAGCATTTGATCTTTTGAGGACTCATTTTTAGCATCTTAGTAGTGTATTATATGCGTTCATTTTCTGAAGTTCCAAAACTTATCAAACTCGCGCTCGTTTTATCCCACGAATACTTAAAACAGTGCAAATGGACTCCAAATTAAAAAATGGAGAACTTTTGAGACCAAATAAGCATTTGATCTTTTGAGGACTCACTTTTAGCATCTTAGTAGCGTATTATATGCGTTCATTTGCTTAAATTCCAAAACTTGTCAAACTCGCGCTCGTTTTATCCCACGAATGCTTAAAACTTTGCAAATAGACTCCAAATAAAAAAATAGAGAACTTTTGAGACCAAATAAGCATTTGATCTTTTGAGAACTCATTTTTAGCATCTTAGTAGCGTATTATATGCATTTAGTAGCGTATTATATGCAAATAGACTCCAAATAAAAAAATTGAGAACTTTTGATACCAAATAAGCATTTGATCTTTTGAGGACTCATTTTTAGCATCTTAGTAGCCTATTATATTCGTTCATTTGCTTACATTCCAAAACTTGTGAAACTCACGCTTGTTTTAACCCACGAATGCTTAAAACAGTTCAAATAGACTCCAAATTAAAAAATAGAGAACTTTTGAGACCAAATAAGCATTTGATCTTTTGAGGACTGATTTTTAGCATCTTAGTAGCGTATTATGTGCGTTCATTTCCTTACATTCCAAAACTTGTCAAACTCACGCTCGTTTTATCCCACGAATGCTTAAAACTGTGCAAATAGACCCCAAATTAAAAAATAGAGAACTTTTGAGGCCAAATAAGTTGCGTTCCAAGTGGATTGGTCCTTTTTTTGTTACTAATGTTTTTCCTCATGGTGCAGTGCAAATTCAAAGCTCGAGGACGCAACAAGAATTCAAAGTGAATGGACATCGGTTGAAGCCATACTACGAGACATTGGAGGAGCATGTCATGGAGGATGTACCCCTCCATGCCATGGGGCCTATTCATGCTTAAACGGAGGTACCATCCGGCTGGAAGACGTTAAAGCAAGCACTTCTTGGGAGGCAACCCAAGTGTTGAAACATGAGAACGAAGGAATTCTCGCTCCGAACCCAGATTTGCGTCCCTAAACCTTTCTCTTTATTGCTTTTACCTTGCCATCTGTGTTATGTTTGCTAGTTATGTTGTTTGATTGTTTTTGTGTGAATCTATGTTTGAAACATTGAGGACAATGTTTGGTTTATGTATGGGGGGGTAAACAAGCTGTTTTTTGCATGAAATTCGTGGGATTTCATCACCTATCACTTCTAATGTTGTTTCTCACTGTTTTAAGTGTTTTTAGTGTGTTTTGATGTGTTTTAGTGTCATATAATAGAAAAGGCAAGAAAAAATTGAAAAAGTTTAGAAAAATACCAAAAAGAGTTGTTTTCGTGTGTTTGTGTCTTAGGGTACTGATGTGAGAATTATACGCACACAAATTAAACCCTCTTTTTATCAATTGTAGCAAATATGTAAGTAAGGATTGATAGGAGCATATTTATGCGACTTAACTGGCTTATTTTCTTGCATTTACGTTGTTAGAACCTAGTTATTTTAGTACTTTAAGCCATTTTCATGTGTTTGTAGGTCTATTGGGCTATTGGAGCAAAGAAGTGCATTTTGGTGCGTTTTGGAGCGATTTTGGGCCTATGATGGAAAGGACATGCTTGGAGCCAATTGGAGTGATGGAATTGAAGTGCAAATGAGTTAAGGAGCGAATGAAGATGTGAAGAATGGAATTCAAGGCAAATGAAGAATGAAGAGTCAAAATTGGAAACCGAAGTTTCTAAGTTTGGAAGTTTCTATTTTCGAAGGTTTCCATTCTTGAAGAGTTTCTATTCTTGGAATGGAAGTTTTCCAATCTTTCTTCACCAAAGTTTCAGCCACATAAGGGTTCCTAAATGTGTGAGGGTATTCAATTACAAGTTCTAGAAGCCTAAACTTCCCCAATACATCCTTGCCGCACCCTTATTGCACCTTCCTCTTCCTTGCCGCACAAGGACCCCTTTCTTGCCTAATTTCTGAACATAAAACACAAACCTATTTTGTGCTAGTCCTTGCCGTGCAAGGAGGCTTGTTTCCTACCTATTTTGTGTCCCAAAAACATTCCTATTTCCTTCACAAAAACTGCCGCACAAAGAAGGGAAGTTCTTTCCTATTTTCTGGACATATCTCACTTTCCTATTCTCTAAATGTCCTTGCCGCCCAAGACAACCCCTCCTTGCTTATTTTCTGACTTCAAACACATTCCTATTCTATTCCTACATCAATGCCGCACCTATTCTTGTTTCCCTTTGATTTCTGAACCACAATCCCTTCCTATTTTGTGTCAAACCTTCTTCTTACCTATTCTATTTTGATTTTCTGATTTCTTTTCTTCCTTATTCAATTAGGGAGCCAAATTAGCTAAGTTTTAAAAGCCTTTCTCTGATCCCAAGCCGTGCCCTATATATACAAACTCATTCATTCACCATAAGGAGATTTTTACACACCCTAGAGACATCCTTCTCCCTTGCCGCAACCTCCTTCCATATTCTCCATATTTTCTAACCATCCTTCACTCTTAGTCGTACCATACATCTATCCTAAACCATCCTCTCCATCCATACACACCCTTTAGGACTTGTGTCGCAGCAAGGTGGAGAAGAAGGAGCGTTGGATGTTTCAAGATTGAAGTTTGGAGCGTTTTAGGTGTAATTCGTTTCATGTCTCTTATGTTTAAATTCTGTTTACTTTGCTTTGCTGTGAACATGAGTGGCTAAACCCCTCTTGGCTAGGGGTGATTTCAAAGCCATGATTATGTGTGTAATTTGAATTGATAAATTTCAGTTATGGATTATTGAGTTTTGAATGCAATTGGCTTAACCGTTGGATTGATAACTTATTTGTGCTTGTTGATTGAGGGTCGACACTTAATTATCTTGCATAAATATGATGCTAGAGTATAAGTGAGTTTCACATAATCGTTACAGGCTTATATTCATATGTAGTGAAGGTCGTTGGTCACGATCGCGTTAAGTTCAATTCCTAGCATGAGTAACATGATGTCATAGTTATAAGTGCTTTGTCAATGCTTATGATTTTCATTGAACGTAATGATTTCTGAATGTATCTCTATTATGATGTCATGTAGAGGACTTGTGGAGAATGTTTTAGGTTGTCGAATGATGTCATCCAATCTAATAACTTAAGGAAAATATGAGAATTAACTAGTGATGTCACGGTTAATTTGGGGCATTGTCGTTCATGATTCAATAAGAAATAACTAGAAATCAATTCGTTTGCATGCATATCATGTGTAGAGAAAGAGCCTCTAGCTTGCCTATCATTCATCTTAATTCCCAATTTCGTTTTGCAATCTGTTTAGTTTTAGAATCTGTTTTGTTAATTTGAATTCGTCCAAATCAAACCTCCTCTTTACTTTCTTGTTTTAAAGTGTTTAAAATCTGTTTTGTTTATGTTTTAGAAGGTTTTGAATCAACCCAAAACCCTATTTTCGTCCAAAATTGTGTTTAGAACTAGAAACTGCCTATTTAGTGTTTTTAGGCAGTTTTGAGTCTTTTGAACTTGTTTTGAAGTCTTTGAGTCTTTTTGAACGTTTTTAACTTTGTTTTTATGTTTTTGAGTCAGTTTAGAGGTTTTAGCAAGCCCTCCTAATCCCCGGTCCCTAACGATCCCTACTTGCACCTTTACTACAATTTGATAACAAGAGGGTTTTATTTGCGTGTTAAGTTAATTTTCACATCAAGGATCGTTCTAGGCCGGGGACTAGGAGGGATTGCTAAATCACTTGAAAACTGACTCAAACACGTAAAAACAAAGTTAAAACACTAAACTAGACTCAAAGAATGCAAAATTATACTTTAAAATACTAAAACAAACCAAAAGACTCAAAACAGCAAGAAAACACTCAAAATTGCATTAAAACCATTTTCTGGGCAGTTTTGAACACTAAAGAAGAATTTGGACGAAAATAGTTATAACTTGACTCAAGACACTTAAAAACACAAACTAAATTGATTTCTAACTAATTTGACACTCAAAGTACAGGGGGATTTGGTTTTGACGAATTTGAAAACGAAAACAAAAACTTTGTAAAACAAAACAGATTGTAAAACGAATTTGGTTTAAATGAATGGATGGAAGGCTAGCTAGGGGTTCTTCTCCACACATGTCATACTTGTATACAAAACGATTTCTAATTGCTTTTCAATAAACCATGAATTCTCAACGCCCCAGATTAACCGTGAATTGCACTAATTAACCCTCAGATTTTCCTAACTTTATTGAATTGGATGATTGCATACAACAACCCAAAGCATTCCCCACAGGTTCCCTACATGAATTGCATAATAGAGATACAAGCAAGAATCATTAAGTTCTATGAAAACCATAAGCATTGACGAGGCATTCGTTACTATGAATTGCATGAAACTTATGCCAAGAATTTACTTAACGCGATTGTGATCAACAACCTTCACTACTTGTAAATATAAGTTTGTAACTATTAGGTGAAACTCCCTTATATTCTAGCATCAAATTCATGCATGCAAACTAAGTGTCGACCCTCAATCAACATACACAAATCAGTTTCTATACGAACGGATAAGTAAATTGAATTCAGAACTTATGAAACACAATTAGAAGTAATCAAATCATATAGCAAGCATGGACATGGTTTCGAATTACCCCTAGCTAAGGGGGGATTTAGTTCCTCATGATAGCAATTAAACAAAGAAAACTAAATTGAAACATTAAAAACAAGGATAGACAACACCTAGAAAAGCTCCAGCGATTCAATGCTTTGAATGGCATTCATGACTCCAAATGGCACATTCTCCTTCCTTCCTTGAATAATTGCGGCACAAGAGGGATTTTTGTGTGGATTTGTGGTGGTGGATGGATGTAGGTGAATTATGGTAGAGGGTGGTGTGTTAAATAGTGCAGCAAAGGATGGTATTTATAGGCTGAAATTCGCAGCCCCTATGTAGCAAAGGAAAAGGTTTAAAGGCCTAATTTGTATAGGATAATAACACACAATCCTTGAAGGAAAAGGCTAAGGCTTTTAGAAACCAAGGGGGAAAAAAATAATCAGGTTTCTAGAAGTTCTAGAAAGGTTTGGGGCGTCACTTTTGTAGGACAAGGGATAAGGCCTTCTAGAAAGGTTGTTTTGTGGCTGATTCCTAGAAAAACAAGGGATAAGATGTGGCACCTTTGTAGGAAGGGATATGGCTTCTAGAAATCAGGTTTTAAGTCTCCAAATAGGAAAAGAAATCCCTTTTATAGCTGAAATCTTTATGCATTAGGATTAGGAAAGCTTGTCTTGGTCAATCCTTCTTCTTCTTGGATTCCTTTTCCTTCTTGGACTTGGAAAACTTCTTTGTTGCTGAAACTTTAAACCATTTGGATTTAACTTTCCTACTTCAATTAGGAAACCTTGTTTGGGTAGGAATCTTCAATCTTCTAGGAATCCTAATTCAACTAGGAAACCTAAATCCACTAGGAATCCTAATTCAACTAGGAAACCCATTTTAACTAGGAATCCTAATTCAACTAGGAGACCATTCTTCCATTAGGGACTTTCCTACTTCAACTAGGAAACCTTGCTCAAGTAGGAATCATCATCTTCAAGTCTTCAATTTCGTCCATCCTCTTGGCTCCAAGCATATGATATCCATTCCAAGCTCTAATTTGCTCCAAAAGGCTCCAAAATGCATCCTTTTGCATACTTTGCCCTTAAAACCTGAAAATACATAAAACTAGCTTAAAAGACTACTTTACTAAGGAAAAACATTATAAATGCACAAGAACAAGCTAAACTAAGGTGCATAAATATGCCCCTATCAGGTACCTTCCAACACAATGATGAGGATTTGGTTTTTAATTGCATAACTGTTAAAGAAAGTTACAAACATGGATGAAAGTTTGATATGCTCTTTGGTTTATGCTTAGTTGTAATTATAGTTCACGAATTCACATGTAATCCCAAAGAAAAGAGAAATCAGTGGTTGTAGCATGCTTGAAGGAAGAAACTCAAATTAATGCTACAACCCTAAGAGACTTGAGCCATTAACGTTCTTTGGAGAGTTAATAATCTGTGCATTGCTTGTTTTTTAAAAATCGTTGCATGATCTCCTTATTCTTTGCTTGGTTACTACTTAGAAGGCGTTTCATCATTTAGTTCCAAATACTAGAACTCATGCCCGTTTCATTCAAGGCGTAAAATTGATTGCATAACACGTAAACAAGATGAAGTTGTTTAGTGAACCAAGAGCCAAATAGTCGTACCCCATGTTCATTTGTTTTGTAGGTTTAAGCCCCGTTGAGCCTTGTTTAGCCTTTGTTCTTTGTTAACCCACTTTATCCTTACCTAGCCCAGAATAGGACCATCCATACCTTTGTTCTTAAGGCATAGTGAGTATGACTTAGAATGAATTCCTTTTGATTATTTTTTTGCAGCAAAAACAAGTGTGGGGGAAGGGATTTATGTGTGTGATTGTGTGCCAAGAACAGGAATTGGGCACGAGAAAAGAAAAAGGAAAAAAAAACTTGTGAAAAGAATTAAAAAGAGTTCAAAATAAGTGAGACACAAGTGGTGGTTGTTGAAGAAAGGGTCCAAAGAGTTGAATTTGACCCTAAGTGTTGTATATTTCGTCCCTTAATGCGTCTAAGTTCATTACTTTGTTTTCTATCGCTTTAAGAATTTTTGTTTATCCTCAACCTTTCTTTGTTAGCCAATACCCCTTAGCCCCGTTACAACCCTTAACTTCTATCTTGAGTGTTATGTGTTTCAATATGTGGAGGTTAGGATTGGTATGAGCATATGGTGTCCCTGGTTCTCGCGTCTAAGTAGTAGCATTCCGTTCATGAGATCATATATATACATGCATTAGTAATTCCATAAAAGTGCTTCCTTTGTTATAACATATGTGAGTGTTCGTTTTCATGTTTACATCAATCTTCTCACATATACCTAGTGTAGGGAGTGTAGTTAGAAAATCTATGTGAAAATAAGAGTGTATCCGGTGAGGAATTGAGTGGATTCTCTAAGGCATGTTACTACATTCATAATGTTGTTGTAAACAATTAAATGTGAGCTAGTGAATGGTAACTATGATTAAGTATATGCTCAAGAGTAGGGATGGCTAAAAATCTGTGGGAGGAATGATCTTTGGCATGTTATGTACCATTGGAAATCCCTAAGGCGAATTGGAAGGTTTAGGTTATGTTTTGTTTCTTTGTTTTGCTCGAGGACTAGTAAAAGCTAAATATGGGGGAATTTGATAGGAGCATATTAATGCGACTTAGTTAGCTTGTTTTCTTGCGTTTACATAGTTAGTTATCGTTTATTATAGTGATTTAAGCTATTTTCGTGGGTTTGTAGGTTCAAATGGCAAATGAAGCAAGAAAGTGAGTTTTAGAGCAAAATTGAGCTTAAATGGAGTACATGCATATGGAGCACAAGGGATGGACGAATTTGAAGGTCAAAGAAAGGTAGGAATCTGTTTTAAAGATGAAGAAACAAGTTTGACACAATGAAAATAAGGAAAGAGCAAGAAAGGTGGAACATTATCCAAAACATTATTCATAACCTTATCTTATCCAACATTATCCAAACATGTTCCTAAAAACATGCTACATGTTTCTTCTAGAAGCCTTGTCTTTCTCTAAAAACATGTTTTGTGTTTCATGTCATGTTCTTTCCAGAACATAACACAACATGTTCCTTCTAGAACCCTAACTTTGTGCCATACCTTATCCCTTGTTTCCCTTGGTTTTCTAACTTCTAGAAGGCCTATCTTAGCCCTATGTTGGTGCCGCACCTTTTCAGCCCTTTTCCCCTTTGGATTTTTGATTTAATTAGCCCTTTTCCTTGTGGATTTGGGTTGTGCAAATCCTTTTCAGAATTAATTGGGCCATAATACTTTTTCCTTGTGGATTTACCAAACCTGCCGCACCTAGGGGCCCTAATCCCTCATTTATTCTAAGTCCAAGCCCTAATCTGATTTACCCTAGGGTTTGTGGTGCCTATATATACATAACTATGGTGCCACGAATGCTTAAAATAGTGTACTTTTGAACCCAAATAAGCATTCGAAACTTTGAGAACTCATTTCTAACGTCTTTGTAGCGTATTATTTGATTTTGTTTGCTTAAATTCCAAAGTGTGTCAAACGGACGCTAGTTTTATCCCACGAATGCTCAAAATAGTGCCAATACACTACAAAAGGAAATATAGTGTACTTTTGACACCATATAAGCATTTCAAACATGGAGAACTCATTTCTAACATCTTAGTAGCGTATTGTATGTTTTGTTTGCTTAAATTCCAAAGCGTCTCAAATAGGCGCTCGTTTTATCCCACGAATGCTTAAAACAATGCAAATACACTACAAAAGAAAAATAGTGTACTTTTGACACCAAATAAGCATTTGAAACTTTGAGAAGTCATTTCTAACGTCTTAGTAGCGTATTATTTGATTTGTTTGCATAAATTCCAAAGCATGTCAAACGCACGGTTATTTTAGCCCACGAATGCTTAAAACAGTGCAAATAAACTACATAAGGAAAAACAGTGTACTTTTGGCACCAAATAAGCATTTGAAACTTTGAGAACTCATTTCTAACGTTTTAGTAGCGTATTATTTGATTTTGTTTGCTTAAATTCCAAAGCATGTCAAACGCACGGTTATTTTAGCCCACGAATGCTTAAAATAGTGCAAATAAACTACAAAAGAAAAATAGTGTACTTTTGACACCAAATAAGCATTTGAAACTTTGAGAACTCATTTCTAACGACTTCATAGTGTATTATTTGATTTTGTTTGTTAAATACCAAAGTGTGTCAAACGCACGCTAGTTTTTATCCCACGAATGCTCAAAATAGTGCCAATACACTACAAAAGGAAATATAGTGTACTTTTGACACCATATAAGCATTTCAAACATGGGAACTCATTTCTAACATCTTAGTAGCGTATTGTATGTTTTGTTTGCTTAAATTCCAAAGCATCTCAAATAGGCGCTCGTTTTATCCCACGAATGCTTAAAACAATGCAAATACACTACAAAAGAAAAATAGTGTACTTTTGACACCAAATAAGCATTTGAAACATTGAGAACTCATTTCTAACGTCTTAGTAGCGTATTATTTGATTTTGTTTGCATAAATTCCAAAGCATGTCAAATGCACGGTTATTTTAGCCCACGAATGCTTAAAACAGTGCAAATAAACTACATAAGGAAAAACAGTGTACTTTTGGCACCAAATAAGAATTTGAAACTTTGAGAACTCATTTCTAACGTTTTAGTAGCCTATTATTTGATTTTGTTTGCTTAAATTCCAAAGCATGTCAAACGCACGGTTATTTTAGCCCACGAATGCTTAAAATAGTGCAAATAAACTACAAAAGAAAAATAGTGTACTTTTGACACCAAATAAGCATTTGAAACTTTGAGAACTCATTTCTAACGTCTTCATAGTGTATTATTTGATTTTGTTTGTTAAATTCCAAAGTGTGTCAAACGCACGGTCGTATTATTCCACGAAGGCATAAAACAGTGCAAAATCACAACAAATGAAAAAATAGTGCACTGTTGAAACAAAATAAGCATTTGAAACTTTGAGAACTCATTTTTAACGTCTTAGTAGCATCTTTTATGATTTTGTTTGCTTAAATTTCAAAGCGTGTAAAACGTGCGCACGTTTTATCCCACGAAAGCTTAAAAGAGTGCAAATACACTACAAAAGAAAAACAGTGTACTTTTGACACTAAATAAGCATTTGAAACTTTGAGGACTCATTTCTAACGTCTTCGTAGCGTATTATTTTCTTTTGTTTGCCTAAATTCCAAAGTGTGTCAAACACACGGTCGTATTATCCCACGAAGGCATAAAACAGTGCAAAATCACAACAAATGGAAAAATAGTGTACTTTTAAAACCAAATAAGCATTTGAAACTTGGAGAACTCATTTTTAACGTCTTAGTATCCTATTTTATGTTTTTGTTTGCTTAAATTCCATATCGTGTCAAATGCACGGTCGTTTTAAGTCAACTTTGTGTACTTTTGACACCAAATAAGCATTTCAAACATGGAGACCTCATTTCTAACGTCTTAGTAGCGTACTGTATGTTTTGTTTGCTTAAATTCCAAAGCGTAGTATACTTTTGGCCCCAAATAAGCATTTGAAACTTTGAGAACTCATTTCTAACGTTTTAGTTGAAGGAAATTATGAGTTTCATTAGGGATTTCATGTGACTAGCAAGCATATACTGAAGGATTATTTTGGAGAAACATGTTCATTTAAGCAATATCATTAGCATGCAATTAACAAATTAAAGGCGGAATCATGCTTGCATATACTTAAAAACAAAACATCAACCATGAATGTTCAAAGCCTAGTAGATTGGTGAACCTTTAAACAACTCAAAACAAAGAGAGTTGTGATTTATACCTTTGTAGATTCCTCTTTGCTTAAGCAAAGGCTAATCACCCAAAGAGAGGGCCTTCATTCCTTGCATCTTAAAACTATGGATTTATATAGAAAGGATAGGTTCTCTAAGTTCTCAAAATTGAGAACCTCTAAGTTTCTACACCAAGGTTTTGATTAAGAGGATATGAGTGACCTTGGAGGAGCTAGAGTGCTAGCTAAAACCCTCCAAGGGGGCCGGCCATTCTAGAGAGAAGGGAGAGCTTTTCTTCTCTCCAATTTCCCCAAAAACAACCTTTAATGAATTTTGGCTATAAAGTCAAATTTATACCTTAATTCATTTGAGTGGCAAACTTGTAAATAAGTCCAAGTTTGCTACCCTTACTAAGTGGCCGGCCTTAGGGATATTTTTGGAGTATTTGGGCCTTTGTAAATCATTATTTATTAAGTTGTCATACAACTTAAGTCAATGGACTTGACGTTCGAAGCCCATTGGGCCTTAAGATCCAAAACCATCCCGAGGTCTTTAACGAACTTATTCGTTTGATTAATAATCATATTAATTAATCCTTGCCATAAATAATTAAACCATTTAATTATTCTTACTCATCTCCGTTGAATCTTCAATCTCTACCTTACACGGTGTACGATCCATTAGGTTCCTTTTAGCGAGGCAGTGGGCGATTCAAACTCTTTTAAATCGATTGCGAATTTGAAACTAACTTTCAATTCTCCCTTTAGTGTTTAAACACGTTTAGGGCTTCCACAAACCATGAGTGACACCTAGCAGCATATCATGGTTACCCAAGCTAATCAGAAGAGGTGGAGAACCTATTCAGTTTAGGATTACAAATGCAATACGGTCCTTCTCTAATCCAATACTCTTGACCACATTGTTTGGATTGATAGTTTATTCATGTCTACTATCCAATGTGAATCTCGTGCTTATATGATTACCTTGAATGTGATCTGGAACGCATTCCAACATCTCATTCATACTCTGGCCAGAGATTCTAAATCATATCATAGAGTATTCTCCCTCAACGGTTTGAAGGTTAGAGATCCCTTGTTGCGCATTCACTTGTCTCCATGACTAGATAGCTTGACCCCAACCATGCCGTGGACACTCCAAAGGAATGCCATTTGACACGATCAAAGATCAAGGACCTAACCACAAGACAACTATGATGTCTCAGGTCAAAGGACTAATTTGCATTATCCTAACCATGAGTTCTCACGTGACATGAATATGAGAACTCGTCGTTGATCGTGTTCAGTGAACTCATTCTCTATTGAGCACCTACGTACTTGTCTTGGTGTCACTCACACCAATGACTCGAGACTAGTCACTCTCCCTGAGAGAAGACATAGCACGTACTGATCTTAACGGACTGTCAATGCCCAATTGGCAATCCTATGATCAGGAACGTTTAGGATGTGTCTACGAAAGAATGGTCTCATGAATCTAACTTCTTTTAGATTGCATTCTCCCAATCACATATTCCTTGGACTTTATCGTTTAAGCATATAACATTTATATGAGACCGCTCAAACAATAATCTTTGCCCTTGATATTAAACTAGATTAGTTTAATCATGTGAAATGTCCGTAAAGTATCATCATATGATTGGTTTTAGGGCACATTTCCAACATATACAAATCATTATATATATACAAAATAGCGGAAGCATGTTAACAATTAAAATTATTACTCTAGTCATTTTAAATCCCCTTCAAGATGCATAGGTTTATGTAAGATGCATCACAAATTATTTTATTGAAGAACAAAGTTAAGGTGTAGATTTGTACCTCCTCAAAGTGGCCGGCCTTTAGTGTGGGTTTTTGGGCTTTGGGCTTTTATTATTTCAAGTCATCCAATGCTTGAATAAAAGCCCAATGGGCCCAATTAAACCCGAACGTTTCTTTAAGCCCAAAACGATCTTTTATCGCTTTTATGATTTCTTTACACTTTCTAAATTAATCGCCACACCTAATTAATCCAATTAATTATTTCCATCATCCATTGATTACTCACTACAAGAGTGTATTGGTGAACAATCTTTTAGGTTCTAATTAGCAAGGCAGTGAGATGATTGGCATCGATCCAATTGATTTAATCCAATCACTTGTTGAATTAAAACTTGCTTTTAATTCACGTTCTTCTTTGACGATTACATTTAGTCATCTAGAAGAACTCACAAGCCATGAGTGACATCTAAACATATGTCATGGCTACCCAAGCTAATGTAGAAGTTATTCAGAGAACCTATTCAGTTGGAATTACAATGCAATTCGATCCTTCTCCAATACAATACTCTTAATCACATCACTAGGGTACGGATGTAATATGTCAAACCCCTAATGTGATTATACGTTCTTATATGATTCATATGAGCCGTACAGGAATGCTTTCCTTAACTACGCTCAATACTTCGGCCGAAGATTTCCGAATCATATCTTAGAGTATCCTCCTCTAACGAGGATTAGAGATCCCTTGTTGACCATTCACATGCCTACATGTTTAGATAGCTTGATCCCAAGAATGTCGTGGACTCTCTAAATGGAATGCCATTTGGCATGGTCAAAGATCAAGGACCTAACCATTAGACATCAATGATGTCTCAGGTCAAAGGATTAGTTACATTATTCCAACTATCAGAGTTACTTGCTTGACATGTGAGTAGACCTCCATGCAAGTACTCTCGTTCGATTGCGTTCAGTGAACTCATTCCCTTAATGAGCACCTACATACTTGTCTTAGTGTCTCAACACGAATGGGATGAGACTTTCCATCCTTCTCTTTGAAGGGGACACAGTATGTACTGATCTATGCATTGTCAGTATCCCTCCGACAATCCTATGACCAGGAACCTTTTGGACATGATGGTTATGTGAAGAAGGTCTCTGTAGTCTAACATTATTAGATTACTTCTTCAATCGATCCATTGTCCATGGATTCACTATTTAGGACATATTTCGTTAATTGAGATAGTCCTAGTTAGTATCTTTGCCTTCCGATGTATAAGAGTCATATGTATACATCAATGCAATGTCCTGAAAGGTTTCTTCCAAAGATTGACTTTCAGGGCATATTTCCAACAATCTCCCACTTGCACTAAAGTCAATCACTAGTGTATTTGATACATGCTAGTTGAGTGAGCTTATGCTCGTAGGTTTACTTGGTTATGTATAAAATCCCCTTTTAACTCTAAAAGGGATTTACTTATCAAATGTCTTCAAAACATTTGATCATGTCTCTTTCTTGTGTTCGAATATTTTGATGAGACCTTGATTCCATGGCTTGAGCTATCGCCCCATTACGTCGTAGTGTTTCAACTAACGACCTTATGGTTTGGATTCAATCATTGGTTCTATAAGAACCCTTTCTATTCAAAACACCTTTTGAAGCAGTTTCTAAAACAATATATCGTCATATATTTCGTTTGTATACTTTATACAAACTTTGCTCCAATCCTTGAGACCATTGTAGTACAATACTATCAATTCATTTATATGATTAGTACTTCATCTATTATGAAGTTCCATTTACAAAAATGGATAATTTTTCACTTTGGTCCATAACCTAAGTGAATGCACGCTTCCAGAGTCCCACTCTGATGTTCCTTTCTTAAAGGCAATAATACTCTTTCAGTTGCTATGG
Source organism: Crataegus laevigata (assembly GCA_963580275.1). Taxonomy (NCBI): domain Eukaryota; kingdom Viridiplantae; phylum Streptophyta; class Magnoliopsida; order Rosales; family Rosaceae; genus Crataegus; species Crataegus laevigata. Next base: position 11,269,592 of record OY756954.1, read on the forward strand.
TTCTGATCCTGGGATACAGTAATATCTTAGAGTGATAACCCTATGTGGTTCTACACCTTTGGATATCATTTCACAAGTCCATACATGTGTCCCTTTTGTGATTTTATGACACATTCAATTTTTCAAGTCAATACTTCAAAATTGAGCGTATCATAAATTTGTCATCTTTGAGTAACATTTATGTTTTATCAAGTCTATCAAATAGACTTCATTCATATCCTTGTTATTCAAATTATGACATCACTCCCACTGGCCTTGTTGTAACTAAGTATTCAATCAAAACTTAATACTTATATTTTCTTTGATTAAATGCTTATTGCTCCCACTAACTTGTCTTGGATCTATTGACAATCATTGAGATCCATTAGCTTATTAATGATGTCTCAACAATTTTGAGACTATCAACAATCCTAGCTAACACAAGTTTATTTAAACGAATCATACACAAGAGAATTCCTTCTGCAAGTAATTCTATTAATATGTGTGACTTGTTCTATCAAGTCCTTATTCATTTAAATTATATATAGTGTCTTACACCATTATTCAAGTTTCAGTCATACTAAGACTTTAATGTAGTCATATGAGAATTATCTAAGTCTTTAGTGAAAGCAAGGCTTCTACTAAGGATATAGAAACTCAACTATTCCTTCTAGGTGGTTGATATAATTCTTTATCAAAACTACATAGAGCGTTATAGTTACATAAGGTGATGAATTTGGATTGTCTTGTTGTTAAACTATATGTTGTGACTCATTTTAAAACTATTCCCTTTTGTTCCATCAAAATTTGTCCATATGCTTCGTTATTTAGCTAGTTCTCATAAAAGAGAATAATGGACAACTCCCAACATATAACCATTTCATGTTAGGTTGACGAAACCAACATTTTAAAGACTATTCTTTAAATGTCACACAACATAGAATTTTTAACGTTTATAGAGCTTGAGTTTTTAACAATTTAAAATTTCAAACTCTCAACAATAGTCATGCACTATCATTGTTCAGACAACTATAAAACAATCATATTCAAGTTTTTATCCAGTTTCTCACCTCCCACTATTTCTCATGACTTTAATGAGAATTTACTTCATACATTCAAAATTGTATAAACGTGGAGTATACGGGTAGAGGACATTGTGTAGTAGCTTTAAAACCCTTTTCAAGCTCATTTATTTCAATCTTCACTAAGATGATGTCTTGTTATTAAGTGACTAAAGTCTTTAAACATTTTATTGATTTAGACACTTCATTCTTGGTTTAATCACTATCATACTTGACATTTTAAAACATCTTTAAGAATGCCCAATCAATTGTTCAAAACTATTAATTGAATCAAGAGTGATCTTGATTTATTTGTGGTTTAAGTGATAACCATATGAGAAACGTTTTTCCTGTTTCTTATATCACCATAATGTGATCTTCCTTTTCATTAAGAAAGGAATCTCTAGACTTTTGTCAATTCATATAGAACTCATAGGTAGACATTTGGAACCTAATCTAAAGATTCATTGTATCCTTCTATGTCCAACATATGAGGTCTATCCATAATTGATAAGTCTAAAGTTTTGTTTATCATATTACAATAAGTGATATAAGTCTTGTATCTCAACAGGGATACAACAAGACAATATTCAATTCATAACACTACTTTAAAGGAAATATCATATATATTTAGAAGGCATACATCACATTACATTGATGTGATGATGTAAACATTCAAAAATGTTTTAATACAAAAAGAATTAGCTCTATTCATTTAGAGACTAATTAAATGCCTTCATTTAGGCATTAAGAGTGGTCTTACATCACATGAAGCCACATTATAAGTTCTTTACAAAATTAAGAAAGTTTCAAAAGACTTTCTTTAAATGCCTAAATTAAAACTTCCTAAGTAGTAAGCAAAATAATGGTGGCCGAACCCTTCTCCACCTTCCTTGCTTTGTTCTTCTTCTACTTGCCTCCCTCACCTATATACAATTATACGAGTGATTAGCACGTTATATCAAAATATAAACATTTAGAAGATCTAACAATTAGAATTGAAGATAAGAACATTAAACCATACCTTTTGGCTTGTTCTTTAGAGTTGCAAGGTAGAACCTGCAATTCCTCCTCCAATGCCCCTCCTTCCCACAGTGGTGGCAAGTCCCCTTGGGCTCCATCGCCTTCTTTTTCTTCACTCCACCTTTCGGTTTAGGAGTGGTAGACTTCTTCTCCTTCCCTTTTCCTTTGCCTTGCAACTTAGGAGTGGAAGAGGATGGCTTGTTGTAGACTACTGCAGAAGTCCCTACAACGTTCTCTTTCTTCATAGTCTTCTCAGCAGTCACTAACATGTTTAGCAACTCAGAGAGAGTACTATCCATCTTATTCATGTTGTAGTTCATTACGAACTGCGAGAATGAATCAGAAAGAGAAGCCAAAATGAAGTCCTGGGCCAATTCCCCGTCAAGTGGAGTTCCAAGGCTTTCCAATTGTTCTATGAATCCTATCATCTTTAGTACATGTTGATGCCCTGGAGCCCCTTTGACCATCTTGGTCTTGACAAGTTCACAGACAGTGCTGAAGCGACGATTGCGCGTCCCTTCACCACATAACTCCGTAAGATGGAGTATGATGGAGGATGCACTGTCCATGCCCTCATGCTGTCTCTGTAGCTCCTCATTCATAGAAGCCAACAGATAACACTTGGCTTGTGTATCATCCTCAACGTGCTTGTCAAACTTAGCACGTTCATCCTCAGAGGCGTCAGGCCCAAGAGGTATGTGAGGAGGGGCCTTGTCTAGGACGTAAACAATTTTCTCCAACGTTAGGAGAATTTTGACATTACGAAACTAGGATGGGAAATTGTGCCCTTCAAGACAATGTTTGTCGAGTATTTTCGCGAGTGTGCTTCCAACCATATCTATATACATAAACAATAAATAAATTAGTTTGATTGTTGATTAAGTCATACGATTCGGGTCTTTAAACCGAATGACATCACCCACCATTTTTGGCAAATTCCATATCCCCAATGATGGAATCCGGGAGGTTTCAAAGAAAGCTCCTAGCGGGTTATGGGAGGCTCACTATTACTATGCGCACCTCACGATGATACGATGTTGGCTAGCAAAATAACAATGAGAGGGTACATTTACCCATTCACAACAACGTTTTGTGATTACCCATCTATTTGGCCTCTAGAGAAGAATGCCTCACGATGATACGACGTTGGCATCATTTCTTCTTAGTTAAGTTCATTCCCACCATGCCAGTTTAGATAGGGGTCCAAGTATAACCTCACGATGATACGATGTTGGCTACACTCGTTGCCTATTTTTCACCACATCAAAATGCTTTCTAAATAGACTCCTCCCGACTTATAAGCATGTACTTTGCACTCCCCCATGATAGGGTGAAGGCGGTGCACAAGTCATAAACGATTGGAGCCTACCATGGTGGAAGGCCACGAAGAAGTGTTCAAAGCACATCTACGTTTTCAACTTAATATTGCATGTTGGTTGAGGGATTTTAAGGTCTCATCAATTTTATTTATTTAAACATATTCAAATAAATTGTGTCCTATTATAACTACTAGTCCAAAGTTTAATGAAATTAGTAGCATATGTAATCTCCACTATTCGTTTTCACAAAAAAAAACAAATCAATATCAAAACATTTTTCAAAATATTGGAGATACATATAACTATTAATTATATTCATTATAGTTTAGTAGCGTATGATACTCCCACTATTTGTTTTGAGAAAAACAAATCAATATCAAAAACAAATTTTTCAAATATTGGAAGTAACTACTACTACTACGATTTTGCAATCCTTTGAAATTGGACTTTATAGTTATCTTAGGCTCTTGGATGACCATGGACTTTATTGGGTTTATTGCAACAACGAGCCAACATTGTTGAATAAGATCTCGGGGATATTGTGTCAATTTAATTACGTGCTTATCAATCCAATTAAAACATTTTCATTGAGCCATTAGAAATGAAAGACAATCAATCATTGCTAATTAGGGCATTGGACCCATTTAATCTTTTGTCTCATGTCAAAACCCTCTTTTAAATATGTCTCCTTACCAATAGTTAAAGAAACTCTAGTCTAGCACTAGAGGGAATCAACTAACTAATAGAGATTAAGAAGTAATAAGAATTACAAACCGATTTGTACAAATTCCTATAAATTACATATACTAAGAGGGAGAGATAGATTAATGTCAAACATGATAAGGTCCAATTAAAACAAAATTAAAATCAAATATTTTAACTTTTCCAAATAGTAGGGGCCTAAATGCAAATATGCAAAAGTTAGGGGCCAAAGTGTAAATAATCAAAAGTAAAACAACCTTTTATCAAAAACACAAAACCCACCCATGTGGGTTTTGTCATAGGGTGGCCGGCCATCATGGTGGGGAGAAGCAAAGTCTCACCCACCATGGTTTAATTCAATGCAGGTAAGAAAAATTAAATTTTGCTTGTCACTTGGTTTGCTTTAAGGATATTTTGCAAGGTTTTTGATGAAAATATCCTAGAGAAGTCTAGGATTAAAATTACATTAATAAAACATATAGATGATTAATATATCACCCAAATCCATAAAACAATTTTATAAGCTTAAACAAAGTCATTTTCACCAAAATCAAAACATAAACACCAAGAACAAAACCATGAACATAATTTCAAGATTTTCATATTCTTGGTGATTTCTTCACAAAACCAAAAACAAAAGTGACAAGAACACTTTTCCCTAGCACCAAAGAGTGTGTGTGTGATTCAAAATAAAAAACACAAACACATGCAAAATGGCATTTCTTGCTGTGCCCCCTTAGACCCAAAAAACCCCAAATTTTGGTTTTAAACTCATTCTTCATTCATGCATATAAAACACCTTTTTACATGCATACCTTTCTCAACTATTGATTAACATTTTTCAACACTTGAAAAACAAAAGATAAACATACTTTAAATGAAGAACATATATTTCAAAACATAAAATTAAAACCCATATGCATAAAATCCAAAAGGACACATAATACATAAACCTTTGGCTCTGATACCACTTGAAGGAAATTATGAGTTTCATTAGGGATTTCATGTGACTAGCAAGCATATACAAATCATTATATATATACAAAATAGCGGAAGCATGTTAACAATTAAAATTATTACTCTAGTCATTTTAAATCCCCTTCAAGATGCATAGGTTTATGTAAGATGCATCACAAATTATTTTATTGAAGAACAAAGTTAAGGTGTAGATTTGTACCTCTTGATCTACTCTTAAGACCAAGGATGGACCACCTCCAAGACCTTTGCTCCTTAAAATCTTTGAGCCTAGCTTTCCTCCTTGCCTCCTCCACTTTGTATGTATGAGTGCTCCAAGGTTCTCTTAGAGTTTTCAAGGAGAAAACCTCTAAAGATCCTCACCCACTAGTGTAGTGAGAAAGGATGAAAGAATAACCTAAAGGGGAGATTAAATGATTAGCTAAAATTCCCCTTAAGGTGGCCGGCCTCCTTATGTGTTCTAGAGAGATGTTTTTCTTTTTCTCTAAGTCTTTTGAACACAAATGAAACCCTAGTGAGATATTTGTCTATAATGTTGTATTTATAGACAAAAGGAAGTAAGTCAACATTTGACTTCTCCCACCTCCTCAAAGTGGCCGGCCTTTAGTGTGGGTTTTTGGGCTTTGGGCTTTTATTATTTCAAGTCATCCAATGCTTGAATAAAAGCCCAATGGGCCCAATTAAACCCGAACGTTTCTTTAAGCCCAAAACGATCTTTTATCGCTTTTATGATTTCTTTAGACTTTCTAAATTAATCGCCACACCTAATTAATCCAATTAATTATTTCCATCATCCATTGATTACTCACTACAAGAGTGTATTGGTGAACAATCTTTTAGGTTCTAATTAGCAAGGCAGTGAGATGATTGGCATCGATCCAATTGATTTAATCCAATCACTTGTTGAATTAAAACTTGCTTTTAATTCACGTTCTTCTTTGACGATTACATTTAGTCATCTAGAAGAACTCACAAGCCATGAGTGACATCTAAACATATGTCATGGCTACCCAAGCTAATGTAGAAGTTATTCAGAGAACCTATTCAGTTGGAATTACAATGCAATTCGATCCTTCTCCAATACAATACTCTTAATCACATCACTAGGGTATGGATGTAATATGTCAAACCCCTAATGTGATTATACGTTCTTATATGATTCATATGAGCCGTACAGGAACGCTTTCCTTAACTACGCTCAATACTTTGGCCGAAGATTTCCGAATCATATCTTAGAGTATCCTCCTCTAACGAGGATTAGAGATCCCTTGTTGACCATTCACATGCCTACATGTTTAGATAGCTTGATCCCAAGAATGTCGTGGACTCTCCAAATGGAATGTCATTTGACATGGTCAAAGATCAAGGAACTAACCATTAGACATCAATGATGTCTCAGGTCAAAGGATTAGTTACATTATTCCAACTATCAGAGTTACTTGCTTGACATGTGAGTAGACCTCCATGCAAGTACTCTCGTTCGATTGCGTTCAGTGAACTCATTCCCTTAACGAGCACCTACATACTTGTCTTAGTGTCTCAACACGAATGGGATGGGACTTTCCATCCTTCTCTTTGAAGGGGACACAGTATGTATTGATCTATGCATTGTCAGTATCCCTCCGACAATCCTATGACCAGGAACCTTTTGGACATGATGGTTTTGTGAAGAAGGTCTCTGTAGTCTAACATCATTAGATTACTTCTTCAATCGATCCATTGTCCATGGATTCACTATTTAGGACATATTTCGTTAATTGAGATAGTCCTAGTTAGTATCTTTGCCTTCGCCTTCCGATGTATAAGAGTCATATGTATACATCAATGCAATGTCCTGAAAGGTTTTTTTCCAAAGATTGACTTTCAGGGCATATTTCCAACATTAGTAGCGTATTATTTGATTTTCTTTGCTTAAATTCCAAAGCATGTCAAACGCACGGTTATTTTAGCCAACGAATGCTTAAAACAGTGTAAATAAACTACATAAGGAAAAACAGTGTACTTTTGGCACCGAATAAGCGTTTGAAACTTTGAGAACTCATTTCTAACATTTTAGTAGCCTATTATTTGATTCTTTTTGCTTAAATTCCAAAGCATGTCAAACGCACGATTATTTTAGCCCACAAATGCTTAAAATAGTGCAAATAAACTGCAAAAGAAAAATAGTGTACTTTTGACACCAAATAAGCATTTGAAACTTTGAGAACTCATTGCTATCGTCTTCGTAGCGTATTATTTGGTTTTGTTTGCTTAAATTCCAAAGTGTGTCAAACGCACGGTCGTATTATCCAACGAAGGCATAAAACAGTGCAAAATCACAACAAATGGAAAAGTAGTGCACTTTTGAAACCAAATAAGCATTTGAAACTTTGAGAACTCATTTTTAACGTCTTAGTAGCCTATTTTATGTCTTTGTTTGCTTAAATTCCATATCGTGTCAAACGCACGGTCGTTTTAAGTCAGTTTGTGTACTTTTGACACCAAATAAGCATTTCAAACTTGGAGAACTCATTTCTAACGTCTTAGTAGCGTACTATATGTTTTGTTTGCTTAAATTTCAAAGTGTGTCAGTCAGGTGCTCGTTTGATCCCACGAATGCTTAAAATAGTGTACTTTTGACCCCAAATAAGCATTTGAAACATTCAGAACTCATTTCGAACGTCTTAGTAGCGTATTATTTGATTTTCTTTGCTTAAATGCCAAAGCATGTCAAACACTCGGTTATTTTAAACCACGAATGCTTAAAACAGTGCAAATAAACTACATAAGGAAAAACAGTGCACCTTTGACTCCAAATAGGCATTTGAAACTTTGACGACTCATTTGTAACGTCTTAGTAGCATATTTTTTGTTTTTGTTCGCTTAAATTCCAAAGCGTATAAACGGGTGCTTGTTTTATCCCACGAATGCTTAAATAACTGCAAATACACTGTATGTTTTGTTTGCTTAAATTCCAAAGTGTGTCAAACGCACGGTCGTTTAAGTCAGTTTTGTGTACTTTTGACACCAAATAAGCGTTTCAAACATGGAGAACTCATTTCTAACGTCTTAGTAGTGTACTGTACGTTTTGTTTGCTTAAATTCCAAAGCGTGTCAGTCAGGCGCTCGTTTCATCCCACGAATGCTTAAAATAGTGTACTTTTGACTCCAAATAAACATTTGAAACTTTGAGAACTCAGTTCTAATGCCTTTGTAGCATATTATTTGATTTTGTTTGCTTAAATTCCAAAGCGTATCAAAAGCACGGTCGCTTTATCCTACGAATGATTAAAACAGTGCAAATATACTACAAAACGAAAAATAGTGTATTTTTGACCCCAGATAAGCTTTTGAAACTTTGAGTACTCATTTTGAACGTCTTAGTAGGGTATTTCATGTTTTTGTTTGCTTAAATGCCGAAGTGTGTCAAACGCGCGCTTGTTTTATCCCACGATACTTAAAACAGTGCAAATACACTACAAATGGAAAAATACTATAATTTTGACACCAAATAAGCATTTGAAACTTTGAGAACTCATTTCTAATGTCTTAGTAGCATCTTTTATGTTTTTGTTTGCTTAAATTCCAAAGCGTGTCAAACAGCCACTCGTTTTATCCCACGAAAGCTTAAAAGAGTGCAAATACACTACAAAAGAAAAAATAGTGTACTTTTGACACCAAATAAGCATTTGAAACTTTGAGAGCTCAATTCTAACGTCTTCGTAGTGTATTATTTTATTTTGTTTGCTTAAATTCCAAAGTGTGCCAAACGCACGCTAGTTTTGTCCCACAAATGCTCAAAACAGTGCCAATACACTGCAAAAGGAAAAATAGTGTACTTTTGACACCTTATAAGCATTTCAAACATGGAGAAGTCATTTCTAACATCTTAGTTGCGTACTGTATGTTTTGTTTGCTTAAATTCCAAAGCATCTCAAATGGGCGCTCGTTTTATCCCACGAATGCTTAAAACAAAGCAAATACACTACAAAAGAAAAATAGTGTACTTTTGACACCGAATAAGCATTTGAAACTTTGAGAACTCATTTCTAACGTCTTAGTAGCGTATTATTTGATTTCGTGAGCTTAAATTCCAAAGCGTGTCAAACGCACGGTTATTTTAGCCCACGAATGCTTAAAACAGTGCAAACAAACTACAAATGGAAAAATAGTGCACTTTTGACTATAAATAGGCATTTGAAACTTTGAGGACTCATTTGTAACGTCTTAGTAGCGTATTTTTTGTTTTTGTTCGCTTACATTCCAAAGCACATAAACGTGCGCTTGTTTTATCCCACGAATGCTTAAACAATTGCAAATACACTACAAATGGAAAAATAGTGCAAAAGCGTGTCAAACGAGCGCTCGTTTTATCCCACGATGCTTAAAACAGGGAAAATACACTACAAAAGGGAAAATAGCATAATTTTGACACCAAATAAGGATTTGAAACTTTGAGAACTCTTTCTAACGTCTTAGTAGCATCTATTATGTTTTTGTTTGCGTAAATTTCAAAGTGGGTAAAACGCGCACACATTTTATCCCACAAAAGCTTAAAAGAGTGCCAATACACTGCCGAAGGAAAAATAGTGTACTTTTGACACCAAATAAGCATTTCAAACATGGAGAACTCATTTCTAACGTCTTAGGAGCGTATTTTATATTTTGTTTGCTTAAATTCCAAAGCGTGTCCAATAGGCGCTCGTTTTATCCCACGAATACTTAAAACAGTGCAAATACACTAAAAAAAAAAATAATGTACTTTTGACACCAAATAAGCATTTGAAACTTTGAGAACTCATTCTAACGTCATAGTAGCGTATTATTCGATTTTGTTTGCTTAAATTCCAAAGCATGTCAAACGCACGGTTATTTTAGCCCACGAATGCTTAAAACATTGCAAATAAACTACAAAAGGAAAAATAGTGCACTTTTGACTCCAAATAAGCATTTGAAACTTTGAGAACTCAGTTCTAATGCCTTTGTAGCATATTATTTGATTTTGTTTGCTTAAATTGCAAAGCGTGTCAAACGCACGGTTGTTTTATCCTACGAATGACTAAAATAGTGCAGACATACTACAAAAGGAAAAATAGTGTATTTTTTATTAAATAAGCTTTTGAAACTTTGAGAACTCATTTTTAACGTCTTAGTAGGGGATTTTACGTTTTTGTTTGCTTAAATTCCAAAGCATGTCAAACGCGCGCTCGTTTTTTCCCACGATGCTTAAAATAGTGCAAATACACTACAAGATGCTTAAAACAGTGCAAATACACTACAAATGGAAAAATACTATAATTTTGATACCAAATAAGCATTTGAAACTTTGACAACTCATTTCGAACGTCTTCGTAGGGTATTATTTGATTTTGTTTCCTTAAATTCCAAAGTGTGTCAACCGCACGGTCGTATTATCCCACGAAGGCATAAAACAGTGCAAAATCACAACAAATGGAAAAATAGTGTACTTTTGAAAACAAATAAGCATTTCAAATTTTGAGAACTCATTTGTAACGTCTTAGTAGCGTATTTTTTTTTCTTCGCTTAAATTCTATATCGTGTCAAACGCACGGTCGTTTTATCCCATGGATGCTTAAAACAGTGCATATACACCACAAATGGAAAAATAGTGTACTTTTGACACCAAATAAACATTTGAAACTTTGAGAACTCATTTTTAACGTCTTAGTAGCGTATTTTATGTTTTTGTTTGCTTAAATTCCATATCGTGTCAAACGCACGGTTGTTTTAAGTCAATTTTGTGTACTTTTGACACCATATAAGCATTTCAAACATGGAGAACTCATTTCTAACGTCTTAGTAGTGTACTGTATGTTTTGTTTGCTTAAATTCCAAAGCGTGTCAAACAGGCACTCGTTTTATCCCACGAATGCTTAAAATAGTGCAAATACACTACAAAAGAAAAATAGTGTACTTTTGACACCAAATAAGCATTTGAAACTTTGAGAACTCATTTCTAACGCCTTCGTAGCGTATTATTTGATTTGGTTTGCTTAAATTCCAAAGTGTGTGAAACGCACGGTCGTATTATCCCAGGAAGGCATAAAACAGTGCAAAATCACAACAAATGGAAAAATAGTGTACTTTTGAAACCAAACAAGCATTTGAAAAATAGTGTACTTTTGAAACCAAACAAGAAGGAAAAGAATTCCAAGATGAAGAAGGATTAGTTTTCGTAATCCTAGTGCATAAAGGTCTCCTAAACATTGTGGAACACAAATGGAAGGTTCTAGAGCTTTCCATTGCGTTTGCCGTGAGTGTCACCTATTCCCCATTGAATTAGGGCTTTCTAGAAGCCTTATCTTATGCCTACAAACCTGCCGCACCTATCCTCCTTCTAGAACATGTTTTTCCTTGCCTTGCAAGGCTTTCTAGAAGCCTTATCTCCCTAAACCCTAATCTGCCGCACCCTAGGCTTTTTCCCATTCAAAATCTGATTGTTTTAAGCCTTTTCCTGATGGGTTTGGTTCTAGAAGTCAAAATCTGATTTGCTAGGGTTTTAGGAGCCTATATATATGCGTGTTAAGCCTTGTCGCAAAATATCACCTCCCATACATTCAGAAATTCGCCACAATTCATTCCTCTCCCTTTGCCGCAGAAAACCTTCACCATTCACTCAATTCCCTGACCTTGCCGCACCCCCCAACCCTCCTAAACACTACCATACCTTCCCACATCCATCCATCCATACAAAAAAAACCCCAAAACCTGTCCCTAGATCATGTGCCGCAACAAAGAGGAGGAGAAGAAGGCTTGGACGTTCATGCAATTCAAGTTCGAGTCGCTGGAAGTTTTAGGTGATTTCTCTCCTTTGATTTCAATGTTTAAATTTAATTCTCTTTGTCTTGTACGTATGAGGAACTAAATCCCCCTTGGCTAGGGGGGGATTCGAAACCATGATTATGCTTGCTATATGATTTGCTTACTTCTAGTCGTGTTTCATAAGTTGTGGATTCAATTTACTTATCTATTTGAATTAAACTGATTTGTGTATGTTGGTTGAGAGTGCACACTTAATTTTCATGCATAAATTGAATGCTAGGATATAAGGAAGTTTCACCTAATCGTTACAAAATTATATTCGCAAGTAGTAAAGGTTGATGATCTCAATCGTGTTAAGTAAATTCTTGGCACAAGTTTCATGCAATTCATAGTAACGAATGCTTCCTCAATGCTTATGGTTTTCATAGAACTTAATGATTCTTGCTTGTATCTCTATTATGCAATTCATGTAGGGAATTTGTGGGGAATGCTTTGGGTTGTCGTATGCAATCATCCAATTCAATCACGTTGGGAAAATCTGAGGGTTAATTAGTGCAATTCACGGTTAATCTGGGGCATTGAGAATCCATGGTTTATTGAAAAGCAACTAGAAATCGTTTTGTATGCAAGTATGCAACTAGAAATCGTTTTGTATGCAACTAGAAATCGTTTCGTTTTAAAATCTGTTTTAGTTTACAAAGTTTTGTTTTCGTTTTCAAATTCGTCAAAACCAAAACCCCCTTTTACTTTCTTGTTTAAAAGTGCTTAGAATCTATTTAGTTTGTGTTTTTAAAGTGTCTTGAGTCAAGTTATAACTATTTTCGTCCAAATTCTTCTGTAGTGTTCAAAACTGCCCAGAAAGTGGTTTTAAGGCAGTTTTGAGTGTTTTCTTGCTGTTTTGAGTCTTTTGGTTTGTTTTAGTGTTTTAAAGTTTGATTTTGCATTCTTTGAGTCTAGTTTAGTGGTTTATACCTTGTTTTTACATTTTTGAGTCAAATTCAAGTGATTTAGTGACGGGATTTTAAACCGCACAAATTTAACCCTCTTTTGACAATTGTAGTATAGGTGTAAGTAGGGTATCGTTCTAGGCCGGGGATTAGGAGGGATTGCTAATCTACTCTAAATTAATTTAAAAACGTAAAAACAAAATTTAAAACACTAAACTAAAATAAAAACACTTAACTAGAATAACTCAAAATAAAACTAACAGATAAACTAAAACAAATCAAAAGACTCAAAACAACTCAAGACTCTAGAAAACACAAACTAAGCTAAAAACTCGAAACACACTAAAAATGACTCAAAATAATGAAAACAATTTAAAATAAAAACTAGGAATTAAAATGGACGGAAATTAAATTAAAAGATTAAAAATAATAAAAATTAACTAAATAATAATATTTAATAATGGGGGGGTTTGGTTTTGATGAAACGTAAATTAAACTTAAATAAATTACAAAATTGACAAAAACATAAAATAAAAGTAAACGGATAGGCGACGGATTGGCTAGAGGGTTTTTCTCCACACATGACACAAATGCAACCTAAATTGATTCCCAGTTATGAATTCAACAAACGAATGAATGACAATGCTCCAAATTAATTAGGTCCGCTTAAATTAACTTTCAGATTTCCCTAAATTCATTGAATTGGACGGAATACGCATCACAACCAAATTATTCTTATCAAGTTCCCTAACTATGGAATACGCATGATAGAGAGACATATCAAAGATCATTAAGTTCGATGGAAATCATAAACATCGACTAGGCATTCATAACTATGGAATACGCATGTTAATCCAACCTAGGGTTTACTAAACACAATCGTGACTAGCGATTTTTACTACTCATGAATATAAGTTCATAACGATTAGGTGAAATTCCCTTATATCCTAGCATCAAGTCTAAGCATGCAAATTAAGTTTCGACCCTTAACCCACATACATAAACAAGTTCTTAATCAACACAGAAAAGTAAACCACATCCAAAGTTCATAAATTCATAACTGGAGTAAATCAAATTAACATTACAAATATAATCATGGTTTTGAATTAACCTCTAGCCAAAATAAATTAATTACACATTATTTATAAATTAAAAACATAAATAAAACATAAATAAAAATCTGAGTTTGGAAGGATTTAACCGAAACGGAGAGTTGTAAAAATCTGTGCACTGCACAGACTGTTTTCAATTGCACCGTGTGTAATCCCCTGTTTTCTGTCTTTCTTTCTCGCACAAATAGGCACTGCACCTCTGATTTCCGTGCACCTGACTTGCTCGGTGCCTTCTGTGCGCAGCCCAAAAACACAGGCAGCTTTGCCTGCCAATCTGCGCAGCTTCGCTTAGTTTCTTCAATTGGCCGCGGTGCTCTGTCTGTTTCCTTTTCTCCCAGTCGCTGGCAGCTGCCTTTCACTCACAACAGGCCGCTGCCTTCTGACTTCAAGGCTCCACTCGAAAGAACAACAGGAAGCCTTCCTGATTGGCACGCTGCCCTTCCGTTTTTGACTTTCTCGCCGACTGCCACGCTGCCCAGGGGCAGCTCCTGTTTTTCTCTGTTTTTCTCTGTTTATCACCCGCAAGCCTTGGCAGTTCTCCCCCTCGGATTCTCCTATATTTTCCTCTCCTGTTTTTATTTATTTATTTTTTTCTTTTTCTCGCTGCTCTAAGGCAGCTCCCAAAACTGGGCGCCTCCTCTCTGCTGCTAAAAAATGGCAGCTTATTTCCTCCTGGCTTTTCCTTCAGTCTTCTATTATATTCTGCCTTTGAATTCTTTGCCAGCTGCAAGGCAGGTTGTTTGATCCGTCCACTATGCCAATATTGATGTCCATGTGCAATTTGTTTGCCTTAAACAAAAGGCAGCTGCCTTATCATTTTGCTTTTCCACCGTTTTCTTTTTGACTGCCTTCCACCTTCTTTTAATCATTCACACACACACATTATGTTAATATAAATATATTAATATATATATATATATATATATATATTATTTTTCATATAATAAGTTCTATTCAATAGTTAAAACGAATTTATTACATAACACTTCACTTATTCTATTTTTATTTTCTTTGCTTGATAAATTCTTATAAAACACAAAATCAACGTAAATAGCTCAAAATATAACGAACTAACTAAGAAAAGACGAGTGAATTTGATGTAAAAATGTATATAAATATGATCCGATCATTTAGCAATCCCTCTTAATCCCCGTTCCAGAACGATCCCTACTTACATTCTTCACTACAATTGATAAAAAGAGGGTCTAATTTGCGTGCGTATAATTCTCACATCATCGAGCAAAACAAAGAAAAGATGAAAAAGTAATAACATGAAAAACATTAGCTTCCCCGTATGTGACCCTCATAGAATTTCATTCAAGAAAACAAATCATCAAGAACCTTAGCTAGCACCAAATGATGTGAAAATTAACTTAACACACAAATAAAACCCTCTTGTTATCAAATTGTAGTAAAGGTGCAAGTAGGGATCGTTAGGGACCGGGGATTAGGAGGGCTTGCTAAAACCTCTAAACTGACTCAAAAACATAAAAACAAAGTTAAAAACGTTCAAAAAGACTCAAAGACTTCAAAACAAGTTCAAAAGACTCAAAACGAGCTAAAAAGACTTAAAACTGCCTAAAAACACTAAATAGGCAGTTTCTAGTTCTAAACACAATTTTGGACGAAAATAGGGTTTTGGGTTGATTCAAAACCTTCTAAAACATAAACAAAACAGATTTTAAACACTTTAAAACAAGAAAGTAAAGAGGGGGTTTGATTTGGACGAATTCAAATTAACAAAACAGATTCGAAGACTAAACGGATTGCAAAACGAAATTAGGAATTAAGATGAATGATAGACAAGCTAGAGGCTCTTTCTCTACACATGATATGCATGCAAACGAATTGATTTCCAGTTACTTCTTATTGAATCATGAACGACAATGCCCCAAATTAACCGTGACATCACTAGTTAATTCTCAGATTTTCCTTAAGTTATTAGATTGGATGACATCATTCGACAACCTAAAGCATTCTCCAAAAGTCCTCTACATGACATCATAATAGAGATACATTCAGAAATCATTACGTTCAATGAAAATCATAAGCATTGACAAAGCACTTATAACTATGACATCATGTTACTCATGCTAGGAATTGAACTTAACGCGATCGTGACCAACGACCTTCACTACATATGAATATAAGCTTGTAACGATTATGTGAAACTCACTTATACTCTAGCATCATATTTATGCAAGATAATTAAGTGTCGACCCTCAATCAACAAGCACAAATAAGTTATCAATCCAACGGTTAAGCCAATTGCATTCAAAACTCAATAATCCATAACTGAAATTTATCAATTCAAATTACACACATAATCATGGCTTTGAAATCACCCCTAGCCAAGAGGGGTTTAGCCACTCATGTTCACAGCAAGGCAAAGTAAACAGAAATTAAACATAAAAGACATGAAACGAATTACACCTAAAACGCTCCAAACCGCAAACTTTGAAACGTCCAAGGCTCCTTCTTCTCCTCCTTGCTGCGGCACAAGTCCTAAAGGGTGTGGTTGATGTGTATGGATGAAGGGGATGTGTTTAGGATAGAGGGGTGGTGCGGCAAGGGAGAAGGATGGTCAGAAACTGTGAAGGAATTAGCGGGGAGTTGCGGCAAAGGTGTAGAAGGGTGTCTAAGGTGTGTAAAAACTGAATCCTTGTGAATGAATGAATTTAAATATATATAGGGCACGGCTAGGGTTCAGAAAAGGCCTTTTAAAACTTAGCTAAAATGGTTCCCTAATTGAATAAGGAAGAAAAGAAATCAGAAAATAAAATAGGAATGTGAAATTCGGCAGAATTGTGTAGGAGGAAAAACGAATGTGTTTAATGGTCAGAAAATAGGAAAGAGAGGGTCCTCCTTGTGTGGCAAGGCTAGGTACTAAAGGGGAATGTGTTTTATGACAGAAAATAGGCAACTAAGGTGCAGGAATTAAAGAGAATAGGAAAGGAAATTCGGAGGAATTTATGGGACAGATTTAGGAATGTGTTTTGAGGCACAAAATAGGTAAGAACAAGGTATGTTTATGTAGCAAGGCATAGAACACCAAGGGAATGTATTTTGTGACAGAAATTAGGCATAGGAATGTCCCCTTGGGCGACAAGGATGTGTAGGGAAAAGGAAAGTGGTTTAGGTGCAGATTTGGTCAAGAAAAGGGAAAGATATTTAGGAGGTGCGGCATGGACATTTAGGGAAGTTTAGGCTTCTAGAACTCTCAATTGAATGTCCTCACACATTTAGGAACCCTTTTGTGGCTGAAACTTTGGTGAAGAAGGATTGGGAAACTTCCATTCCAAGAATAGAAACTCTTCAAGAATGGAAACCTTCGAAAATAGAAACTTCCAAACTTAGAAACTTCGGTTTCCAATTTTGACTCTTCATTCTTCATTTGCCTTGAATTCCATTCTTCATATCTTCATTCGCTCCTTAGCTCATTTGCACTTCAATTTCATCCTTCCGTTTAGCTCCAAACATGTCCTATCCATCTTAGGCCCAAAATTGCTCCAAAACGCTCCAAAATGCACCTTTTTGCATACTTTGACCTTAGAACCTGAAATTGCACGAAAATGGCTTAAAGTACTAAAATAACTAGGTTCTAACAACGTAAATGCAAGGAAATAAGCTAGTTAAGTCGCATAAATATGCTCCCATCACCAAACAAGCTAATACAAGTTCATCTTCCTTATTCAAATATTAGCAGTAACCTTTTAATCATCCTTGAAGTGTAGTGTGTGAGATAGCCATGCTAATGCAGTTTCAAAATTTTTTTGTTTTGTTTTTTTTAAAATCACCATATGCAAACTAGCGACCTTCTCATGGGACATACACTCAATCACACATGTGTTTAGTTTTAATGTGTTTCGCTCAAAGAATCAAATGTGAAAGTTCTACCATAAGCTTGCATAAAGATCACTTCTCCACAATCATAATTGCAAAACTTAAATTAAGAGGACTTTTATTGGATGTAATGAGGCTTAGGGAGAGGGTTATTGAAATGAAAGAATAGGTAAACACAAGTTCCAAGCAACATTGCAAGCAATTCTCTTGTTGAGATTTATAAGAACTCAAGCTCTCCAGCGATTCTTCTAATACCTCCAACCACACCCTTAAAGTGAAACTTTTAAAAACTTTTTATTTCCTTTGTACGCAATTTTTCTTTTTCTTCGTTTTTTTTTCTTTTTTTTTTTCACAAAACTAAATACACGCATGAATACCCCCACACTTATTCTTTTTCCAAACTCCTTCAAAGTACTTCACAAACATTTCTCATAAGACAATCTCACATTGCTCATTAGCTAGCTTGGAAAGGGTAAGGAAAAATGTTTGAGGTATAAGGGTAGACATATCTGGTGATAAGAAATAAAAGGCTCAACATATACGGCTCAAATTGGTAATCTAATGATATCATTTTTCTTTGGGAAACATGGTTATTTGGGCCATGGTGGTAAACCTAATGCCTCTATCATTCTCAAGTTCATGCAATCAATGACAAACATTTCGAAAGATCGTTACGCAAGTTCTAGAGCTGTATCTCACATAAGTTCATCACACATGAAAGAATAGGAGTGTATGAAAAATGCACACACTTTCAATAGGCTCAAAAACTCACATAGGATGTATATGGTCACTAAATTCACATATGAAGCTTTAAGTCATGCTTTAGTTTCACATCAACAAGGCTATGTGCATTTGGTTTTTCAAAGATGATCAAACATGTACAAAACTAACAAGAGAATTAGGAATTTCACACAACACATGTTAACCAAGTTCTTGATCATCATGGTTCAAATTTGATCCAATTATATCATTGGGTCGGGAAACTAACAAAAATCTAATTCAAAACAATAAGGAAAACAAGACAACATTTTTGGATTTTTAAATCTTCTGATTTTTTTTTAAATTTTTTCTTTTTAAAACAAAACTAATTAAGAAAACCAAAAGCAACAACACGGAAACAAATGAAACCAATTCATAGTTGAAGGTAAAAAAAATTTCGATTTGGTCATTTTTTATACTCTTTACCCCCAAACTTAAACTGGACATTGTCCCCAATGTCAGAAAACACTATAATGCAAATAAAAATAAAATGAATAAATAATAAGGAACAAAATAAAGCAATTGGACTGAAAACTTCCCTAATTTGCAGTAAAATCAAGCGACGACCCCCAAGCTTAAATTTTGCAATCAACTTCAAGGGTGGAAATGGTAGTTCCTACAAAGAAAAGAAATAATTCAGTTAAGCACGCAAGAAAATGTAGAAAATGCAAACAAAAAATTGAAAACGACAATGAATAGAAATATTAGGTGATCTTTGGTCGTGCTTGTTGATTTTCCACAGCTTTGATCTTGAACTGGATGGGACTTCTGAGAAAGGAACAAGGAGAGTTCCTTGGTGGGCAGGCAAGAGCTAGGGTAAAGGAAAAACATGCCATAAGATATCTTTGCCTTCGACCCTGCTGATATAAGATACTTTTGCTTTTGAAGAAGTATCTTCTCACAGGTTTATTCTTGAACTGGTCTGGAGGGGCTCGAAGATGAGTACTCGAGAGCAAGACTAGTAAGCAATCAGGATCTCTCTTTCTCCTTGTTCTTCAAATGAAGGTGAGGAGAAAGCATGATATGGGATACTTTTGCTTTTAACCTTCATGATATGAAATACTTTTGCTCTTGATGACTTGTTTGCAGAAGTACTCCAAGGGATGAGGAACACTGAGTAACTCGAGAGGTTTCTTTGGGAATACATTCTCGGAGGTGAAGAAGTGTTGAGTAAGTCTGCCTTTGCTATAGAGGGCGAAGGTAGACACTTATAGGAATTTCTTCACAACCGGTACTATTCTCTTACTCTTGTCGGCAGCTGGTGGATGTTTGAAAAGTTAGGTTTACGCGCTTTCTGACAAATTTACCCGTAATTCCCGTAAAGCTAAGGGTGCATGTGACAGGTGACGATAAATCTGGAAAAGTTGATCTTTTGAAATCTGGGGGTCGGCTCGTGGTTTTTGAGCAGGCCCCGCTTTAACAGAGGAGCGTCTCTTTGATTTGCGAGCAGGCGCCTCTTTGATTTCTGAGTAGTGCCTCTTCGATTTCTTCTTTTTATAGAGGCACGAATTTTGTTCCACAACACACTTGAATTGGCTCCTGTAAAAACTCCCTTCTTGCACTTCTTTAATCTTGATCAGTCTGATCTCTTCTTTTTCAACACCTTTAGAAAATGTCTTGCCCCTCTGACTGTCGCCTTAACTAAAATGTCAGGGAAGATGATGACTTGTCTTCTTTAAAAAACATTTGGCATCCGTCCTTTATATCCCCCAATGGTCCTCTTACAGTTGGGGACTCAATGATGAGAAACGATACAACCGCTACGGTGGTTGCTAGAAATCTTCTTACTCGAGAGACAGTAGGATGCTATCCAAGCGGTCAGACGAGTTGGCTGTTCAGGACTCTCTGGCGCTCAGCGTCCAGTGTACAGGCTCAGTCTCAAACATGGGCCAACGCCTTCTTGCACGATCTCGTCAGGTTGAGTCTTTGATGGATGAGGTGGCTAGTCTTCGGCAAGAGATCAGAGGACTCAGGCACGAGAATAAGGAGTTGCACATGCTCGCAACTAGTTACTCAACAAGTATGAAGAGGAAGCTTGACCAGCTGCAGGAGTCCGAAGTGCGGATTCAGAGTGATCATCAAAGGTTTGTGGCGTTACTGCTGAGGCATCTTCTGCCTTCATCATCTGGAGTTGCACCAAGTGTTGAGGCTCCGGAAGATCAAACTCTGGCGTTTCGTCTTTCTAGAGCTCCGTTGACTGTTGAGGCACCACCTGACCAATGAAGGCTATTAGTTTACACATTATTGTAAAATAATTTTGCTTTTATTTTTATTTTATTTGATTTTATTTTGTTTTTTATTTCTATTTTTATTTTTTTTAAATCAATGTAAAATATGTAAATCAATGTAAAAAAAAAAACTTTGTTTAACCTTCCCCCACACTCAAACTAAACATTGCCCTCAATGTTTTAAACACAAACTCATAGAAATCAACCAAATAACATAATAAACTAAACAAAACAAAATGAAAGCAGTAAAGATAAGGGTGTAAGAATGCAAATCTAATTTGGTTAGCAATTCCAAAGTCTCCCTTCGTTGAATGCTTGGGTTGCCTCCCAAGAAGCGCTTGTTTTAACGTCTTGCAGCCGAACGAGACTTTCCATTAAACTCCCCTAGGTTCCACAGCATGGAATTTATCTTCGAATGGGAGGTGATACTTGAAATGATCCGGCAATGGTTTAAATTCAAGAGTGGGTGCCTGAATCATCAAAATCAACATGTTAGTATAAAACAAAATTAAAATTGGAGAAGATGGCTTACTTGCTTTCTCCGACACAAACTCAATGACAAACACCACGTCCTTGAACGTTTCAGGGACTTTGAACTTGACCAGATTTACTATGATGGTTGTGGCTTGTCCCGTGTCATCAAACTCAACTTCTTGGGCCTTTGTTTCCTCAAATACATCCTCTTTGATGCATTCTACATATTCTCCAGCCACTTCAGTATCTTGAATCCTTCTTCTTGGTGTATGACTCTCTTCAAACAATTCAACACAATCTGGAACTTGATTTGGTACACCAAGAATTGGGATCTCACTTTACACCTTCGGAAGAGTTTTCACAATGTCTTTTTCACTCTCTTTGTTATTTGGAATAAAAAAAACCTGCGAGGAAAAGGTAGATTTGGTGGAATGGGGTTAGAATGAATTGAATTTAGAACCTTCTCACCTGAATTGGACGGCAAAGGGACTTGATGGGCTTGCGGCAAGAGTTGTTCTAAACTGCCCATGTCGTCAGGCTCTTCTTCTTGCAGCAGCAATTCATCGATTTCAACTTCTCCTATTGAATTTACAATGTTGGAATTGGAGAGTTCACGTTGCTCTTGAACATGCGCCGTGAATTCCACAATCTGTCCAACTTGCTTCTCTAATTCGTCCACTCTTTTGACTCGGTCTTTCATCTCCTTGTTTTGATTTTCTACTCCCTGTGTCAAAGAGGTGATTAATTGAATAATATTATTATTATCCACCGACGAACCTGAAATTGGTTGGGAAGATTGTGGTGGAGGCTGTGGTTGTGCATATGGCTATTGATAGAACTCATCCGATGGCTGCAATTGTTCTTTTTGTGAGCCCTGCGTCAAAGAGATTAGTCATTCAAGAATTTCATTATAACTCATGGGCATACTTGAATTCGATTGGAATTGTTGGGGCGAAGTTGTGATGGTTGCATAGATCTTGAATAGAACTCCTCTTCTTGCTTTCAATATCCACCTTGTTTAAATTGTTGAGGTTCATCCCACATATAATCTGAATAATCTCTCCAATCCGAATTGTAAGTGTTGGAAAACATGTTGTTGCTTGGTTGATCATAGCCTTGATAACCCCAAGCATCTCCATTTGCAGCAAATCGAGGACATTGATGAGTTTGATATCCTTGCTCATAGGGCACATGAAATGTAAGGACACTTAGCATTATGGTCCTTTCGGCATTATGAGTCAATTGAGAAGTGAGATGCGCCAATTGAGCTTGAATGGTCACAAGTGCCATGTATTACTCCATTTGTACCTAAAATCAAAGAAAGAAAACTAAATCAAATATCAAAAGTAAAAGACACAAACACAAACATAAACATCAACACAAACAGAAACAATGGGATTAGCAAATTTGCTAATCCCCGGCAACGGCGCCAAAAATTTGGTGGGATTGTAAAACAACACACAAATTAAACCCTCTTGTTGACAGTTGTAGTATATATGCAAGTAGGGATCGTTCTAAACCGGGGATTAGGAGGGATTGCTAATCTCTCTAAACTGACTTAAAAATACTAAAATAGGCAAAAGACACTAAACAAAACTCAAATAACTCAAAACAAACTAGAGTGACTCAAAACAGCTCAAAACAATCAAATTGACTCAAACTACACTAGGGACTGATTCTTACTAAATTGACACTACTTAATTATGGGGGTTTGGTGATAGGAACATATTTATGTGACTTTATTAGTTTGTTTCCTTGCATTTACTTAATTAGTTTCATCTTATTAGAATGTTTTAAGCTATTTTCGTGTGTTTGTAGGTTCTAAATAACAAAGTTAGCAAAGAAGTTCATTTTGGTGCAATTTGGAGCTATTTTGGGGTGAAATGGATTGCATGCATGGGGAGCATAAAAATGGATGGTTGTGATTCATTCTCACCAACAAAATGGATGGTAGTGATTCATTCTCACCAATAAAAATGGATGGTGGTGATTCATTCTCACCAAGAAAATGGATGGTAGTGATTCATTCTCAAAGCCTATAAATAGGCATCTCCATCAAGGCCAAAAAATGAATTCACATCTACAACACATTCCATAAACAACACAGTTTCTGCCGCAAGTTTCCTTCTTCCTCCATCCATTTCCATCCACCTCTTTTCCTATCCATCCCCTACCACCATTCCATACTCTCTCAACCTATCCAATCTCTGCCACATCCCCTAGACCATCCAAACACCACACCTACCTTGGTGCCGCATGTTTGCAAGAAAGGAAGAGGACTTGGAGCTGTGCTAACCATTCAAGACGTTGGATTGCTGGAGCGTTCTAGGTGTCTTCTACTTTCTTTTTTTTTATCAAGTTTAAATTCAATTATAGTTGTTTAATTGCAAATATGTGGAACTAAGTTCGTTTTGGCTAGAGGTTGATTCAAAGCCATGAACATATTTGTAATATGAATTGATTACCTTCAGTTGTGATTTCATGAGTTGTGAATTCAATTTGCTTAATTGCTTGATTTATAACTTATTCTTGTATGTCGATTAAGGATGCATACTTAGTTTGCATGCATGAATTTGATGCTAGAATATAAGGAAGTTTCACCTAATCGTTATGAACTTATATTCACAAGTAGTGGAGGTTGCTAGTCACAATCATGTTAAGTGAATTCTTGGCAAGAGTATCATGCTGTTCATAGTTACGAATGCCTCGTCAATGCTTATAGTTTTCACAAAGCTTAATGATGTTTGATTGTATCTCTATTGTGTTATTCACGTAGGGAACTTTTGAAGAATGTTTTGAATTGTTGTATGCGCTTTTCCGTCCAATTCAATAACTTAAGGAAAACTTAAAGGTTAAAAAAGTGTTGTTCACGGTTAATCTGGGGTGTTGAGATTCATAGTTTATTGAAAGAACAACTGAAAATTGGTTTGTATGCAAGTGTGTCATGTGTGGAGTAGAACCCTCTAGCTAGTCCATCTATCCATCAATTCACTTAGTTTTATGTCTTTGTTTAGAATCTGCACGTTATTTACTTTGTCTTTTAATTTTCGTCAGAAACCAATCCCTCATCTTTAAGTTATATTAATGTAGCTAGAATCTATTTAGATTTGTGTTTAGTTAGTCTTTTGAGTTTTTTTTCGTCCAAATCAGTCCCTAGTGTCTAATTTGGGTCAATTTGATTGTTTTGTGTTGTTTTGACTATTCTAGTGTGTTTTAAGTTATTATAGTTTTGCTTTCTGTTTTAGAGTTTTGTTTTGTGTTTTTGAGTCTTGTTTAAAATTTTTAAGTCAGTTAGGTGCATTAGCAATCCCTCCTAATCCCCAGTCTAGAACGATACCCTACTTACATCTTTACTACAATTGTCAAAAAGAGGGTTTAATGTGTGTGTTTGCTTATTTACGCATCAAATTTTGGCGCCGTTGTCGGGGATTAGCAAATTTGCTAATCCCTTTGTTTCTGTTTGTGTTTATGTTTATGTTTGTGTTTGTGTCTTATACTTTTGATATTTGATTTAGTTTTCTTTCTTTGATTTTAGGTACAAATGGAGCAAGACATGACACTTGCAACCATTCAAGCTCAATTGGCGCATCTCACTTCTCAATTGACTCATAATGCCGAAAGGACCACAATGCCAAGTGTCCCTACATTTGATGTGCCCTATGAGCAAGGATATGAAACTCATCAATATCCTCAATTTGTTGCAAACGGAGATGCTTGGGGTTATCAAGGCTATGATCAACTAAGCAACAACATGTTTTCCAACGCTTACAATTCGGATTGGAGAGATTATTCAGATTATATGTGGGATGAACCTCAACAATTTAAACAAGGTGGATATTGGTAGCAAGAGGAGTTCTATTCAAGACCTATGCAGCCACCACAACCTCCCCCACAATAATTCCAATCGAATTCAAGTATGCCCATGAGTTATAATGAAATTCTTGAAGGACTAATCTCTTTGACGCAGGGCTCACAAAAAGAAGAACAATTGCAGCCATCGGAGGAGTTCTATCAATGGCCATGTGCACCACCACAGCCTCCAGCACAATCTTCCCAACCAATTCCAGGTTCGTCGGTGGATAATGATAATATTATTCAATTAATCACATCTTTGACACAAGGAGTAGAAAATCAAAACAATGAGATGCAAGACCGAGTCAAAAGAGTGGACGAATTGGAGAAGCAAGTTGGGCAGATTGTGGAATTCATGGCGCAGATTCAAGAGCAACGTGAACTTTCCAACTCAAACATTGCAAATTCAAAGCGAGAAGTTGAAATCAATGAAGACATAACTTTGGGAAGT
Source organism: Crataegus laevigata (assembly GCA_963580275.1). Lineage (NCBI taxonomy): Eukaryota > Viridiplantae > Streptophyta > Magnoliopsida > Rosales > Rosaceae > Crataegus > Crataegus laevigata. Next base: position 11,295,079 of record OY756954.1, read on the forward strand.
GATATGGAGGATCAAGTTGTCCTAGAACCGTCCAAACATAGCCCGAACGTGGATGACTTGTTGCTACAAGAAGAAGAGGATGAGGACGATATGGGCAGGTTAGAACAACTCTTGCAGCAAGCCACTCAAGTCCCTATGCCGTTCAACTTAAGTGAGGTGGTTCCCAATTCAATTATTTCTGACCCTATTCCACCAAATGTCCCTTTTCCTCGCAGGTTTTTGATTCCCAATGACGAAGAGAGTGAAAAAGACATTGTGGACGCTCTTCCCAAGGTGCAAAAGGATACCCCAATTCTTGGTGCAACAAATCAAGTTCCAGATTTTGCTAAATTATTCACAAAACCTTGTACACCAAGAAGAATGATTCAAGAAAAGGAAATGGCCAGAGAATATGTTGAATCCATCAAAGAGGATGTAGTTGAGACAACCAATGCCAAAGAAGTTGAGTTTGATGACATAGGACAACCCACAACCATCATAGTAAATATGGCCAAGTTCAAAGTCCCTGAAACTTTTGAAGATGTGGTGTTCGTCCTTGAGTTCTTCTCGGAGAAAACAAGTAAGCCATCTTCTCCAATTTTAATTCTGTTTTCTACTAACATGGTGATTTTAATGATTCAGGCACCCATTCTTGAATTTAAACCATTGCCGGATCATTTCAAGTATCACCTCCCATTCGAAGATAAATTCCATGTCGTGGAACCTAGGGGAGTTTAATGGAAAGTCTCGTCCGGCTGCAAGACGTTAAAACAAGCGCTTCTTGGGAGGCAACCCAAGCATTCAACGAAGGGAAACTTTGGAATTCTTCAACAAATCAGATTTGCACTCCTAAACCTTTCTCTTTACTGCATTTATCTTGCCTTGCTTAGTTCACTAATTGTTTGTTTGCTTAAGTGTGAACCTATGTTTAAAACATTGAGGGCAATGTTTAGTTTAAGTGTGGGGAAGGGTAAACAAAGTCTTTTTACATTGATTTACATATTTTACATTGCTTTAAAAAAAATCAAATAAAATAAAAATAAAGGCAAAATTATTTTACAATAATGTGTAAACTAATAGCATTCATTGGTCAGGTGATGCCTCAGCAGTTAACGGAGCTCCAGAAAGACGAAGCGCCAGAGTTTAATCCTCCGGAACCTCAACACTTGGTGCAACTCTAGATGACAAAGGCAGAAGATGCCTCTGCAGTAACGCCACAAACCTTTGATGATCACTCTGAATTCGCACTTCGGACTCATGCAGCTGGTCAAGCTTCCCCTTCATACTTGTTGAGTAACTAGTTGCGAGCATGTGCAACTCCTCATTCTCGTGCTTGAGTCCTCTGACTTCTTGCCGAAGACTAGCCACCTCAGCCATCAAATACTCAACCTGACGAGATCATGGAAGAAGACGTTGGCTCATGTTTAAGACTGAGCCTACACACTGGACGCTAAGCGCCAGAGAGTCTTGAACAGCGAGCTCATCGGACCGCTTGGAAAGTGACCTATTGTCTCTTGGAGTGAGAAGGTTTCTAGCAACCACCGTAGCAGTTGTATCGTTCTTCATCATAGAGTCCCCAATTGTAAGAGGACCATTGGGGGATAAGAAGGACGGATGCCAAATGTTGTTTGGAAAAGACAAGTCATCATCTTCCCCGACATTCAAGTTAAGGCGATGGTGAAATGGGCAAGACATTTTTCGAAGGTGTTGAGAAAGAAGAAATCAGACAGATTAAGATTTCAGAAGTGCAAGAAGGGAGTTTTTACAAGAGGTAATTCAAGTGTGTTGTGGAACAAAATTAGTGCCTCTATAAAAAGAAGAAATCGAAGAGGCACTACTCAGAAATCGAAGAGGCGCCTGCTCGCAAATCAAAGAGGCGTCTGCTCGCAAATCGAAGAGACGTTCCTCTCTCAAAAGTCAGGTCTGCTTAGAAACCACGAGCCGACCCCCAGATTTCAAAAGATCAACTTTTCCATACTTGTGGTCACCTGTCACATGCACCCTCAGCTTTGTGGGAATTACGGATAACTTTGTCAGAAAGCGCGTAAACCTTACTGTTCAATAATCCACCAACTGCCGACAAGAGTAAGAGAATCGTAACGGTTGTGAAGAAATTCCTATAAGTGTCTACCTTCGCCCTCCATAGCAAAGGCAGACTTACTCAACACTACTTCATCTCCGAGAATGTATTCCCAAAGAAACCTCTTGAGTTACTCAGTGTTCCTCATCATTTGCTGTACCTCTGCAAACAAGTCATCAAGAGAAAAAGTATTTCATATCATGAAGGTTAAAAGCAAAAGTATCTCATATCATGCTTTCTCCTCACCTTTATCTGAAGAACAGGGAGAAAGAGAGATCTTGATTGCTTACCTAGTCTTGCTCTCGAGTACTCATCTTCGAGCCTCTCTAGCCCAATACAAAAATAAACATGTGGAGAGATACTTCTTCAAAAGCAAAAGTATCTCATAGAAGATGCAAGAGGAGTCTGAGTTGATCCAAGAACTCGAGAAGATGCCACACCTGCATGGAGACCTGATCACTTGAAGCATGTGGAGATAACGTGTTGATTCATCCTCAACTAAACTGAGGATCACTTGCAAGTAAAAAGCTCCCCAACCCAGTTTAAGAATCAACCTGTGGAAAGATACTTCTTCAAAAGAAAAAGTACCTCATATCATCAGAATTGAATAAGCCCCATCCAATTCAAGATGAAAGCTGTGGAAAGTCCCATCTAGTTCAAGATCAAAGTTGTGGAAAATCAACAAGCACAATCAAAGATCATCTACCACATGAAGCTAAGTTGTTTCTCACTATTTCTAAGTGTTTTTAAGCTGTTTTGGTGTGTTTTATTGTGTTTTGAGGGAATCATACGAAAATGACATAAAAATTTGAAAAAGTTTTGAAAAATACCAAAAAGAGTTGTTTTCTGTTTTTAATTGCATAACTGTTAAAGAAAGTTACAAGCATGGATTGAAGTTTGATATGCTCTTGTCCTATACTTAGTTGTAGTTGTTGTTTATGAACTCACATGTGATTACAAAGTGGATAAAATAAGTTTTCATAACATGCTTGAAGGAAGAAACTCATATAACGCTACATCCTTGTGAGACTCGAGCCTTTACTTTCTTTAGAGAGTTATAATTTGTGAGTTCTTGTTTCCTAAAGTTGTTGCATGATCTCATTATTCTTTGCTTGGTTACTATTTAGAATGCATTTTGATAGAACTAAATGCTAGAACTTGTATCCGTTTCATTCAAAGCATGACATTGTAATGCATAACACATATCAAGATGAAGTGGTGTAGTCTCCACCGTAGCCAAATAGCCGTGCCCTCCATTATTTACTGTTTTGTAGATTAAACCCTGTTTGAGCCTTGTTTAGCCTATGTTCTTTATTAACCCACAATAACCTTACCTAGCCTAGTTTAGTACTTCCATACCCTTGTTCTTAAAGGCTAGTAAGCATAACATAAAATGAATTCTTTTTTATCTACATTATGCAAGAAAACAAGTATGAGGGAGGGAATGGTTGTTTTTGAGCTCATTTGTACGTTTTGGGTTACAAAAAAAAATGTGAAAAACATATGAAAAGAAAAGAAGAAAGAATGAGTTTGAAAGTATTGATTGTTGAAGGAAGGGTTCAAATCATCAAATTTGGCCCTAAAATGTGTGACTTCTCCCCTTTTTGTTCAAAATTTGAGTTTGCATTCAAAAGTGAATTCTAAGTTGATTTCATTGCTTTGCTCACTATGTCTTTAAGAACCTTTGTTTTCCATATCCGTTATTTGTTAACCAAACACCTTTAGCCCCGTTACAACCCTTACACTTCTATCTTGAGTGTTATGTGTTCCATATGTGGAGTTTGGGATTGGTATGAGCATATGGTGTCACTAGTTCTTGCATCTAAGTAGTAGCATTCCTTTCATGAGATCATATTCATATATTCACTGATAACTCTAGAAAAGTGCTTTCTTTGTTAAACATATGTGAGTTTTAGTTTTCATGTGTACATCAATCTTCTCACATATACCTAGTGTAGAGAGTGTAGTTTAAAAATCTAAGTGAAAAATGAGTGCATATCTAGTAAGGAATTGAGGGAATTCTCTAAGGCATGTTATTACATTCAAAATGATGTTTTAATCGATTAAAAGAGAACTAGTAAATGGTGACTGTGGTTAAGTGTATGCTTAAGGATATTGATGACCAAAATCGTTGCAAGTAATGATTTTTAACATGTGCATTAGAAATCCCTAAGGTAACGTTGGAAGGTTTAGATTGTGTTCTGTTTCTTTTTTTTCTTTGTTTTGCTAGAGGACTAGCAAAAGCTAAGTGTGGGGGAGTTTGATAGGTACATATTTATGTGACTTTATTAGTTTGTTTCCTTGCATTTACTTAATTAGTTTCATCTTATTAGAATGTTTTAAGCTATTTTTGTGTGTTTGTAGGTTCTAAATAACAAAGTTAGCAAAGAAGTGCATTTTGGTGCCATTTCGAGCTATTTTGGGGTGAAATGGATTGCATGCATGGGGAGCATAAAAATGGATGGTTGTCATTCATTCTCACCAACAAAATGGTTGGTAGTGATTCATTCTCACCAATAAAAATGGATGGTGGTGATTCATTCTCACCAACAAAAATGGATGGTGGTGATTCATTCTCACCAAGAAAATGGATGGTAGTGATTCATTCTCAAAGCCTATAAATAGGCTTTTCCATCAAGGCCAAAAAATGAATTCACATCTACAACACATTCCATAAACAACACAATTTCTACCGCAAGTTTCCTTCTTCCTCCATCAATTTCCATCCACTTTTTTTCCTATCCATCCCCTACCACCTTTCCATACTCTCTCAACCTATCCAATCTCTGCCACATCCCCTAGACCATCCAAACACCACACCCACCTTGGTGCCACATGTTTGCAAGAAAGGATGAGGACTTGGAGCTGTGCTAACCATTCAAGACGTTGGATTGCTGGGGCGTTCTAGGTGTCTTCTACTTTTTTTTTTATCATTGATCGGATCATATTTATATATATTTTTATATCAAATTCACTCGTCTTTTCTTTGTTAGTTCGTTATATTTTGAGTTATTTACGTTGATTTTGTGTTTTATAGAATTTATCTAGCTAAGAAAAGAAAAAAATAGCACAAGTGAGATTTTAAATGACAAATTCGTTACTCACTTATTTTCTTTTCCATTTGTTAATAAAATAAGAAAATGAAGGGGGATTGGACCTCCACTTGTTTTCTTTGAGTGGGCAGCTCTCGGTGGAAGGCATTATGGAATGAAGGCAGGGCGCCAGAGGCTAAAGGAAATAGAAAAATAAAAATAAAGATTTGGAAGGCAGCGTGGAGCTCGGGAGAGCCTTGAGGAAAGCTGACAGCTGGAGCGCAAGAAGGCATCTCACGAGGTGGAAAACAGAAGGCATCTCACGGAGTGGAGGGTCAAACGGAAAAAGAAATAAAAAAATATAAGGCTGCTGAAGGGCAGCTTACGGGGGGATCAAAAAGAATAAATCAGAGGGCTGCCTTTGAAGGCAGCGGGCGCAGCGCGAGGGCGCGAGGAGAGCACCGAGAAAGATCAGAGGAATAGGGAGCTCCTCGGAAGCCACGGGCAGCAAAGGAGTCCAGAAGGCAGCAGCTTGGCTGCTTTGGCAGCTTGCGCAGGGCTCTCGTTGCGAGGAAGCTGCGGACAGGAAACGGAGCAGCTTGAGAAAGCTGCGAGGGAGAACTGAAGCTGCGCACGGGGACAGAGCAGAAACAGCCACGGGCAGCTAAACAGAAGACCAAAGCTGCACAGTGGCATACGCACAGACAATCCTATTTCACTCTTTTGGTTTAATCCTCCAACTCAAATGTTTTTATTTCTGTTTTTATTTCTGTTTTAATTTATAAATATGTGTAATTAATTTGTGTTTGGCTAGAGGTTAATTCAAAACCATGATTATATTTGTAATTTGAATTGATAACTTCAGTTGTGATTTCTGAGTTGTGATTTAATTTGCTTAACTGCTTGATTGATAACTTATTTGCGTATGTTAATTAAGGATGCATACTTAATTTACATGCATGAATTTGATGCTAGAATATAAGTGAATTTCACCTAATCGTTATGAACTTATATTCATGAGTAGTGAAGGTTGTTATCCACAATCGTGTTAAGTAAATTCTTGGCAAGAGTATCATGCTTTTCATAGTTACGAATGCCTCGTCAGTATTTATAGTTTTCACAAAGTTTAATGATCTTTGATTGTATCTCTATTGTGCTTTTCACGTAGGGGACTTTTAGAGAATGTGTTAAATTGTTGTATGCTGTTCATCCAATTTAATAACATAAGGAAAACTTGAAGATTAATTTAAGCGTACCTAATTAATCTGGAGTATTGAAATTTACAACTTATTAAAAGAACAACTGAAGGTCAATTTAGATTGCATTTGTGTCATGTGTGGAGAAAAACCCTCTAACCAATCTGTCGCCTATCCTTTCACCTTTATTTTATGTTTTTGTCAATTCTGTAATTTATTTAAGTTTAATTTACGTTTTATCCAAACCAACCCCCCATTATTATAATATTATTATTTAGTTAATTTTTATTATTTTTAATCTTTTAATTTAATTTCCGTCCATTTTAATTCCTAGTTTTTATTTTAAATTGTTTTCATTATTTTGAGTCATTTTTAGTGTGTTTCAAGTTTTTAGCTTAGTTTGTATTTTCTAGAGTCTTGAGTTATTTTAGTTAAGTGTTTTTATTTTAGTTTAGTGTTTTAAACTTTGTTTTTACGTTTTTAAATTATTTTAGAGGTTTTAGCAAGCCCTCCTAATCCCCGGCCTAGAACGATACCCTACTTACATCATTACTACAACTGTCAAAAAGAGGGTTAAATTTGTGCGGTTTTAAAATCCCGTCAAATTTTTGGCGCCGTTGCCGGGGATTAGTAAATTTGCTAATCCCTTTATTTTTTTTTGTTTGTGTTTTTATTTATATTTATGTTTATGTTTATATTTGTGTTTGTGTATTTTACTTTTGATATTTGATTTAGTTTTCGTTCTTTAATTTTAGGTACTAGAGAAGTAAGACATGGATTTTGCTAGTATTCAAGCTCAATTGGCAAATCTTACTTCTCAATTGTCGCAGAATGCCGAACGGACCACAATGACAAGTGTCCCTACACTTGATGTGCCCTATGGGCAAGGATATCAGACTCATCAATATCCTCAATTTTCTGCATATGTAGAGGATTGGGGATATCAAGGCTATGATCAATCAAGGGGCAATATGTATTCCGACGCTTGCAATTCGGATTGGAGGGATTATTCAAATCAAATGTGGGATGAACCTCAACATTTTCAACAAAGTGGATATTGGCAGCAAGACGAGTTCTATTCCAGACCTATGCAGCCACCACAACATCCCCCACAACAATTCCAATCGAATTCAAGTATGCCCGTGGATTATAATCAAATTCTTAATGAATTAAACTCTTTGGTGCAGGGGTCACAAAATCAAGCTGAAGAGACTTACCAAGGAGAATATTGGCGGCCGTATGATGAGTTCTATACATCACCACCACAGCCTCCGCAACAATTTGCCCAATTCGATTCAGGTACATCTCTGGATAATGATACATTTAATAAGTTACTCTCCTCTTTGAATCAGGGAGTGGAAAATCGAATCCAGGAGATGCAAGACCGGACCAACAGAGTGGACAAATTGGATATACAAGTTGGGAAGATTATGGAATTCATGGCACAGATTAAAGATCAAAGTGAACTTTCCAACTCCACATTTGCAAATTCAAAGGGAGAAGTGGAAATCGATGAAGCCATAAGTGATGTGGAGGATGAAGCTGTTCCAGAACCATCCAGTCACAGCCCGAACTTGGATGAATTGCCGCTGCAAGAAGAAGAGGAGGAGGACGACTTGGGCAGTTTAGACGAATTCTTGTCTCAAACCCCTCAAGTCCCTATGTCGTCCAACTTAGGTGAGGAAGTTCTACGTTCAATTCATTCTAACCCTATTCCACCGAATGTCCTTTTTCCTTGCAGATTTTTTCCAAATAACGAAGAAAGTGAAAAAGACATTGTGGAAGATCTTCCAGAGGTGCAAAGTGATATCTCAATTCTTGGTGCACCAAAACAAGTTCCTGAACCTTGTGCACCAAGAAAAATGATTCAAGATATCGAAGTGGTTGGGCAACATCAAGAAAACATCACAGAGGCAGTGCAGACAATCAAGGCCCAAGAAATTAAGATCGATGACACGGGACAGGCCACAACCATCATCGTCAATCTGGCCAAGTGCAAAGTCCCCGAAATATCCAAAGGCGTAGTTTTTGTATTTGAGTTTAAGTCGGAGAAAGGCAGTAAGCAATCTTCTCCAATTTTAATTTTTATTTTATTTTATACTAACATTTTTCTCATTTTAATGATTCAGGCGCCCACTCTTGAATTAATGCCACTGCCGAATCATTTCAAGTATCACCTCCCATTGAAAGATAAATTCCATGCTTTGGAGATAAGGGGAGGTTAATGGAAAGATTCGTCCGGCTAAAGACGTTAAAGCAAGCGCTTCTTGGGAGGCAACCCAAGCAACCAGATTTGCATTTCTTAACCCTTCTTTTTATTGCCTTTACTTTCATTTTTGTTTTGTTTCGTTAGTTGTTTTATTTGGTTGATTTGTATTTAGTTTGTGTTTAAATAAATTTATGGCTATGTTTATTTTAAGTACGGTTAAATAAAGTCTTTTTGCATTAATTTACATATTTTATTTTGCTTAAAATAAACCTAAAAAAAAAAATTAATAATAATAATAAAAATAATATTAGTAATATATATATATATATATATTTAGTTAAATAAACATTAAAAGCAAAAAAAAAAAATTACAATAATACGAAAAACTAATAGCAATCATTGGTTTTGGTTAGGTGGCGCCTCAGAGGTTGACGGAGCTCCGGGAAGACGAAGAGCCAGAGTTGGAATCTCCGGAGCCGGAACGCTTGGTGCTGCTCCAGAGGACGAAGGCAACATAAACCGCGGGAGTAACGCCATGAACCGCTCATGATCACTCTGGATTCGACCGTCCGACTCCTGCAGCTGGTCCAGCTTCCTCTTCATGCTGGTCGAGTAGCTAGTTGCGAGCATGTGCAACTCCTTGTTCTCGTGCCTGAGTCCTCTGACTTCTTGCCGAAGACTGACCACCTCCGCCATTAGCGACTCCACCTGACGAGATCTTGCAAGCAGGCGCTGACCCATGTTTGAAACTGAGCCTGCACACTGGACACTGAGAGCCAGTGAGTCCTGAACAGCCAGCTCGTCTGACCGCATAGACAGCAACCTAGTGTCTCTGGGAGTAAGAAGGTTTCTTGCAACCACCGTTGCGGTTATATCGTTCCTCATCATTGTGTCCCCGACTGTAAGAGGACCATTGGGGGATATGAAGGATGGATTCCAAATGTTGTTCGGAGAAGACGAGTCATCGTCTTCTCCGACATTCAAGTTTAGGCGACGGTCGGCAGGGCAAGACATTTTTAGAAGGTGTTGAGGAAGAAAAGAGTTCGGAAAGATTAAGATTGCTGAAGCGGAAGAAGAGAGCGGAAGGAGTAAGATTAAGAAGTGCAGAAGAGAGTGTTTACAGAGGAGAGTGTTTGAGGAAGGGAGTTCAAGTGTGATGTGAAGCAGAATTAGCGCCTCTATAAAAAGAAGCAAATCAAAGAGAGGCGCTCCTCTGAGGTTGAAGACGCGTCCTCACGCAATTCGGAAAAGCTCGACGCTCATTTCTCAAAAGCTGGGCTTGACTCAGCAATCACGTGGGTAGGTTTGTCTGGATGTGTCGTCACTCATGACGTGCAGCGTGGAGCGTTGCGAAAACCACGAGCCGCACCCGGTTTTGAACCCCGGTTTTCAAAAGATCATCATTCCAATTTGTCGTCACTCGTCGTATGCGCAGTCAGCTTCGCGGAAATTACGGACGCGTTGTCAGAAAGCGCGTAACGGGCACTGTTCATCCATCCACCGGCTGCCGACAAATAGTGAGGGAACAGTTCCGGTTGTGACGGAAAATTTCTATAAAGTCGACCTTCGCCTTCCACATCAAAGGCACACCTTCACACCCTCTCCACCTCTAAACCTCTCAACCTCTCTTCATCTCCGATAATGTCTTCCCAAAGAAAGCTTTCGAGTTATTCAGTGTTCTTCATCCCTTGGATCACCCCAGAAAACAAACCTTCCAAAGCAAAAGTATTTCATATTAAAAAGGTTAAAAGCAAAAGTATCTCATATTATGCTTTCTCCTCTCCTTCATCTGAGGAACGTGGAGAAAGTGAGATCCTGATTGCTTACCTAGTCTTGCTCTCGAGTACTCATCTCAGACCCCTCCCAGCCCACTTTAAAAATAAACCTGTGTTGAGGTACTTCTTCAAAAACAAAAGTACCTCACAGACGAAGCAGGAGGAGTCTGAGGTGCACCCAAGAGCAGATGAGTCTGGGTTGATCCAAGAGTTCAAGAAGATGCCACACCTGCGTGGAGACCGGACTACTTGAAGCATGTGGAGACACGTGCTGATTCATCCTCAACTAAGCCGAGGATCACTTGCCAGAATGAGGCCCATCTTGTTCAAGAAGAAAGCTGTGGAAAATCGACAAAGACGACCAATGATCGCCTATTAGTTCTTTTCATTATCTTTTATTTTCAATTTTTATTTTTCGTTTGCATTTTTCTATATTTTGCTTGCGTGCTTAACTGATTTATTTCTTTTCTTTGCAGGAACGTTTGGTTATTTCCTCCCTTGAAGTTGATTGCAAAATTTACGCTTGGGGGTCATCGCTTGAGTTTTCTGCAAATTAGGGAAGTTTTCAGTCCCCTTTGCTTTATTTTGTTTCGTATTATTTTTATTGTGTTTTTAATTGCTTATTATTGTTTTCTGACATTGGGGACAATGTCTAGTTTAAGTGTGGGGGTATCAAGTATAAAAAATGACCAAATTGAAAAATTTTGTACCTTCGACTTTGAACTGGTTTCAGTTGTTTCCATGTTATTGCTTTTTGTTTTCTTAATTAGTTTTATTTTATTTATTTTTTCGAAAAAATTTAAAAAATCCAAAAATATTGTCTTGTTTTCCTTATTGTTTTGAATTAGATTTTTATTAGTTTCCCGACCCAATGATATAACTGGATGAAATTTGAACCATGATTATCAAGAACTTAGTTAACATGTGTTATGTGAAATTCCTTATTCTCTTGTTAGTATTGTACATGTTTGATCATCTTTAAAAATCCAAATGCACATAGCCTTGTTGATGTGAAACTAAAGCATGAATTAAAGCTTCATATGTGAATTTAGTGACCATATACATCCCATGTGAGGTTTTGAGCCTATTGAAAGTGTGTGCATTTTTCATACACTCCCATTCTTTTATGTGTGATGAACTTATGTGAGATGCATCTCTAGAACTTGCGTAACGATCTTTCGAAATGTTTGTCATTGATTGCATGAACTTGAAAATGATAGAGGCATTAGGTTTACCACCATGGCCCAAATAACCTTGTGTCCCAAAGAAAAATGATATCATTAGATTGCCAATTTGAGCCGTATTTGTTGAACCTTTTATTTCTTATCACCAGATATGTATACCCTTATACCTCAAAACATGTTTCCTTACCCTTTCCAAGCGAGCAATTTGAGACTGTCTTTTGAGAAATGTTTGTGAAATACTTGGAATGAGTTTGGCAAAAGAATAAGTGTGGGGGTATTTCATATTTGTATTTTAAAAAAAAAAAAAAAAAAAAAAGAAGAAAAGAAAAAGAAAAAGAAAGATTGTATACGAAGAAATAAAAAAGTTTTTAAAGTTCAGTTTAAGGGTGTGGTTGGAGGTGTTAAAAGAATTGTTGGAAAGTTTGAGTTCTTATAAATCTCAACAAAAGAATCGCTTGCGATGTAGCTTGGAACTTGTGTTTTCCTATTCTTTCGTTTCAATAGCCCTATCCTTAAGCCTCATTACATCCAATAAAAGTCCTCTTGATTTAAGTTTTGCAATTATGATTGTGGAGAAGTGATTTTTATGCAAGCTTATGGTAGAACTTTCACATTTGTTTCTTTGAGCGAAACACATTAAAACTAAACACATGTGTGATTGAGTGCTTTTCCCGTGAGAGGTTGCTGGTTTGCATATGGTGTTTTTAAAAATAAAAACTTGAAATTGCATTAGCATGGCTATCTCACACACTACACTTCGAGGATGATTTAAAGATTACTGCTAATATTTGAATAAGGAAGATGAGCTTGAATTAGCTTGTTTGGTGTTAGCTATGGTTCTTGCTGATTTATGTTCTCGAATGAAATTCTTTGAGGGTCAAATAGGAGGAAGCTAATGTTTTTCATGTTATTACTTATTCTGTTTTCTTTGTTTTGCTCGAGGACTAGCAAAAAACTAAGTGTGGGGGTATTTGATCGGATCATATTTATATATATTTTTATATCAAATTCACTCGTCTTTTCTTTGTTAGTTCGTTATATTTTGAGTTATTTACGTTGATTTTGTGTTTTATAGAATTTATCTAGCTAAGAAAAGAAAAAAATAGCACAAGTGAGATTTTAAATGACAAATTCGTTACTCACTTATTTTCTTTTCCATTTGTTAATAAAATAAGAAAATGAAGGGGGATTGGACCTCCACTTGTTTTCTTTGAGTGGGCAGCTCTCGGTGGAAGGCATTATGGAATGAAGGCAGGGCGCCAGAGGCTAAAGGAAATAGAAAAATAAAAATAAAGATTTGGAAGGCAGCGTGGAGCTCGGGAGAGCCTTGAGGAAAGCTGACAGCTGGAGCGCAAGAAGGCATCTCACGAGGTGGAAAACAGAAGGCATCTCACGGAGTGGAGGGTCAAACGGAAAAAGAAATAAAAAAATATAAGGCTGCTGAAGGGCAGCTTACGGGGGGATCAAAAAGAATAAATCAGAGGGCTGCCTTTGAAGGCAGCGGGCGCAGCGCGAGGGCGCGAGGAGAGCACCGAGAAAGATCAGAGGAATAGGGAGCTCCTCGGAAGCCACGGGCAGCAAAGGAGTCCAGAAGGCAGCAGCTTGGCTGCTTTGGCAGCTTGCGCAGGGCTCTCGTTGCGAGGAAGCTGCGGACAGGAAACGGAGCAGCTTGAGAAAGCTGCGAGGGAGAACTGAAGCTGCGCACGGGGACAGAGCAGAAACAGCCACGGGCAGCTAAACAGAAGACCAAAGCTGCACAGTGGCATACGCACAGACAATCCTATTTCACTCTTTTGGTTTAATCCTCCAACTCAAATGTTTTTATTTCTGTTTTTATTTCTGTTTTAATTTATAAATATGTGTAATTAATTTGTGTTTGGCTAGAGGTTAATTCAAAACCATGATTATATTTGTAATTTGAATTGATAACTTCAGTTGTGATTTCTGAGTTGTGATTTAATTTGCTTAACTGCTTGATTGATAACTTATTTGCGTATGTTAATTAAGGATGCATACTTAATTTACATGCATGAATTTGATGCTAGAATATAAGTGAATTTCACCTAATCGTTATGAACTTATATTCATGAGTAGTGAAGGTTGTTATCCACAATCGTGTTAAGTAAATTCTTGGCAAGAGTATCATGCTTTTCATAGTTACGAATGCCTCGTCAGTATTTATAGTTTTCACAAAGTTTAATGATCTTTGATTGTATCTCTATTGTGCTTTTCACGTAGGGGACTTTTAGAGAATGTGTTAAATTGTTGTATGCTGTTCATCCAATTTAATAACATAAGGAAAACTTGAAGATTAATTTAAGCGTACCTAATTAATCTGGAGTATTGAAATTTACAACTTATTAAAAGAACAACTGAAGGTCAATTTAGATTGCATTTGTGTCATGTGTGGAGAAAAACCCTCTAACCAATCTGTCGCCTATCCTTTCACCTTTATTTTATGTTTTTGTCAATTCTGTAATTTATTTAAGTTTAATTTACGTTTTATCCAAACCAACCCCCCATTATTATAATATTATTATTTAGTTAATTTTTATTATTTTTAATCTTTTAATTTAATTTCCGTCCATTTTAATTCCTAGTTTTTATTTTAAATTGTTTTCATTATTTTGAGTCATTTTTAGTGTGTTTCAAGTTTTTAGCTTAGTTTGTATTTTCTAGAGTCTTGAGTTATTTTAGTTAAGTGTTTTTATTTTAGTTTAGTGTTTTAAACTTTGTTTTTACGTTTTTAAATTATTTTAGAGGTTTTAGCAAGCCCTCCTAATCCCCGGCCTAGAACGATACCCTACTTACATCATTACTACAACTGTCAAAAAGAGGGTTAAATTTGTGCGGTTTTAAAATCCCGTCAATCATGTTTAAATTCAATTATAGTTGTTTAATTGCAAATATGTGGAACTAAATCCGTTTTGGCTAGAGTTTGATTCAAAGCCATGAACATATTTGTAATATGAATTGATTACCTTCAATTGTGATTTCATGAGTTGTGAATTCAATTTGCTTAACTGCTTGATTTATAACTTATTCTTGTATGTCGATTAAGGATGCATACTTAGTTTGCATGCATGAATTTGATGCTAGAATATAAGGGAGTTTCGCCTAATCGTTATGAACTTGTATTCACAAGTAGTGGAGGTTGCTAGTCACAATCGCGTTAAGAGAATTCTTGGCAAGAGTATCATGCTGTTCATAGTTACGAATGCCTCGTCAATGCTTATAGTTTTCACATAGCTTAATGATCTTTGATTGTATCTCTATTGGGCTGTTCACGTAAGGAACTTTTGAAGAATGTTTTGAATTGTTGTATGCGCTTTTCCATCCAATTCAATAACTTAAGGAAAACTTAAAGTTTAAAAAAGTGCTGTTCACGGTTAATCTGGGGTGTTGAGATTCATGGTTTATTGAAAGAACAACTGAAAATTGGTTTGTATGCAAGTGTGTCATGTGTGGAGAAGAACCCTCTAGCTAGTTCATCTATCCATCAATTCACTTAGTTTAATGTCTTTGTTTAGAATCTGCAAGTTATTTACTTTGTCTTTTAATTTTCGTCAAAAACCAATCCCCCATCTTTAAGTTATATTAATTTAGCTAGAATCTGTTTAGATTTATGTTTAGTTAGTCTTTTGAGTTTATTTTCGTCCAAATCAGTCCCTGGTGTCTAATTTGGGTCAATTTGATTGTTTTGTGTTGTTTTCACTATTCTGGTGTGTTTTAAGTTATTATAGTTTTGCTTTCTATTTTAGAGTTTTGTTTTGTGTTTTTGAGTCTTGTTTAAATTTTTTTAAGTCAGTTCGGTGCATTAGCAATCCCTCCTAATCCCCGGTCTAGAACGATACCCTACTTACATCTTTACTACAATTGTCAAAAAGAGGGTTTAATTTGTGTGTTTGCTTATTTACGCATCATTTGGTTTGCACGAAAATTGAAACTAAAACTAAACAAACTTGCAGAATTAAACAAAGACATAAAATTAAGGTGAATGGATGGGTGATGGACTAGCCAGAGGTTTCTTCTCCACACATGACACATATGCAACGTAAATCAATTTTCAGTTGTTCTTTCAATAAACCATGAATCTCAACACCCCAGATTAACTGTGAACAGCACTTTTTTAATCTTGAAGTTCTCCTTAAGTTATTGAATTGGATGGGAAAGAGCATACAACAATTCAAAACATTCTCTAAAAGTCCCCTGCATAAACAGCACAATAGAGATACAATCAAAGATCATTAAGCTTTGTGAAAACTATAAGCATTGACGAGGCATTCGTAACTATGAACAGCATGATACTCTTGCCAAGAATTCTCTTAACGCGATTGTGACTAGCAACCTCCACTACTTGTGAATATAAGTTCATAACGATTAGGCGAAACTCCCTTATATTCTAGCATCAAATTCATGCATGCAAACTAAGTATGCATCCTTAATCGACATACAAGAATAAGTCATCAATCAAGCAGTTAAGCAAACTGAATTCACAACTCATGAAATCACAACTGAAGATAATCAATTCATATTACAAATATTTCATGTCTTTGAATTAACCTCTAGCCAAAACAAATTTAGTTACACATTATTCTCAAATCGAAACAAAAGTAGAACATGAGTTGGAGAAGATAAAACTGAAAGGGGAAAGTGCAAAGATTGTTTTCTTCCTTCCTCTGCCCAACTCTCTTGTCGAGCTCTCTGTGCTTCTCGCTTCTCAGTCCGCTACATTTATTTGCTGCTTCTCGCTGCCTTTAAACAAACAAAAGAGCAGCTCTCCACTTGTGACTTGTTGTGCATTCCCTCATTCGCTGCTCTGCCCGTCCATGTGCTTTTCTGATTCCCCTTACGCCTCGCTGCCCCATCCGTCTATTGCTGCTTCCTTTACACCCTGTGCTTTTTTGTGCATGTGTTTTGCCCGTGTATTATTTTTTTCTTTGATTCGCTGCCCTTGTGTCTGACTTTTCTTCTCCCCCGTGTATTTCTCTAATTCCCTCTGCCCATGTCATGCTTTTGTGCAGCTGTCCACTCCTTTTGCTGCC
This sequence comes from Crataegus laevigata, assembly GCA_963580275.1. Lineage (NCBI taxonomy): Eukaryota > Viridiplantae > Streptophyta > Magnoliopsida > Rosales > Rosaceae > Crataegus > Crataegus laevigata. Next base: position 11,311,579 of record OY756954.1, read on the forward strand.
CTTTTATTTCTTTTTATTTTTTTTTTAAATTCTCAACCATGCTGCCTTTGTCAGCTCCCTCCTTTTTATTCTTGCTGACTTCTTTCTTTTTCTGCCTTTCAATCCCCCCCCCCCCCGAATCTCTTCTGTCCTTCATGTTCTCTATTCTATTCTTTTCCTTTCTTTTATCTTTTCTGCCCTGCTCACCAACTCCTTTGTTTTTCCTAATTTTCTTGAAATTGATCTTAAAGTAAATGTAACTGCACACTAACACAAAGTAAGGTTAAATGCAACCATTTTAACACAAAAAATCACAAAGACTTTAGAAATGGATGATATAAATGCATGAAATATATGAGTGATCATAATGCTTAAAATAGTGCAAATACACTACAAATGGAAAAATAATGTACTTTTGACACCAAATAAGCATTTGAAACTTTGAGAACTCATTTCTAACGTCTTAGTAGCGTTTTTTTTTTGTTTTTGTTTTGAGTCATTCTAGTTTATTTTGAGTTATTTGAGTTTCGTTGAGTGTCTTTAGCTTAGTTTTATGTTTTTAAGTATTGTTTAGTGTTTTTAAGTGAGTTTCGAGTTGATTAGCAATCCCTCCTAATCCCCGGCCTAGAACGATCCCTACTTGCGTTTATACTACAATTGTCAATAAGAGGGTTTAATTTGTGTGTTGTTTTACATCGCCTCACCATATCACCCCACACAACCATCATCGGTCCCTTTCTGCCACACATTTGCGAGGAAGGAAGATTGCTTGGAGTTGTGCTAGCCATTCAATTTGGATTGCTGGAGCATTCTAGGTGTATTCTACTTTGGTTTTCAATGTTTAATTTAATTTGGTTTTGTTTAATTGCAAACATGTGGAACTAATTTTGTTTTAGCTAGGGGAGACTTCAAAACCATGAATATATATGTAATATGAATTGATTACCTTCAGTTGTGATTTCATGAATTGTGAATGCAATCTGCTTAACTATTTGATTTAGAACTTATTCTTGTGTGTTGATTAAGGAGGCCTACTTAGTTTGCATGCATGAATCTGATGCTAGAATATAAGGGAGTTTCACCAAATCGTTATGAACTTATATTCACAAGTAGTGGAGGTTGCTAGTCACAATCGTGTTAAGTGAATTCCTGGCATGAGTTTCATGTAGTTCATAGTTACTAATGCCTTGTCAACGCTTATGATTTCCATAGAATGTAATGATCTTTCATATGTATCTCTATTATGCAGTTCATGTAGGGAACTATTGAAGAATAATTTGGTTGTCGATGCGTTGTTCGTCCAATGATGTGAAAATTAACTTGACACTCAAATTAAACCCTATGGATGACAATTGTAGTATATAGGTAAGTAGGGATCGTTCTAAATCGGGGATTAACTAGGGCTGCTGATCAATGTAAATAAGACTCAAAAACACTAAACTAGACTCTATAGACTCAAAACTAACTTTACACACTCAAAACAGCAAGGAACAATAAAAAAGACTCAAATCTAGACCTAACAAGTGAATTGGACGAAAATCAACTTACTTGACTCAAAAGACTAAAAGAAAACAGATTTAGACTCTAAAAACAAAACTTAAGAACAAGGGGGTTTGTTTTGACGAAATTGAAACTAAAACAGAAACTTGTAATCAAACTTCAAGGAAAACTAATTATGATGAAATTGAATGGTGAGACACTAGTTAGAGAGATCCTTATCCACACATGAACATATGCATACAACTTGATTTCCAGTTATTCTTACGACGAACTATGACTGACAATGCTCCAAATTAATTGTATTGAACTAATCAATTCCCAGATTTCCCTAGATTCATTGAATTGAATGGAAAACGCATCACAACCAAATTATTCTTCCTCAAACTCCCTAACTATGGAATACGCATGATAGAGACATTTAACAAAGATCATTAAGTTCAATGGAAATCATGAACATCAACAACGCATTCATAACTATGGAATACACATGTTAATCCAACCTAGGGTTTACTTAACACAATCGTGACTAGCGATCTTTACTACTCATGAATATAAGTTCATAACGATTAGGTGCAAGTCCCTTATATTCTAGCATCGAATTTAGGCATGCAAATTAAGTGTCGACCCTCAACCCACATACATAAACAAGTTCTTAATAAAAACAGAAAAGTAAACCACATTCATAATTCATGAAATCATAACTGGAGTAAATCAAATCATAATAAACATATGTACATGGCTTCAAATTCGCCTCTAACTAAAAAGGAATTAGTTCCACATGTTTAACATAATTGAAAAGCAAATTAAATTAAACATGAAAATAGAAACAAGAGAAGAAAGAACTCTAAGAACTGCAATGGTGGCAGATGGCATGCGGCACGCCTTCTCCTCCCTGGGGATGCACGGCACAAGTCCTCTTCTTCTCCAAAAGGCACGGCCAAGGTTATTCTCTGTGGTGGTATGAATATGGTGCGGCAAGGGTGAATGAATGGGTGTGTGGAAGGTGATTTAGGGGGTGAAGGTGAGAGATGCGGCTGAATGGAATTTTTGGGTGAATGAATTGTCCTCTGGATGGTGAAACCTGCGGCAAAGCTTAAAACATGTATATATAGGCACCATAAACCCTAGGTCAATCAGGTTAGGGCTTGGACTTAGAATAAGTAAGGGATTAGGGCCCCTAGGTGCGGCAGGTTTTGTAAATCCACAAGGGAAAAGAGTTATGGCCCAATTAATTCGGAAAAGGATTTGCACAACTCAAATCCACAAAGAAAAGGGCCAATTAAATCAGAAATCCAAAGGGAAGAAGGGCTAATAGGTGCGGCACACATAGGGCTTAAGATAGACCTTCTAGAAACCCAAATCCCAACGGAAATAGGTGATTTGCACGGCAAGAATTGGCGGGAAAGTGGCTGATTTGGAAGGCAAGGCAAAGGCCTTCTAGAAGGGTTCTAGGCGCCACCTTTATAGGGATATGTCTTTGGCTTCTAGAAAGGACATTGTAGCATGTTTCTAAGAAAGAACAAGACATGAAACACAAGGCATGTCTTCAAGAATGGATAAGATCTTCTAGAAGAGACAAGACATAGGTTTCTAGAAGGAATATGACATGAAACATGTAGCATGTTTTTAGGAACATGTTTTGTCTTCTGGAACATGTTTGGATAATGTTTTGTCTTCCTAGCATTCTTTGACCTCCAATTTCGTCCATCCATTGTGCTCCATATGCATGTACTCCATTTAAGCTCAATTTTGCTCTAGAATGCACCAAAATGCACTTTCTTGCTTCACTTGCCATTTGAACCTACAAACACACGAAAATAGCTTAAATCACTATAATAAATTATAACTAACTACGTAAATGCAAGAAAACAAGCTAACTAAGTCCCATAAATATGCTCCTATCAAATTCCCCCACACTTAGTTTTTGCTAGTCCTCGAGCAAAACAACGAAACAAAACATAATCTAAACCTTCCAATGTTTGCCTCAGGGATTTCCAATGGTACATAACATGCCAAAGATCATTACTCCCACATATTTCTAGCCATCCCTTCTCTTGAGCATATACTTAATCATAGTTACCATTCACTAGCTCACATTTAATCGTTTAAAACAACATTATGAATGTAGTAACATGCCTTAGAGAATCCACTCAATTCCTCACCGGATACACTCTTATTTTCACACAGATTTTCTAACTACACTCCCTACACTAGGTATATGTGAGAATATTGATGTAAACATGAAAACGAACACTCACATATGTTATAACAAAGGAAGCACTTTTCTGGAATTATTAAGCATGTTTAGATATGATCTCATGAACGGAATGCTACTACTTAGACGCGAGAAGCAGGGACACCATATGCTCAAACCAATCCCAAACTCCACATATTGAAATACATAACACTTAAGATAGAAGTTAAGGGTTGTAACGGGGCTAAGGGATATTGGTTAACAAAGAAAGGTTGAGGATAAACAAAAGTTCTTAAAGCGACAGCAAACAAAGTAATGAAATTGACACTTAGAATTCACTTTTGAGTGCAGAAAATCACTTAGACACACAAGGGGACGAAATACACAATACTTAGGGTCACATTCAACTTTTTGGACCCTTTCTTCAACAACCAACATTTGTGAGTTCTTTCTCACTTATTTTGAACTCTTTTTCATTCTTTCCACAACATTTTTTTCTTTTTCCGTGCCCAAATCCTGTTCTTGGCACAAATTCACACACATAAATCCCTTCCCCCACACTTGTTTTTCTGCAAAAGAACAATCAAAAGGAATGCATTCTAAATCATGCTCACTATGCCTTAAGAACAAAGGTATGGATGCTCCTATTCTAGGCTAGGTAAGGATAACGTGGGTTAACAAAGACCATAGGCTAAACAAGGCTCAACGGGGTTTAAACCTACAAAACAAATGAACATGAGGTACGGCTATTTGGCTCTTGGTTCACTAAACAACTTCATCTTGTTTACGTGTTATGCAATCAATTTTACGCCTTGAATGAAACGGGCATGAGTTCTAGTATTTGGAACTAAATGATGAAACGCTTTCTAAGTAGTAACCAAGCAAAGAATAATGAGATCATTCAATGATTTTAGAAAACAACAATTGCACAGATTATTAACTCTCCAAAGAACGTTAAAGGCTCAAGTCTTTTAGGGTTGTAGCATTAATTTGAGTTTCTTCCTTCAAGCATGTTACAACCACTGATTTCTCTTTTCTTTGTGATTACATGTGAATTCATGAACTATAATTACAACTAAGCATAAACCAAAGAGCATATCAAACTTTCATACATGTTTGTAACTTACTTTAACAGTTATGCAATTAAAGACCAAATCCTCATCATTGTGTTGGAAGGTACCCTAAGACACAAAAACTACTCTTTTTGGTATTTTTCAAAACTTTTTCGGTTTTTTCTTGCTTTTTCTGTTATATGACACTAAAACACATCAAAACACACTAAAAACACTTAAAACAGTGAGAAACAACATTAGAAGTGATAGGTGATAAAATCCCATGAATTTCATGCAAAAACAGCTTGTTTACCCCCTCACACTTAAACCAAACATTGTCCTCAATGTTTCAAACATAGACTCACACACAACAATCAAATAACATAACTAGTAAACATAACACAAATGGCAAAGTAAAAGCAATAAAGAGAAGGGTTAGGGACGCAAATTTGGGTTCAGAGTGAGAATTCCTTCGTTCTTGTGTTTCAACACATGGGTTGCCTCCCAAGAAGCGCTTGCTTTAATGTCTTCCAGTCGGACAGTACCTCCGTTTAAGCTTGAATAGACCCCATGGCATGGAGGGGTACATCCTCCACGACATGCTCCTCAAATGTCTCGTAGTATGGCTTCAATCGATGTCCATTCACTTTGAATTCTTGTTGCGTCCTCGAACTTTGAATTTGCACTGCACCATGAGGAAAAACGTTAGTGACAACAAAAGAACCAATCCATTTGGAACGCAACTTACCCGGAAACAACCAAAGGCGAGAATTGAAAAGTAACACTTTCTGCCCTATAGAGAATGTCTTGCTACGAATCATTTTGTCATGGAATGCCTTCATCTTCTCCTTGTAGATCCGTGCATTCTCATAAGCTTAATTCCTAATTTCCTCAAGCTTATTCAATTAAAGCTTTCTATGGAGTCCTACCTCATCAATGTCCATGTTGAACGTTTTCACGGCCCAATGTGCACGATGTTCTAGCTCGACAGGAAGATGGCATGGTTTCCCATAGATGAGCCGAAAGGGGACATCCCAATTGGGGTTTTCTAGGCAGTGCGATACGCCCACAATGCATCATTCAAATGCAAGCTCCAATCTTTCCTCGTTGGCCCAACGGTCTTGTCCAAAATCTGCTTGATTTCCCTATTCGAAACCTCGGCTTGCCCACTCGTTTGAGGATGATACGGTGTGGCAACCTTGTGCGTGACATTGTACTTCTTGAGCAGCGCCTCAATGGTTCGATTGCAAAAATGGGAACCCCCATCACTGATTAGTACTATTGGCATTCCAAACCTTGCAAATATGTTAGTTTTAACAAAATCTGCAACCACTTTAGAATCATTAGTCCGAGTGGCTTTTGCTTCCACCCATTTTGACACATAATCCACAGCAAGCAAAATATAAAAGAACCCATGTGATGAAGGAAAAGGACCCATGAAATCAATACCCCAAACATCAAAGATTTCAACACTAAATATGGGGGTTCGCGACATTTGTTCTTTAGGACCTATATTGCCTGTTCTTTGGCATCTATCACAAGTCATGCAAAATGCTCTAGCATCCTTAAAGATTGTAGGCCAATAAAAACCACATTCTAACACCTTAAGTGCTGTTCTTTGAGTGCCAAAGTGTCCCCCACAAGCATAAGTGTGACAAAAGGTTAAAATTGCATTAAACTCATAATCATGCACACACCTACGTAGAACCTGATCAGGGCAATATTTCCATAAATAAGGGTCATCCCAAACATAAAAACGTGCCACTTTCTTCAATTTTTCACGTTGGTGTTTATGTAATTCACTTGGAACATGTTTAGACACCAAATAATTCATCAAATCGGCATACCATGGCTCACTTACCTTGATGGACATCAATTGCTCATCTGGGAATGTCTATAGGATAGGCACGACATCCTCTTCATGCACCATACGGCTCAAGTGGTCAGCCACCACGTTTTCACTTCATTTCTTGTCTCGGATTTCAATATCGAACTCTTGGAGAAGAAGCATCCAGTGGATGAGTCGTGGTTTGGCCTCTTTCTTGGTGACCAAATACTTCAACACTGCATGGTCAGTGTAAATAATAACTTTAGTACCAAACAAATAAGAACAAAATTTATCTAAAGCAAACACAACAGCAAGAAGTTCTTTTTCAGTGGTGGAGTAATTCAATTGAGCATTATTCAAGGTCTGGGATGCATAATAGATAACATATGGCTTTTTGTCCTTCCTTTGTCCCAAAACAGCTTTTAATGCATAATCTGAAGCATCACACATTAGCTCAAAAGGAAGGCTCCAATCTGGTGGAACTATGATAGGGACCGAAGTTAGCATCTCTTTGAGGTGTTTGAACGCCCTCTCACACTCCTCATTGAAGTCAAACGCCACATCTTTCTGTAGCAGGCAAAAAGGGTTCGAAATCTTTGAAAAGTCCTTGATAAATCGCCTATAAAATCCTGCATGTCCAAGAAAAGAACGAACCTCTCGAACCGAAGTAGGAGAGGGTAAGTAGTGTACAAGATCTATTTTTGATTTATCAACTTCAATTCCTCTTTCTGAAACGATATGCCTAAAACTATGCCTTGTTTAACCATAAAGTGACATTTTTCCCAATTTAACACAAGGTTAGTTTCAACACATCGTTTCAAGATTATTGTGAGATTTTCCAAACAACCATCAAACGAATCACCAAAGACACTAAAGTCATCCATAAATACCTCAATAATCTTCTCCACAAAATCTGAAAAGATACTTACCATGCATCGTTGGAAGTGAAGGAATTTTTTGAGAATACATGTTCATTTAAGCAATATCATTAGCATGCAATTAACAAATTAAAGGCGGAATCATGCTTGCATATACTTAAAAACAAAACATTACCCATGAATGTTCAAAGCCTAGTAGATTGGTGAACCTTTAAACAACTCAAAACATAGTGAGTTGAGATTTATACCTTTGTAGATTCCTCTTTGCTTAAGCAAAGGCTAATCACCCAAAGAGAGGGCCTTCATTCCTTGCATCTAAAATCTATGGATTTGGTTGGATGAAAAGTTTCTCCAAGTTCTCAAAATTGAGAACCTCTAATTCACCACACCAAGGTTTGATTTAAGAAGAAATGAGTGACCTTGGAGGAGTAGGATTGGTAGCTAATCCCTCCAAGGGGGCCGGCCTTTTAGAGAGAAAAGAGAGATTGTGTTTCTCCAATTTCCCCAAAAAAAACCCTAAATGAATTTTGGCTATAAAGTCATATTTATACCTTAATTCATTTGAGTGGCAAACTTGTAAATAAGTCCAAGTTCACTACCCCTTCAAAGTGGCCGGCCTTAGGATATTTTTGGAGTATTTGGGCCTTAGTAAATCATTATTCATTAAGTTGTCATACAACTTAAGTTAATGGACTTGACGTTCGAAGCCCATTGGGCCTTAAGGTCCAAAACTATCCCGAGGTCTTTAACGAACTTATTTGTTTGATTAATTAACATATTAATTAATCCTTGCCATAAATAATTAAACTATTTAATTATTCTTACTCATCTCCGTTGAATCTTCGATCTCTACCTTACACGGTGTACGATCCATTAGGTTCCTTTTAGCGAGGCAGTGGGCGATTCAAACTCTTTCAAATCGATTGTGAATTTGAAACTTACTTTCAATTCTCCCTTTAGTGTTCACACACGTTTAGGGCTTCCACAAACCATGAGTGACACCTAGCAGCATATCATGGTTACCCAAGCTAATCAGAAGAGGTGGAGAACCTATTCAGTTTAGGATTACAAATGCAATACGGTCCTTCTCTAATACAATACTCTTGACCACATTGTTTGGTTTGATAGTTTATTCATGTCTACTATCCAATGTGAATCTTGCACTTATATGATTACCTTGAATGTGATCTGGAACGCATTCCAACATCTCATTCATACTCTGGCCAGAGATTCTTAATCATATCATAGAGTATTCTCCCTCAACGGTTTGAAGGTTAGAGATCCCTTGTTGCGCATTCACTTGTCTCCATGACTAGATAGCTTGACCCCAACCATGCCGTGGACACTCCAAAGGAATGCCATTTGACACGATCAAAGATCAAGGACCTAACCACAAGACAACTATGATGCCTCAGGTCAAAGGACTAATTTGCATTATCCTAACCATGAGTTCTCACGTGACATGAATATGAGAACTCGTCGTTGATCGTGTTCAGTGAACTCATTCTCTATTGAGCACCTACGTACTTGTCTTGGTGTCACTCACACCAATGACTCGAGACTAGTCACTCTCCCTGAGAGAAGACACAGCACGTACTGATCTTAACGGACTGTCAATGCCCAATTGGCAATCCTATGATCAGGAACGTTTAGGATGTGTCTTCGAAAGAATGGTCTCATGAATCTAACTTCTTTAGATCGCATTCTCCCAATCACATATTCCTTGGACTTTATCGTTTAAGCATATAACATTTATATGAGACCGCTCAAACAATAATCTTTGCCCTTGATATTAAACTAGATTAGTTTAACATGTGAAATGTCCGTAAAGTATCATCATATGATTGGTTTTAGGGCACATTTCCAACAGGAATGTGGCAGGTGCATTGCATAACCCGAATGGCATGCGACGATGGGCAAAGGTACCAAAGGGGCACGTGAAAGTGGTCTTTTCAAGGTCATCCGAAGCTATGACAATCTGATTATATCCAGAATAACCATCAAGAAAGCAATAAAAAGAATAACCGGTTAACCTTTCAAGCATTTGATCGATGAACGGCAAAGGGAAGTGGTCCTTCCTTGTGGTGGCATTGAGCTTCCTATAATCGATGCACACTCTCCAACCTATTTAGATACAGGTTGGCACAAGCTCATTCTCGGCATTCTTCACCACAGTGACTTCGGATTTCTTTGGAACGCATTGCACCGGTGAAACCCAACCACTGTCTGAGATTGGATAAATTACTCCACAATCAAGAAGCCTGATAATCTCCTTCTTCACAACTTCCATCATTGGAAGGTTGAGTCGGCACTGAGCCTCTCGAGTTGGTTCAGCCTCCTCCTCTAGAAGTATGCGATGCATGCACGTAGTAGGGCTAATTCCCTTAATATCGGCCAAAGTCCACCCAATGGCCGTTTTGTGCTCTTTCAACACCCGAATCAACTTTTCCTCTTCCAGTGCCGTGAGCGATGAGGAGACAATGACGGGCAATGTCTCGTTGTCTCCCAAAAAGACGTACTTTAAATGATCGGGCAACGGTTTAAGCTCACGTACAGGTGCCTGAATCACTGAGGGTAACAACTTATTAGTAGAAACGGGAATTGAAATTGGTTTAGAAGGCTTACCATGGTGTTGAGGTAGTGATTCAAGGGCAGCCACTATCTCCGCCTCTTCTTCATTTCTAGGCACGGCAACATTGGGTTTTTGCCCAATTCCTTGTGAAATTGTTGTTTCAAGAGTATCCCTCTCCAAGGAATCAAGATAATCCTGCGCCAAATCATCAAGTATTTTAATAGAAAAACAAGAATGATCTTCCTTAGGAAATTTAATACTTTCAGAAAGATTGAAATCAATAACTTCCCCATCAAATTCCATAGTTAAAGTCCCTTTGAACACATCTATCTTGGTGTGGGCTGTTTTCATGAAGGGCCTCCCTAAGAGGATCGGCAATGGGGTAGAATAGGGTGAATCCTCCATGTCAAGCATGTAGAAGTCCGCTGGAAAAATCAAATTACCAACCTGCACCAAAACATCTTCCAAAACACCCTTTGGATATTCATTAGAACGATCGGCTAATTGAATAATCACACCATCGTTTTTAAGCTCACCTAAGTTCATAGATGCATAAATAGAGTATGGCATAACATTAATTGAAGCCTCTAAGTCTAACATGGCATGTTCAAACTTAGTATTTCCAATAACGTAAGGGATTGTAAAACTACCCGGATCTTTGCATTTAGGGGGTAATTTCCTTTGTAACACGGCAGAAACATTCTCACTTACTTGAACCACCTCTTTGTTCGAAATCCTTCTCCTTGTTGTACAAAGTTCTTTCAAAAACTTAGCATACCTTGGGACTTGCTTTATTGCATCAAGGAGTGGGATATTGACTTGAACTTTCCGGAATGTCTCTAGAATGTCCTTCTCGGCTTCTTCTTTCTTTGATTGCCTAAACCTGCCAGGAAAGGGCACATTCATTGGAATGGAACTAGAAAAATTTGAATTTGGACTTACCTTGGTGGTTTGGGATGGCTTAGAGGTGTGAGATGGTTGCGGCAAAGGTTGGTCATCCTTGGCTGTGGCTTGTGCTCCCTGTTCTTCTTCTTGCAGTAACTTTTCATCCTCTTCTTGACTTGATTTAGATGATTTTGGTTCGGCTCCAACCTATTTATCACTTCTCAACATGATTGCCTTGGCGGTTTCAAATCCTCCTTTAGGATTCACAACGGTTGGACTAGGCAATCTGCCTTGTTCTCTAATCTGCCCCATGAATTCCACTATTTGCCCCATTTGCTTTCCAAATTGTCCACCCTTTTGTCTTGGATTTGCCTCTTTTTGTTTTAAGTTTGTAGTTCCTGCGTCAAAGTAGTAAGTAACTTAACAACTTGATCATTATCCAAAGACATACCTAAGTTTGTTAGGGCAGATTGCAATTGGGTTTGATATGGCTTTGTATAAAAGCCCCGGGGTTGCTGCCTAAATCCTCCTTGTTGTTGGGGTTGTTAAGGCTCCCTCCACTTGAAATTTGGGTGGTCCCCTCCACCTCGGATTGTAAGTGTTTGAGTATGGATCATGGCGTGGCTGATTTTGGCTCCCAAAACCCACGACATTGGCAGATTCCCACCCTCCATTCTCAATCAATTGAGGGCATTGATCATTGGCATGTCCTTGCATAGAGCACATGCCACAAACACTTGGTCCATGTATCTTCATCCCCTCGGCCATCTGAGAAACAATAAAAGTACGGTTAGCTAATTGGGATTGAATGTCGGACATAGAAGTTACCTCATTCACTTATTCCTGTGCGGGGTCTCTTTGTCCAAGTCCTTCATATTGTTGTGCATTCAACGCTCAGTTGGAAATTAAGGTCTTGGCAGCCATGGGTGTTTTATCAACCAATGCACCTCCCACTGAGGCATCTAGCATTTGTCGCTCAATTGGAAGAAGTCCTTCATAAAAGTATTGAAGTAGAAGTTCTTCTTTCATATAATGTTGAGGACATGAAGCGACAAAAACCTTGAAATGCTCATAGTATGACGGAAAGGACTCCCCTTGTTGTTGTTGAATGCCACTGATTTTCTTCCTCAAGAGAATGACTCTCGAAGTGAGGAAGAACTTCTCTAAAAACGCCATCTTCATGCTTTCCCAAGAAGTGACCGTTCCGGGTGCTAATTCGTAGAGCCAATCTTTAGCCTTTTCCAAAAGAGAGAATGGAAATGCCTTCATCATCATAATGTTCCCATCGACATTGATGGGTGTCATGCTCGAACAAACCACTTCGAACTCCTTGATATGCTTGTTTGGATCTTCCATGGACAACCCATGGTATTTAGGAATGGAGCAACAAGCTTGATTTCAATTCGAACTCATCGGTCTTGCCTTGGGCAGCCGTGGGGTATTGAATGCATAAGGGTGTGGCATTGGCCAACCCTAAGGCCGAGAGCTCCTTAATTGTACGATTGTCCGCTGCCATAACTTCTTCTTCCTCTTCAAATTCAGATTCGTCCTCTAAACTTGAACTACGTTCACTAGGTTCGGGATGCCTCCTCTTCCTTCTTCTCAAATCTCGTTCAAAATTGTTGTTAAAGTCCAAGATGCGTGCACGAACGGGTTGACAACTCCGCGTTATGCACTAGTACGTAAACAAAGAAAACAAAACAAAATCAGAAAACTAGACAAACTACCTAAAACACACGGCAAAATACAAGGGATTAGCAATTTTTCTACTCCCCGACAACGGCGCCAAAATTTGATGTGAAAATTAACTTGACACTCAAATTAAACCCTATGGATGACAATTGTAGTATATACGCAAGTAGGGATCGTTCTAAACCGGGGATTAACTAGGGCTGCTAATCAATGTAAATAAGACTCAAAAACACTAAACTAGACTCTATAGACTCAAAACTAACTTTACACACTCAAAACAGCAAGGAACAATAAAAAAGACTCAAATCTAGACCTAACAAGTGAATTGGACGAAAATCAACTTACTTGACTCAAAAGACTAAAAGAAAACAGATTTAGACTCTAAAAACAAAACTTAAGAATAAGGGGGTTTGTTTTGACGAAATTGAAACTAAAACAGAAACTTGTAATCAAACTTCAAGGAAAACTAATTATGATGAAATTGAATGGTGAGACACTAGTTAGAGGGATCCTTATCCACACATGAACATATGCGTACAACTTGATTTCCAGTTATTCTTTCGACGAACTATGAATGACAATGCTCCAAATTAATTGTATTAAACTAATCAATTCCCAAATTTCCCTAGATTCATTGAATTGAATGGAAAACGCATCACAACCAAATTATTCTTCCTCAAACTCCCTAACTATGGAATACGCATGATAGAGACATTTAACAAAGATCATTAAGTTCAATGGAAATCATGAACATCGACAAGGCATTCATAACTATGGAATACGCATGTTAATCCAACCTAGGGTTTACTTAACACAATTGTTGCCGCACCTATTCCCTCTTCCCCTTTGGATTTCTGATTTAATTAGGCTCTTTTCCTTGTGGATTTGGGTTAATTGGGCCATAAACCTTTTCCTTTGTGGACTTACAATTCCTGCATCACCTAGGGGCCCTAATCCCTCACTTATGCTAAGCCCAAGCCCTAATCTGATTTATGCTAGGGTTTGAGGTGCCTATATATATCTATTCTATTTTGTGCCGCAAGTTTTACGCCTCATTCTCCCCAAAAATCTATTTAGCCGCATCCAACATACTCTCACCCTAAATTCAGCCGCACCACCCCTCATTCACCATACACGCACACCTTTACCGCACCATTCTTCCACCACCACCATAGCAACCACCTTGTGCCGCCACCCTTTGGAGAAGATGAGACCTTGTGCTGACACCCTTTGGAGAAGAAAAGGCCTTGCGCATGACATTTGCAACCATGGGAGTGTCTAGAGTTCTTTCATTTCTTGTTTCTGTTTTCATGTTTAATTTAATTTGCTTTTCAATTATGTTAAACATGTGGAACTAATTTCTGTTTAGTTAGAGGCAAATTTGAAGCTGTGGACATAGGTTGGTTATGATTTGATTTATTCCAGTTATGAATTCATGAACTATGGATGTGGTTTACTTTTCTGTGTTGATTAAGAACTTCTTTATGTATGTGGCTTGAGGGTCGACACTTAATTTGCGTGCATAGATTTGATGCTAGGATATAAGGAAATTTCACCTAATTGTTATGAACTTATATTCATGAGTAGTAAAGATCGCTAGTCACGATTGTGTTTAGTAAACCCTAGGTTGGATTAACATGCGTATTCCATAGTTATGAATGCCTAGTCGATGCTTATGATTTCCATTGAACTTAATGATCTTTGTTGAATGTCTCTATCATGCGTATTCCATAGTTAGGGAGTTTGATGAAGAATAATTTGGTTGTGATGCGCTTTTTCCATCCAATTCATTGACTTAAGGGAAATCTGAAAGTTAATTTAAGCGGACCTAATTAACTTGGAGCATTGTCATTCATAGTTTGTTGAAATCATAACTGGGAATCAAGTTGTATGCATATGTTCATGTGTGGATAAGGACCCCTCTAACTAGTGTCTCATCATTCAATTTCATCATAATCTGTTCTCTTTGAAGTTTGTTTACAAGTTTCTGTTTTAAATTCAATTTCGTCAAAACCAATCTCCCATTTATTTTGAAGTGTCAGATTAGTTAGAAATCAAGTTCGTTTGTGTTTTTAAGAGTCTTGAGTCAAGTTATAACCTAGTTTTGTCCAAATTGGTGTTTTGTGTTCAAAACTGCCCAGAAAGTGGTTTTAAGGCAGTTTTGAGTCTTTTGGTTTGTTTTAGTGTTTTACACTTTGTTTTTACGTTTTTGAGTCAATTTCAAGTGATTTAGCAATCCCTCCCAATCCCCGGTCCAGAACGATCCCTACTTACATTCTTTACTACAATTGATAAAAAGAGGGTTTAATTTGAGTGTCAAGTTAATTGTCACATCAGTTCTCAAAGTTTCAAATGCTTATTTGGTGTTAAAAGTACACTATTTTTCCATTTGTAGTGTATTTGCACTATTTTAAGTATTCGTGGGATAAAACGAGGGCGCGTTTTACACGCTTTAAATTTTAAGCGAACAAAAATAAAAAATACACTACTAAGATGTTACAAATGAGTTCTCAAAGTTTCAAATGCTTATTTGGTTTCAAAAGTACACTATTTTTGCTTTTGTAGTGTACTTGCACTGTTTTAAGCATTCGTGGGATAAAACAAGCGTGCGTTTGACACAAATTTTGGAATTTAACAAACAAAATTAAATAATACGCTACTAAGACGTTAGAAATGAGTCCTCAAAGTTTCAAATGCTTATTTGGAGTCAAAAGTACACCATTATTCCTTTTGTAGTGTATTTAGGGTTTAGGGTTTAGAGGAGTCGACGACGGAGACGGCGCTTGAGGCAGAGCAGAGCATCGAGCTTCACGACCGGCTAGTCGTTTGACGACGGTCGCTGAAGTCCTTCGCTGCTACTTGCAGTTGCTGTGACAATGGCTACCCTTTACTGGCTGCTGTGCAGTGAAGATGGGCAGAGGGGAGCCTGGTGTTGGTGCAAAACGTTGTGTTTTCGAGACCGGCTAGTCGTTTGACGGTAATTTTTTTACAAAACTCGAGCTTGCAGATGAGGACAAGGATGGGCCATGCCGCGTAGAAGGAGATTGCCGGCGTCGGAGCGTCTTCCGTGAGGAAGTGGGAGGGTGAGCTCCACAGAGATAATGAGCAGAAGATGTAGGGCACGGGTCTCGTCAGCAGGTGAGGAAGGGCTTCTCGACCGGCTAGTCGTTTGACAGCGATCTCTGAGGTTCTTCGTGGCGAAGATGGTGGAGCAGCAGAGGAGGAGCATGATGAGGGGTAGAGCCGAGTGGAACCGTCGAGCGTAGCCACAGAGCACAGCCTACCTAGCACAATCGTTGCACTACTTTCCGTCACAGAGAAAGGGATCATCTGGCTGCAGATCGGGAG
This sequence comes from Crataegus laevigata, assembly GCA_963580275.1. Taxonomy (NCBI): domain Eukaryota; kingdom Viridiplantae; phylum Streptophyta; class Magnoliopsida; order Rosales; family Rosaceae; genus Crataegus; species Crataegus laevigata. Next base: position 11,327,507 of record OY756954.1, read on the forward strand.
ATGAACTCTATCAGCTCGCGATGAGTCTCCGGTGGTGCGGCCGAGGAGCTCAAGGGTGAGGTGAGGACAAGATAGCTGCGGTGACGATCACAAGGAGAATCTAGAACCAGGCACTATACCACCGCCTACGAGATCGCTCGCGCCAGACATGAAGCCCAAAATCTCAGCGATGCGCACTTCATCTTTTGCCTCCTTCTTTCCATTTGATACTGCTAAATTTTCCAGCTCCATCTCTGCTCCAAAATTTTGATGATGATACCCATCACCTGAAGAGATATTTTGCGGTCCACTCATTTGCCCAGTCTTCCTTGTAAAGCTTGCGTACGTTTAGGGCTAGCGTCTGATGATCGTCCGCCTACTTCCAGATCTGGTCTAGTCGGTGCTTTAATCGGTCCGATTTTAGAGCTAGCACGGTCTTTCTTATTGACCCAAATCCACTAAATGAACATCAATTGAAACCCGTGTCGCAAAGATCGGTTGACTTTTTCTCATAAATGGGAAGATTGGAAAGAGGTCCGATTTTACGTTTAGAGAGAGACAGAATCTGTACAAGCTTGTGACATTGACCAATCTTGATGCTCCAGTAAGTTCTGTAAATCTGACGCTGCCGCCATTTACTCACAGAGCACCATTTACCGTTTCTCGAGAGTAAGCACTTGATCCCAAAAATCTAGAGAGAGGGAATTAGAAAGTAGAGGTTGAAGAGTGCGTCACTAAACTGCTTCTAATAGGTCTTGATGAATGGTTACTCTCAGATTGTGATTTTGAAAGCTTTAAAGACCTTGCTGCATAATTGGTTGGCATCAAGGAGGTTGCAGTGATGCTGGGTCTCCTTCGCCGCGTCTTGCTCGGCCATTGAGCCCTCACGTTTCACTCTAGAGAAGATAGAGACAGAGGCATGGGATCGATGATGATGGTACTGGTGGGCCTGAAATGCGGCAGGTCCAAGGAAGAAGGGGAAAAGAGCTGAGAGAGAGACAGAGACTTGGGCCTCTTCATGGGCCTATTGGGCATGGGATCCAGCGGCTGTGAAATGGAGGAAGGTTTGGGCCTACCATGAGAGGGCTGAAGATTGGACAGATGGACTCTATAGGAGATTGCAGCTTTGAAAATGGGCCACGGGAGTTGGGCTCAATGGCAGTTACTGCCGGGCTGAGACATGCATATATAAATTCCTTTTTTTGTTTTTTTTTTCGTTTTTGTAAACACATAATAACATATGTATTCATCTTTTTTTTCTTTTATAATAAAATTGACTTTCTTTAATAACACATTTATTTTTTTATTTGGACGTGACTGAACTCGAAAATTTGAACATTCGAGCTGCCTACGTACCCCTCCAAAGAAGAGGTCAAGTCGTAACGTTGTTCAAATACATGCATTTTTTTTCTTTTGGTGTCGTTTGCAATTTTAACTCATGCAGGCAAGGAGCGTCTTGTTGTCGCCTTTTAGACTCGTGTGAATGAGGAGCGTTGGTGTCGCCTTTTATGCTCGTGCAAGCCAGGAGCGTTGATGTTGCCTTTTATGCTCATGCAAACTAGGAACATTGGTGTTGCCTTTTATGCTCATGCAAGCCAGCAGCATTGATGTTTCCTTTTATGCTCTGCAGCGTTGATGTTTCCTTTTATGCTCTGCAGCGTTAATGTTGCCTTTTATGCTCGTACAAGCCAGGAGCATTGTGCCATGCAGTTTGGGCTCGTGCCGACAAGAAGCCTTCGTTTATGCAGTTTAGGCTCGTGCGAACAAGGAGCATCCGTTTATGCAGTTTAGGCTCGTGCGAACAAGGAGCAACTTGCGAATTTGTCAAGCCATTTTAGAGAAGCGTTCCTCGCAATCTTCATAGCAAGGAGCTTTGACCGGGTGTTTAAAGAAGTCTTCAAGGAAGAAATCGCACATCGTGATGGGGATGGACGATCTTTGTGTTGAATTTTCATCATCTTCAACAATTTCCCGTTGTTTTGGAGGTTGACAAAAGCTGTTTTGCCCCTTTTCCGGTTGGTGAACTTGTGGTGGAGGCGTAAGCTTCATGCGCCATTTCTTTGGAGCAATATGAATCCATCCTTCAGCTTTGCTTGATTCGGAGCATGCCCCCAACGGTTGCAGCAAAGACATCGAGTCAAATGTGCCGGAAGTGACGGTGGTGTAATTTGACTTTACCACATCGTCGAGATCTAGCTCGATGATCCATTGCTGGGCCAGCCTCATGATGAAATCTTTCAGCGTGAAGCATTTTCCCGTCGGATTAACGAAGGGTTGGTACTTGCAGTACCTTGGGTTGTCGGTGTGATTTATTTCTTCCGGCCATTGGCATTTGGGTAAATCGATCACCTTCTTATCCAATAGGTAATCTAGTATTGCGGCCACGTCGGAGTCCAGAAAAATGATATGTCTTCTGCTCTAGTTCCCTCAAGGTGTTTAGATTACATTCTCCTAATTACATATTCCTTGGACTTATCGTTTAAACATATAACATTTATATGTGACAGCTTTAAACAATAATCTCTGCCCTTTATGTATATTAAACTAGATTAGCTTAATATGTGAAATGTCCGTAAAGTATCATCATATGATTGGCTTTTAGGGCACATTTCAAACATTTATCTCCCATGTTTTGTACTTGGACGAGATTTTGACGGGCGCAGATGAGATTTTGGCTGCAAAAGCTTTCTTGGCGAGCTTCTTCCCAGTCTCGTCCACCTTCGGAGCAAACACTTTCTCTTTGAAGTTGGTGGTTGGCTCCTTTTTTCCATGGTTGGCGATGCTCAACTCCATGTCATGGGCGCGGGTTGGTAACTCTCGAAGGTTCGCGGTTTTATGCCTTGAAAGATGTAGTGCAATCCCTATTGCATGCCTTGGATGCACATCTCAATCAAAGAGCACTCCAAGAGTCAACGACTGGCTCATCCCTTCACTGTTTTGTGCTTGTCAACTCCAGCATGCTGACTGTGCGGCCGGTGCTGTAGAAATGGTTGAGGAATTCCCTCTCCAATTGCTCCCAGCTGTTGACGGATTCAGGCTCGAGATCAGTGTACCAATCAAAAGTGTTACCTTTCAGCAAGCACATGAACTGCTTGGCAAGGTAGTCCCTTTCAGTGCCCGCATTGTTGCAAGTTTCAACGAAGTGGGCGACGTGCTATTTTGGGTTTCCCATTCCATCGAACTGCATGAACTTGGGTGGTTGATATCCCCTTGGCATCTTCAGGGCATCAATCTTCTTGGAGTAAGGCTTTGAGTACAACCCGAAGGTATTTGAGCTCCCTTGGTACTGTGCCTTAATGGTGTTGGCGTCATCTCCTGCAACTGCTTGATGGAGAGAGATGCCATGAGTGTGGATGCTTGGTCTGGTTTGGGTCTTCTTCAACCTTTTCAATCGAGGCTCTTCTTCTTCGTCGCCACCATTCTTAGAATCGGAGCCAAATCCTTCATCATGCCTTGCCCCCAGTTTGCCCAAGAGCATAGCGATCTTCAAGTCCTTTTCTTCAAGGGTTCTCGTCATCGTTGCAATCATTTCCTTCATTTGAACAAGCTGTTCTTCCATGGAGGTAGTGCCGATGACTTGTTCCTTGTTTGAAGACATCGTTCTTGAAGTGTGCTTCGGTTTTCTTGAACGGAGAAAAAGATGAGAGGTAGAGATAGTCCCACTGAGCATACCAAATTTGTGAACATGAAAAATTCCCAAAGGAGCCCAAAGGAGAGACAATAGGAACAGAACGCGTCTACAAAATAATATTTGTATTTGATGATTTTGGGTTACAATCTCTATTTGTTCCTCTTATTCGATCTCCGTAAGACTTTGATTTGTGGGCTTGATCTAAGAGCCGTTGAGGCTTGCTCTTGGATGAACAGGGGGAAGTTTCTTCAAGGGTCGTTGGGCTTGATCTTGAAGTTTGGCAAATGAACATTTCTTCAGGGGCCTTTTGGGCTTGATCTTGAAGTTGGGTGAGGTTTCTTCAAGAGCCGTTGCTGGCTTGATCTTGAAGTTGGATGAATTGATCTTCAGGGGCCGTTGGGGCTTGATCCTGCAGTTGGATGAATGTTGAATGACGAACGAATCTTCAAGGGCTTTTGGACTTGTTCTTGAAGATAGATGAACGTTGAATGACGAACGGATCTTCAAGGGCTTTTGGGCTTGTTCTTAAAGATGGATGACCGACGAACGATGAACAATGAACAATGAATGATGGATGAACTTCAAGGGGTTTTTGGGCTTGATTCTTGAAGAACGGATGTGTGGATCCAAGGGCCATCGGGACTTGATCTTGAAGAACCGATGAACGGATCTTCAAAGGCCGTCGGGGCTTGATCTTGAAGGTGGATGAACGGATCTTCAGAGGCCGTCGGGGCTTGATCTTGAAGGTGGATGAACGTTGCTTTAGGGGCCATCAGGGCTTGATCCTGGAAGAACGATGAGCCAAGAACGAAGAACGAAGAGAGCCTCCTCGATGCTTTGGGACCTTGGGCACTTGAGAGCTTCGAGATTCAGAGCTTCAAGTGTTTTGCCTCTTGGAATTGGTTCTTCAAAATGAATGAATTAGCCTTCTATTTATAGAATTTTCCAAGGCCTAATTTTGAATATAATATCCCAGATTAAATAAGTCGTCTCTGCCAGGTGTTGACACGTGTCCTGCTTGACGGCTTTTCTGACTCATTTCAATTTCCGTTGAGTCACACGCTACGTGTAAAATTTATATAATACACGAGCGTTGAAACTTTGACCATCGGCCAACATTTTATTTACCGCAATTTCGATATCTACAAAGTGTAACAAATATAAAAAAAATTAAATATATACAATCACTCATAGTGACAAGCTTTACAACTTTATTGAAAGGGTCAAATTCAAATTCTGATACTATAATTCATAAATCTTAAATTTGTATTTAACCGTTGATTGTCGTTTAGGCTTTATTCTTTATATTGAATTTCATTTAAATTTTTTTTTTAAACGTCATCTTCTGGGGGATGTAGAAAGATGAACAATTCGAATCTTTCATATCACGTCCCGATATTTACAGTTAATTGAAATATGAGTCAATGTTATATAGTTTGTAGAGACTTTATAAACACCAAACAATATTTTCTGTGACAGCCCGTCCCGAGAAATCTTATTGTAAATATGAAATGACGAATTTACACTCGAGCGTTATATGCGTGATTGCATTTTGGGTTAAAATTATGGTCCTATTGTATAATAATTTCCAAAGTTTTGGGGATCACTAAGAAACTAGAAGATATTTTAATATAATTGGTGGCTTTTAGACCACACAACCACTCAACACTCTTCTCTCTCTCAGTCCCGTACCTCTTTCTCTCTCTAACCCTCAGAAACTCTCTCCTCTCTTTCGAACTACCTCTCTCTCCTCCTTCTATGTAGGGACGTACACCCAAAATCACACAAAACCTCGTAGAACAAAGAAAGAAAATACATATTCATGCTCGTGAGGTCCATACGAACTCAACCATACCATTTTCAGGTAAGAACTACAACGATTTCACGTCCAAAACTCAAGGTTCATAATTGGCACTATTCATCAACTTTTTATACGTTACGTTTTAGGAAAATCTGAGAACACAGAAATGTTTGTTGGGTCCTCTAGAGGCTCGTGTACTTCGTTTGACAAGTTTGGAAGTCGGCATTGCATAGATCGAGACTGGACGTGTTGAAGAGGAAATTCACCATCGTGATTTCAGTGTTTTTCGAGACTTTTGAAGTTATAATCTTGTTATCCTCTTAATTTAGAACATTTTGGTGAAAATTTCACGAAGAATGGTTGTGAAACGAGTGAGAAATCACACACGGAAGTTTTCCGATCACCGAAAAAACCAGTCCGGTGATCCAAGGACAGGGACGACACGTGTACCGTGCGTGGGCGTGCGTGGACCCGTGTACCGTGCTGGCGCTTGCAAGCTCCAAAAAGATTTCTAAAAATATGCCGACGCTCGTGACGTCGAATAGGTCTCATTGGTATATTCGTATGCCAAAATTGAGCTACGTATGAGAAGTTATTATCGAAGTTAGGTTATGTGCGTTTAATTAACGATTGTGCAGTTATTTCTCATATAGGTGAGACCTACCCCGAGGACGAGCGTAACCATGCTAGACATGGGGGATATGATCGAGTGACATATCAGTGAGTGGGCAGCTTTTTCATAAAACCTATATATATACTATGATTTTTCCCATAATAAGCTTTTAAATGAAAAGTACGTTTTTATCGTCATGCATATACTCAAAATTGATGCAGGAATAATTATACATTCATTTCATGCATATGTTAGTGCTGATAAGGCACACGTAAGTGCCAAGTAAGGGCATGCATTGATAAGAAACGATAGACGAATAGTGATGAGATACGATATGAAATGATGAGATATTATGAATTGTTAGCTTATAGACCTGCACATATTGTTAGTGCTCACGCCCAGAGATAGGGGCACAGTCTTTCACGTGTCGTTCACCTCCCGCACCGCATGCTTGCCTTGGATCCAAGTTAGGTGCACAGTCTTGTCGTATAGACCACTTTTGAGTGGGTACGACATGTAGGTGACCCGCGTTCATTGGCACAATCTTCACGTGATTGTAACACTAGAGCATTTATTATTGATTCAGCGCTGATAATGATGATGATATGATGATATTGATGTATGTGCAGTGTATATATATGATGATGAGATAGAGATGTTATGAGCTATATTTACAGCTGAGGGCTGAGTTGATATCTAGTAGCGATATGATTATCGAAATGCATAGCATGACATTATTTATGAGATTCAGACTGGCATTGAAATGCATTGCACGACATATATTCGAGATACATTGAAAATGTTTTATGCTGAGAAAGGTTGTGATATATATGTACGTATTATTTTCTGGGAACTATACAGGTTTTACAGAGAGGGGCTATACGTTTGAGAAAAAATGATTTTGAAAATGTTTCTTTTGCTGACCTACTCAATTTTGTTTTTCGCCCCTCCAGGTTCTAGGTAGCGTAAGTACCCGTGATGGCTAGCGAAGACCTTTCGGCAGTTCTGACAGATTTGCTACTATGTAGGGCACCGTTGGTGTATTTGAACTTATTTAATTCATGCTTGACTGCACTCGACCTAGTACGCTCTGGTTATGTATAAGTATTGTAATATCTCTAGCACACTATTATATCTTGGTTGCTAAAATTCGATTTTAATTAGTTCGTACTTCATTAACGATCCTTGCTTCCGCACTGTGCACTTGGCTACGTCACACGCACGTGACGGCAAGCACACCCTACTTTCAGGTATGGGTGTGTCAGTTTGGTATCAGAGCTCTAGGTTTCAGTCTTGCATATTTTGTGGATTTTCTAATGACTTGATGTCTTCTGTCAAAACTATGCCGCCTCGTAGAGGGCCATGTCATTCAGATGAACTTAGTTTCCCTATATAGCTCAGTTAGGGGGAAACTATCGTTAGTGTTGATCAGTCTGTAATTCGCCTTCGCAGCGGACTCTTTGGAGTCAGAGTATAATCTAAAGTTACTTACCTTTAGGGGTAATGAAGGCCATGAAGGGTTTTGAGCATTGGCTCAATTAGATTGAGAATACTTTAGGCTGATGTAGAGCTAGGGGAGTTTTCCCGACGATAAGTGGATAGAGACCACTGTTTAGCTTTTGGACTCAGAATCGGCATCCTAATGGGAATAGGAAACTTACGGGTGGAAGCCCGAGGAGATTACAGACTGATAGAATTTTTAAACGGTCATTCTATAAGAGATTCATATCCCAGCATACCTAGATCGTAAGACGCAAGAGTTAGCAGATTCGAAATAGGAGAAGTTATCTTTTAACGAGTGCTAAAGGAAGTTTACTAAATTGTCTCGTTATGACTTAGAAATTGCTACTATTTCAGTTGAGATGCTTAGACGCTTTAAGCTGGATATTAGGAAGAAATGGTGTTCGATGGCGACCATTTACCCTTATAATACTTATCCGGAAATTCTACGAGACTTTGTTGAGGATTGCGAACTCTGAGAATGTGTCTAGTAATAGTGAGAAAGAAGAAGGAAAAGATAGTAATCAGAATAAGGATAAGAATAAAAGTATTGGGTAATCGTCTCAGAGACTTCGCTAGACTCAGGATTTTAAGAGATACGGAGCCAGATCTAGCTCTTCTAGCAGAGGTTTTAACTCTACAGGTCAGAGAGGACTTGGTAGATTTCTCGAAGGTTTCAGATTCCAGAGGCAAGGGAATTCTGATAGTGGAAATTCACCCTTGTGTCGTATGTGCAACGATAGACATTTTAGAGTACGTCGAAGAGGTAATGGTAGGTGTTATACCTATGGTCAGGACAGGGGCGTAATTCTCAAGGACAAAGAGTTCACGCCAACATAGTTAGAAGAAGACAGCAAGCCCAGGAACGTGTTAACCACATATCACTGCAAGATGGTAATATTACACCCTCGGGAATTATTACTTACTTATCGATACGACAGTGAGTTATCAGTATTGCGGGCTGCAAACCGCAATATTAGTAACTTATTTGTTGGCATTGTTAAGCAATTAACAGATAAGTCATTCGATGCTACTATGGTGTTTTTCATGGTACCCAATGGTGGTGGAAGATATAGTTATATTAGCGAATCTTACTCCGTTAGATATGGTGGACTTCGATGCTATTCTAGATACAGATTGGCCACGGTATGATCGCACTGATATCGATTACTACGGGAATCAGTTACTTTCCATCGACGTAGATTACCAGAGGTTACTTGGATTGGTGAGTATAGTGGAGTGAGGCATGGGGTCATTTCAGCGGTGAAAACCAAAAAGTTATTTGAGAAGGTTGTTACGAGTACTTGACTTATGTAAGTACTAAAAGATATACGTTGAGGGGTCAGACATTTTCTGACGTTTTTCTTGATGATTTACCTGGATTGCCGCCAGGTCACGATGTAGATGACGGGATTTTAAACCGCACAAATTTAACCCTCTTTTTGACAATTGTAGTATAGGTGTAAGTAGGGTATCGTTCTAGGCCGGGGATTAGGAGGGATTGCTAATCTACTCTAAATTAATTTAAAAATATTAAACAAGACTCAAAAACACAAAACTAGAATAAAAACTCTAATAATTCAAAACACACTAAAATGACTCAAAATAATGAAAACAATTTAAATAGACACTAGGAAATTAAAATGGACGGAAATTGAATTAAAAGATTAAAAATAATAAAAACTAACCAAATAATATAATATAATAATGGGGGGTTTGGTTTTGAAGAAACGTAAATTAAACTTAAATAAATTACAGAATTGACAAAAACATAAAATAAAAGTGAACAGATGGGCGACGGATTGGCTAGAGGGTTTTTCTCCACACAAGACACATATGCAATCTAAATTGACCTTCAGTTGTTCTTTCAATAAATTGTAAATCTCAATACTCCAGATTAATTAGGTACGCTTAAATTAACCTTCAGATTTTCCTTAAGTTATTGAATTGGATGAACAGCATACAACAACTCAAATTATTCCCCAAAAGTTCCCTACGTGAAAAGCACAATAGAGATACAATTAAAGATCATTATGTTCTATGAAAATCATAAGTGTTGACATGGCATTCGTAACTATGAACAGCATGATACGTTTGCCAGGAATTTACTTAACGCGATTGTGACTAGCAACCTTCACTACTCATGAATATAAGTTCATAACGATTAGGTGAAATTCACTTATATTCTAGCATCAAATTCATGCATGTAAATTAAGTATGCATTCTTAATCGACAAACGTAAATAAGTTATTAATCAAGCAGTTAAGCAAATTAAATCACAACTGAAGGTATCAATTCAAATTACAAATATATCCATGGCTTTGAATTATCCTCTAGCCAAAACAAATTAATTACACATTATTTATAAATTAAAAACAGAAATAAAATCAGAGTTTGGAGAGATTAAACCAAAATGGGAGAGTGCTAAGATTTGTTTTCAGTCTGCACCGTGAGCAACAGAAGGGCAGCGCCCTTCGTTTTTCTTCAAACCGTGCCCTGACTATGCAGCGTCTGCTGCTTCAACTCCCTCACTCTCGTCTATTGGCTCAATGGTGTCGCTGCCTTTGAACAGCCTTGCTGGCAGCCTCGCTGCCTCCTCAATTGTGCCGCCAGGAAGCCCCCAGTCCTGAGGCTCACCGACTGCCCCAGCGAGCTGCTTCCCGTGCTTCCAACCCGAGCTGACTCCAAGGCTCGCTATCTTCGAGGATGGCAGCTTTGCTTCTTTCTTTGGCTGCGTGCGCAGCCCTCCAATTTTTTCCCCCAATTGGGCCGCTTCTTCTACTCCTCCTTGCTCCTTGTTCTTTATATTTTTCTTTTTCTTGCTGCCTCTGGCAGCTTATTTCTGTCCGTCCCCTCGAATGCTCCCCATTATTCTCTCTCGGTCCTCTCCTTTTAATCCCTTCAGGTTTCTTCTTTTTTTATTTCTTGCGGTGGACTCCCCCTTATCTCAAGGCCCCCCGAGGCCTAGTGCTCTCATCATGACTTCCCACCGAGCTTGTGCTTGTGACTTTCATAATTTTTTCTGCTTTTGACCACATGTAATCACACACACAACATATTATATATATAAAATATATATATATAAATATATATATATAAATATATAAATATATTATTTTCCAAATAATACGTTCTAATCAACAAGCAAGATAGTTTAGACGAAATTATTACTTAACACTTCACTTATTCTATTTTTATTTTCTTTGCTAGATAAATTCTTAAAACACAAAATCAACGTAAATAGCTCAAAATATAACGAACTAACTAAGAAAAGACGAGTGAATTTGATATAAAAATATATATAAATAAGATCCGATCAAATACCCCCACACTTAGCTTTTGCTAGTCCTCGAGCAAAACAAAGAAAACATGAAAAAATAATAACATGAAAAACATTAGCTTCCCCCTATGTGACCCTCATAGAATTTCATTCGAAAACGCAAATCATCAAGAACCATAGCTAGCACCAAAAAGCTAATTCAAGTTCATCTTCCTTATTCAAATATTAGCAGTAATCTTTAAATCATCCTTGAAGTGTAGTGTGTGAGATAGTCATGTTAATGCAATTTCAAGTTTTTATTTTTTAAAATCATCATATGCAAACCAGCAACCTTCTCACGGGGTATGCATGATGTGAGAATTACTTAACACACAAATTAAACCCTCTTTTTGACAGATGTAGTATAGATGTAAGTAGGGTATCGTTCTAGGCCGGGGATTAGGAGGGCTTGCTAAAACCTCTAAAATAAATTAAAAACGTAAAAACAAAGTTTAAAACACTAAACTAAAATAAAAACACTTAACTAGAATAACTCAAAATAAAACTAACAAATAAACTAAAACAAATTAAAAGACTCAAAACAACTCAAGACTCTAGAAAATACAAACTAAGCTAAAAACTCGAAACACACTAAAAATGACTCAAAATAATGAAAACAATTTAAAATAAAAACTAGGAAATTAATTGGACGGAAATTAAATTAAAAGATTAAAAATAATAAAAATTAACTAAATAATAATATTATAATAATGGGGGGGATTGGTTTGGTTTTTACGAAGTAAATTAAACCTAAATAAATTACAGAATTGACAAAAACATAAAATTAAAAGTGAACAGATAGACGACGGATTGGCTAGAGGGTTTTTCTCCACACATGACACATAAGCAACCTAAATTGATTTTCAGTTGTTCTTTCAATAAATTGTAAATTTCAATACTCCAGATTAACCGTGAACAGCACTTTTTTAATCTTCAAGTTTTCCTTATGTTATTAAATTGGATGAACAGCATACAACAATTTAACACATTCTCTAAAAGTCCCCTACGTGAAAAGCACAATAGAGATACAATCAAAGATCATTAAACTTTGTGAAAACTATAAATACTGACGAGGCATTCGTAACTATGAAAAGCATGATACTCCTGCCAAGAATTTACTTAACGCGATTGTGACTAGCAACCTCCACTACTCACGAATATAAGTTCATAACGATTAGGTGAAATTCACTTATATTCTAGCATCAAATTCATGCATGTAAATTAAGTATGCATTCTTAATCGACAAACATAAATAAGTTATTAATCAAGCAGTTAAGCAAATTAAATCACAACTCAGAAATCACAACTGAAATTACCAATTCAAATCACAAATATATTCATGGCTTTGAATTAACCTCTAGCCAAACAAAAATTTAAGTACACATGTTTAACATAATTTAAAGCAAATTAAATTAAACATGTAAATAAAAATAAGAAGAATAAACCCAAATTAGGAGAGAGAGAGAGCTCTCTGAGCTCCTGTGCTTCCGTGTCCACCGTCACTGCGTCAAGCTCCACCTGCGCCAGCAGCCTTCTCTCCCGTGGAACTCCAGCTGCCTCGCCTGGCAGCTTAGCAGCCACCGACTCTACAACCTTGCTGCCCAGAAGACTCCCGTGGAACCGAGAGCCTCCCAGCTCTCCTCGTATCCTCTGGCGGCTGCGCGAAGCCACTTCGCTGGCAGCTCACGCTGCTTGGTTCTCTCCCCCGCAGCCTTCTCTGGCTGCTGCCTGTTTTTCTGATTGTCAAGCAGCCTTTGCGCTGCTCTGTTTTTTTATTTTTATTTTTATTTTCTGGTTCTTCGCTGCCTCTGGCAGCTTCGTTTCTCCCCCAAGTGCCCCTTAAACTCTCTCTCGGATCTCCCCTTTATTCAAAGCCCGAGCTGTTTTCTATTCTGGCCTCATTATTCTACCCCAAAGTTCTCCTTCATGATTAATCAAAATGGCCTGCTGTCCTCCACCAAATGCTTTCAGCCTTCATCATTTCAGTTCAACAAAGGGCAGATGCCCTCCATCATTTTCTCCACCGAAAGGGCAGCCCCACTTGTATATTAATTTCTGTTTATTTTTAAGTTACAAAAATCAAATAAGTGACCAAGGTAAAAATAACAAATTTATTACTTAAAATTTTACTAGTGCTATTTTTATTTTCTTAGCTAGATAAATTCTACAAAACACAAAAACAAAGTAAATAGCTCAAAATATGATGAATTAACTAAGAAAAGATAAGTGAATTTGGTATAACAATATGTATAAATATGATCCGATCAATGCACTCAGTCACACATGTGTTTAGTTTTAATGTGTTTCGCTCAAAGAAACAAATGTGAAAGTTCTACCATAAGCTTGCATAAAGATCACTTCTCCACAATCATAATTGCAAAACTTAAATCAAGAGGACTTTTATTGGATGTAATGAGGCTTAGGGATAGGGTTATTGAAACGAAAGAATAGGAAAACACAAGTTCCAAGCTACATCGCAAGCGATTCTTTTGTTGAGATTTATAAAAACTCAAGCTCTCCAACGATTCTTTTAACACTTCCAACCACATCCTTAAACTAAAACTTTAAAAACTTTTTATTTTCTTTGAATACAATCTTTCTTTTTCTTTTTCTTTTCTTCTCTTTTCTCTTTTTTTTTTTTTAAAGAATAAATACAAACATGAAAAACCCCCACACTTATTCTTTTGCCAAACCTTCCAAGTACTTCACAAAAATTTCTTACAAGACAATCTCAAATTGCTCGCTTGGAAAGGATAAGGAAACATGTTTGAGGTATAAGGGTAGACATATCTGGTGATACGAAATAAAAGGCTCAACATATACGGCTCAAATTGGCAATCTAATGATATCATTTTTTTTCTTTGGGAAATATGGTTATTTGGGCCATGGTGGTGAACCTAATGCCTCTATCATTTTCAAGTTCATGCAATCAATGACAAATATTTCGAAAGATCGTTACGCAAGTTCTAGAGATGTATCTCACATAAGTTCATCACACATGAAAGAATAGGAGTGTATGAAAAATGCACACACTTTCAATAGGCTCAAAACCTCACATAGGATGTATACTGTCACTAAATTCACATATGAAGCTTTAAATCATGCTTTAGTTTCACATCAACAAGGCTATGTGCATTTGGTTTTTCAAAGATGATCAAACATGTACAATACTAACAAGAGAACAAGGAATTTCATAAAACACATGTTAACTAAGTTCTTGATAATCATGGTTCAAATTTCATCCAGTTATATCATTGGGTCGGGAAACTAATAAAAATCTAATTTAAAACCATAAGGAAAACAAGACAATATTTTTGGAGTTTTTAAATTTTTCGAGAAAAATTAAATAAAACACAAAACTCCGAAAAAAATTAAGTAAAACACAAAGCTAATTAAGAAAACAAAAAGCAATAACATGGAAACAAATAAAACCAGTTCAAAGTCGAAGGTACAAAAATTTTCAATTTGATCATTTTTTTATACTTGATACCCCCACACTTAAACTAGACATTGTCCCCAATGTCATAAAACAAAAATATGCAAATAAAAATAAAATGAAAAAATAATACGAAACAAAATAAAGAAAAGGGACTGAAAACTTCTCTAATTTGCAGAAAACCAAGCGATGACCCCCAAGCGTAAATTTTGCAATCAACTTCAAGGGAGAAAATAACCAAACGTTCCTGCAAAGAAAAGAAATAAATCAGTTAAGCACGCAAGAAAATATAGAAAATGCAAACGAAAATTGAAAATGAAAATAAAAGATAACGAAAAGAACTAATAGGTGGTCATTGGTCATGACTGTTGATTTTCCACAGCTTTCATCTTGAACTGGATGGGCCTCCTTCTGGCAAGTGCTCCTCAGCTTAGTTGAGGATGAATCAGCACGTTGTCTCCACATGCTTCAAGTAGTCCGGTCTCCACGCAGGTGTGGCATCTTCTTGAACTCTTGGATCAACCCAGACTCATCTGCTCTTCGAAGTAACTCAGACTCCTCCTGCTTCGTCTGTGAGGTACTTTTGTTTTTAAAGAAGTACCTCTCCACAGGTTTATTTTTGAAGTGGGCTAGGATGGGTCTGAGATGAGTACTCGAGAGCAAGACTAGGTAAGCAATCAGGATCTCACTTTCTCCACGTTCCTCAGATGAAGGTGAGGAGAAAGCATGATATGAGATACTTTTGCTTTTAACCTTTTTGATATGAAATACTTTTGCTCTGGAAGGTTTGTTTTCTGGGGTGATCCAAGGGATGAAGAACACTGAGTAACTCGAAAGCTTTCTTTGGGAAGACATTATCGGAGATGAAAAGAGGTTGAGAGGTTGAGAGGGTGTGAAGGTGTGCCTTTGATGTGGAAGGCGAAGGTCGAGACTTATAGAAATTTTTCTTCCTCAACCGAAACTA
The DNA here is from genome assembly GCA_963580275.1 of Crataegus laevigata. Lineage (NCBI taxonomy): Eukaryota > Viridiplantae > Streptophyta > Magnoliopsida > Rosales > Rosaceae > Crataegus > Crataegus laevigata. The sequence goes on from OY756954.1 coordinate 11,342,750, forward strand.
TTCCCTCACTATTTGTCGGCAGCCGGTGGATGGATGAACAGTACCCGTTACGCGTTTTCTGACAAAGCGTCCGTAATTTCCGCAAGGCTGACGGTGCATGCGACGAGTGATGACACGTCTGGACAAATGATGATCTTTTGAAAACCGGGGTTCAAATCCGGGTTCGGCTCGTGGTTTTCGCAAAGCTCCAAGCCGCATGTGACGAGTGACGACACGTCCGGACAATTTGATCGCCTCGTGATTCCTGAGTCACGCCCAACTTTTGATAAAGGATTCCGGCTTTTGAGAAAGGTGTCTGGCTCTTTCGATTTGCGCGATGACGCGTCTTCAACCTCTGAGGAGCGCCTCTTTGATTTGCTTCTTTTTATAGAGGCGCTAATTCTTCTCCACCTCACACTTGAACTCCCTCCTGTAAACACTCTCTTCTGCACTTCTGCAATCTTACTCATTCCGCTCTCTTCTTCCGCTTCAGCAATCTTAATCTTTCCGAACTATTTTCTTCCTCAATCCCCTCTAAAAATGTCTTGCCCTTCCGACCGTCGCCTTAACTTGAATGTCGGGGAAGACGATGACTCGTCTTCTCCGAACAACATTTGGAATCCATCCTTCATATCCCCCAATGGTCTTCTTACAGTCGGGGACACAATGATGAGGAATGAAATCACCGCTACGGTGATTGCCAGAAATCTGCTCACTCCAAGGGACAATAGGATGCTATCCAGGCAGTCGGACGAGCTGGCCGTTCAGGAATCTCTGGCCCTCAGCGTCCAAAGTGCAGGCTCAGTTTCAAACATGGGCCAGTGCCTGCTTGCAAGATCTCATCAGGTGGAGTCGCTGATGGCGGAGGTGGCCAGTCTTCGGCAGGAGGTCAGAGGACTCAGGCACGAGAACAAGGAGTTGCACATGCTTGCAACTAGTTACTCGACCAGCATGAAGAGGAAGCTGGACTAGCTGCAAGAGTCGGACGGTCGGATCCAGAGTGATCATGAAAGGTTCATGGCGCTACTCCCGAGGTTTATGTTGCCTTCGTCCTCTGGAGTAGCACCAAGTGTTCCGGCTCCGGAGATTCCAACTCTGGCTCTTCGTCTTCCCAGAGCTCCGTCGACCTCTGGGGCGCCACCTGACCAATGACCAATGATTGCTATTAGTTTTTCGCATTATTGTAAAAAAAAAAAAAATTATGCTTTTAAGTTTATTTAAATATATATATATATATATAAATATTACTAATATTATTATTATTATTATTATTTTATTTTAAGCAAAATAAAATATGTAAATCAAAAAATGTAAATTAATGTAAAAAGACTTTATTTATCCGTACGTAAAATAAATAAGGCCCTTAATTTATTTAAACACAAACTAAATAAAAATCAACCAAATAAAACAACTAACTAAACAAAACAAAAATGAAAGTAAAGGCAATAAAAAGAAGGGTTAAGAAATGCAAATCTGGTTGCTTAGGTTGCCTCCCAAGAAGCGCTTGATTTAACGTCTTTAGCCGGACGAATCTTTCCATTAACCTCCCATCGGCTCCAAAGCATGAAATTTATCTTTCAATGGGAGATGATACTTGAAATGATTTGGCAGTGGTTTAAATTCTCGGGTGGATGCCTGAATCATTAAAATCAGAAATATGTTAGTATAAAATAAAAATAAAATTGGAGAAGATGGTTTACTTTCTTTCTCCGACTTAAACTCAATTACAAACACTACGCCTTTGGACATTTTCGGGATTTTGAACTTGGCCAGGTTTACTATGATGGTTGTGGCCTGTCCCGTGTCATCAAACTCAATTTCATGGGCCTTTGTTGTCTGCACAGCCTCTTTGATGAATTCTTCATATTGCCCAACCACTTCGATATCTTGAACCATTTTTCTTGGTGCACAAGGTTCTTTGAACGTTTCAACCTCATCGGGAATTTGTTTTGGTGCACCAAGAATTTGGATATCTCTTTGCATCTCTGGAAGAACTTCCACAATGCCATTTTCACTCTCTTCGATATTTGGAATAAAAAATCTGCAAGGAAAAGGGACATTTAGTGGAATAATGTTCGAATGAATTTCATTTGGAACAACATTACCAGAGTTGGAAAACATAGGGACTTGAGGGGTTTGAGACAATAATTCTTCTAAACTGCCCAGGTCGTCCTCCTCATCTTCCTCTTGCAGCGGCAATTCATCCAAGTTCGGGCTGTGATTGGATGGTTCTGGAACAGCCTCATCCTCCACATCACCTTCCAAAGTGATGGCTTCATCGAAATCAACTTCTCCCATTGAATTTGCAAATGTGGAGTTGGAGAATTCACTTTGATCTGGAATCTGTGCCATGATCTCCATAATCTGCCCAACTTGCCTCTCCAATTCATCCACCTTGTTGGTCCGGTCTTGCATCTCCTGGTTTTGATTTTCTACTCCCTGATTCAAAGAGCTGAGTAACTTATTAAATGCATCATTATCCAGAGATGTACCTGAATCGAATTCGGCAAATTGTTGTGGTGGTTGTGATGGTTCATATGGCCACTGATAGAACTCTTCCGATGACGGCAATTGTTCTTCTTTTTGTGAGCCCTGCGTCAAAGAAATTAGTCCCTCAAGAATTTCATTATAATTCACAGGCATACTTGAATTCGATTGGAATTGTTGTGGGGGATGCTGTGGTGGCTGCATAGGTCTTGAATAGAACTCGTCTTGCTGCCAATATCCACCTTGTTGAAAATGTTGAGGTTCATCCCACATTTGATTTGAATAATCCCTCCAATTCGAATTGCAAGCGTTGGAATACATATTGCCCCTTGATTGGCTATGACCTTGATATCCCCAAACATCTTCATTTTCAGAAAATTGAGGATATTGATGAGTTTGATATCCTTGCCCATAAGGCACATCAAGTGTAGGGACACTTGGCATTGTGGTCCGTTCGGCATACTGCGACAATTGAGAAGTAAGATTTGCCAATTGAGCTTGAATACTAGCAAAATCCATGTCTTACTTCTCTAGTACCTAAAATTAAAGAAAGAAAAATAAATCAAATATCAAAAGTAAAATACATAAACACAAATATAAAAATAAACACAAATATAAAAATAAAGGGATTAGCAAAGTTGCTAATCCCCGGCAACGGCGCCAAAAATTTGACGGGATTTTAAACCGCACAAATTTAACCCTCTTTTTGACAATTGTAGTATAGGTGTAAGTAGGGTATCGTTCTAGGCCGGGGATTAGGAGGGATTGCTAATCTACTCTAAATTAATTTAAAAATATTAAACAAGACTCAAAAACACAAAACTAGAATAAAAACTCTAATAATTCAAAACACACTAAAATGACTCAAAATAATGAAAACAATTTAAATAGACACTAGGAAATTAAAATGGACGGAAATTGAATTAAAAGATTAAAAATAATAAAAACTAACCAAATAATATAATATAATAATGGGGGGTTTGGTTTTGAAGAAACGTAAATTAAACTTAAATAAATTACAGAATTGACAAAAACATAAAATAAAAGTGAACAGATGGGCGACGGATTGGCTAGAGGGTTTTTCTCCACACAAGACACATATGCAATCTAAATTGACCTTCAGTTGTTCTTTCAATAAATTGTAAATCTCAATACTCCAGATTAATTAGGTACGCTTAAATTAACCTTCAGATTTTCCTTAAGTTATTGAATTGGATGAACAGCATACAACAACTCAAATTATTCCCCAAAAGTTCCCTACGTGAAAAGCACAATAGAGATACAATTAAAGATCATTATGTTCTATGAAAATCATAAGTGTTGACATGGCATTCGTAACTATGAACAGCATGATACGTTTGCCAGGAATTTACTTAACGCGATTGTGACTAGCAACCTTCACTACTCATGAATATAAGTTCATAACGATTAGGTGAAATTCACTTATATTCTAGCATCAAATTCATGCATGTAAATTAAGTATGCATTCTTAATCGACAAACGTAAATAAGTTATTAATCAAGCAGTTAAGCAAATTAAATCACAACTGAAGGTATCAATTCAAATTACAAATATATCCATGGCTTTGAATTATCCTCTAGCCAAAACAAATTAATTACACATTATTTATAAATTAAAAACAGAAATAAAATCAGAGTTTGGAGAGATTAAACCAAAATGGGAGAGTGCTAAGATTTGTTTTCAGTCTGCACCGTGAGCAACAGAAGGGCAGCGCCCTTCGTTTTTCTTCAAACCGTGCCCTGACTATGCAGCGTCTGCTGCTTCAACTCCCTCACTCTCGTCTATTGGCTCAATGGTGTCGCTGCCTTTGAACAGCCTTGCTGGCAGCCTCGCAGCCTCCTCAATTGTGCCGCCAGGAAGCCCCCAGTCCTGAGGCTCACCGACTGCCCCAGCCAGCTGCTTCCCGTGCTTCCAACCCGAGCTGACTCCAAGGCTCGCTATCTTCGAGGATGGCAGCTTTGCTTCTTTCTTTGGCTGCGTGCGCAGCCCTCCAATTTTTTCCCCCAATTGGGCCGCTTCTTCTACTCCTCCTTGCTCCTTGTTCTTTATATTTTTCTTTTTCTTGCTGCCTCTGGCAGCTTATTTCTGTCCGTCCCCTCGAATGCTCCCCATTATTCTCTCTCGGTCCTCTCCTTTTAATCCCTTCAGGTTTCTTCTTTTTTTATTTCTTGCGGTGGACTCCCCCTTATCTCAAGGCCCCCCGAGGCCTAGTGCTCTCATCATGACTTCCCACCGAGCATGTGCTTGTGACTTTCATAATTTTTTCTGCTTTTGACCACATGTAATCACACACACAACATATTATATATATAAAATATATATATATATATATATATATATATATAAATATATAAATATCTTATTTTCTAAATAATACGTTCTAATCAACAAGCAAGATAGTTTAGACGAAATTATTACTTAACACTTCACTTATTCTATTTTTATTTTCTTTGCTAGATAAATTCTTAAAACACAAAATCAACGTAAATAGCTCAAAATATAACGAACTAACTAAGAAAAGACGAGTGAATTTGATATAAAAATATATATAAATAAGATCCGATCAGTAGAGTTCACCCTTCATTGTTACCAGGTCCTAATCATATTTCTTTAACTCTTTATCGTATGGCTTCTGACGAGTTAAGAAGATTGAAGACTTAGTTACAGGAATTGGTTGATAAAGATTTCATTTAACTTAGTACATCGTCTTGGAAAGCCGGTTTTGTTGTAAAGAAGAAGAGGGGATTGTAAGGTTATGCATTGATTATAAGAAGTCGAATAGGGCAACGATTGAGCACTGCTATTCGTTGCCATATATTGATGAACGATTGATCGACCTAGAGGTGCCTGTGTGTATTCCAAGATTGACTTGAAGTATGGTTATTACCAATCGAAGATTAGCAGTGAAGATGTCCCTAAAACCGTTTTAGGACTTGTTATGGTCACTATGAGTTCTTGTGATGCTATTTGGATTGACGAATACACCAATAGTTTTCATGGGGTTGATGAATAAGGTATTTCAGTAGTATTTGGATATATTCTTCATTGTCTTCATTGATGACATTTTGGTGTATTCTAAGTCAAAAGAAGATCATGTTCGACGTCTTTCTTTGGCATTGAAGAAGCTAAGGGAACACAAATTATATGATAAGTTCAGTAAGTGCCAGTTCTGGCTAAGTCAAGTTGCATTCTTGTGGCACGTTGTTTCAGCTTAAGGTATTCAGGTAGACCCTCATATGATAGCAGCAATGGAGAATTGGGAACAGCCGCGAATCGTCACTGACATGTAGAGTTTTCTTGATTTAGCAGGTTCTTATCGACGATTTGTTAAGGATTTCTCGATTATGGCTTTACCACTAACGAGATTAACCAGGAAGGAAGTTTAGTTCGAGTGGGATGATAATTGTGAGCAGAGTTTCCGGCAGTTGGAGTATTATCTCCCTCATGCTCCTGTTTTATCTCTTCCTAATGACGATGGTAACTTTGAGATATACAGTGATGTTTCGTTGAATGGCCTAGGATGTGTTTTGATGCAGCATGGTAGGGAATTGCTTACGCTTCACGCCAGTTAAACCTCACTAGATGAATTGCCCTACGCATGATTTAGAGTTGGCAGCTGATGCGAGAATTAACTCGACACAAATTAAACCCTCTTTTGTCAATCGTAGTATAGGTATAAGTAGGGTATCGTTCTGGACCGGGGATTAGGAGGGATTGCTAATCACTCTAAAATTAAATTAAAAACGTAAAAACAAAATTTAAAATACTAAACTAAAATAAAAACACTTAACTAGAAAAACTTAAAATAGAACTAACAAATAAACTAAAATAAATCAAAAGACTTAAAAATACAAAACTAGGCTAAAAATTCGAAACACACTTAAAATGACTCAAAATAATAAAAACAATTTAAAATAAAAACTAGGAATTGAAATGAAAAGAAATTAAAATTAAAAGATTACAAATAATAAAAAGTAACTAAATAATAATATTATAATAATGGGGGGATTGATTTTTGACGAAACGGAAACTAAACTTAAATAAATTACAAAATTGACAAAAACATAAAATAAAGGTGAACGGATAGATAACGGATTGGCTAGAGGGTTTTTCTCCACACATGACACATAAGCAACCTAAATTGATTTTCAGTTGTTCTTTCAATAAGTTGTAAATTTCAACGCCCCAAATTAACCGTGAATTGCACTAGTTAACTTTCAGATTTTCCTTATGTTTTTGAATTGGATGATTGCATACGACAACCCAAAACATTCCCCACAAGTTCCCTACATGAATTGCATAATAGAGATACAAGCGAGAATCATTAAGTTCTATGAAAATCATAAGCATTGACGAGGCACTTATTACTATGAATTGCATGAAACTTATGCCAAGAATTCACTTAACGCGATTGTGACTAGCAACCTTCACTACTCATGAATATAAGTTTATAACGATTAGGTGAAATTCACTTATATTCTAGCATCAAATTCATGCATGTAAATTAAGTATGCATTCTTAATCGACAAACATAAATAAGTTATTAATCAAACAGTTAAGCAAATTAAATCACAACTCAGAAATCACAACTGAATTTACCAATTCAAATTACAAATATATCCATGGTTTCGAATTATCCTCTAGCCAAACAAATTTAACTACACATGATTATAAATTTAAAAACAGAAATTAAAAATAAGTTTGGAGGATTAAACCGAGAGAGAGTTTTCTGTGCTTGCTGCCCACCAATTGGCCGCGCCTTTTCTGATTTCAGTCTCCTGGTTCTCTGACCTCAGCACCTCCCCCGAGAGCTGCCCAGCTGATTGGCACGTTGTGCTTCTTTCTTTCTGGTCACTTGGCAAGGCAGCCTTCTCTCCTCTGCTGCCCGAGTCTTCTTGCTGCCCGTGATGCCCCGAGGCGCCTCTCGCAGGCTTTGTCCCCAGGCGCCTGTTGCGCTTATGCCGCTCTTTTTCTCTCGCTGGTCTTTTTGCCAATGGCAGCTCCCTCCCCTTTAAAATGGCAGTTTATCTCCCTTATTCTCACCTACCCGTGCCCAAAGCAGCTTCCCCTTATTATAATCTTTCCATCATTCCTCACTGACCTTTCCACCGAGGCTTCTCTCCTTTTTCAAGACCAAGAGGCAACGCCTCTTTTCTTTTATTTTTCTCCTGATTGCCTTCCACTTGCAGCACCGACTGCATTCCTTATTCTTTTTCTTTTGTGCTTGCCAGCACATGTTGCCTTCCACCGAGTTCCCTATCATCACATTATATTATATTTATAAATATAAATATATATATATATATATATATATAAATATAAATATATATATATATATATATAAATTATTTTCCAAATGATAAATTCTAATAAACAAGCAAAATAGTTTAAACGAATTAATTACTTAACACTTTACTTATTCTATTTTTATTTTCTTAGCTAGATAAATTCATATAAAACACAAAAACAACGTAAATAGCTCAAAATATAACGAACTAACTAAGAAAAGGCGAGTGAATTAGATATAAAAATATATATAAATATGATCCGATCAAATACCCCCACACTTAGCTTTTGCTAGTCCTCGAGCAAAACAAAGAAAACCAGAAAAAGTAATAACATGAAAAAAACATTAGCTTCCCCTTATTTGACCCTCATAGAATTTCATTCGAGAACATAAATCAGCAAGAACCATAGCTAGCACCAAACAAACTAATCCAAGTTCATTTTCCTTATTCAAGTATTAGCAGTAATCTTTAAATCATCCTTGAAGTGTAGTGTGTGAGATAGCCATGCCAATGCAATTTCAAGTTTTTATTTTCAAAATCATCATATGCAAACTAGCACCCTTCTCACGGGATATGCACTCAATCACACATGTGTTTAGTTTTAATGTGTTTCGCTCAAAGAAACAAATGTGAAAGATCTACTATAAGCTTGCATAAAGATCACTTCTCCACAGTCATAATTGCAAAACTTAAATCAAGAGGACTTTTATTGGATGTAATGAGGCTTAGGGATAGGGCTATTGAAACGAAAGAATAGGAAAACACAAGTTCCAAGCTACATCGCAAGCGATTCTTTTGTTGAGATTTATAAGAACTTAAGCTCTCCAACGATTCTTTTAACATCTCCAATCACACCCTCAAACTGAAACTTTAAACTTTTTATTTTATTTTCTTTGAATACAATCTTTCTTTTCTTTTTCTTTTCTTCTCTTTTCTCATTTTTTTTTTTTTTAATACAAACATGAAAAACCCCCACACTTATTCTTTTGCCAAACTCATTCCAAGTACTTCATAAACATTTCTCAAAAGATAGTCTCAAATTGCTAGCTTGGAAAGGGTAAGGAAACATGTTTTGAGGTATAAGGGTAGACATATCTGGTGATAAGAAATAAAAGGCTCAACATAAACGGCTCAAATAGGCAATCTAATGATATAATTTTTTTTTTCTTTGGGAAATATGGTTATTTGGGCCATGGTGGTGAACCTAATGCCTCTATCATTTTCAAGTTCATGCAATCAATGACAAATATTTCGAAAGATCGTTACGCAAGTTCTAGAGATGCATCTCACATAAGTTCATCACACATGAAAGAATAGGAGTGTATGAAAAATGCACACACTTTCAATAGGCTCAAAAACTCACATGGGATGTATATGGTCACTAAATTCACATATGAAGCTTTAATTCATGCTTTAGTTTCACATCAACAAGGCTATGTGCATTTGGTTTTTCAAGAATGATCAAACATGTACAAACTAACAAGAGAATTAGGAATTTCACATAACACATGTTAACTAAGTTCTTGATAATCATGGTTCAAATTTCATCCAGTTATATCATTGGGTCGGGAAACTAATAAAAATCTAATTTAAAACCATAAGGAAAACAAGACAATATTTTTGGATTTTTTTTTAAATTTTTTTCGAAAAAATTAAATAAAACAAAACTAATTAAGAAAACAACAACAACAACATGGAAACAAATGAAACCAGTTCAAAGTCGAAGGTACAAAAAATTTTCAATTTGGTCATTTTTTATCTTGATACCCCCACACTTAAACTAGACATTGTCCCCAATGTCAGAAAACAATAAAATGCAAATAAAAATAAAATAAAAAAAATAATACGAAACAAAATAAAGCAAAGGGACTGAAAACTTCTCTAATTTGCAGAAAACCAAGCGAGGACCCCCAAGCGTAAATTTTGCAATCAACTTCAAGGGAGGAATTAACCAACGTTCCTGCAAAGAAAAGAAATAAATCAGTTAAGCACGCAAGAAAATATAGAAAAATGCAAACGAAAAATAAAAATTGAAAATAAAAGATAATGAAAAGAACTAATAGGTGGTCATTGGTCATGACTGTTGATTTTCCACAGCTTTCATCTTGAACTGGATGGGCCTCCTTCTTGCAAGTGCTCCTCAGCTTAGTTGAGGATGAATCAGCACGTGTCTCCACATGCTTCAAGTAGTCCGGTCTCCACGCAGGTGTGGCATCTTCTTGAACTCTTGGATCAACCCAGACTCATCTGCTCTTGGGTACACCTCAGACTCCTCCTGCTTCGTCTGTGAAGTACTTTTGTTTTTGAAGAAGTACCTCAACACAGGTTTATTTTTGAAGTGGGTTGGGAGGGGTCTGAGATAAGTACTCGAGAGCAAGACTAGGTAAGCAATCAGGATCTCACTTTCTCCATGTTCTTCAGATGAAAGTGGGGAGAAAGCGTAATATGAGATACTTTTGCTTTTAACCTTTTTAATATGAAATACTTTTGCTCTGGAAGGTTTGTTTTCTGGGGTGATCCAAGGGATGAAGAACACTGAATAACTCGAAAGCTTTCTTTGGGAAGACATTATCGGAGATGAAGAGAGGTTGAGAGGTTTAGAGGTGGAGAGGGTGTGAAGTTGAGAGGTTGAGAGGGTGTGAAGGTGTGCCTTTGATGTGGAAGGCGAAGGTCGACTTTATAGAAATTTTCCTTCACAACCGGAACTGTTCCCTCACTATTTGTCGGCAGCCGGTGGATGGATGAACAGTGCCCGTTACGCGCTTTCTAACAACGCGTCCGTAATTTCCGCGAAGCTGACTGCGCATACGACGAGTGACGACAAATTGGAATGATGATCTTTTGAAAACCGGGGTTCAAAACCGGGTGCGGCTCGTGGTTTTCGCAACGCTCCACGCTGCACGTCATGAGTGACGACACATCCGGACAAACCGACCCACGTGATTGCTGAGTCAAGCCCAGCTTTTGAGAAAGGAAACGGCTCTTTTGAGAAAGGAGCGTCGAGCTTTTCCGAATTGCGTGAGGACGCGTCTTCAACCTCAGAGGAGCGCCTCTCTTTGATTTGCTTCTTTTTATAGAGGCGCTAATTCTGCTTCACATCACACTTGAACTCCCTTCCTCAAATACTCTCCTCTGTAAACACTCTCTTCTGCACTTCTTAATCTTTCCGATCTCTTTTCTTCCTCAACCCCCTCTAACAATGTCTTGCCCTTCCGACCGTCGCCTAAACTTGAATGTCGGGGAAGACGATGACTCGTCTTCTCCGAACAACATTTGGAATCCATCCTTCCTATCCCCCAATAGTCCTCTTACAGTCGGGGACACAATGATGAGGAACGATATAACCGCAACGGTGGTTGCAAGAAACCTTCTTACTCCCAGAGATACTAGGTTGCTGTCTATGCGGTCAGACGAGCTGGCTGTTCAGGACTCACTGGCTCTCAGTGTCCAGTGTGCAGGCTCAGTTTCAAACATGGGTCAGCGCCTGCTTGCAAGATCTCGTCAGGTGGAGTCGCTAATGGCGGAGGTGGTCAGTCTTCGGCAAGAAGTCAGAGGACTCAGGCACGAGAACAAGGAGTTGCACATGCTTGCAACTAGTTACTCGACCAGCATGAAGAGGAAGCTGGACCAGCTGCAGGAGTCGGACGGTCGGATTCAGAGCGATCATGATAGGTTCATGGCGCTACTCCCGCGATTTATGTTGCCTTCGTCCTCTGGAGCAGCACCAAGCGTTCCGGCTCCGGAGATTCCAACTCTGGCTCTTCGTCTTCCCGGAGCTCCGTCAACCTCTGAGGCGCCACCTAACCAAAACCAATGATTGCTATTAGTTTTTCGTATTATTGTAATTTTTTTTTATGCTTTTAATGTTTATTTAACTAAATATATATATATATATATATTACTAATATTATTATTAATTTTTTTTTTTTAGGTTTATTTTAAGCAAGGTAAAATATGTAATGTAAAATAAGTAAATTAATGCAAAAAGACTTTATTTACTCGCACTTAAAATAAACAAGGCCCTAAATTTATTTAATCTCAAACTAAATAAAAATCAACCAAATAACACAACTAACTAAGCGAAACAAAATGAAAGTAAAAGCAATAAAGAAGAAGGTTAAGAAATGCAAATCTGGTTGCTTGGGTTGCCTCCCAAGAAGCGCTTGCTTTAACGTCTTTAGCCGGACGATTCTTTCCTTATCCTCCCCTCGGCTCTAAAGCATGGAATTTATCTTTTAATGGGAGGTGATACTTGAAATGATTCGGCAATGGCATTAATTCAAGAGTGGGCGCCTGAATCATTAAAATGAGAAAAATGTTAGTATAAAATAAAATAAAAATTAAAATTGGAGAAGATGGCTTACTGTCTTTCTCCGAAACAAACTCAATGACAAAAACCACGTTTTTGGATATTTCCGGGATTTTGAACTGGGCCAAATTGATTATGATGGTTGTGGCCTGTCCCGTGTCATCAAACTCAATTTCTTGGGCCTTTGTTTCCTGCACAGCCTCATTGATGTATTCTTGATGTTGCCCAACCACTTCGATATCTTGAACCATTGGAAGAGCGTCCACAATGTCTTTTTCACTATCTTCGAAATTTGGAATTAAAATTCTGCAAGGAAAAAGAACATTTGGTGGAAAAATATCAGAATGAATTGAACTTGGAACAACCTCACCATAGTTGGACGACATAGGGACTTGAGGGGTTTGAGACAAGAATTCGTCTAAACTGCCCAAGTCGTCCTCCTCATATTCTGCTTGCAGCGGCAATTCATCCAAGTTCGGGCTGAGTTTGAACGGTTCTAGGACAGCCTCATTCTCCATATCACCTTCCAAAGTGATGGCTTCTTCATTTTCAACTTCTGCCTTTGAATTTGCAATGGTGGAGTTGGAGAATTCACTTTGATCTTGAATCTGTGCCATGATCTCCATAATCTCCCCAACTTGCCTTTCCAATTCATCCACCTTATTGGTCCGGTCTTGCATCTCCTGGATTCGATTTTCCACTCCCTGATTCAAAGAGGAGAGTAACTTATTAAACGTATCATTATCCATAGATGTACCTGAATCGAATTGGGCATATTCTTGTGGTGGCTGTGACAGTTGACATGGCCATTGATAGGACTCTTCTGAAGGCTGCAATTGTTCTTCTCTTTGTGAGCCCTGCGTTAAAGAAATTAGTCCTTCAAGAATTTCATTATAATTTACGGCCATACTTGAATTCGATTGGAATTGTTGTGGGTGATGTTGTGGTGGCTGCATAGGTCTGGAATAGAACTCTTCTTGCTGCCAATATCCACTTTGTTGAAATTGCTGAGGTTCATCCCACATCTGATTTGAATAACCTCTCCAATCCGAATTGCAAGCGTTGGAAAACATGTTGCCCCTTGATTGGCTGTGGCCTTGATATCCCCAATCATCTTCATATGCAGAAAATTGAGGATATTGCTGAGTTTGATATCCTTGCCCATAAGGCACATCAAATGTCGGGACATTTGGCATTGAGGTCCTTTCGGCATTATTAGTCAATTGAGCAGTGAGCTGCGCCAATTGAGCTTGAATACTATCCATGTCTTGCTCCAATAATACCTAAAAATCAAAGAAACAAAAATAAATCAAATACAAAAAGTAAAACACACAAACACAAATATAAATAAAAACACAAATATAAAAATAAACACAAACAAAAATAAAGGGATTAGCAAATTTACTAATCCCCGGCAACGGCGCCAAAATTTGATGCGAGAATTAACTCGACACAAATTAAACCCTCTTTTGTCAATCGTAGTATAGGTATAAGTAGGGTATCGTTCTGGACCGGGGATTAGGAGGGATTGCTAATCACTCTAAAATTAAATTAAAAACGTAAAAACAAAATTTAAAATACTAAACTAAAATAAAAACACTTAACTAGAAAAACTTAAAATAGAACTAACAAATAAACTAAAATAAATCAAAAGACTTAAAAATACAAAACTAGGCTAAAAATTCGAAACACACTTAAAATGACTCAAAATAATAAAAACAATTTAAAATAAAAACTAGGAATTGAAATGAAAAGAAATTAAAATTAAAAGATTACAAATAATAAAAAGTAACTAAATAATAATATTATAATAATGGGGGGATTGATTTTTGACGAAACGGAAACTAAACTTAAATAAATTACAAAATTGACAAAAACATAAAATAAAGGTGAACGGATAGATAACGGATTGGCTAGAGGGTTTTTCTCCACACATGACACATAAGCAACCTAAATTGATTTTCAGTTGTTCTTTCAATAAGTTGTAAATTTCAACGCCCCAAATTAACCGTGAATTGCACTAGTTAACTTTCAGATTTTCCTTATGTTTTTGAATTGGATGATTGCATACGACAACCCAAAACATTCCCCACAAGTTCCCTACATGAATTGCATAATAGAGATACAAGCGAGAATCATTAAGTTCTATGAAAATCATAAGCATTGACGAGGCACTTATTACTATGAATTGCATGAAACTTATGCCAAGAATTCACTTAACGCGATTGTGACTAGCAACCTTCACTACTCATGAATATAAGTTTATAACGATTAGGTGAAATTCACTTATATTCTAGCATCAAATTCATGCATGTAAATTAAGTATGCATTCTTAATCGACAAACATAAATAAGTTATTAATCAAACAGTTAAGCAAATTAAATCACAACTCAGAAATCACAACTGAATTTACCAATTCAAATTACAAATATATCCATGGTTTCGAATTATCCTCTAGCCAAACAAATTTAACTACACATGATTATAAATTTAAAAACAGAAATTAAAAATAAGTTTGGAGGATTAAACCGAGAGAGAGTTTTCTGTGCTTGCTGTCCACCAATTGGCCGCGCCTTTTCTGATTTCAGTCTCCTGGTTCTCTGACCTCAGCACCTCCCCCGAGAGCTGCCCAGCTGATTGGCACGTTGTGCTTCTTTCTTTCTGGTCACTTGGCAAGGCAGCCTTCTCTCCTCTGCTGCCCGAGTCTTCTTGCTGCCCGTGATGCCCCGAGGCGCCTCTCGCAGGCTTTGTCCCCAGGCGCCTGTTGCGCTTATGCCGCTCTTTTTCTCTCGCTGGTCTTTTTGCCAATGGCAGCTCCCTCCCCTTTAAAATGGCAGTTTATCTCCCTTATTCTCACCTACCCGTGCCCAAAGCAGCTTCCCCTTATTATAATCTTTCCATCATTCCTCACTGACCTTTCCACCGAGGCTTCTCTCCTTTTTCAAGACCAAGAGGCAACGCCTCTTTTCTTTTATTTTTCTCCTGATTGCCTTCCACTTGCAGCACCGACTGCATTCCTTATTCTTTTTCTTTTGTGCTTGCCAGCACATGTTGCCTTCCACCGAGTTCCCTATCATCACATTATATTATATTTATAAATATAAATATATATATATATATATATAAATATAAATATATATATATATATATATATATATAAATTATTTTCCAAATGATAAATTCTAATAAACAAGCAAAATAGTTTAAACGAATTAATTACTTAACACTTTACTTATTCTATTTTTATTTTCTTAGCTAGATAAATTCATATAAAACACAAAAACAACGTAAATAGCTCAAAATATAACGAACTAACTAAGAAAAGGCGAGTGAATTAGATATAAAAATATATATAAATATGATCCGATCAGCAGCCATTATAATTGCTTTGAAGATCAGGAAACATTACCTTTACGATGAGAAATACAGGATCTTCTTGAAGGAAATTATGAGTTTCATTAGGGATTTCATGTGACTAGCATGCATATACAAATCATTATATATATACAAAAATAGCGGAAGCATGTTAACAATTAAAATTAATTCTCTAGTCATTTAAATCCCCTTCAAGATGCATAGGTTTATGTAAGATGCATCACAAATTATTATATGGAAGAACAAAGTTAAGGTGTAGATTTGTACCTCTTGATCTACTCTTGAGACCAAGGATGGACCACCTCCAAGATCTTTGCTCCTCAAAGTCCTTGAGCCTAGCCTTCCTCCTTGCCTCCTCCACTTTGATAGTTTGAGTGCTCCAAGGTTCTCTTAGAGTTTTCAAGAAGAAAACCTCTAAAGATCCTCACCCACTAGTGTAATGAGAAAGGATGAAGGAATAACCAAAGGGGGGATTAGATGATTAGCTAAAAATTCCCTAAGGTGGCCAGCCCCCTTTTGTGTTCTAGAGAGATATTTCTTTTTCTCTAAATTGTTTTGAACACATAGAAAACCCTAGTGAGATATTTGTCTATAATGTTGTATTTATAGACAAAAGGAAACAAGTCAACATTTGACTTCCCACCTCCTCAAAGTGGCCGGCCTTTAGTGTGGGTTTTTGGGCTTTGGGCTTTTATTATTTCAAGTCATCCAATGCTTGAATAAAAGCCCAATGGGTTTAGGCCCAATGGGCCCAATTAAACCCGAACGTTTCTTTAAGCCCAAAACGATCTTTTATCGCTTTTATGATTTCTTTAGACTTTCTAAATTAATCGCCACACCTAATTAATCCAATTAATTATTTCCATCATCCATTGATTACTCACCACAAGAGTGTATTGGTGAACAATCTTTTAGGTTCTAATTAGCAAGGCAGTGAGATGATTGGCATCAATCCAATTGATTTAATCCAATCACTTGTTGAATTAAAACTTTCTTTTAATTCACGTTCTTCTTTGACGATTACATTTAATCGTCTAGAAGAACTCACAAGCCATGAGTGACATCTAATCATATGTCATGGCTACCCAAGCTAATGTAGAAGTTATTCAGAGAACCTATTCAGTTGGAATTACAATGTAATTCGATCCTTCTCTAATACAATACTCTTAATCACATCACTAGGGTATGGATGCAATATGTCAAACCCCTAATGTGATTATACGTTCTTATATGATTCTCTTGAGACGTATAGGAACGCTTTCCTTTAATACGCTCGATACTTCGGCCGAAGATTTCCGAATCATATCTTAGAGTATCCTCCTCTAACGAGGATTAGAGATCCCTTGTTGACCATTCACATGCCTACATGTTTAGATAGCTTGATCCCAAGAATGCCGTGGACTCTCCAAATGGAATGCCTTTTGACATGGTCAAAGATCAAGGACCTAACCATTAGACATCTATGATGTCTCAGGTCAAAGGATTAGTTACATTATTCCAACTATTAGAGTTACTTGCTTGACATGTGAGTAGACCTCCATGCAAATACTCTCGTTCGATTGTGTTCAGTGAACTCATTCCCTCAATGAGCACCTACATACTTGTCTTAGTGTCTCAACACGAATGGGATGAGACTTTCCATCCTTCCATTTGAAGGGGACATAGTATGTACTGATCTATGCATTGTCAGCATCCCTCCGACAATCCTATGACCAGGAACCTTTTGGACATGATGGTTATGTGAAGAAGGTCTCTGTAGTCTAACATCATTAGATTACTTCTTCAATCGATCCATTGTCTATGGATTCACTATTTAGGACATATTTCGTTTATTGAGATAGTCCTAGTTAGTATCTTTGCCTTCCGATGTATAAGAGTCATATGTATACATCAATGCAATGTCCTGAAAGGTTTCTTCCAAAGATTGACTTTCAGGGCATATTTCCAACACTTCTCAGATCATAAGAGTCTCTAGTACCTTTTACCCAGAAGGATTTGAATCTTCGCCAGAGTCGATGGATTGAGTTATTGAGCGACTATGATTGCACGATTGAGTATCACCCTGGTCGTGCAAATGTGGTAACTGATGCTTTTAGTAAGAAGCCTCAGAGCAGAGTTAACGCGTTCCATGCAAGCCGTATTCCGCTTCTTGCAGAGTTGAGATAGACGGAGTACAGCTAGAGTTGAGAAATTCGGTAGTAGATGATCGAGGAAATGCTTTACTTGTTAGTTTTCAAGTTAGGCCAATTTTGATTGATCGTATACTAGAGGCCCAGATAAATGATGAAGAAACCCAGGAACTTATTTAATTACGGAACGATGAGAAAATGAAAGACCTACGAATTTGAGAATCAAATGGTATACTTATGTAAGAAAGTGTGATGTACGTACCTGATAATGTAGAGTTAAAGAAGGATATCTTAGATGATGCACATATTTCAGCTTATGCGATGCATCCCGGAGGCACGGAAATGTATCATACCATTCGATCGTTTTACTTTTGGCCGGGTATGAAAAGAGAAATTGTTAAGTATGTCGGCAAGTCAAAGCCGAAAGGAAGAAGCCATTTGGGTTGATGTAACCCCTTTCCGTTCCACAGTGGAAATGGGAAGATGTTAATATGGATTTTATGTACGAGCTCCCTCGTACTCAGAATAGAAATGATGGAATTTGGGTGATTGTTGATCGACTCACCAAGTCAGCACATTTCATTCCTGTCAGGGAAAAGTTTTCGTTGAATCGGTTGGCCAAGCTATTCATAGCAAAGATTGTGAAGTATCATGGTGTTCCAGTTAGTATTGTCTCTAATCGCGATCCTCGATTCACTTCTAAGTTCTGGATTGCTTTTCAGGAGGCTTTGGGTACGAGACTACTGTATAGCACGGCATATTATCCTCAGAGAGACGGTCAGTTTGAGAGGACTATTCAGACATTGAAGGATATGCTAAGATTTCGGTTTTACAGCTTGGTGACGTTTGGCATAAACGGTTAGATTTGACGGAATTTACCTACTACAACAGTTTTATTTGAGTAATGGTATGTCACCGTTCGAGGCACGTTATGGCAGGCCCTGTCATACATCGTTGTGATAGTGTGATGTTGGCGAAAGAGTTTTAGTGGGCCCTGAGTTAGTAGAGGAGACTACTCAGAATGTTCAGGTTATTAAGTTTAATGTAAGTGGCCCAATATCGCCAAAAGAGTTTAGCAGATAGGCATGCTACTGACCGAGTGTACAAGTTAGGTGATTGGGTATTTCTTGAAGTTATCACCGTAGCGAGGTGTTCTACGATTTGGAAAGAAAGGTAAATTGAGTCCTAGGTACATTGGACCTTATCGGATTAACGAGCGAGTCGGTGAAGTAGCTTACAGGCTTGAGTTGCCGTCTGAGTTGTCCAGAATCCATAATGTGTTTCATGTTTCGATGCTTCGACATTATGTTTCCGATTCGTCGCATGTGATTCCTCTGTAACTTTTAGAGATCAGTTCAGTTTGACTCACGATGAGGAGCTGGTGAAGATACTTGATGGGAAAGATATGGTGCTCAAAAACAAGACAGTGCGTTTAGTGAAAGTTTTGTGGAGGAACCATTCAGTGGAATAAGCTACCTGGGAGACCGAGGACAAGATGAGAGAAATGTATCCGAGGTTATTTTATGGATACTAGTGGTCCTATTTTGATATGAAATTTCGGGGACGAAATTTTTATAAGGTGGGTAGATTGTGACAGCCCGTCCTGAGAAATCTTATTGTAAATGTGAAATGACGAATTTACCCTCGAGCGTTATATGCGTGATTGCATTTTGGGTTAAAATTATGGTCCTATCGTATAATTTCCAAAGTTTTGGGGACCAATAAGAAACTACAAGATATTTTGATATAATTGGTGGCTTTTAGACCACATAACCACTCAACACCCTTCTCTCTCTCAGTCCCGTACCCCTCTCTCTCCCTAACCCTCAGAAACTCTCTCTTTTCTTTCGAACTACCTCTCTCTCCTCCTTCTATGTATGGACGTACACCCAAAACCACACAAAACCTCGTAGATCGAAGAAACAAAATACATATTCATGCTCGTGAGGTCCATACGAACTCAACCATACCATTTTCAGGTAAGAACTACAACGATTTCACGTCCAAAACTCAAGGTTCATAATTGGCACTATTCATCAACTTTTTATATGTTGCGTTTTAAGAAAATCTGAGAACACAGAAATGTTTGTTGGGTCCTCTAGAGGCTCGGTGTACTTCGTTTGACAAGTTTGGACGTCGGCATTGCACAGATCGAGACTGGACGTGTTGAAGAGGAAATTCACCATCGTGATTTCGGTGTTTTTCGAGACTTTTGAAGGTATAATCTTGTTCTCCACTTAATTTAGAACATTTTGGTGAAAATTTCACGAAGAATGGTTGAGAAACGAGTGAGAAATCACACACGGAAGTTTTCTGGTCACTGGAAAAACCAGTCCAGTGAACCAAGGACAGGGACGACACGTGGCACGCACGTGCTGCGCATGGGCGTGCGTGGACCCGTGTACTGTGCTGGCGCATGGGGGCGCGTGCAAGCTCAAAAAAAATTTCTAAAAATATGGCGACACTCGTGACGTCGAATAGGTCTCGTTGGTATATTCGTATGCCAAAATTGAGCTAAGTATGAGAAGTTATTATCGAAGTTAGGTTATGTGCGTTTAATTAACGATTGTGCAGTTATTTCTCATATAGGTGAGACCTACCCCGAGGACGAGCGTAACCATGCTAGACATAGGGGATACGATCCAGCGATATATCAGTGAGTGGGCAGCTTTTTTGTAAAACCTATATATATACTATGATTTTTCCCAGAATCAGCTTTTAAATAAAAAGTACGTTCTTATCGTCATGCATATACTCAGAATTGATGCACGAATAATTATACATTCATTTCATGCATATGTTGGTGCTGAGGACGCACAGGTAAGTGCAAGGTAAGGGCATGCATTGACAAGAAACGATAGACAAATAGTGATGAGATATGATGTGAAATGATGAGATATTATGAATTGTTAGCTCATAGACCTGCACATATTGTTAGTGCTCACGCCCATAGATAGGGGCACAGTCTTTCACGTGTCGTTCGCCTCCCGCACTTCATGCTCGCCTTGGATCCAAGTTAGGTGCACAGTCTTGTCGTATAGACCACTTTGGAGTGGGTACGACATGTAGGTGACCCGCGTTCATTGGCACAGTCTTCACGTGATTGTAACACTAGAGCATTTATTATTGATTCAGCGCTGATAATGATGATGATATGATGATGATATTGATGTATGCGCAGTGTATATATATGATGATGAGATAGAGATGTTATGAGCTATATTTATAGCCGAGGGCTGAGTTGATATCTAGTAGCGATATGATTATCGTAATGCATAGCATGACATTACTTACAAGATTCAGACTGGCATTGAAATGCATTGCACGGCATATATTCGAGATACATTGAAAATGTTTTATGCTGAGAAAGGTTGTGATATATATGTACGTATTATTTTCTGGGAACTATACAGGTTTACGGAGAGGGGCTATACGTTTGAGAAAAGAATGATTTTGAAAAGGTTTGTTTTGCTGACCCACTCAATTTTGTTTTTCGCCCCTCCAGGTTCTAGATAGCATGAGTACCCGTGATGGCTAGCGAAGACCATTCGGCAGTTCTGACAGACTTGCTACTACGTAAGGCACTGTTGGTGTATTTGAACTTATTTAATTCATGCTTGACTGCACTCGACCTAGTACGCTCTGGTTATGTATAAGTATTGTAATATCTCTAGCACACTATCATATCTTGGTTGCTAGAATTCGATTTTAATTAGTTCATACTTCGTTAACGATCCTTGCTTCCGCACTGTGCACTTGACTACGTCACACTCACGTGACGGCCAGCACGCCCTACTTTCGGGTATGGGTGTGTCATTTTCACTAATGGTAAAACTCTGAACATAATATCAACGATCCGAACCGTTCATCTTCTTGTATCCTCTGATAGATCATGTTAGAAAAAATGAAGCATAAATGTAAACAACAATCGTGAAGGAAAATTTGTGAAAAACAAGTTCATTTGAAGAACATCAACAACATGCAATTAACAATTAAAGGCGGAATCATGTTTATATGCACTCAAAAACAAAACTTAACCCATGAAATTCAAAGCCTAGTAGATAGGTGAACCAAGACTCAACTCAAGAACAAAGTGAGTTGAGAAATCTTATACCTTTGTTGATTCCTCTTTGCGTAAGCAAAGGCTAATCACCCAAGGAGAAGGCCTTCATTCCTTGCTTCTTAGCTCCATGGATTTCCTA
This sequence comes from Crataegus laevigata, assembly GCA_963580275.1. Classification (NCBI taxonomy): domain Eukaryota; kingdom Viridiplantae; phylum Streptophyta; class Magnoliopsida; order Rosales; family Rosaceae; genus Crataegus; species Crataegus laevigata. The sequence goes on from OY756954.1 coordinate 11,364,540, forward strand.
GAGGAGGATGGTAGAATGGATTCTCCAAGTTCCCAAGAAAGGGAACCTCTAAGCATCCACACCAAGGAGAGCATTGATGAGGAGATGAGTGGCCTAGGAAGATTTAGATGCTAGTAAAATCTTCCTAGGGTGGCCGGCCTCTTAGAGAGCAAAGAGAGGTTTGTATTCTCATCTTTTCTCCAAAAGAAACCCTTAAGATGAAATGGCTATAAAGTTGCCTTTATACCACTTCACAATGGAGTGGCAAACTTGCAATTAAGCCAAGTTCACTACCCTTCTCTTATATGGCCGGCCATGATTGGGTTCATTGGGCTTTGAGGCCCTTTGTCATTCAAGTTGTCATACAACTTGAGTTATTGGGCTTGACATTCAAATCCCATTGGGCCTTAAGGCCCAAAACTAACCCGAGGTCTATAGCGAACTTATTCGTTTGATTAATTAACATATTAATTAATCCTAGTCATAAATAATTAAACTATTTAATTATCCTTACTCATCTCTGTTGTTTCTTCAATCTCTACCTTACACGGTGTACGATCCATTAGGTTCTTTTTAGCAAGGCAGTGGGCGATTATAACTCTTTCAAATCATTCAAAACAGCTAGCACACATGCTCTTTTTCAGAAATAAGCTCCTCTTCGTGATGAAACAACTAGCACACATGCTCATTTTCAGAAATAGGCTCTTCTTCATGATGAAACAGCTAGCACACTTGCATGTCATGATTAAATCAGCTAGCACATGTTACTTGGCAGAAATCATGATGAAACAGCTTGCAACATGCATTCTTTGGTCCATGCCATGGGCTCCCTATTGATGAAACAGTTAGCACTTGTGTTTTCATGATTAAAACAGCTAGCAACACACATGCTTGGTCTTTGCAAGGTATCTTCTTCATTGTGTCCATATTTTAGCATATGTTTGAAGCCCTTTCAAGCACCAAAACGTCCATCCTTTATGCTCCACATGCATGCAATCCATTCCACCCCAAAACTGCTCCAAATTGCACCAAAATGCACTTCTTTGACAACTTTGTTATTAGGACCTACAAACACACGAAAATAGCTTAAAACATTCTAATAAGATGAAACTAAGTAAATGCAAGGAAACAAACTAATAAAGTCACATAAATATGCTCCTATCACCTCCAATTCCCAAGTTTAAATTTCAGGTAAGTAGATGTCATTTTCCAATTTCTATGATTGAGAGTTTAAAATTAACAAATTTCATTCTCAATTCTATTGTTCTTTTAGGTTAACCAAATAAGAAAATTCACAAATTCTAGAAAATAAAATCCTGTCATTTTAAAATGTCTTAGCAATCTTAAATTTCTTCATCCAAACATAGTTACTCTACAACTTGAATATCAAATCAATGCTCTACATGAAATTCTTCCACACCCTTTTTGTGAAATAGAATACTAACTGTCAGCACAAATTCTGACTAGATTGATAGGTTGGGGTTGGTATCTGGTTGACGACGACTGACTAGATAGACGAGGTTTTCAAGAAGCAACCAGTGAAGGCGACAAACTGAATAGATGAGGCTGGAGTTGTAGAGTTAGTTTTCCTTAGGAGTTTCGACCGACTGGATATATGGGGATTCTCTTTGACTTTGTGGCTGCCTATTTATCCTAAGTCTCAGTTGACAAAGTGTCTTTAATTCTTTGTAGAGAGACAACCTTCTCGGTGAAGTAAGGTGTTCCATGATTGGTTATTTTCACGTGACATTCAAATTTCGACACACATGCAACTGAACCACTTTTACAGTTAAAACACTCATCTCTTTTGAGTATCTTTGTACTTACAATTTGATACTGTTTAGGCAGACCTATATTTTCACCAATATAGTTGAGGCTACCGTAGTGATTTGCATAACCTCGTCTTCAGGTTCTAAAACTCAAAGCTAAGAAAGTGTTCCTTTCTCGGTCGAAGTCGCTAGATCCAAAAGTTTGTAGCCCATTCAATAACATCACCACTTTCAAATTGTTCGCCCAGCCAAGCTTGACAGTGAATTTGCATACTGGCATCAGCATTTAAGCAACCAAAGGACGTAACTAGCTCCTAGTTACTTCTCATGGGCGCCACATAGGCATTGTAACTTTTATGATCAACAATTACACATTACCAATCACTACAATACACCAAAGCATACTAGAAAACCTCAGACCAAGGTAAATCAATTGCTCTGTCAATCTCCTAATTCAAGCCCTTATGATTTGACTTGCCTCTAGGTTCAATATGTGTTTAGAAATACCAACGAACAAGCAGCTAACGATGAACTAGCAGTTCAATGAATGAAAAAGCAGTACCCATCAATTATTTCGGCAAATGCAGAGAAGGGCATCCTTACAAGAAGATCCATAGTGTTCCGAAAGGTTGTTCCCTGTGTCTAAATTATCATACAGGTTCTATCTCAAATGTTGCAAAAGCAACAGCCACAAATTACAAATCTAAAACATCAATCAACCAAACAAAAACAAAAGGCTTCCAATTTTGAAGGTTATAGCTGCATCGTATATTGCATATCATCTCTCCATCTCCCTCCTGAATTTTGGTCGATTCAAATCAGTGATGGTCATCGGAATGGTCTGGAGATCCACCAGGTCCAACCACTTCAAGCTGCGGAAGTATCAAAAGAAATAAATGAGAACAGTTCTGCCTAACTGAAAGCAAATAAGCACCTGCTTGTGCAATGCAAAATGATAGAGCATTATGATCCATCATTTATCAAAACCCCTAAAGGATTTGACATGAAAATCTCACACAACCAGTGTTGCATGAAATTGATTGACGCTGCCAAGTCTCAATAATGAGTCAATGACAGTCATGGACCAAAACACTACCAGCTGTTCCAAACACATTCCGTTGGATCATCATCCAAATAATAACATAAAAGTCCATATCTGGATTTGGACTCGTTTCCATCCAGTCCACATCAGGAAGCCCCAAAAAAAAAAAAATTAATCCATCAAGTTTAAGCCTCCACTTACCACAAAGTATTGTGTGCAAACTGGGCATTCATGTGGCTTGCTTTTCTCCAGCCAAAACCACACAACATCATGCTCGTCCTCTGCAATTAAAATACAACAAAAAAAAACATCAAAATGATACCAATTTAAATTCAGAAGAATCATATTTTTTTTTTTAAACGAAGCAGTGAGCAAGCATAGATCTGCACATACAAAGAGAAGAGAAACAACGGACATAGAAGTACCCACCACCGTCACCACCAGGGCACCCAACTATTCTCTTGTCGTAGTAGGACTTGACAACCGCAGGTTCTTCCTAAAGGCCAAAATTACATAAATTAGAATTTCATCTCTTTTTGTCCCCTTTTATAATAACATAAGGGACAAGTATACACATGAAATCATCACGGGCTCTGGTAAAAATCAAAAGTAAACTAATCCTCTTCCCTCCCTCAAAGGAGGTCCAGAACATATAAATTAAAAATCTAAAGATAGGGATGCGAATTGATTTAGTTCAATTATCCCCCTCCATAAATCAAATCCAGATTCTTTTCCAATTTTCTTAAGACTCAAGCAATTCTTATTATTCCACCGTAGGACCATATAAACGACCCCAAGGGGCCAAACCAACATAATAGTAACTGCTTTGAAAGTGCTCACACTTTATATCACAAATGGCCAAAGCATGTGTCAATAGCAACGCAAAGGTCAAAAAACAGAACAGAAACACCCATGCAGAAAATAAAAGCTGTGCTTTCCAACCACCAATCCCTGTCCTTTGATGCATAGAAATGAACATGAAGCCCTCCCAGACTTTTTATATATGAAAACAATTAGTATTCTTTTCTCTTCTAGACCATGACAGATTCAAATTGATCATTAAAGAGCCAAACTGAGGAATTAGGGACATTTACAATAATTAAGAGAGAGTGGTGCCAGACAGACAAACTGTGCTTACATCATATATTTCACCAAAACCAAACAATTTGGTTTAACATTGTCAGGATTAGAGCATCCCACACAAATTTGAAACAATCAACAACCCATTGCATAAGAAATCCAAGATTACTTATTTGCATGGTTTTCCAAAACCAGACTCCGTTGGTCCTGTCCAAAGTTCCAAGCCCATTACTCAGATACAGCTTGGTCTTTAGCTACAAAACTGGAAATAAAATAAAATGACTTCTATACTTAATACTCAAAAACTATGCTTTTGAAAATATGCCTCAAATTGTAGACAATTTGAACTTTGAATCAAAGACCCTATAGGTCCATTTAAGACACTTCCACATTTGATGCTTTGAGGTTACAGTTTTGAACGTTTATATATTATCTCCGTGGTTCAGCCCAGAACTATGTGCATGAAGATAATTTATTATTTACAAAAGTAAATATCTTAATATGTGGAGACAAGTCCAATTAGGAATTATGAAAATTAACACTAACAGGTATGCACATCTCTTATTTAATAAAAGAATATGCTTAAATAGAATAAAAGAAACTATTTTATAAAAGTGAAGTATCTAGCGCTTTTTTTTTTTTTTTTTGCAAATGGCCCTATACCAATGGTGGAAAGGAGTTGAGGCCTTGCATGATGGTGTGGGTCGAACCCCGTCGGTGGCTAATCTAACATCTAATATAACAAAATCTATCATTTGACGAAAAAAAAGTACCTAGCTTTTCAATTTTCACAAAGCATTACGGCCAATTGGGTGCAAATGTGAATGAATATGCCAGATATGTTCAATTGGGTGCAAATGTTAAATTAGATTGTGCTACTTTGAAACCCAATGGTGTTTTTGGATTCTGGTACAGCATAGTGCATTTCAAGTAAGTGTCAATCACAGAAAATATACAAATAACAATACAATAAAAATCACAGAACCCACAAAGAAATTCCTAGAGCAATTTACAAGAACAATCAGCTTCCACATGGTATATCTCAAGCTGAAGGAACCACAAATTAAGTCATAAATAACTTTGAAAACCGCTACGCCAAGATAATAAACTAAGCAATCTAAATTTCACAAGATAGCACTTACCCTTGTGCCAAAAGGACCAACAGGATGGTTGATTTCCAGAACATCCCTTCCCTGAGGACAAAGAACAAGAAAATGCATCGAACTTCTAAAACCCAAAGAAAATAAACGCTTGCATATCGATTAATGAAAATGACAAATGAATTGAGTGTGAATCGTCAATCAGAACTCAACTACTTACCGCAATGACATACGAAAATGAGTACACATCGTAAACCAGAATTCAACCGAGCAACAAAAATTAATAACCAAAGAAATAGGTAAAATTTGTCACTTCCTAACTTACTCATTTTCTTTTCCTACATTTTCTCATCAGCCAAACAGTTTTCACATTACAAAACTACAATAACTTACAAATAATAATTAAAAAAATTATATAAAAAAAAAAGATAGAAAAGAAAGTGTTACCTCAAGTTCAGCTTCAAGCTCCTCTCGCTCGTGGCCGGTGGCAATGGGCTGTACCTCCTCAACCTTCTTCACACCAGTCATCGCTGCCACAAAACAAAAAAATCAAAATCCCGCCCATCGGACAAAGATCTGAGAGGAAGATTAGGGTTTGCGACGAGGAAGTGGAAAAGATTACTAGCTTCGGCGGTGGTGCTGAAGTAGCTAGGGAGGTGAGGGAGGGGCTTGTGGAGGAGAGAGTGCGCGGGTCCAGCAGCCGATCGGCATGGAGCGGCTGCACTACCGGCAGCGGCTAGGGTTAAGGTTTTGAGCTGAGAGGAAGAGAGCAGTCTCCGCCACATTGTTCTGATTCTTGCGGTGGTGATTGTGTGTGTGTTTGGATGTCAGGCCACCCCCTTGGTGTTGGAGGCTTTGTAATATTTTCGGCTTGTTTCTCGAGAAAATGGGAATTGGTTTAGGGATGGGAAAATGGTGGGAGGCTGGGTGGGAAGAGGCCAAGGGGCCTTCGGGCTTGTCCGGAAGAGAGGATGATGGGGGATTCCCCTCGCACGTGGGAAAGTTGGTGTGCACGTGTTGGAATTTGCCAATTAAGTGTGGCCACTTTTGGTAAATGGACTAATGGTTAGGTTTCCGATGAAGATTGCTTAGCCATTTCTTGCCGTAGATATCATCTGATTTCACGTAAATACAACTTTCAATATACATGTTCTCACATTATGTAAAAGAAAATTTTCAAATCTCACTAATGGAAAGAAATTTAGGTAGGGCACTTTGACCTGTCGTAAAGATAGACATTTTTAAACATAAAGAGTCTTCTATATTTAGATATCATCTGACCTTTCGTAGATACAACTTTCAAATGCACACAGTCTCCTCCTTTGTGAAGCTAGCTTGACTAACTTGTTAGACAAGCTACCAAATCAAAATTTTCTACACTAAATGGGGGGATGTTCTTGTGTGTAACTAGATTATGTCATTGTTTTCAAAAAAAAAAAAAAAAAAAAAAAAAACTAGATTATGTCATTTCGTCTTCCCCTCTTTTTATCTTAGGTAGAATATTTTCTATACGTGACACCCGTATCATCAAACTCAAAGTGAGTGTGAAAAATGTGGGTTGGGTGAATTAAATACAAGGATTCGTTTTTCTACTAGAAGGGTTAGACAACCGACGTTGCTTGAGCGTCCAAAGGCAAATTTTATTTTTTTTTACTAAATATATGTACGGTTATGCACTATACTGGTAAAAAAAGATTGGCCAAGGGCTGATGGTGGTCGTAAATTTGTTGGGCTCCATTGTAAGAGCAACACTTATCAACGATTGACTTGCCCATCAGAAAATTAAGTCGTTCCAAGGTACCTACAAGAATTTTCCGTCACCAAAGAGTTATTACATATACAGAAGAAAACATATACTTCAGCTGCATCAGTTTCATAAAGATCAAAAATCATCTTGTTTTGTTGAGATATGTGATTAACTTTACCGCTGAAAAGTGCAGCGCTTTTTAATAACTAAACAGAAATTTACAAAGATTTGTCACACACACACAAAATAAAACACTGCTTCTAACAGAAATTCTATCTTTAGATTTCGCATTCTCTTCAACATAACAGTGGCCACAAAGCCAGAAATCGCTCTTAGGAGGGCCTTTAATTAAGACATATAAAAAATTACACCAAATAGCAATATGATTAATTTGAGGAAAAACTAAAGGTTTTTTTTATTACTGGCACGAAAAATTCATCAAGTTTGATGGGAATTAAAAATTTCTATGAAAAATTAGTGTTGGATGATTATATCATAAGAATAGAACTTGTTTACAAGCTTTAATAAAAAGGAAGATTCCAATAAAAATTTAAGGGTAAATTACAAAAAACTACCTCAACTATTGGGTCAACCACAGTTTCATACCTCATATTAAAAAATTTCAATGTCATACCTTATCCTATGAATTTGTTGCAATGTTATACCTTTGTTATGTTGTCTGTCAATTCCTCTATTATATGCTGACGTGGCTTATGCTGGGTCCCACCTTCTCCATGTATGGACTTCCACGTTGGTTTCTGAAACACTTGGATCATCTGAAAGGATGACTCGTGTATATTATTATAATAAAAAATTTAAAAATAAATAAATAAATAAAATTTTAAAAAAATTGCCTCGTAAACCATGCAATTTGAATTGAAGCTTAAAGCCCCAACCGTGCAATTCCATTTCAATTTCACTCCAGTTCCCAAATCAAGGAAGAACCCTAACCCTAATTTCATATCACCCGCCCCAAATCGCGATCAATAGTTCGTTTAGCGAAAACCCTAAGTTCGTCTCGTCGTCGCCTATCTTCCCTTTGTTCGTTTTTGTTGAAAACCCTAAGTTCCTCTAGTTTTCGAAGGATTTGACAGTATTTCGAAGGATTCGAAATGGGGTGGAATGTGCATCAGGATCTCGAGGAAACGACACCGACCTATTGTAAGTACAAATTTTAGTTTGTTTTGTGCTTTGTTGCTTCCCTTTTTTTATTCCCCTTTTTTTTTGGTTTGTGATGTGGTAAAAACTATTACACAAATTAAACCCTATAAATTATGCAATCGTAGTATGAGTAAGTAGGGATCATTCTGTTCCAGGAATTAGAATGGATGCTAATCAACACAATTAAACTTATAAAACTAAAAACTAAGTTAAACTAACAACAAAACAGTGACTGGGAGGATTTTGGATGAATTTAATTAAAACAAAAGTAAATAGCAGCAAGTAAATTAAGTTATGAATGAAATATGGATCAAATGATAGCTAAAGGATTCTTCTCCACACATGAATTATATGCATATAAATCGATCTCCAATTATTCTTTTTATAAACCATTAATGACAATGCCCCAAATTAATTGTGAACACCACTAATTAACTCTCAGATTTTCCTAAGTTCATTGAATTGGACTCAGCGACACAACCAAATTATTCTTCTCACGATCCCTAGCTATGAATAGCATGATAGAGATACATCTCAAAGATCATTAAGTTCTATGAAAATCATAAGTATTAACAAAGCATTCGTAACTATGAAAAGCATGATACTTCTACCAAGAATTTACTTAATTCGATCATGACTAGTGACTTTTACTACTTGCAAATTGATGCGAGAATTACTTGACACACAAATTAAACCCTATTTGTGACAATTGTAGTAATGATGTAAGTAGGGATCGTTCTAACCGGGGATTAACTAGGGATGCTAACCAATGTTAAATTAAATTAAAAACGTAAAAACAAAGTTTAAAACACTAAATTAGACTCAAAACACTTAACTAGAATAACTCAAAATAAAACTAACAAATAAACTAAAATAAATCAAAAGACTCAAAATAATTCAAGACTTTAGAAAACACAAACTAAATTGATTTCTAACAAATCTAACACTTTAAAATAAATGGGGGATTGATTTTGATGAAATTGAATTTAAAATAGAAACTTATAAACAAACTTAAAGCAAAATAGATTATGATGAAATAGAATGATGAGAAACTAGTTAGAGGGTTCCTTATCCACACATGAACATATGCATATAATTTGATTCCCAGTTATGACTTCAACAAACGATAAATGACAATGTTCCAAGTTAATTAGGTTTGCTTAAATTAACTCTTAGATTTCCCTAGATTCATTGAATTGGACGGAATACGCATCACAACCAAATTATTCCTTATCAAAGTCCCTAACTATGGAATACGCATGATAGAGACATTTAACAAAGATCATTAAGTTCAACGGAAATCATAAACATTGACTAGGCATTCATAACTATGGAATACGCATGTTACTCTTGCCAAGGATTTACTTAACACAATCGTGACTAGCGATCTTTACTACTCATGAATATAAGTTCATAACGATTAGGTGAAATTCCCTTATATCCTAGCATCAAGTTTAGGCATGCAAATTAAGTGTCGACCCTTAACCCACATACATAATCAAGTCTTTTATCAAAACAGAAAAGTAAACCACATCTAAAGTTTATGAATTCATAACTGGAGTAAATCAAATCATAACCAACATATGTCCATGGTTTCAAATTTGCCTCTAACTAAAAAGAAATTAGTTCCACATGTTTAATATAATTGAACAACAATTTAAATTAAACATTGGAAGAAAAACAAAAGAAAGAAAACACCTAAACGTTCCAACGATCCAAGCGCATCCACGGACTTTCCTTTTCTTCTCTTTGTTGCGGCACAAGGCTTTGAATGATGTTGAAGGATTGGTTTTATGGAGGAATGGATGGAGGAAGTTTAGATATGTAGGGAGAGGCAAGGAAAGGCTTGTAGAATGGTTTATTCTTGGATGATTTGAATGAGGTTGCTACCATGGGTATTTATAGGGAGAGGATGGACTTGTTTAATTCAATTTTTTTGGTGGGAATTAAAAGGAAAGTCATGGCAATAAGTGGGATTTATTGGTGGTGGTAGGTTTTGAGTCATCCACTTCACATGTCATGGTGAACTAAGCATTGCATCATCCACTCACATGTCATGGTGAGTTAAGCATTGCATCATCCACTCAAATGTCATGATGAGCTAAGCATTGCATCATCCACTCACATGTCATGGTGAGCTAAGCATTACATCATTTTTTTAGGCCCATTGCAATACATTTTTGGGCTTCTTTGCATCAAATTCTTGGGCTTCTTTGCATCAAATTCGTCCATCCTCAAGCCTCCATGTTTGCACTATCCAATCTTGGCCCAAAATTGCTCTAGAATGCTCCAAATTGCTTCTTTTTGCATACTTTGACATATAAACCTACAAACACACAAAAAATGACTTTAAACACTAAATTAAGTAAGAAACATAACATAAATGCATAAGAACTAGCTAACTAAGGTGCATAAATATGCTCCTATCACAAATATAAGTTCATAACGATTAGGTGAAATTACCTTATATTCTAGCATCAAATCCCTGCATGCAAACTAAACATACAAGAATAAGTTCTCTATAAAGTAGATAAGTAAATCGCATTCATGTTTTATGAAACAATAACTGGATGTAATCAATTTATATAAAACATATGATCATGGCTTCGAATTCATCTCTAGCTAAAAAGAAATTTAGTTACACATGTTCATCATAACTGAAAAGCAATCTAAAATAAACCTTGAAACTCAAAACAAAGAGAGAAAGAACCCAGAGAACTCTAGCAACTTCAATGGATGAATGGTAGGCACGACACACTTTAAAACGTGCAGGAATTTCATAATATAGAGAGAAACGGTTGAATCCAATGAGGAAAGGGTTTTGGCATTTTGAATTATTTTAGGACTCTAAGACCATCTCCAAACCTGGGCTAAAAGCCAAATTACCCCCCAAAATTTCCCCCCAAACTCACTCCAACCCAAGGGGAAAATTCGGGCTAAATGCTAAATGCTAAACCAAGGCCAGATTCCCCCTAGAATTTAGCCCATAAATTGGTGTGGGCTCCACCAAACTGAATGAAAATATTTATCAAAATTTAAATTTTTTTTTATTAAAATGTTCATAAAATTAATTTACGATAGTCTACATATTTATTTTTTTTTTTAAATTTAATTTAAGAAAAAAATAGCCTAAGTTTATTCTTTAATAATTCCGGGCTAAAATTTTAGGCTAGAAATGGTTGGAGCAGAAAAACTGTTTCTGGGCTAAAAGCTAAATTTGTCGGGCTAAAAAATTTGGCTTTTAGCCCAAGGGTTGGAGATGGTCTAAGAATCAGGTAAAAGTGTTGGAATGTGATTACGATTCTATCGTGCAGCTGGAGATAAGATAAGATAAGATAATGTTGGATAAGATAAGATAGAATAAGATAAGATAAGATTAGAGAAGGTAAGATAAGATAAGGTTGGATACGGTTGGATAAGATAATGTTCCTCTCCAACTAGGATTCCTCTTTCTTATGTAAGTCCTTATTTTCCAGGCTTCAACTTTAATTCCTCCATATTTTAGCACATGTTTAACACCTTTTAAACACCAAAAACGTCCAGCCTATATGCTATCCACGCATGCTATCCAATCCAAGTCCAAAACTACTCCAAATTGCTCCATTTGGCTATTTATTGTCAACTTTACCAATTGGACCAACAATAATACGAAAATAACTTAAATTACTAAAATAAATGGAAATTAACTAAGTAAATGCAAAGAAATAAGATAACAAAGTCGCATAAATATGCTCCTATCAAATTCCCCCACACTTAGCTTTTGCTAGTCCCCGAGCAAAACAAAGAAAACAAAACAAAACCTAAACCTTCCAACAATTGCCTTAGTTATTTCCAATGAAACATGACATGTTAAAAATCACTACTCACATATATTTTAGCCATCCTTACTCTTTAGCTTATACTTAACCGCAGTAATCACTCACTAGCTCGTATTTAATCAATTAGAACAACATTTGAATGTAGTAACATGCCTTAGAGAATTCACTCAATTTCCTCACCGGATATACTCTCTATTTTCACACAAATTTTCTTACTACACTCCCTATACTAAGTATATGTGAGAAGATTGATGTAAACATGTAGACTAGCACTCACATATGTTATAACAAAGAAGGCACTTTTTTGGAATTATTAATACAAACATGTATATGACCCCATGAACGGAATGCCACTACTTAGAAGCGAGAACCAGGGATTCCATATGCTCGTACCAATTTCAAACTCCACATATTGAATAACATGACAATCAAGATGAAAGTCTAAGGGTTGTAATGGGGCTAAGTGTTGGAAGTATGCCCACAAAGCCACTCATTTGATGTAATAGCTTTTTGGAATACTTATTGTGTTAAACTATTATATGTTTAATAAAGGGCAAAGCTTATTGTTAATCACTATTTATTGTATTATGTGTTTAAGCAATAAAGGAATCCAAGGAATGTATTTAATATAAGAGAGAAGTGATCTAAGTGAATTGGATTAACGAGACCTTTCTCTTATGTTCATTCCTAAAATGTTCATCGCCATAGGATTGCCAATTGGGCATTGACAATCTGCTAAGGTTAGTATGTGTTAAGTTAACTCAAGCGTCAATATGAATAGTCTTAAGTCATTTAGTGTTGGACACTGAGGCAAACACATAGGTGCTCAAAAGTTAATTGAGTACACTGAACAACGATCAAAAGAGAGTTCAAACATACATGTCATGTAAGAACTCATACGTTGCAATATGCAAAGTAGTCATTCGACTTGAGGCATCATAGATGTCTAATGATTAGGTCCTTGATCTTTGATCACGTCAAAGGCATTCCATCGAGAGTGTCCACGACATTGTTGGGGTCAAGCTATCTAGTCACGTAGGCATATGAATGCAGAACAGGGGATCTCTAACCTTCCATGTTGGATGGAGAATACTCTGAGATATGATTCGGGAGTCTTTGGCCAAAGTATACGAATATGACTTAGGAAGTTTGTTCCAAATCATATTCAATTGAATCATATAAAGAAGTATCACATTGGATAGTAGACATGAAACAAACTATCAGTTAAACAATGTGATCAAGAGTATTGTATTAGAGAAGGACCGTATTGTGTTGTATGTTGGAAATGTGCCCTAAAACCAATAATATGATGATACTTTATGGACATTTCACATATTAAACTAATCTAGTTTAATATCAAAGGCAAAGATTATTGTTTGAGCGGTCTCATATAAATGTTATATGCTTAAACGATAAAGTCCAAGGAATATGTGATTGGGAGAATGCGATCTAAAGAGGTTAGATTCATGAGACCATTCTTTCGTAGACACATCCTAAACGTTCCTGATCATAGGATTGCCAATTGGGCATTGACAGTCCGTTAAGATCAGTACGTGCTATGTCTTCTCTCAGGGAGAGTGACTAGTCTCGAGTCATTGGTGTGAGTGACACCAAGACAAGTACGTAGGTGCTCAATAGAGAATGAGTTCACTGAACACGATCAACGACGAGTTCTCATATTCATGTCACGTGAGAACTCATGGTTAGGATAATGCAAATTAGTCATTTGACCTGAGGCATCATAGTTGTCTTGTGGTTAGGTCCTTGATCTTTGATCGTGTCAAATGGCATTCCTTTGGAGTGTCCACGGCATGGTTGGGGTCAAGCTATCTAGTCATGGAGACAAGTGAATGCGCAACAAGGGATCTCTAACCTTCAAACCGTTGAGGGAGAATACTCTATGATATGATTTAGAATCTCTGGCCAGAGTATGAATGAGATGTTGGAATGCGTTCCAGATCACATTCAAGGTAATCATATAAACACGAGATTCACATTGGATAGTAGACATGAATAAACTATCAAGCCAAACAATGTGGTCAAGAGTATTGTATTAGAGAAGGACCGTATTGCATTTGTAATCCTAAACTGAATAGGTTCTCCACCTCTTCTGATTAGCTTGGGTAACCATGATATGCTGCTAGGTGTCACTCATGGTTTGTGGAAGCCGTAAACGTGTGTAAACACTAAAGGGAGAATTGAAAGTAAGTTTCAAATTCACAATCGATTTCAAAGAGTTTGAATCGCCCACTGCCTCGCTAAAAGGAACCTAATGGATCGTACACTGTGTAAGGTAGAGATTGAAGATTCAACGGAGATGAGTAAGAATAATTAAATAGTTTAATTATTTATGGCAAGGATTAATTAATATGATTATTAATCAAACGAATAAGTTCGTTAAAGACCTCGGGATGGTTTTGGACCTTAAGGCCCAATGGGCTTCGAACGTCAAGTCCATTGACTTAAGTTGTATGACAACTTAATAAATAATGATTTACAAAGGCCCAAAATACTCTAAAAATATCCTAAGGCCGGCCATATTGTGAAGGGTAGCAAACTTGGACTTATTTACAAGTTTGCCACTCAAATGAATTAAGGTATAAATATGACTTTATAGCCAAAATTCATTAGGGTTTGTTTTTTGGGAAATTGGAGAAAAAAAAAAGCTCTCCCTTCTATCTAGAAATGGCCGGCCCCCTTGGAGGGTTTTAGCTAGCACTCTAGCTCCTCCAAGGTCACTCATATCCTCTTAATCAAAACCTTGGTGTAGAAACTTAGAGGTTCTCAATTTTGAGAACTTAGAGAACCTATCCTTTCTATATAAATCCATAGTTTTAAGATGCAAGGAATGAAGGCCCTCTCTTTGGGTGATTAGCCTTTGCTTATGCAAAGAGGAATCTACAAAGGTATAAATCTCAACTCACTTTGTTTTGAGTTGTTTAAAGGTTCACCAATCTACTAGGCTTTGAACATTCATGGGTAATGTTTTGTTTTTAAGTATATGCAAGCATGATTCCGCCTTTAATTTGTTAATTGCATGCTAATGATATTGCTTAAATGAACATGTTTCTCTAAAATAATCCTTCATTGTAGTTGTAACTGGATATGATCTCCAACCACTTCTACTCAGCTTGGGTAGCCATGACATACTGCTAGGTGTCACTCATGGTTTGTGGAAGCCCTGAGGAATAGCAAACACTAATCTTCATCAAAGGGAGAATTGAAATGTAGTTTCAATTCACAATCGATCGTTAAGAGCAACATTCGCCCGCTGCCTCGCTAAATGGAACCTAATGGATCACACACCGAGTAAGGATGAATGTGAAGATATAAAAGAGATAGATAATCACTTAAATGGTTTAATTGAGAATGGTCAAGATTAATTAATTATACGAAAGGTTCGTATTAGGCTTTTAAGTTGATTTTGGGTTTCGAGGCCCAAAAGGGTTTTTGGTCCACAAGGCCATTGAGTTTAGGTTGTGTGACAACTAAAACTTGATCGGATCATATTTATATATATATTTTTTACATCAAATTCACTTGTCTTTTCTTAGTTAGTTCCTTATATTTTTTAGCGATTTACTTTGTTTTTGTGTTTTATAGAATTTGTCAAGCAAATAAAAGAAAAATAGAACAAGTAAGATTTTAAGTAATAAATTCGTCAAAACTGCATGTGCAGATCAGCTGACTTTGGGAGTAATTTGCGAACAACTCAGAATGAATTAGAGAATGAGCCTTATATGCTTGGAAAGCTACAGATGTCTATTTTTTAGAACATTTTGCCGACTGTTAATATCATTTTTCTAGAAGAAGTTATGGATATTTTAGCAAGGGAAGGTCACTGAAAGTTTTTAAAGTAAAAACTGTGTATGCCCTTTGGCTAAAGGCAAGAGGCAGAAAATAATGAGCAACGCAAAGAGGCAGAAAAACCAAGGAGAAGTGGAAGACAGATGAGAACCAATCAACTAGAATAAAAAAAAAAGCAAAGAAGCAACTCAGTAGCACATGAGAATGATGAATGCATGGGATGTATCCACAAAGGCAACATGGCTGAGAATTAAATAAAAAAAAGAAAGCTGCACAAAGGCAACGAAAAAGAAAAAAACACATGGAAGGCAAAACAGCAAACCATACGGACAGGAAGGCAGCAAAAGAAAAGTCAGAAAAGTTGGCAATACACACGGGACAGAACGTGAAGAGCTAAAAAAAGAGAAGTGCAGCAGAAGAAAATAATACACGACTTTGAGAGAGAAGAAAAGTCAAGTGGGAAATAAAAAGCACAGCCAATCACAAGTTGCAAAAGAAGGCTGTGGACGTAGAGAGCAGCAGAGAGGATAGAGAGCAACAACAAATAAGAGAGCACGACAGAGAGCAAAAATAAAGATGGTTGCAGCGCAAGGGAAGTAAGGAAGGAAGAAGAAATCTTTGCACTCTCCTCTTTCGGTTTTATCTTCTCAAACTCATGTTTAATTTGTGGTTTAATTTGAGAATAATGTGTAACTAAATTTCTTTTGGCTAGAGGTTAATTCAAAGCTATGAACATAATTGTAATATGAATTGATTACCTTCAGTTGTGATTTCATGAGTTGTGAATTCAATTTGCTTAACTGCTTGATTGATAACTTATTCTTGTATGTCGATTAAGGATGCATACTTAGTTTTCATGCATGAATTTGATGCTAGAATATAAGGGAATTTCACCTAATCATTATGAACTTATATTCATGAGTAGTGAAGGTTGCTAGTCACAATAGCGTTAAGTGAATTCTTGGCAGGAGTATCATGCTGTTCATAGTTACGAATGCCTCGTCAATGCTTATAGTTTTCACAAAGCTTAATGAACTTTGATTGTATCTCTATTGTGCTATTCACGTAGGGGACTTTTGAAGAATGTTTTGAATTGTTGAATACGCTTTCCCGTCCAATTCAATAACTTGAGGAAAACTTGAAGGTTAAAAAAGTGTTGTTCACGGTTAATCTGGGGTATTGAGATTCATGATTTATTGAAAGAACAACTGAAAATTGGTTTGTATGCAAGTGTGTCATGTGTGGAGAAAAACCCTCTAGCTATCCATCTATCCATTCACCTTAATTTTATGTCTTTGTTTAATTCTACAAGTTTGTTTAGTTTTCATTTCAATTTTCGTGCAAACCAAACCCCACATCATTAAGTAGTGTCACTTTAGTTAGAATCTGTTCTAATTGGTGTTTAGTTAGTTCCTTGAGTCTATTTTCGTCCAAATCAGTCCCTATTGTCTAGTTTGAGTCAATTTGGTTGTTTTGAGTTGTTTTGAGTCATCCTAGTGTGTTTTGGGTTATTAGAGTTTAGTTAAGTGTCTTTTGCCTAGTTTTGTGTTTTTGAGTCTTATTTAGTGTTTTTAAATCAGTTTACAGTGGATTAGCAATCCCTCCTAATCCCCGGCTTAGAACGATCCCTACTTACATCTATACTACAATTGTCAACAAGAGGGTTTAATTTGAGTGTTGTTTACAACGCATCAAATTTTTGGCGCAGTTGCCGGGGATTAGCAAGTTTGCTAATCCCTTTGTTTCTGTTAGTGTTTATGTTTATGTTTGTGTTTGTGTCTTTTACTTTTGATATTTGATTTAGTTTTCTTTCTTTGATTCTAGGTACAAATGGAGCAAGACATGGCACTTGCAACCATTCAAGCTCAATTGGCGCATCTCACTTCTCAATTGACTCATAATGCCGAAAGGACCACAATGCCAAGTGTCCCTACATTTGATGTGCCCTATGAGCAAGGATATCAAACTCATCAATGTCCTCAATTTGCAACAAACAGAGATGCTTGGGGTTATCAAGGCTATGATCAACCAAGCAACAACATGTTTTCCAACGCTCACAATTCAGATTGGAGAGATTATTCAAATTATATGTGGGATGAACCTCAATAATTTCAACAAGGTGGATATTGGCAGCAAGAGGAGTTCTATTCAAGACCTATGCAGCCACCACAGCCTCTCCCACAACAATTCCAATCGAATTCAAGTATTGATCGGATCATATTTATACATATTTTTATATCAAATTCACTCGTCTTTTCTTAGTTAGTTCGTTATATTTTGAGCTATTTACGTTATTTTTATGTTTTATAAGATTTATCTAGTTAAGAAAATAAAAATAAAATAAGTGAAATGTTAAGTAATAAATTCGTCTAAACTATCTTACCTGTTGAATTGAACTTATCATTTGAAAAATAATATATATATATATATATATATATTTATTTATTTATATATATATATATATATATTTATATTTATATATATATATTTAATGTGTTGTGCGTGTGATAATGGCTGGAGGCCATTAAGCAAAAGCATGGAACATGCAGTCGGTGGAAAGCAAGGAATAAAAGTAAAATGATGAATGCACATGTGGAAAAAAAAGAATGAGGAGGACAGCTCAGGAGGTGCCCGGGGGGTTAAAAACAAAGAGAGGTCAGAGAGCTCCTGGGTAGAGAGAGAAGTGAGAAGGCGCCAGAAACGAAGAACAAATTGAGGAAGGCTGCGCAAGCAGCCAATTAAAAGCCTCGAGAAGAAACAATAAGTCAGAGAAGTCAAAGAAAGGGCAGCAGGAAATCAGTGCGGAGGAGGGAGGTCAGCGCAAGCCTCAGCGTGGGATCAAGGAGCTCCTCGGGGAGACAGAAACCATTTGTTGCCTTTGGCAGCCAATTGGTGGAGCAGCTTGGCGCAGGCAGAGAAACAGAGGCGTGGCCTCAACAAAAACACACGCCTGCCATTTGGCAGCGCTGAAGCCAGAGCTCGGAGCAGAACACATGGCAGTGCACAGGCAAGGCCTCGGCCCTTGAAAAAACAGCGAGCACAGCGGCCTAATTGCACAGTGCACAAATCCTTGCACTCTCCTATTTCGGTTTAATCTCTCCAACTTCAATTAGTTTAATTTCTGTTTTTAATTTCTGTTTTAATAATGTGTAATTAAATTATTTTGGCTAGAGGATAATTCAAAACCATGATTATATTTGTAATTTGAATTGATAACTTCAGTTGTGATTTCTGAGTTGTGATTTAATTTGCTTAACTGCTTGATAGATAACTTATTTGTGTATGTTAATTAAGGATGCATACTTAATTTACACGCATGAATTTGATGCTAGAATATAAGTGAATTTCACCTAATCGTTATGAACTTATATTCATGAGTAGTGAAGGTTGCTATCCGCAATCGTGTTAAGTAAATTCCTGGCAAACGTATCATGCTGTTCATAGTTACGAATGCCTTGTCAACACTTATGATTTTCATAGAACATAATGATCTTTAATCGTATCTCTATTGTGCTTTTCACGTAGGGAACTTTTGGGGAATAATTTGAGTTGTTGTATGCTGTTTCATCCAATTCAATAACATAAGGAAAATCTGAAGGTTAATTTAAGCGTACCTAATTAATCTGGAGTATTGAAATTTACAATTTATTGAAAGAACAACTGAAGGTCAATTTAGATTGCATATGTGTCTTGTGTGGAGAAAAACCCCCTAGCCAATTCGTCGCCCATCCATTCACTTTTAATTTTATGTTTTTGTCAATTTGTATTTTATTTAAGTTTAATTTACTTCGTCAAAACCAAATCAATCCCCCCATTATTAAAATATTCTTATTTAGTTAATTTTTATTATCTTTTAATTTACTTTCTGTCCAATTAAATTCCTAGTTTTTATTTTAAATTGTTTTTATTATTTTGAGTCATTTTTAGTGTGTTTCGAGTTTTTAGCTTAGTTTGTATTTTCTAGAGTCTTGAGTTGTTTTGAGTCTTTTGATTTGTTTTAGTTTATTTGTTAGTTTTATTTTGAGTTATTTTAGTTAAGTGTTTTTATTTTAATTTAGTGTTTTAAACTTTGTTTTTACGTTTTAAAATTATTTTAGAGGTTTTAGCAAGCCCTCCTAATCCCCGGCCTAGAACGATACCCTACTTACATCTATACTACAATTGTCAAAAGAGGGTTAAATTTGTGCGGTTTTAAAATCCCGTCAAGTATGCCCATGAGTTGTAATGAAATTCTTGATGGACTAATTTCTTTGACGCATGGCTCACAAAAAGAAGAACAATTGCAGCCATCTGAGGAGTTCTATCAATGCCCATGTGCACCACCACAACCTCCACCACAATCTTCCCAACCAATTTAAGGTTCGTCAGTGGATAATGATAATATTATTCAATTAATCACCTCTTTGACACATGGAGTAGAAAATCAAAACAACGAGATGCAAGACCGAGTAAAAAAAGAGTGGACGAATTGGAGAAGCAAGTTGGGCAAATTGTGGAATTCATGGTGCAGATTCAAGAGCAACGTGAACTTTCCAACTCAAACATTGCAAATTCAAAGGGTGAAGTTGAAATCGATGAAGCCATCACTTTGGAAAGTGATAAAGACATTGTGGAAGCTCTTCCAAAGGTGCAAAGTGAGATCCCAATTCTCGGTGTACCAAATCAAGTTCCAGATTGTGTTGAATTGTTTGAAGAGAGTTGTACACCAAGAAGAAGGATTCAAGATAATGAAGTGGCTGGAGAATATGTAGAGTGCATCAAAGAGGATGTATTTGAGGAAACAAAGGCCCAAGAAGTTGAGTTTGATGACACGGGACAAGCCACAACCATCATAGTAAATCTGGCCAAGTTCAAAGTCCCTGAAACTTTTGAAGATGTGGTGTTCGTCCTTGAGTTTGTGTCGGAGAAAGAAAGTAAGCCATCTTCTCCAATTATAATTTTGTTTTATACTAACATGCTGATTTTGTTGATTCAGGCACCCATTCTTGAATTTAAACCATTGCCAGATCATTTCAAGTATCACCTCCCATTCAAAGATAAATTCCATGCTGTGGAACCTAGGGGAGTTTAATGGAAAGTCTTGTTCGGCTACAAGACGTTAAAACAAGCGCTTCTTGGGAGGCAACCCAAGCATTCAACGAAGGGAGAATTTGGAATTGCTCAACAAATCAGATTTACACTCCTAAACCCTTCTCTTTACTGCATTTATCTTGCCTTGCTTAGTTCATTAATTGTTTGTTTGCTTAAGTGTGAACCTATGTTTAAAACATTGAGGCCAATGTTTAGTTTAAGTGTGGGGGAGTGTAAACAAAGTCTTTTTACATTGATTTACATATTTTACATTGATTTGAAAAAAAAATTGAAAAAAAAAAAAGCAAAATAAAATCAAATAAAATAAAAAAAAAAGCAAAAATATTTTACAATAATGTGTAAACAAATAGCCTTTATTGGTCAGGTGGTGCCTCAGCAATCGACGGAGCTTCAGAAAGACGAAGCGCCAGAGTTTGATCTTCCGGAGCCTCAACACTTGGTGCAACTCCAGACGACGAAGGCAGAAGATGCCTCTGCAGTAACGCCACAAACCTTTGATGATTACTCTGAATCCGCAATTCGGACTCCTGCAGCTGGTCAAGCTTTCTCTTCATACTTGTTGAGTAACTAGTTGCGAGCATGTGCAACTCCTTATTCTCGTGCCTGAGTCCTCCGACTCTTGCCGAAGACTAGCCACCTCAGCCATCAAAGACTCAACCTGACGAGATCGTGCAAGAAGGCATTGGCCCATGTTTGAGACTGAGCCTGCACACTGGACGCTGAGCGCCAGAGAGTCTTGAACAGCGAGCTCGTCGGACGGCTTGGAAAGTAACCTATTGTCTCTTGGAGTGAGAATGTTTCTAGCAACAACTGTAGTAGTTGTATCGTTCTTCATCATAGAGTCCCCAACTGTAAGAGGACCATTAGGGGATAAGAAGGACGGATGCCAAATGTTGTTTGGAGAAGACAAGTCGATATCTTCCCTAATATTCAAGTCAAGACGGCACTCAGAGGGGCAAGACATTTTCTGAAGGTGTTGAAAAAGAAGAGATTGGACTGATCAAGATTAAAGAAGTGCAAGAAAATTTGTGCCTCTATAAAAAGAAGAAATCGAAGAGGCACTACTCAAAAATCGAAGAGGCACTACTCAGAAATCGAAGAGGCGCCCGCTCGCAAATCGAAGAGACGCTCATCTCTCAAAAGCCTGGCCTGCTCAGAAACCACGAGCCGACCCCCGGATTTCAAAAGATCAACTTTTCCAGACTTGTCGTCACCTGTCACATGCACCCTCAGCTTTGCGGGAATTACGGGTAACTTTGTCAAAAAGCGCGTAAACCTTACTGTTCAATCATCCACCGGCTATCGACAAGAGTAAGAGAATAGTATCGATTGTGAAGAAATTCCTATAAGTGTATACCTTCGCCCTCCATAGCAAAGGCAGACTCACTCAACACTTCTTCATCTCCGAGAATGTATTCCCAAAGAAACCTATCGAGTTACTCAGTGTTCCTCATCCCCTAGAGTACCTCTGCAAACAAGTCATAAAAAGAAAAAGTATATCATATCATGATGGTTGAAAGTAAGAGTATCTCATATCATGCTTTATCCCCACCTTCATCTGAAGAACAGGGAGAAAGAGAGATCCTGATTGCTTACCTAGTCTTGCTCTCGAGTACTCATCTTCGAGCCTCTCTAGCCCAGTTCAAAAATAAACCTGTGAAGATATACTTTTTCAAAAGCAAAAATATCTCATAGAAGATGCAAGAGGAGTCTGAGTCGCATCCAAGAGCAGGAGGAGTCTGCGATGATCCAAGAACTCGAGAAGATACCACACCTGCATGGAGACCTGATTACTTGAAGCATGTGGAGACAACGTGCTGATTCATCCTCAACTAAGTTGAGGATCACTTGCAAGTAAAAAGCTCCCCAACCCACTTGAAGAATCAACCTATGGATAGATACTTCTTCAAAAGCAAAAATATCTCATATCAGCAGGGTTGAAGGCAAAGATATCTTATGGCATGTTTATCCTTTACCCTTGTTCTTGCCTGCCCACCAAGGAACTCTCCTTTTTCCTTTCTTAGAAGTCCCATCCAATTCAAGATCAAAGCTGTGGAAAATCAACAAGCACGACCAAAGATCACATAATATTTCTATTCATTGTCTTTTATTGTCATTTTCAATTTTTCATTTGCATTTTCTACATTTTCTTGCATACTTAATTGAATTATTTCTTTTCTTTGTAGGAACTTTTGGTTATTTCCACCCTTGAAGTTGATTGCAGAATTTAAGCTTGGGGGTCATCACTTGATTTTACTGCAAATTAGGGAAGTTTTCAGTCCAATTGCTTTATTTTTGTTTCTTATTATTTATTCATTTTATTTTTATTTGCATTATAGTGTTTTCTGACATTGGGGACAATGTTCAGTTTAAGTTTGGGGGTAAAAAGTATAAAAAATGACCAAATTGAAATTTTTTGTACCTTCGATTACTAACTGGTTTCATTTGTTTCCATGTTGTTGCTTTTAAAAAAAAATTTAAAAAAAATCGGAAGATTTAAAAATCCAAAAAATATTGTCTTGTTTTCCTTATTGTTTTGAATTAGATTTTTGTTAGTTTCCCGACCCAATGATATACTTGGATCAAATTTGAACCATTGTGATCAAGAACTTAGTTAACATGTGTTGTGTGAAATTCCTAATTCTCTTGTTAGTTTTGTACATGTTTGATCATTCTTGAAAAACGAAATGCACATAGCCTTGTTGATGTGAAACTAAAGCATGACTTAAAGCTTCATATGTGAATTTAGTGACCATATACATCCTATGTGAGTTTTTGAGCCTATCGAAAGTGTGTGCATTTTTCATACACTCCTATTCTTTCATGTGTGATGAACTTATGTGAGATATATCTCTAGAACTTGCGTAACGATCTTTCGAAATATTTTTCATTGATTGCATGAACTTGAAAATGATAGAGGCATTAGGTTTATCACCATGCCCCAAATAAGCATGTTTCCTAAAGAAAAATGATATCATTAGATTGCCAATTTGAGCCGTATATGTTGAGCCTTTTATTTCTTATACTAGATATGTTTACCCTTATACCTCAAACATTTTTCCTTACCCCTTCCAAGCTAGCTAGTGAGCAATGTGAGATTGTCTTATGAGAAATGTTTATGAAGTACTTTGAAGGAGTTTGGCAAAAGAATAAGTGTGGGGGTATTGTTGGAAATATGCCCTGAAAGTCAATCTTTGGAAGAAACCTTTCAGGACATTGCATTGATGTATACATATGACTCTTATACATCGGAAGGCAAAGATACTAACTAGGACTATCTCAATTAACGAAATATGTCCTAAATAGTGAATCCATGGACAATGGATCGATTGAAGAAGTAATCTAATGATGTTAGACTACAGAGACCTTCTTCACATAACCATCATGTCCAAAAGGTTCCTGGTCATAGGATTGTCGGAGGGATACTGACAATGCATAGATCAGTACATACTGTGTCCCCTTCAAAGAGAAGGATGGAAAGTCTCATCCTATTCGTGTTGAGACACTAAGACAAGTATGTAGGTGCTCATTAAAGGAATGAGTTCACTGAACGCAATCGAACGAGAGTACTTGCATGGAGGTCTACTCACATGTCAAGCAAGTAACTCTGATAGTTGGAATAATGTAACTAATCCTTTGACCTAAGACATCATTGATGTCTAATGGTTAGGTCCTTGATCTTTGACCATGTCAAATGGCATTCCATTTGGAGAGTCCACGGCATTCTTGGGATCAAGCTATCTAAACATGTAGGCATGTGAATGGTCAACAAGGGATCTCTAATCCTCGTTAGAGGAGGATACTCTAAGATATGATTCGGAAATCTTCGGTCGAAGTATTGAGCGTAGTTAAGGAAAGCGTTCCTATACGACTCATATGAATCATATAAGAACGTATAATCACATTAGGGGTTTGACATATTACATCCATACCCTAGTGATGTGATTAAGAGTATTGTATTGGAGAAGGATCGAATTGCATTGTAATTCCAACTGAATAGGTTCTCTGAATAACTTCTACATTAGCTTGGGTAGCCATGACATATGTTTAGATGTCACTCATGGCTTGTGAGTTCTTCTAGATGACTAAATGTAATCGTCAAAGAAGAACGTGAATTAAAAGCAAGTTTTAATTCAACAAGTGATTGGATTAAATCAATTGGATCGATGCCAATCATCTCACTGCCTTGCTAATTAGAACCTAAAAGATTGTTCACCAATACACTCTTGTAGTGAGTAATCAATGGATGATGGAAATAATTAATTGGATTAATTAGGTGTGGCGATTAATTTAGAAAGTCTAAAGAAATCATAAAAGCGATAAAAGATCGTTTTGGGCTTAAAGAAACGTTCGGGTTTAATTGGGCCCATTGGGTCTAAACCCATTGGGCTTTTATTCAAGCATTTGATGACTTGAAATAATAAAAGCCCAAAGCCCAAAAACCCACACTAAAGGCCGGCCACTTTGAGGAGGTGGGAGAAGTCAAATGTTGACTTGCTTCCTTTTGTCTATAAATACAACATTATAGACAAATATCTTACTAGGGTTTCATTTGTGTTCAAAAGACTTAGAGAAAAAGAAAAACATCTCTCTAAAACACATAAGGAGGCCGGCCACCTTAAGGGGAATTTTAGCTAATCATTTAATCTCCCCTTTAGGTTATTCTTTCATCCTTTCTCACTACACTAGTGGGTGAGGATCTTTAGAGGTTTTCTCCTTGAAAACTCTAAGAGAACCTTGGAGCACTCATACATACAAAGTGGAGGAGGCAAGGAGGAAAGCTAGGCTCAAGGACTTTGAGGAGCAAAGATCTTGGAGGTGGTCCATCCTTGGTCTCAAGAGTAGATCAAGAGGTATAAATCTTGATCGGATCATATTTATGTATATTTTTATATCAAATTCACTCGTCTTTTCTTAGTTAGTTCTTTATATTTTGAGCTATTTACGTTGATTTTATGTTTTATAAATTTATCTTGAAAAGAAAATAAAAATAGAATAAATGAAGTGTTAAGTAATTAATTCGTTTAAATTACCTTGCTTGTTGAATAGAACTTATTATTTAGAAAATAATTTATTTATATATTTATATAATTTATATATATATATATATATATATATTTATATATTGATATAATATGTTTGTGTGTGGAGTGGGGCTGCGGCACCAAAGAAATAAAAAGGCAGAAAATTAGTGTGAGTGGGATGGCTTAGTGATGACCTCGGTGGAGAAGCATAAAAAAGGGCAGCCAAAAGAAAAATAAGAATGAAGGGGGAAGTGCACCGAGGCAAAAATAATAGAAGAATAAGGGGAGCTGCTTTTGAAGGCAGCTTTGTCAGGAAAGCACTTGGGACCGGTGGAAGAAATATAAAAAAAGAATTGAAGGCCTAGCTGCGGGGGCTCCAGAAAGAAAGAAAACAAAAAAATAATAGCTGCAATTGCAGCTGGAGTTTGACGCAAAGGAGTGTGCCTCGAAGAATAAATAAGGAGGAAAACAGGAGCTCCTGGGGGGGGGAAGAAACCAAAGCTGCCAGGCAGCTTGTGACACAGGCGCTGAGAGCTGCCAATTGGCAGAGGCACGAATACCGAGAGGAAAGAGCAAGGGGCCATTTAGGCGAGCTACACGGAGGCGTCCTGGTGAGCTGGGAGCTGCCAGCTGGCAGTTGGCAGAGAAAAGGCAGCCAATAGGCTGTTGTTATCAAGTCAGAGGAAGCCTCGGTGGAGGCGCTGCTAAGGCACGGGGGCCAGACGAGCAAGTCTCACGGATCCAAGGAAGTTTGGTCAATTGGAGAAGCCTCGGAAGAAACTGCACAGTGCACAGACCCTTGATTCTTATTTTGGTTAAATCTCTCCAACTTATATTTTTAATTTCTGTTTTAATAATGTGTAATTAAATTATTTTGGCTAGAGGATAATTCAAAACCATGATTATATTTGTAATTTTAATTTGATTTACTCCAGTTATGAATTTATGAATGTTGGATGTGGTTTACTTTTCTGTGTTGATAAGAACTTGTTTATGTATGTGGGTTAAGAGTCGACACTTAATTTGCATGCTTAGACTTGATGCTAGGATATAAGGGAATTTCACCTAATCGTTATGAACTTATATTCACAAGTAGTAAAGGTTGTTGATCACAATCGTGTTAAGTAAATTCTTGGCATAAGTTTCATGCAATTCATAGTAACAAGTGCCTCGTCAATGCTTATGGTTTTCATAGAACTTAATGATTCTTGCTTGTATCTCTATTATGCAATTCATGTAGGGAACTTGTGGGGAATGTTTTGGGTTGTCGTATGCAATCATCCAATCTAATGACTTTAGGAAAATCTGAAAGTTAATTTAAGCGGACCTAATTAATTTGGAGTATTGTCATTCATTCGTTTGTTGAATTCATAACTGGGAATCAATTTAGGTTGCATTTGTGTCATGTGTGGAGAAAAACCCTCTAGCCAATCTGTCGTCTTTCCGTTTACTTTTAATTTTATGTTTTTGTCGATTTTGTAATTTAGTTAAGTTTAATTTGCGTTTCGTAAAAACCAAACCCCCCCATTATTATAATATTATTATTTAGTTAATTTTTATTATTTTTTAATTTAATTTCCGTCTAATTAATTTCCTAGTTTTTATTTTAAATTGTTTTCATTATTTTGAGTCATTTTTAGTGTGTTTCGAGTTTTTAGCTTAGTTTGTATTTTCTAGAGTCTTGAGTTGTTTTGAGTCTTTTGATTTGTTTTAGTTTATTTGTTAGTTTTATTTTGAGTTATTTTAGTTAAGTGTTTTTATTTTAGTTTGGTGTTTTAAACTTTGTTTTTACGTTTTTAAATTATTTTAGAGGTTTTAGCAAGCCCTCCTAATCCCCGGCCTAGAACGATACCCTACTTACATCTTTACTACAACTGTCAAAAAGAGGGTTAAATTTGTGCGGTTTAAAATCCCGTCAAATCTTCTCCTAAACTTTGTTCTTCAATAAAATAATTTGTGATGCATCTTACCTAAACCTATGCATCTTGAAGGGGATTTAAAATGACTAGAGTAATAAATTTAATTGTTTACATGCTTCCGCCTTTTTGCATATATATAATGATTTGTATATGCTTGCTAGTCACATGAAATCCCTAATGAAACTCATAATTTCCTTCAAGTGGTATCAGAGCCAAAGGTTTATGTATTATGTGTCCTTTTGGATTTTATGCATATGGGTTTTAATTTTATGTTTTGAAATATATGTTCTTCATTTAAAGTATGTTTATCTTTTGTTTTTCAAGTGTTGAAAAATGTTAATCAATAGTTGAGAAAGGTATGCATGTAAAAAGGTGTTTTATATGCATGAATGAAGAATGAGTTTAAAACCAAAATTTGGGGTTTTTGGGTCTAAGGGGGCACGGCAAGAAATGCCATTTTGCATGTGTTTGTGTTTTTTATTTTGAATCACACACACACTCTTTGGTGCTAGGGAAAAGTGTTCTTGTCACTTTTGTTTTTGGTTTTGTGAAGAAATCACCAAGAATATGAAAATCTTGAAATTATGTTCATGGTTTTGTTCTTGGTGTTTATGTTTTGATTTTGGTGAAAATGACTTTGTTTAAGCTTATAAAATTGTTTTATGGATTTGGGTGATATATTAATCATCTATATGTTTTATTAATGTAATTTTAATCCTAGACTTCTCTAGGATATTTTCATCAAAAACCTTGCAAAATATCCTTAAAGCAAACCAAGTGACAAGCAAAATTTAATTTTTTCTTACATGCATTGAATTAAAGCATGGTGGGTGAGACTTTGCTTCTCCCCACCATGATGGCCGGCCACCCTATGACAAAACCCACATGGGTGGGTTTTGTGTTTTTGATAAAAAGTTGTTTTACTTTTGAGTATTTACACTTTGGCCCCTAACTTTTGCATATTTGCATTTAGGCCCCTACTATTTGGAAAAGTTAAAATATTTGATTTTAATTTTGTTTATAGTTTAAACTCATCATTTAATTATGCCCATATGCACTAAATCTAATTGTTTATGTTGCATTCCTATTTGATTATTTAATGTGATTAAGTAGTTAGAAAAAGGGTGACTATGGACTTAAGCCTTAAACGATAATTGAGCTATAAGATAAGGCGCTAAACTCAAATTGTTTGAACCTTGGGAATGTGTTTTAATTACTGTTTTAATTGGACCTTATCATGTTTGACATTAATCTATCTCTCCCTCTTAGTATATGTAATTTATAGGAATTTGTACAAATCGGTTTGTAATTCTTATTACTTCTTAATCTCTATTAGTTAGTTGATTCCCTCTAGTGCTAGACTAGAGTTTCTTTAACTATTGGTAAGGAGACATATTTAAAAGAGGGTTTTTTGACATGAGACAAAAGATTAAATGGGTCCAATGCCCTAATTAGCAATGATTGATTGTCTTTCATTTCTAATGGCTCAATGAAAATGTTTTAATTGGATTGATAAGCACGTAATTAAATTGACACAATATCCCCGAGACCTTATTCAACAATGTTGGCTCGTTGTTGCAATAACCAATTAAGTCCATGGTCATCCAAGAGCCTAAGATAACTATAAAGTCCAATTTCAAAGGATTGCAAAATCATAGTAGTAGTAGTTACTTCCAATATTTGAAAATTTTGTTTTTGATATTGATTTGTTTTTCTCAAAACAAATAGTGGGAGTATCATACGCTACTAAACTATAATGAATATAATTAATAGTTATATGTATCTCCAATATTTTGAAAAATGTTTTGATATTGATTTGTTTTTTTTGTGAAAACGAATAGTGGAGATTACATATGCTACTAATTTCATTAAACTTTGGACTAGTAGTTATAATAGGACACAATTTATTTGAATATGTTTAAATAAATAAAATTGATGAGACCTTAAAATCCCTCAACCAACATGCAATATTAAGTTGAAAACGTAGATGTGCTTTGAACACTTCTTCGTGGCCTTCCACCATGGTAGGCTCCAATCGTTTATGACTTGTGCACCGCCTTCACCCTATCATGGGGAAGTGCAAAGTACATGCTTATAAGTCGGGAGGATTCTATTTAAAAAGCATTTTGATGTGGTGAAAGATAGGCAATGAGTGTAGCCAACATCGTATCATCGTGAGGTTATACTTGGACCCCTATCTAAACCGGCATGGTGGGAATGAACTTAACTAAGAAGAAATGATGCCAACAATAGATGGGTAATCACAAAACGTTGTTGTGAATGGGTAAATGTACCCTCTCATTATTATTTTGCTAGCCAACATCGTATCATCGTGAGGTGCGCATAGTAATAGTGAGCCTCCCATAACCCGCTAGGAGCTTTCTTTGAAACCTCCCGGATTCCATCATGGGGGATATGGAATTTGCCAAAAATGGTAGGTGATGTGATTCGGTTTAAAGACCCGAATCGTATGACTTAATCAACAATCAAACTAATTTATTTATTGTTTATGTATATAGATATGGTTGGAAGCACGCTCGCGAAAATACTCGACAAACATTGCCTTGAAGGGCATAATTTCCCATCCTGGTTTCGTAATGTCAAAATTCTCCTAACGTTGGAGAAAATTGTTTACGTCCTAGACAAGGCCCCTCCTCACATACCTCTTGGGCCTGACGCCTCTGAGGATGAACGTGCTAAGTTTGACAAGCACGTTGAGGATGATACACAAGCCAAGTGCTATCTGTTGGCTTCTATGAATGAGGAGCTACAGAGACAGCATGAGGGTATGGACAGTGCATCCTCCATCATACTCCATCTTACGGAGTTATATGGTGAAGGGACGCGCAATCGTCGCTTCAGCACTATCTGTGAACTTGTCAAGACCAAGATGGTCAAAGGGGCTCCAGTGCATCAACATGTACTGAAGATGATAGGATTCATAGAACAATTGGAGAGCCTTGGAACTCCACTTGACGGGGAATTGGCCCAGGACTTCATTTTGGCTTCTCTTTCTGATTCATTCTCGCAGTTCGTAATGAACTACAACATGAATAAGATGGATAGTACTCTCTCTGAGTTGCTAAACATGTTAGTGACTGCTGAGAAGACTATGAAGAAAGAGAACGTTGTAGGGACTTCTGCAATAGTCTACAACAAGCCATCCTCTTCCACTCCTAAGCCGCAAGGCAAAGGAAAAGGGAAGGAGAAGAAGTCTACCACTCCTAAACCGAAAGGTGGAGTGAAGAAAAAGAAGGCGATGGAGCCCAAGGGGACTTGCCACCACTGTGGGAAGGAGGGGCATTGGAGGAGGAATTGCAGGTTCTACCTTGCAACTCTAAAGAACAAGCCAAAAGGTATGGTTTAATGTTCTTATCTTCAATTCTAATTGTTAGATCTTCTAAATGTTTATATTTTGATATAACATGCTAATCACTCGTATAATTGTATATAGGTGAGGGAGGCAAGTAGAAGAAGAACAAAGCAAGGAAGGTGGAGAAGGGTTCGGCCACCATTATTTTGCTTACTACTTAGGAAGTTTTAATTTAGGCATTTGAAGAAAGTCTTTTGAAACTTTCTTAATTTTGTAAAGAACTTATAATGTGGCTTCATGTGATGTAAGACCACTCTTAATGCCTAAATGAAGGCATTTAATTAGTCTCTAAATGTATAGAGCTAATTCTTTTTGTATTAAAACATTTTTGAATGTTTACATCATCACATCAATGTAATGTGATGTATGCCTTCTAAATATATATGATATTTCCTTTAAAGTAGTGTTATGAATTGAATATTGTCTTGTTGTATCCTTGTTGAGATACAAGACTTATATCACTTATTGTAATATGATAAACAAAACTTTAGACTTATCAATTATGGATAGACCTCATATGTTGGACAAAGAAGGATACAATGAATCTTTAGATTTGGTTCCAAATGTCTACCTATGAGTTCTATATGAATTGACAAAAGTCTAGAGATTCCTTTCTTAATGAAAAGGAAGATCACATTATGGTGATATAAGAAACAAGAAAAACGTTTCTTATATGGTTATCACTTAAACCACAAATAAATCAAGATCACTCTTGATTCAATTAATAGTTTTGAACAATTGATTGGGCATTCTTAAAGATGTTTTAAAATGTCAAGTATGATAGTGATTAAACCAAGAATGAAGTGTCTAAATCAATAAAATGTTTAAAGACTTTAGTCACTTAATAACAAGACATCATCTTAGTGAAGATTGAAATAAATGAGCTTGAAAAGGGTTTTAAAGCTACTACACAATATCCTCTACCCGTATACTCCACGTTTATACAATTGTGAATGTATGAAGTAAATTCTCATTAAAGTCATGAGAAATAGTGGGAGGTGAGAAATTGGATATAAACTTGAATATGATTGTTTTATAGTTGTCAAAACAATGATAGTGCATGACTATTGTTGAGAGTTTGAAATTTTAATTGTTAAAGACTCAAGCTCTACAAACGTTAAAAATTCTATGTTGTGTGACATTTAAAGAATAGTCTTTAAAATGTTGGTTTCGTCAACCTAACATGAAATGGTTATATGTTGGGAGTTGTCCATTACTCTCTTTTATGAGAACTAGCTAAATCACGAAGCATATGGACAAATTTTGATGGAACAAAAGGGAATAGTTTTAAAATGAGTCACAACATATAGTTTAACAACAAGACAATCCAAATTCATCACCTTATGTAACTATAACGCTCTATGTAGTTTTGATAAAGAATTATATCAACCACCTAGAAGGAATGGTTGAGTTTCTATATCCTTAGTAGAAGCCTTGCTTTCACTAAAGACTTAGATAATTCTCAAATGACTACATTAAAGTCTTAGTATGACTGAAACTTGAATAATGGTGTAAGACACTATATATATAATTTAAATGAATAGGACTTGATAGAACAAGTCACACATTTTAATAGAATTACTTGCAGAAGGAATTCTCTTGTGTATGATTCGTTTAAATAAACTTGTGTTAGCTAGGATTGTTGATAGTCTCAAAAATTGTTGAGACATCATTAATAAGCTAATGGATCTCAATGATTGTCAATAGATCCAAGACAAGTTAGTGGGAGCAATAAGCATTTAATCAAAGAAAATATAAGTATTAAGTTTTGATTGAATACTTAGTTACAACAAGGCCAGTGGGAGTGATGTCATAATTTGAATAACAAGGATATGAATGAAGTCTATTTGATAGACTTGATAAAACATAAATGTTACTCAAAGATGACAAATTTATGATACGCTCAATTTTGAAGTATTGACTTGAAAAAAATTGAATGTGTCATAAAATCACAAAAGGGACACATGTATGGACTTGTGAAATGATATCCAAAGATGTAGAACCACATAGGGTTATCACTCTAAGATATTACTGTATCCCAGGATCAGAACCATAGCAACTGAAAGAGTATTATTGCCTTTAAGAAAGGAACATCAGAGTGGGACTCTGGAAGCGTGCATTCACTTAGGTTATGGACCAAAGTGAAAAATTATCCATTTTTTTGTAAATGGAGCTTCATAATAGATGAAGTACTAATCATATAAATGAATTGATAGTATTGTACTACAATGGTCTCAAGGATTGGAGCAAAGTTTGTATAAAGTATACAAACGAAATATATGACGATATATTGTTTTAGAAACTGCTTCAAAAGGTGTTTTGAATAGAAAGGGTTCTTATAGAACCAATGATTGAATCCAAACCATAAGGTCGTTAGTTGAAACGCTACGACGTAATGGGGCGATAGCTCAAGCCATGGAATCAAGGTCTCATCAAAGTATTCGAACACTAGAAAGAGACATCATCAAATGTTTTGGAGACATTTGATAAGTAAATCCCTTTTAGAGTTAAAAGGGGATTTTATACATAACCAAGTAAACCTACGAGCATAAGCTCACTCAACTAGCATGTATCAGATACACTAGTGATTGACTTTAGTGCAAGTGGGAGATTGTTGGAAATATGCCCTGAAAGTCAATCTTTGGAAGAAACCTTTCAGGACATTGCATTGATGTATACATATGACTCTTATACATCGGAAGGCAAAGATACTAACTAGGACTATCTCAATTAACGAAATATGTCCTAAATAGTGAATCCATGGACAATGGATCGATTGAAGAAGTAATCTAATGATGTTAGACTACAGAGACCTTCTTCACATAACCATCATGTCCAAAAGGTTCCTGGTCATAGGATTGTCGGAGGGATACTGACAATGCATAGATCAGTACATACTGTGTCCCCTTCAAAGAGAAGGATGGAAAGTCTCATCCCATTCGTGTTGAGACACTAAGACAAGTATGTAGGTGCTCATTAAGGGAATGAGTTCACTGAACGCAATCGAACGAGAGTACTTGCATAGAGGTCTACTCACATGTCAAGCAAGTAACTCTGATAGTTGGAATAATGTAACTAATCCTTTGACCTGAGACATCATTGATGTCTAATGGTTAGGTCCTTGATCTTTGACCATGTCAAATGGCATTCCATTTGGAGAGTCCACGGCATTCTTGGGATCAAGCTATCTAAACATGTAGGCATGTGAATGGTCAACAAGGGATCTCTAATCCTCGTTAGAGGAGGATACTCTAAGATATGATTCGGAAATCTTCGGCCGAAGTATTGAGCGTAGTTAAGGAAAGCGTTCCTATACGACTCATATGAATCATATAAGAACGTATAATCACATTAGGGGTTTGACATATTACATCCATACCCTAGTGATGTGATTAAGAGTATTGTATTGGAGAAGGATCGAATTGCATTGTAATTCCAACTGAATAGGTTCTCTGAATAACTTCTACATTAGCTTGGGTAGCCATGACATATGTTTAGATGTCACTCATGGCTTGTGAGTTCTTCTAGATGACTAAATGTAATCGTCAAAGAAGAACGTGAATTAAAAGCAAGTTTTAATTCAACAAGTGATTGGATTAAATCAATTGGATCGATGCCAATCATCTCACTGCCTTGCTAATTAGAACCTAAAAGATTGTTCACCAATACACTCTTGTAGTGAGTAATCAATGGATGATGGAAATAATTAATTGGATTAATTAGGTGTGGCGATTAATTTAGAAAGTCTAAAGAAATCATAAAAGCGATAAAAGACCATTTTGGGCTTAAAGAAACGTTCGGGTTTAATTGGGCCCATTGGGCCTAAACCCATTGGGCTTTTATTCAAGCATTAGATGACTTGAAATAATAAAAGCCCAAAGCCCAAAAACCGACACTAAAGGCCGGCCACTTTGAGGAGGTGGGAGAAGTCAAATGTTGACTTGCTTCCTTTTGTCTATAAATACAACATTATAGACAAATATCTTACTAGGGTTTCATTTGTGTTCAAAAGACTTAGAGAAAAAGAAAAACATCTCTCTAGAACACACAAGGAGGCCGGCCACCTTAAGGGGAATTTTAGCTAATCATTTAATCTCCCCTTTAGGTTATTCTTTCATCCTTTCTCACTACACTAGTGGGTGAGGATCTTTAGAGGTTTTCTCCTTGAAAACTCTAAGAGAACCTTGGAGCACTCATACATACAAAGTGGAGGAGGCAAGGAGGAAAGCTAGGCTCAAGGACTTTGAGGAGCAAAGATCTTGGAGGTGGTCCATCCTTGGTCTCAAGAGTAGATCAAGAGGTATAAATCTTCTCCTAAACTTTGTTCTTCAATAAAATAATTTGTGATGCATCTTACCTAAACCTATGCATCTTGAAGGGGATTTAAAATGACTAGAGTAATAAATTTAATTGTTTACATGCTTCCGCCTTTTTGCATATATATAATGATTTGTATATGCTTGCTAGTCACATGAAATCCCTAATGAAACTCATAATTTCCTTCAGGTATTTCATGTTTGTATTTAGTTATGTGAAAGGTTACTGCTTATTTAGTGTGGGGCTATCTCACACACTACACTTCAAGGGTGATTAAAAGGTTACTGCTTATTTAGTGTTTTTAAATCAGTTTAGAGTAGATTAGTAATCCCTCCTAATTCCCGACCTAGAACGATCCCTACTTACATCTATACTACAATTGTCAACAAGAGGGTTTAATTTGAGTGTTGTTTACAACGCATCAAAACTAAATGGAAATTAACCCAAAAACAAAGTCAAAACCGGCCTAGGGTGAGTGGTAGCAAACTTGAGTTAATTGCAGGTTTGCCATTCACATGTGAGGTGGTATAAAGGCAACTTTATAGCCATTCTCTCACTAGGGTTTTCTTGGGTCAAAGAAGAGAAAATTTTTCTCTCCTTTTTCCATAGAGAGGCCGGCCACTTAGGGATGATTTCACTAGCATCAAAATCTCTCTAAGTCATCCATCTTCTCTTCACACTACATATTTGGTGTGGAGACTTAGAGGTACCAAACCTTTGGTACTTTTGGAGATCCTTTCCTCACATCTTCAAGGAGCATCAAAAGGAAGAAAATCACAAGGAAGATCCAAGGAGCTTGGAGGTGACTTGAAGGCCCTCCACTTGGGTGAATCCCTTGTGTAAACAAGGATCAGCTTCAAGGGTAATAAATCTCAAATTCCTTGCTTCTCTTTAATGTTGTTAAAGAGTCTTGTGGTTCACCATTCACTAGGCCTTGAAAGTCATGGGTTTTAGAATTGTTTTTGAATGCATGCCTACTTTAAAGTGTTAATAGTTTGCATATGTGTTCAAATGTTCTCACATGTTCTTAGCTAGGACAAAAGTTTTCCTTCAAGTGGTATCAAGAGCCTAGGTCTAGAGTATGGTGAATCCTTTTGGGTTTTGTGTTGTTCATGATTTGTGATTTAAATGTTGTAAATGTTACAAGCTTTGTTCTTGCTTTTGAATATAAATTTTCCTTGAAAATTTAGCATCTCAAATGTTGTAGATGTAGTTCATTTAAGCATGAATATTGGAACTAAAATTTGGTGCCATGTATGTGGGGAAATTCGGCCAAATCCAAGGGGTGGATTTTTGGGTTCATGTTAGTCTTGTTAAAAGTGTTTTAAAGTGACTTTTGGAACCCCTAAGTACCCTAGGATGTTAACCCTCTTTTGAGTAGTGAAAATTTGAATTTTATTGAGTGAAAACACTCATGGAGCTCTTATGAGTTTTCATGTGTGTTCTTCAATGTTCTTGATGTTCTTACCAAGAACAAAAGGGTTTGGTGTTTTGATTCAAAGTGTTCGTTGTTTTTAATAAAGTTTTGTTTATGGTGGTTGGTGTGACTTTAATTACACAAAATATTCTTTGTGATGGATGGTATGACATGATTTATACTTTTTCAATCAACACCCATACCAATCATCTTTTTTGATATGAACATATTTATGTGACTTTATTAGTTTGTTTCCTTGCATTTACTTAATTAGTTTCATCTTATTAGAATGTTTTAAGCTATTTTCGTGTGTTTGTAGGTTTTAATAACAAAGTTAGCAAACAAGTGCATTTTGGTGCAATTTGGAGGTGTTTTCGGGTGGAATGGATTGCATGCATGGGGAGCATAAAGGATGGACGTTTTGGTGCATGAAAGGGCTTCAACACACATGCTAAAATCTGATCAAAATGAAGAAGATACCTTGCAAAGACCAAGCATGTGTGTTGCTAGCTGTTTTAATCATGAAAACACAACTGTGCAAGCTGTTTTTGTAAGGAAACCCCACGGCAAGAGTGTGTAATCATGTTTTGCAAGTGTGCTAGCTTATTTTAATTATGAAATACAAGTGTGCTAGCTGTTTTGCAAGTGTACTAGCTGATTCATCATGAGAAGACCAAGAGGAACCAAAGTCATGGACCAAGGAGGATGAATGGAAGTTGTTTCATCATGAAATTTCTGCAAAGATGCAGTGTGCTAGCTATTTTTGATGATTAATTCTTTCTTTGTATTGTTTATTAAAACCACTTGTGTGGTTCTTTACTTTTGAGCATCTATTAATAAGCATTCTCGCAAGGCTTAAAACTCACCAATTCACACAACACTTCCATTCTACACTCCCTAAACTATCCTAGCCGCAACCCCTTCTTCTTTCTTCCAAAAATATAGTTCTAACCTATCCTAGCCTCACCCCTACCTACCCATCCTAAACACCACCATACATCCCCCTATCCATTCCTCCACAAAACCAAACCTTCAACCCACAACCACTCATTGTGCCGTAGCAAAGGAATGGAAGGAAAGTGCTTGGACGTGCTTGCCACTCAACGAGGATCGTTGAAGCGTTTAGGTGTTTTCTTTCTTTTATTTTCAATGTATAAATCTATTTACCTTTGTTTTACGATTATAAGGAACTACAACCCCCCTTTTGCTAGGGGGGATTCAAAGCCATGATTACATTTGCATTATGAATTAATTACTTTTGGTTGTGATTTAA
The DNA here is from genome assembly GCA_963580275.1 of Crataegus laevigata. Taxonomy (NCBI): domain Eukaryota; kingdom Viridiplantae; phylum Streptophyta; class Magnoliopsida; order Rosales; family Rosaceae; genus Crataegus; species Crataegus laevigata. Next base: position 11,402,457 of record OY756954.1, read on the forward strand.
TAATTTGTGATTTCAATTCGCTTAACTATTTGATTGATAACTTATTTGTGTATGTTGATTAAGAGTGCACGCTTAGTTTTCATGCATAAATTTGATGCTAGAATATAAGGGAATTTCACCTAATTGTTATGAACTTATATTCATAAGTAGTGAAGGTTGTTATCCACAATCGTGTTAAGTGAATTCTTGGCAAGAGTATCATGCTTTTCATAGTTACGATTGCCTCGTCAATACTTATAGTTCTCATGAATCTTAATGATCTTTAATTGTATCTCTATTGTGCTTTTCACGTATAGAACTTTTGAAGAATGTTTTGAATTGTTATATGCGCTTTCCCATTCAATTCATTAACTTAAGGAGAACTTGAAGGTTAAAAAAGTGCTATCACGGTTAACCCGGAGTATTGAGTTTCATAAGTTATCGAAAGAACAACTAAAAATTGGTTTATTTACAAGTGTATCATGTGTGGAGGAGAACCCTGTAGCTAATCCATCATCCATTCAAACAACCATATTTTGTGCCTAAATCTGTCTAGTTTATAATTTGTTTATTTTTCAAGTTATTCTCATCAAAACCCAATCCCCCTTTTACAATTTGTGTCCTTTGATTTGAATCTACTTTATTTGATTTCTTTTGAGTTCTTTGAGTTAATTTAGTTTAGAGTTGGTTAATTTTCATAATTTGAATCTTTTAAATTCAATTCACGTCCTAAAACAACCCTAGAATCTGTTTTAGTTTATTTGTTAGTTTTGGGCTATTTTGAGTTATTCTAGTTTATTTTGAATCATTTGAATCTAGTTAAGTGTTTTGATTTTAGATTTGTGTTTTTAAAGTTTTATTTAGTGTTTCTAAGTTCATTTTATAGATTAGCAATCCATCCTAATCCCCAGTTTAGAACGATCCCTACTTGCATATATACTACAATTGTCAACAAGAGGGTTTAATTTTTGTGTTTGCATATTTATCGCATTAAATTTTGGCGCCGTTGCCGGGGATTAGAACTTTGCTAATCCCTTATTTCTTTTTCGTATGTTTTGATTTAGTTACTAACTTTGCTTTGTTCTTCTTGTTTCATAGGTACTAGTGTATGACTCGAAATTTTCATCCAGTTCATAAGCATATCTCTGACTTTGACAACGACTTTGAGCGAACCTTGAGAAGGAAAGAGAAACAGCAAGAAGCTCAACCATCCAATCTTGAACCTGAGCTTGAGAAAAACGAAGTAGAAAAGGAAAAGGAGCCCAAGGCTCTAGGAGTTGAGCAACCACAAGTCATGGCGTTGGATAACCGAACAATCAAGAAGCTCTCAGCTTCGGGATTGGACAACACCGCACCCCTATGCATTCAATACCCTAGGGCTGCCCAGGACAAGAGTGACGAGTTTGAATTGAAATCAAGCTTGCTGCACCACATCCCTAAATTCCATGGGTTGTCCATGGAAGATCCAAACAAGCACTTGAAGGAGTTCGAAGTGGTGTGTTCAAGCATGACCCCAATCAATGTCGATGGAAACATTTTGAAGATGAAAACCTTTCCATTCTCTCTTCTAGAAAAGGCTAAAGATTGGTTGTACGAATTAGCCCCTGGAACTGTCACTTCTTGGGAAAGTATGAAGCGGGCGTTCTTGGAGAAATTTTTCCCTACTTCAAGAGTCATTCTCTTGAGGAAGAAAATTAGTGGCATACAACAAAGCCAAGGTGAGTCATTTCCAGCATACTATGAATGTTTTAAAAGTCTTGTTGCTTTTTGTCCGCATGACCAAATGAAGGAAGAGCTTCTCCTTCAATACTTCTATGAAGGCCTTCTTCCGATCGATAGGCAAATGCTAGATCCTTCGGCAAAAGATGCATTGGTGGACAAAACACCCATGGCCGGCCTTAGGATATTTTTGGAGTATTTTGGGCCTTTGTAAATCATTATTTATTAAGTTGTCATACAACTTAAGTCAATGGACTTGACGTTCGAAGCCCATTGGGCCTTAAGGTCCAAAACCATCCCGAGGTCTTTAACGAACTTATTCGTTTGATTAATAATCATATTAATTAATCCTTGCCATAAATAATTAAACTATTTAATTATTCTTACTCATCTCCGTTGAATCTTCAATCTCTACCTTACACGGTGTACGATCCATTAGGTTCCTTTTAGCGAGGCAGTGGGCGATTCAAACTCTTTCAAATCGATTGTGAATTTGAAACTAACTTTCAATTCTCCCTTTAGTGTTTACACACGTTTAGGGCTTCCACAAACCATGAGTGACACCTAGCAGCATATCATGGTTACCCAAGCTAATCAGAAGAGGTGGAGAACCTATTCAGTTTAGGATTACAAATGCAATACGGTCCTTCTCTAATACAATACTCTTGACCACATTGTTTGGCTTGATAGTTTATTCATGTCTACTATCCAATGTGAATCTCGCACTTATATGATTACCTTGAATGTGATATGGAACGCATTCCAACATCTCATTCATACTCTGGCCAGAGATTCTAAATCATATCATAGAGTATTCTCCCTCAACGGTTTGAAGGTTAGAGATCCCTTGTTGCGCATTCACTTGTCTCTATGACTAGATAGCTTGACCCCAACCATGCCGTGGACACTCCAAAGGAATGCCATTTGACACGATCAAAGATCAAGGACCTAACCACAAGACAACTATGATGCCTCAGGTCAAAGGACTAATTTGCATTATCCTAACCATGAGTTCTCACGTGACATGAATATGAGAACTCGTCGTTGATCGTGTTCAGTGAACTCATTCTCTATTGAGCACCTACGTACTTGTCTTGGTGTCACTCACACCAATGACTCGAGACTAGTCACTCTTCCTTAGAGAAGACATAGCACGTACTGATCTTAACGGACTGTCAATGCCCAATTGGCAATCCTATGATCAGGAACGTTTAGGATGTGTCTACGAAAGAATGGTCTCATGAATCTAACTATTTAGATCGCATTCTCCCAATCACATATTCCTTGGACTTTATCGTTTAAGCATATAACATTTATATGAGACCGCTCAAACAATAATCTTTGCCCTTGATATTAAACTAGATTAGTTTAATCATGTGAAATGTCCGTAAAGTATCATCATATGATTGGTTTTAGGGCACATTTCCAACAATCTCCCACTTGCACTAGAGCCAATTAGCTTGGTCATCAGTGATGATACCTCTTCTGCAGTCATTTCAAAAAATGGCTGAATAGTAGGCCTAGACAATGGATATCTATATGTTATCCATAGAAGCAATCTTGAGATTAACAACGTCACCATTATACATGATTCTCAATCATGTGGTTTAGTCTCTCATATGAGTTCGGACCTTGATGAGACCTTGATTCCCTGGCTTGAGCTATCGCCCCATTAGTGTCATACACTTTCTGGTTGGAACCGAATAGATAGTTCATAAATGAACTTTCCCATCCAAACAACATTGTTGTAAGCTTCTATATGGCAATATATTTTGCATTCATAATGGAACACACTAAAGTCATTACTTTAATGTTTCCATCCAAATATCTCTTTAGTCATAATAATAAAGAGATATCTGTTCATCTCTTCATTCATAATGAAGAAACATCCAATGATGGATTAGATTCATAATCTAATACATTTACGCTTCCATTACGTTACTCTAATTCTTCCTCAATTATTGAGAAATCTATCCTTTAGTATTTCTTAAATACTTAAGGACTCACTTGACAATTGCCATGGTTCTGATCCTGGGCTTGCACTGATATCGTTTTGTACCGTTCTAGGTACAACTCATATCAATGTTTTCATACAATATGAAATACATAAATCACCTTTGTGCGTATGCATAAAGGGTTCTATTTACGCATTATTTCTTTGGGAGTCAAAGGGTACATTCCCTTTGAGAAGAACAATTTCCTAGTTTCACTAGAATTGTCATTCTAATTGAAGTTTATCATCATATGAGAAACTTCCTAGCATCTCTTGTCTATTTTAGGGATTGATATAATCCAATTATATCTTGAAATATATCATTATAGATTTCCATCCCATATATATAGACTATATCTCCCATATTTATTCTATCGTTTATAGAATGTTTAAAGTCATTACTTTAACGAAGAAGTATTCATTTCATTTCCAAAAATTAATATATCATATATATTTAAATTTAGGAATATGATAAACTCCCACTAATCTTTTGTAAACAAAAGATTCATTTACACCTTTATGAGAAATCAAACGATTTGATCTTTCATAAAACGGTTGTAGCTCCCACTAGCTTGCTAAGATCCATGATGGATGGATCTCTACAACTTACATGTCATGTGATTTATAGTTTTAGACATACATTATCAAGACTATCTTAATAATGGTTATGGAAACCCATATTATGTCCAAACATTAAATCACCATTTAGTTGTAGCTAGTGATCCTCGAATTAATTGAAACTAAGACTATATCAAAGATGGTTTCTTCAAAGTCAACCATACTCTTTGAGTGTAGTCACCTTAGGCTACCAATTAGCTATTAAGGTTTCATTATTTCGAGTCAAATGGTATTTTACCATTTCCTTCAGTATATATCGTATATACACTCAATGTAGTCATAAGGATATTCATTCTTATTTCTTTCGAATTAAGAGGTGCAACCCTATGACATAGTCATAAAGTTCAAACCATTCAACTAAGACGGTTTTTTAAATCATAAAGTTCAAACCATTCAACTAAGACGGTTTTTTAAATCCTTCTTGACTACCTTGGAGCTTGTGGTATAGGAACTAGGTTGTTATATTTGTTGATTACTATCTTGTCTCTCAAAGAACACATTCTTTGAGTTCTATGTCTCGTTCATTTGCGTTTAGGCAAATCATATTGTAGGATTACAATGAACTACCCAACAAAACAACATTTGTTAGTTGGTTTATAGAAGCGATATCCAAAAGCTAATTTAAGGATATCCCACAAGATTATTATCAATCAAATATTGCTTATTAGCACACAACCCCAAATCTTAACATGCTTAAGATTTGTCTTTCTTTCCAACTACATCTTATGGAGTCATGAAAATTTTGGAAGATCTTCTAATTCACAATCACATTGTTTTTAGAAGTATATATATATTCTATATATGGGTATTAGATAATAACCAACGAACTAAATCATATTTGAGTACGTTCTTCAACTAATGGAGAAATTCATTATCTTATGATGCTACCTTCCTTGACATCTTTCAAGGAAACGTATCTAAAGTGTTACTTTTCCTTGGATCAAATCTAAGGAGGTAAATACCTTTTAGACGTCTTACTCATCAACTTACATTTCTTGAATTCTTTGAAACCTTTTGCAAAGTATTCGGACTTGTGTTTATTCAAAGTAAACTATAGTCCAACCGAGAGCGATCTTCGGTGAATGTCATATAATATGAGTAGTATTATGTTGTGGACTAGTGCCACTAACATCTAAGTGAATTAACCTCAACAACTTTGTGATTCTTTCTTCTTTCCAAAAGAATAAAGATTCGAACATTTCGCCTCTATACAATTTTAACAAGAAGGCATTGGATCCGGATCTAACGATCCAAAGCATCCATCCATGACCAACTCGTAATTTATGTTTTAGAGGTATCACAACTTAGTTGGGATTAGTCACTACCTTGCAACCTTTTGGGTTTTAAGCATCGTTTTATTCTAAACAATTAACACTACCACATCATCTCTACTATAGAGACAATTAATTAGATTACAATAATCTAATCATTTTTATTTGGTAGTTCATATGAGGAAGTAAGTACAATCCGCTTTCGCAGAGATCTATATTTTATTCACTTTCCGAATGTGAAGTACTTTCTCTTCTCTCATTAATCTTCTACTTCTTATTAGCCACACTTTTACAACAACTTGTAAAACATAGTTACTAATACAGAATCAAGCATTCAAGTAGAAGAACCAACTGTTATGAACTTTTCAAGAACATTTTACAATACCTTCAAAAGATGTGTTCTTGACACTTGCAAGACATTTCTTGCAAATACCCCTTCCAATGTCCATCCTTTCATAAAGAAAGTTTGTTCCTTTGGAGTTTAAATTTGTTTTCTTCATTTGACTTCTCCTTTGACTACAATAGTCATGGTCCCTAAACTCCCACTATCTCTCTTGAAACTTGTTTCAATTGTGTTTATACACATCAAACAATTTGGAGAGCGTGTGGTTATTGTTCACTATATAGTTTACAATAAACTTAGTGAACGATTAGGATAGGGACACAAAGGTGAAGTCCTTGTCTAGTTTCCGTCTCGTTAAGTGTTTTAACACTTCAACATACAATGATTCAAAATCATCATAAGTCCATGTTGATGGACTATTTTTGTCAACCAACCATTATGTTCTAAACATAATTACAAACATTCAAGAGTTGTTTAAGGCAACTCTCATTTCTTCATACAACGATTTGTAAGTGAAGAATCATGGCACATTAAGTGTCCATGCCCTTGTGCTTACTTCAAAAGTTCCTTGTTTATGTAACAAAGAAACAAGCACTAATGTTTGTGTTGATTTAAGGGTTGTTCAAAGCAACTCTTATTTCTTCATACAACAATTTGTATTTGAAGAATTATGACAATTAAATTGTTGTCCTCTTTATGATAGACTTATCTATCATGTTCTTCCAATGATACATTATCGATAGGAAGATTGTGAGGGTGAGACTACTTAGGCACATGTACAATCCATTCAAGACAATCTATGGGATTGTGGTACCAAGTTCGGAAACTAAAGCGTTCGGTTTTTCTTTGTCAAGTATTGGATAGCGTTTGCAAATATATTGGTAAACAAATACATAACGAATATAAATAGATTGATTTTAAGCTATTTGATTCGGGTCTTTAAATCAAAATAGCACCACCCACTATTTTTGGCAAATTCCATATCCCTCAACGGAATTCGAGAGTTTTGGAGGAAACTATTAGTAGGTTATGGGAGACTCACTATTACCAAGCCCACCTCACGATGATACGATGTTGGCTAGCATTAATAACAATGAGAGAGTACGCTTACTCATTTACATCTTTATGTAAGAACCCATCTAATTTGGCCTCTAGAGAATGATGCCTCACAATGATATGATGTTGGCTCCATTGCACTTAGTTAAGTCATTCCCACCATGCGAGTTCAAGTTAGGGGTCCAAGAACAACCTCACGATGATATGATGTTGGCTATTCTCTTTGCCTACCTTTCACAACATCAAGTATGCATATAGAATCCTCCCCGAGTGTAAGCATGCACTTTGTACTCCCCCATGATAGGGTGAAGCCGGTGTACACATCACAAACGTTTGGACCTACCACGGTGGAAGGCCACGAAAGAGTGTTCAAAGCACTCTCACGCTTATCAACTTAATATTGATTTGGTTGAGGGTTTTTAGGTCTCATCACATATAAACATACATTTTAATCCAATTAAAACATTTTTGGTCCTATCACAACTATTGGTCCATATGATTTATTTAGTTGTATATAATACTCCCACTAAGCTTTTAAAACGGTTTTTAAAGCAAGAGTACATGATACTACTAACATAAGGTTTGCATTCATTGATGGACTATATAGTTGCCTTAGGGCCTTAGGATGACTATGAACCTTTTATTTAGATCCAACACGAGCCTTGTGTTGAATCTCAGACTAGGGATGGTGATTGATTTTAGTTACGCGTTTAATCACATTAAGCCGTGTTGTCTTAGGGGCGTTGGACCCAACTACTTCATTTTCATGCATATCATATAAAGCAAGAAAGAAGTACTTCAAAGTAAAGAAGAGCTTATGCTCTTTTACAACAATTGATCAAATCAAATTACTTTAAATTAAAGAAGAGCTTATGCTCTTTTACAACATTTGATCTAATCAAATTACAACCAAAATATAATCTACACATTCCCATGGTTCAAACAAATTTGAAACGGCCTTTCACATAGCTCAATTATCGTAGGCTTAGGTTCATAATCACCCTTTAATTAATTAACATTTTAACTAATTAAATTGAATGCAACATTTTTCATTTGGTTTTTGTATCCATAAAATTGATTTAAATGGAGCTAACTAAAATGAAAATCCAATTCTCATTTAAAGAGACAAAACAATTTTTGTTCTCTATTTAATTTGGGCCAAAATGTAATGACCTCAACTTATTTGGGCCATTATGCAATTAACCTCAACATTTGGGCTATTTTGCAATTAGCCACAACTTTTGGGCCATAGTGCAATTAACCACAACCTTTGGGCTATTTTGCAAATACTTAAACTTTTGGGGTCACTTTGTAAAAACACAAAAGTCCAATACTTTATGTAATCACAACTAGAACCCAAACTTTTCCACAAATGTAAAAACTTCATTAAAGGAGCAAAACAATTTGTCCTTTAGCGTTTTTGGACCTAAACGTAAAAACGTAAACTTTTGGGCCAAAGTGCAAATACACAAAAGTATCAAAACTTTATGTAATTGCATAAAGCCCCAAAAGTACTCCCACTTGAGGGAGTGGCCGGCCTTGGGAGACAACTTTGTGTGATGTGTGTGTTGATTTGTAGTTTGACATAAAGCATGCATGTGGTGTGTGTGAATGGGATTTATGCGTTACACACCCATTAAAGTTTCTTACACCATTCAAACAAATATCTAACATATATTCAAAGTTTTTGACTAACATTAAAAATATTAATCATTAATAAATATATGAAAATATCTTATAACAAAACTTTATGAAATAATTCAAAATTTTGAATCAAAACACCAAACCTTTTTGTTCTTGGCTAAAATGTCAAGAACAATGAAGAACACTCATGAAAAACTCAAAATTTTTCCATGATGATTTTTCACCCAAAAACATCCCAAAACCATTTAAACTTAAGGGAAATAACATATAACCAAACTAGGGTACATAGGGGTTCCAAAAGTCACTTGAAAAACATTTTAACAAGACAAACAAGAACCCAAAAAACACCCTTTTAATTTGGCCGAAAATCCCAAAATTCTTGCCACCAAATTTTAGCTTCAATATTCATGCTCATATGAACTACATCTACAACATTTGAGATGCCAAATTTTCCAACAAAATTTACATTCATAAAACAAGAATAAAGCTTGTAACATTTTACAACTTTTAAATCACATATTATGAACTACAAAACCCAAAAGGATTCACCAACTACTAGACCTAGGCTCTGATACCACTTGAAGGATTATTTTGGAGAAACATGTTCATTTAAGCAATATCATTAGCATGCAATTAACAAATTAAAGGCGGAATCATGCTTGCATATACTTAAAAACAAAACATTACCCATGAATGTTCTGAAGGATTATTTTGGAGAAACATGTTCATTTAAGCAATATCATTAGCATGCAATTAACAAATTAAAGGCGGAATCATGCTTGCATATACTTAAAAACAAAACATTACCCATGAATGTTCAAAGCCTAGTAGTTTGGTGAACCTTTAAACAACTCAAAACAAGTGAGTTGAAATTAATACCTTTGTAGATTCCTCTTTGCATAAGCAAAGGCTAATCACCCAAAGAGAGGGCCTTCATTCCTTGCATCTTAAAGCTATGGATTTATATAGAAAGGATAGGTTCTCTAAGTTCTCAAAATTGAGAACCTCTAAGTTTCTACACCAAGGTATGATTTAAGAAGAGATGAGTGACCTTGGAGGAGTAGGATTGCTAGCTAATCCCTCCAAAGGGGGCCGGCCATTCTAGAGAGAAGGGAGAGCATTTCATCTCTCCAATTTCCCTAAAACAAACCCTTAAATGAATTTTGGCTATAAAGTCAAATTTATACCTTAATTCATTTGAGTGGCAAACTTGTAAATAAGTCCAAGTTTGCTACCCTTCACAATATGGCCGGCCTTAGGGATTAATTTGGGCAATTTGGTCTTTGTGAATCATTATTCATTAAGTTGTCATACAACTTAAGTTAATGGACTCGACGTTCGAAGCCCATTGGGCCTTAAGGTCCAAAACTATCCCGAGGTCTTTAACGAACTTATTCGTTTGATTAATTAACATATTAATTAATCCTTGCCATTAATAATTAAACCATTTAATTATTCTTACTCATCTCCGTTGAATCTTCAATCTCTACCTTACACGGTGTACGATCCATTAGGTTCCTTTTAGCGAGGCAGTGGGCGATTCAAACTCTTTCAAATCGATTGTGAATTTGAAACTTACTTTCAATTCTCCCTTTAGTGTTTACACACGTTTAGGGCTTCCACAAACCATGAGTGACACCTAGCAGCATATCATGGTTACCCAAGCTAATCAGAAGAGGTGGAGAACCTATTCAGTTTAGGATTACAAATGCAATACGGTCCTTCTCTAATACAGTACTCTTGACCACATTGTTTGGCTTGATAGTTTATTCATGTCTACTATCCAATGTGACTCTCGTGCTTATATGATTCCATTGAATGTGATCTGGAACACATTCCAACATCTCATTCATACTCTGGCCAGAGATTCTAAATCATATCATAGAGTATTCTTCCTCAACGGTTTGAAGGTTAGAGATCCCTTGTTGCGCATTCACTTGTGTCCATGACTAGATAGCTTGACCCCAACCATGCCGTGGACACTCCAAAGGAATGCCATTTGACACGATCAAAGATCAAGGACCTAACCACAAGACAACTATGATGCCTCAGGTCAAAGGACTAATTTGCATTATCCTAACCATGAGTTCTCACGTGACATGAATATGAGAACTCGTCGTTGATCGTGTTCAGTGAACTCATTCTCTATTGAGCACCTACGCACTTGTCTTGGTGTCACTCACATCAATGACTCGAGACTAGTCACTCTCCCTGAGAGAAGACATAGCACGTACTGATCTTAATGGACTGTCAATGCCCAATTGGCAATCCTATGATCAGGAACGTTTAGGATGTGTCTACGAAAGAATGGTCTCATGAATCTAACTATTTAGATCGCATTCTCCCAATCACATATTCCTTGGACTTTATCGTTTAAGCATATAACATTTATATGAGACCGCTCAAACAATGATCTTTGCCCTTGATATTAAACTAGATTAGTTTAATCATGTGAAATGTCCATAAAGTATCATCATATGATTGGTTTTAGGGCACATTTCCAACATGTTCAAAGCCTAGTAGTTTGGTGAACCTTTAAACAACTCAAAACAAAGTGAGTTGAGATTTATACCTTTGTAGATTCCTCTTTGCTTAAGCAAAGGCTAATCACCCAAAGAGAGGGCCTTCATTCCTTGCATCTTAAAACTATGGATTTATATAGAAAGGATAGGTTCTCTAAGTTCTCAAAATTGAGAACCTCTAAGTTTCTACACCAAGGTTTTGATTAAGAGGATATGAGTGACCTTGGAGGAGCTAGAGTGCTAGCTAAAACCCTCCAAGGGGGCCGGCCATATCTAGAGAGAAGGGAGAGCATTTCATCTCTCCAATTTCCCCAAAAACAACCCTAATGAATTTTGGCTATAAAATCATATTTATACCTTAATTCATTTGAGTGGCAAACTTGTAAATAAGTCCAAGTTTGCTACCCTTCACAATATGGCCGGCCTTAGGATATTTTTGGAGTATTTTGGGCCTTTGTAAATCATTATTTATTAAGTTGTCATACAACTTAAGTCAATGGACTTGACGTTCGAAGCCCATTGGGCCTTAAGGTCCAAAACCATCCCGAGGTCTTTAACGAACTTATTCGTTTGATTAATAATCATATTAATTAATCCTTGCCATAAATAATTAAACTATTTAATTATTCTTACTCATCTCCGTTGAATCTTCAATCTCTACCTTACACGGTGTACGATCCATTAGGTTCCTTTTAGCGAGGCAGTGGGCGATTCAAACTCTTTCAAATCGATTGTGAATTTGAAACTAACTTTCAATTCTCCCTTTAGTGTTTACACACGTTTAGGGCTTCCACAAACCATGAGTGACACCTAGCAGCATATCATGGTTACCCAAGCTAATCAGAAGAGGTGGAGAACCTATTCAGTTTAGGATTACAAATGCAATACGGTCCTTCTCTAATACAATACTCTTGACCACATTGTTTGGCTTGATAGTTTATTCATGTCTACTATCCAATGTGAATCTCGCACTTATATGATTACCTTGAATGTGATATGGAACGCATTCCAACATCTCATTCATACTCTGGCCAGAGATTCTAAATCATATCATAGAGTATTCTCCCTCAACGGTTTGAAGGTTAGAGATCCCTTGTTGCGCATTCACTTGTCTCTATGATTAGATAGCTTGACCCCAACCATGCCGTGGACACTCCAAAGGAATGCCATTTGACACGATCAAAGATCAAGGACCTAACCACAAGACAACTATGATGCCTCAGGTCAAAGGACTAATTTGCATTATCCTAACCATGAGTTCTCACGTGACATGAATATGAGAACTCGTCGTTGATCGTGTTCAGTGAACTCATTCTCTATTGAGCACCTACGTACTTGTCTTGGTGTCACTCACACCAATGACTCGAGACTAGTCACTCTCCCTGAGAGAAGACATAGCACGTACTGATCTTAACGGACTGTCAATGCCCAATTGGCAATCCTATGATCAGGAACGTTTAGGATGTGTCTACGAAAGAATGGTCTCATGAATCTAACTATTTAGATCGCATTCTCCCAATCACATATTCCTTGGACTTTATCGTTTAAGCATATAACATTTATATGAGACCGCTCAAACAATAATCTTTGCCCTTGATATTAAACTAGATTAGTTTAATCATGTGAAATGTCCGTAAAGTATCATCATATGATTGGTTTTAGGGCACATTTCCAACAGTGTGGTCCATCCAAGGACACTCCTTTGAAAAGTTTCCTCAATTGATTGAAAATGGTGGATGGGAGAGCGCTAATGCCATTGGATTCCAAGGTCAAAATCAACCCCGAAACGATCCATATTCAAACACGTACAATCCAGGTTGGAGAGACCACCCAAACTTCAAATAGAGGGAGCCCCAACAACCACAACAACAAAAGGGCTTTAGGTAGCAACCTTCGGGGTTCTACACCAAGCCGTACGCCTCAAATCAAGTCCAACAACAACCTGCCCAAAACACTTCAGGTAATTCTATCAATAATGTTACACTTCTTAAATTGCTAACCAATTTGTCTCAGGGGCAAGAGAATCAAACCAATGTCATGCAAAACCAAGACAAAAGGGTAGATCAATTGGAGAAGCAAATTGGACAGATTGCAGAGTTTGTAGAGCAATTTAGAGACCAATGGAAGCTTCCAAGTTCAACCATTGAAAATCCAAAGGCTGGCTTCGAATCTGTCAAGGCCATCATGCTAAGAAGTGGCAAGGAAGTTGGGGCAGGTCCTACATCATCAAAAACAGGTCACAAGGAGGATGAAATGATGCAAATTGAAGAGGAGGAAGAAGCAAAGGCCACGACAAAGGGATCCAAAACCTTGCCGTAGCCACCTAAGTCCCTTAAGCCTTCCATGTCGTCTATCACAGGTAAGGGAGTTCCAAATTCTATTATTTCTAATGTCGTTCCTCAAAATGTGCCCTTCCCTCGCAGGTTCATGCAATCGAAGAAGGAGGAAGCTGAGAAAGACATTCTTGAGACGTTTAGAAAGTTGCAAGTCAATATCCCTCTCCTTGATGCAATTAAGCAAGTTCCAAGGTACGCCAAGTTTTTGAAGGAACTATACACAACAAAGAGGAAAAGTTCGATCCAGGTAAGTGAGAATGTCTCCGCTATTTTGCAAAGGAAATTACCCCCTAAATGCAAAGATCCGGGTAGTTTTACAATTCCTTGTGTTATTGGCAATACTAAATTCGAACATGCCATGCTAGACTTAGGTGCATCAATTAATGTAATGCCATACTCAATCTATGCATCTATGTGAAGGAAAAATTATGTCCTAGTGAAGAACATTAAAGAACATTTGAATACATATGCATAATATTAACAAATTAAATTAAACATGCATCCAAAATCAATTCATAAAACCCATGACTTTCAAAGCCTAGTATATGGTGAACCATGACTCTTTAACAACATTAAAGAGAATAAGGATTTAGAGAATATTACCCTTGAAGCTCATCCTTGATTACACAAGGGATTCACCCAAGTGGAGGGCCTTCAAGTCACCTCCTTGCTTCTTTGAGGATTTGTTCTCCAAAACACCAAAGATGTGATGTCTCCAAGTCTCTACACCAAAGATAAAAATGTGAAGATAAAATGGATGACTTAGGGAAGAAGAAATTGCTAGATTTTCCCTCCCTATGTGGCCGGCCCCTTTAGAGAAATTAGAGAGAAAGTGTTTCACCCAATTTCATCCAAAAGAACCCTAAATGAAATAAAGCTATAAAGTTTAATTTATACTTCATTTCTTGTGAGTGGCAAACTTGTAAATAACACAAGTTTGCTACCCTTGACATATATGGCCGGCTATTCCTTGTCTTTGGGCTAATTGCCCAATTTGTTTTAGTTGTCATACAACTTAAACATAATGGGCCTTGTGGACCAAAACACTTTTGGGCCCCGAAACCCAAAAACAACTTAGAAGCCCAATACGAACGTTTCGTATAATTAATGAACTAATTAATTAACTTTGACCATTCTTCAATTAACTATTTAATTGCTTATCCATTTCATTGAATTACTTCACTTTCATCTTTACTCGGTGTACGATCCATTAGGTTCCAATTAGCGAGGCAGTGGGCGATGTTACTCTTAACTATCGATTGTGAATTGAAATCACATTTCAATTCTCCCTTAAGATTAGTGTTTGCCAATCTTTAGGGCTACCACAAACCATGAGTGACACCTAGCAGCATGTCATGGTTACCCAAGCTAAGTAGAAGTGGTTGGAGAACCTATCCAGTTACAATTACAATGCAATACGGTCCTTCTCTAATACAATACTCTCAATCACATCGTTTAAGTGATAGTTTGTTTCATGTCTACTATCCAATGTGATACTTCTCTATATGATTCGCTTGAATAAGATTTGGAACAAACTTCCTTAGTCATATTCATATGTTTTGGCCAAAGACTCTCGAATCATATCTTAGAGTATTATCCTTCTATAAGGTTAGAGATCCCTTGTTGTGCATTCATATGTCTACATGACTAGATAGCTTGACCCCAACCATGCCGTGGACACTCCAAAGGAATGCCTTTTGACACGATCAAAGATCAAGGACCTAACCATTAGACATCAATGATGCCTCAGGTCAAATGACTACTTTGCATATTGTAACCATCGAGTTCTTACATGACATGTATGTTTGAACTCTGTTTTGATCGTAGTTCAGTGTACTCGATTACTCTTTCAAGCACCTATGTGTTTGTCTTAGTGTCCAACACTAAATGACTTGAGACTTGTCATATCCACGCTTGAGTCGACATAACACATACTAACCTTAGCGGATTGTCAATGCCCAATTGGCAACCCTATGGCTAGGAACGTTTTAGGAATGAGCATAAGAGAAAGGTCTCGTAAATCTAACTTACTTAGATCACTTATCTCTTAGATCAAATACATTCCTTGGATTCCCTTATTGATTAAACACAAGATACTATAAACAGTGATTAATAATAAGCTTTGCCCTCTATTAAACATTTATAAGTTTAATACAATAAGTATTCCAAAAAGCTATTACATCAAATGAGTGGCTTTGTGGGCATACTTCCAACATTATGAACTTAGGGGAACTAAAAAAAGATGGTTTAGTCATTCAATTAACCGATCGCTCTAACGCCTATCCAAAAGGAGTTTTGGAAGATGTTTTAGTGCAGGTGGAACATTTAGTATTCCCGGCTGATTTCTACGTTCTAGAGATGGATGAATCAGCCCATACTACACCATTGCCAATCTTGCTTGGGCCACCATTCATGAAAACAGCCCGGACAAAGATCGATGTGTTCAAAGGGACATTGTCAATGGAATTTGATGGGGAAGTTATTGATTTTAATATTTCTGAAGCCATGAAATATCCTATTGATGATCATTCGTGTTTTTCTATTGATATTTTGGAATCTTTGGCGCAGGAATTTCTTGACTAATTGGATCGAGATGCCCTTGAAACAACCATCGTTCAAGGAATAAAAAGCACAACCCAAACCCCAGAAATTGTGCAAGGTCATGGCAACAACATGGAGGAAGCTTTTGCCGTGGGTTTTAGTGAAGAAATTGAGGAGATGGTGGCTACACTTGAGTCATCCCCACCTTGCGTTGGTAAGTCTTCAATCCCAATGTCAATTCCCGTTTCTACTAACAAGATGTTACCTTCAGTGGTACAGGCACCTACGCTAGAGCTTAAACCATTGCCCAACCATTTGAAGTATGTCTTTTTGGGAGAAAAAGAAACGTTGCATGTCATTGTTTCATCATCACTCACGACGTTGGAGGAAGAAAAACTTATTCGAGTGTTGAAGGATCATAAAACTGCCATTGGATGGACCCTAGCCGACATCAAGGGGATTAGCCCTATGACATGCATGCATCGCATACATCTTGAGGAGGGGGCTAAACCAACTCGAGAGGCTCAACGCCATCTCAACCCTTCCATGATGGAAATTGTGAAAAAGGAGATTATCAAGCTCCTTGATTGTGGGGTCATCTATCCAATTTCGGATAGCCGTTGCGTTTCACCCATTCAAGTGGTTCCAAAGAAGTCGGGAGTCACTGTGGTAAAGAATGCAGACAACAAACTCGTGCGTACCCAAATCCAAACAGGTTGGAGAGTGTGCATCGACTATAGAAAGCTCAACACCACCACCAGGAAGGACCATTTCCCCTTGCCGTTCATTGACCAAATGCTTGAAAGGTTAGCCGGTCATTCCTTTTATTGTTTTCTTGATGGCTATTAGGGATATAACCAAATTGTCATAGCTCCGGACGACCAAGAAAAGACCACTTTTACTTGTCCGTTTGGCACCTTTACATATCGCCGTATGCCATTTGGTTTGTGCAATGCTCCAGTAACTTTTCAACGATGCATGGTAAGTATATTTTCAGATTTTGTTGAAAAAATTATTGAGGTTTCCATGGACGATTTCAGTGTTTTTGGTGATTCGTTTGACGGTTGCTTAAATAATCTCAGTTTGATCTTAAAACGATGCATGTATACGAACCTTGTTTTAAATTGGGAGAAATGCCACTTTATGGTTAAACAAGGCATTGTTTTAGGTCACATCATTTCGGAAAGGGGAATTGAGGTTGATAAGTCGAAAATAGATCTTGTGCGCTACTTACCCTCTCCCACTTCGGTGAGAGAGATTTGCTCTTTTCTTGGTCATGCAGGATTCTATAGGCGATTCATCAAGGACTTCTCAAAAATTTCTACCCCCCTTTTGCCGTCTTCTACAGAAGGATGTACCCTTTAAGTTTGACGAGGAATGCGAAAAGGCCTTTAAACACCTCAAGAAGATGCTTACTTCGACCCCTATCATTGTACCACCAGATTGGAGCCTTCCTTTCGAGCTAATGTGCGATGCCTCAGATTATGCAATTGGAGATGTTTTGGGACAAAGAAAAGACAAGAGGCCTCACGTCATCTACTATGCCTCAAGGACCTTGAATGACGTCCAGTTGAACTATTTCACTACGAAAAAAGAACTTCTTGCTGTAGTTTTTGCTTTAGATAAATTTCGTTCATATTTAATTGGTACTAAAGTGATTGTTGACACTGATCATGCAGCATTGAAGTACTTGCTCACAAAAAAGGAGGCCAAGCCAAGGCTTATTCGATGGATACTGCTGCTTCAAGAGTTCGACATCAAAATTCGGGACAAGAAAGACAGTGAAAACGTGGTGGCTGACCATCTAAGTCATTTGGTGCATAACGAGGAGCAATTACCCATCCCAGAAGCATTCCCGGACGAGTAGTTGATGTCTATGGAGGTAAGTGAGCCATGGTATGCTGATTTGGTTAATTTTTTAGTGTCTAAGCAAGTCCTAAGCACCCTAAACAAAAACCAACGTGAAAAATTGAAAAAAGATGCTAGGTTTTATGCTTGGGATGACCCATACTTGTGGAAGTATTGCCCGGATCAGATTATACGTAGGTGTGTGCATAATTCGGAGTTTAACTCAATTTTAAGTTTCTGTCACACTTATGCATGTGGAGGACACTTTGGCACACAACGCACATCCCTTAAAGTGTTAGAATGTGGATTTTATTGGCCTACGATCTTTAAGGATGCTAGGACGTTTTGTGTTACTTGTGATCGTTGCCAACGAATAGGCGATATAGGTGCAAGGGACCAAATGCCGCAGACCCCTATCTTTACTGTTGAAATTTTTGATGTTTGGGGTATTGATTTCATGGGTCCTTTTCCTTTATCTCATGGTTTTAATTATATTTTACTTGCGATTGATTATGTCTCGAAATGGGTGGAAGCAAAAGCCACCTGACCTAATGATTCTAAAGTTGTCGTAGATTTTGTTAGAACTAACATATTTGCAAGGTTTGGCATGCCGCGAGTACTTATCAGTGATGGGGGATCCCACTTTTGCAATAGAACCATCGGGACGCTACTCAAGAAGTACAACGTTAAGCGTAAGGTTTCAACACCTTATCATCCTCAAACGAGTGGGCAAGCCGAGGTTTCAAATCGTGAGATCAAGCAGATTTTAGAGAAGACAGTTGGGCCAACGAGGAAGGATTGGAGCTTGCGCTTGAATGATGCACTGTGGGCGTATCCCACGGCCTACAAAACACCCCTTGGCATGTCCCCATTTCGACTTATCTATGGGAAACCATGCCATCTTCCCGTTGAACTAGAGCATAAAGCACATTGAGCCGTCAATATGGACATAGATGCCGCTGGAGTTCATATGAAGCTTCAATTGAACGAGCTTGAGGAAATTAGGAATGAAGCTGACGAGAACGCTCGAATCTATAAGGAGAAGACGAAAGCCTTTCATGACAAGATGATTCGAACCAAAATGTTTTCAAATGGGCAGAAGGTTATACTTTTCAATTCCGTCTTCGATTATTCCCAGGTAAGGTACTGATAGGAACATATTTATGTGACTTTATTAGTTTGTTTCCTTGCATTTACTTAATTAGTTTCATCTTATTAGAATGTTTTAAGCTATTTTCGTGTGTTTGTAGGTTCTAAATAACAAAGTTAGCAAAGAAGTGCATTTTGGTGCAATTTGGAGCTATTTTGGGGTGAAATGGATTGCATGCATGGGGAGCATAAAAATGGATGGTTGTGATTCATTCTCACCAACAAAATGGATGGTAGTGATTCATTCTGACCAATAAAAATGGATGGTGGTGATTCATTCTCACCAACAAAATGGATGGTAGTGATACATTCTCACCAACAAAAATGGATGGTGGTGATTCATTCTCACCAACAAAATGGATGGTAGTGATTCATTCTTAAAGCCTATAAATAGGCTTCTCCATCAAGGCCAAAGACACCAATTCACATCTACAACACATTCCATAAACAACACAATTTCTGCCACAAGTTTCCTTCTTCCTCCATCCATTTCCATCCACCTCTTTTCCTATCCATCCCCTACCACCCTTCCATACTCTCTCAACGTATCCAATCTCTGCCACATCCCCTAGACCATCCAAACACCACATCTACCTTAGTGCCGCATGTTTGCAAGAAAGAAGGAGGACTTGGAGCTGTGCTAACCATTCAAGACGTTGGATTGTTAGAGTGTTCTAGGTGTCTTCTACTTTTGTTTATCATGTTTAAATTCAATTATAGTTGTTTAATTGCATATATATGGAACTAAATTCATCTTGGCTAGAGGTTGATTCAAAGCCATGAACATATTTGTAATATGAATTGATTACCTTCAGTTGTGATTTCATGAGTTGTGAATTCAATTTGCTTAACTGTTTGATTTATAACTTCTTCTTGTATGTCGATTAAGGGTGCATACTTAGTTTGCTTGCATGAATTTGATGCTAGAATATAAGGGAGTTTCACCTAATCGTTATGAACTTATATTCACAAGTAGTGGAGGTTGCTAGTCACAATCGCGTTAAGTGAATTCTTGGCAAAAGTATCATGCTGTTCATAGTTACAAATGCCTCGTCAATGCTTATAATTTTCACAAAGCTTAATGATCTTTGATTGTATCTCTATTGTGCTGTTCACGTAGGCGACTTTTGAAAAATGTTTTGAATTGTTGTATGCGCTTTTCCGTCCAATTCAATAACTTAAGGAAAACTTGAAGGTTAAAAAAGTGCTGTTCACGGTTAATCTGGGGTGTTGAGATTCATGGTTTATTGAAAGAAAAACTAAAAATTGGTTTGTGTAAGTGTGTCATGTGTGGAGAAGAACCCTCTAGTTAGTCCTGAAGGAAAATTTGTGAAAAACAAGTTCATTTGAGCAACATCAACAACCTGCAATTAACAATTAAAGGCGGAATCATGTTTATATGCACTCAAAAACAAAACTTAACCCATGCAATTCAAATCCTAGTAGATAGGTGAACCAAGACTCAACTCAAAATAAAGTGAGTTGAGAAATCTTATACCTTTGTTGATTCCTCTTTGCATAAGGAAAGGCTAATCACCCAAGGAGAGGGCCTTCATTCCTTGCTTCTTACCTCCATGGATTTCTTGGTGGAGGATGGTAGAATGGATTCTCCAAGTTCCCAAGAAAGGGAACGTCGAAGCATCCACACCAAGGAGAGCTTTGATGAGGAGATGAGTGGCCTAGGAAGATTTAGATGCTAGTAAAATCTTCCTAGGGTGGCCGGCCTCTTAGAGAGCAAAGAGAGGTTTGTGTTCTCATCTTTTCTCCAAAAGAAACCCTAATGAAGAAAAGGCTATAACGTCATATTTATACCTACCTTCATTGGAGTGGCAACCTTGTAATAAGTCCAAAAAACCCACTCCAATTCATCATGGCCGACCTTAAGGGTTTATTGGGCTGTTTGTGCCCTTATGTTTCATTAGTCATTAAGTTGTCATACAACTTAAGTCAATGGGCTTGACGTTCGAAGCCCATTGGGCCTTGAGGCCCAAAACTAACCTGAGGTCTATAACGAACTTATTCGTTTGATTAATTAACATATTAATTAAATCTAGCCATAAATAATCAAACAATTTAATTATCCTTACTCATCTCCATTGTTTCTTCAATCTCTACCTTACTCGGTGTACGATTCATTAGGTTCCTTTTAGCGAGGCAGTGGGTGATTAGAACTCTTTCAAATCGATTGTGAATTGAAACTTACTTTCAATTCTCCCTTTAGTGATTACTCACTATTAGAGCTTCCACAAACCATGAGTGACACCTAGCAGTATGTCATGGCTACCCAAGCTAATCAGAAGAGGTGGAGAACCTATTCAGTTTAGGATTACAATGCAATATGGTCTTTCTCTAATACAACACTCGTGACTACATTGTTTAGTTTGATAGTTTATTCATGTCTACTATCCAATGTGATTCATTTACTTATATGATTACTTTGAATGTGATTCGGAATGACTTTCCAAATCTCATTCATACTCTGGCCAGAGATTCTAAATCATATCATAGAGTATTCTCCCTCAAACAGTTTGAAGGTTAGAGATCCCTTGTTGCGCATTCACTTGCCTCCATGGCTAAGTGACTTAACCCCAACTACGCCGTGGACACCCTCTGATAGAGTGACATTGACATAGTCAAAGATCAAGGACCTAACCACAAGACAACTATGATGCCTCAGGTCAAAGGACTACTTTGCATTATCCCAACCATGAGTTCTCATGT
Source organism: Crataegus laevigata (assembly GCA_963580275.1). Classification (NCBI taxonomy): domain Eukaryota; kingdom Viridiplantae; phylum Streptophyta; class Magnoliopsida; order Rosales; family Rosaceae; genus Crataegus; species Crataegus laevigata. The sequence continues at coordinate 11,424,197 of OY756954.1, forward strand.
GACATGAGTATGAGAACTCTTCGTTGATCGTGTTGAGTGGACTCATTCTCTATTGAGCACCTACATGCTTGTCTTGGTGTCAGTCACACCAATAACTCGATACCAATCACTCTCCCTAAGAGAAGACATAACACATACTGATCTTAACGGATTGTCAATGCCCAATTGGCAATCCTATGATCAGGAACGTTTAGGATATGTATACGAAAGAGAATGGTCTCATGAATCTAACTTCTTTAGATTACATTCTCCTAATCACATATTCCTTGGACTTATCATTTAAGCATATAACATTTATATGAGACAGCTTAAAACAATAACCTTTGCCCTTTATATTAAACTAGATTAGTTTAACATGTGAAATGTCCGCAAAGTATCATCATATGATTGGTTTTAGGGCACATTTCCAACAATCTCCCACTTGCACTAGAGCCAATCAGCTTGGTCATCAGTGATGATACCTCTTCTGTAGTCATTTGAAAAATGGCTGAGTAATAGGCCTAGGCAATGGATATCTATATGTTATCCATAGAAGCAACCTTGAGAATAACGACGTTACCATTATACATGATTCTTTAATCACGTGGTTCAGTCTCTCATTTGAGTTCGGATCTTGGTGAGACCTTGATTCCTTGGCTTGAGCTATCGCCCATCAGTGTCATAGTGTCGACACACTAAAGACACTTTCTGGTTGGAAACGAATGGAGAGTTCATAAATGAACTTTCCCATCGAAATAGCAATGTTGTAAGCTTCTATATGGCAATATATTTTGCTTACATGGTGGAACACATTAAAGTCATTACTTTTAACGTTTCCACCCAAATATCTCTTTAGTCATAATAGAGAGATATCCCATTATCACTTCATTCATAATGAAGAGACATTCAATGATGGATTAGATTCATAATCTAATACATTTACGCTTCCATTACGTTAATCTAATTCTTCCTCATTCTTGAGGAATCCATCCTTAGTATTTCTTAAATACTTAAGGATTCACTTGACAGTTGCCATGGTTCTGATCCTGGGCTTCCATTGATATCGTCTTGTACTGATCTTAGTACAACTCATATCAACATTTTTCATACAATATGATACCTTTCCGCATATGCATAAAGGATTCCTTTTACACATTATTTCTTTGGGAGTCAAAAGGGTACGTTCCCTTTGTGAAGAGCAACTTCCTAGTCTCACTAGGATTGTCCCTTTTATTGAAGTTTATCATCACATGAGAAACTTCCTAGCATCTTTTGTCTATCACTAGGGATTGATATAGGCCAATTATATCCTGAAATCTATCATTATAGATTTCCATCCCATGTATATAGACTATGTCTCCCATATACATTCTATCATTATAGAATGTTTAAAGTTTTAACTTTAACAAAGAAGAATTCCTTTCATTTCCAAAATTAATATATATCGTGTATATATGTTCAAATTTAGGAATATGAGTAACTCCCACTAATCTTTTGTAAACCTCGTAAACAAAAGATTCATTTACATCTTTATGAGAAATCAAACGATTTGATCCTTTTCTCATAAGATGCTTATAGCTCCTACTAGCTTGCTGAGATTCATGATGGATGGATCTCTACAACTTACATGTCTTGTGATTCCTAGTTTTAGACATATATTATCAAGACTATCTTGATAATAGTTTCGAAAACCCATAATATGTGCAGACATTGAATCACCCTATAGTTGAAGCAAGCAATCTTCGAATTTAATAGAAACCAAGACTACATCAAAGATGGTTTCTTCCAAGTCAACCAATCTCGTTGATTGTACTCACCTTAAGCTACTAATTAGCTTTGAAGGTTTCATTATTTCGAATCAAATGGTTTTATACCATTTTCTTGAGTATATGTCGTATATACACTCAATGTAGTCATAAGGATATCCATTCTTATTTCTTTCGAATTAAGAGATATAACTCTATGACATAGTCATAAAGTTCAAACCATTCAATTGAGACGGTTTATAGATCCTTCTTGACTACCTTAGAGCTAGTGGTGTAGGAACTAGGTTGTTATATTTGTTGATTATCATCTTGTCTCTCAAAGAACCCATTCTTTGAGTTCTATCTCTCGTTCATTTGCTCTATCTTAGGCAAATCCTATTGTAGGATTATAATGAACGACCCAACAAACAACCTTTGTTAGTTGGTCCATAGATATGATATCCGAATGTTAATTTAAGGATATCCCACAGGGTTATTCTCAAACAAATATTGCTTATTAGCACAAAACCCAAATCTTAACATAATTAAGATTTGTCTTTCTTTCCAACTACATCCTATGGAGTCATGAAAATTTTGGAAGATATTCTAATTGACAATCATGTTGACTTAGAAGTATATATATATATATCCTATATATGGGTTATTTGATAATATCCAACGAACTAAATCTTATTCTTGTTCGTTCTTCTCCCAATGGAGAAGTCCATTATCTTATGATGCTACTTTCCTTGATATCTTTCAAGGAAACTCATCTAAAGTGTCCCTTTTCCTTGGATCAAATCTAAGGAGGTAAATACTTTAAACGTCTTACTCATCAACTTACATTCTTGAATTCTTTGAAACCTTTTGCAAAGTATTCAGACTCGTGTTTATTCAAAATAAACGATGGTCCAACCGAGAGCGATCTTCGGTGAATGTCTTACAACATGAGTAGTATTATGTTGTGGACAAGTGCCACTTAACATCTAAGTGATTTTAACCTCAACATCTTTGTGATTCTTTCTTCTTTCCAAAAGAATAAAGATTCGAACATTTCGCCTCTATACAATTTTAACAAGAAGGCATTGGATCCGGATCTAACGATCCAAAGCAACCATTTATGATCAACTCGTAATTTATGTTTTAGAGGTGTCACAACTCAGTGGGATTAGTCACTACCTTGTAACCTTTTGGGTTTTAAGCATCGTCATATTCTAAACAGTTAATGCTACCGCATTATCTCTACTATAGAGACAATTAATTAGAATACAATAATCCAACCATTCATTAATAAAGAACAATGTTTTGTCAAACAAAGCATTCATCCATCTCTTATAGTGATGGAGTTAAGTTCCTTATTCAAATTGGGATGTAAAGACAATCTTTGTTTTACCAATTTCTTTGGTAGTTCATATGAGGAAGCAAGCACATTTTGCTTTCGCAGAGATCTATATCTTATTCACGTTTCGAATGTGAAGTACTTTCTCTTCTGTCATTTATCTTCTACTTCTCATTAGCCACACTTTTACAACGATTGTAAAACATAGTTACTAATACATAATCAAGCATTCAAGTAGAAGAACCAACTGTTTTGAATTATTCAAGAACAATTTACAACACCTTCGAAAGGTGTGTTCTTGACACTTGCAAGACATTTCTTGCAAATACCCCTTCCAATGTCCATCCTTTCATAAAGAAAGTTTGTTCCCTTGGAGTTATTTCACCTTCCTCATTTGACTTCTCCATTGACTACAATAGTCATGGTCCCTATATTCCCACTATCTCTCTTGAAACTTATTTCAATTGTGTTATACACATCAAACGATTTGGAGAGCGTGCGGTTATTGTTCACTATATAGTTTACAATAAACTTAGTGAACCATTTGGATAGGGACTCAAATGTGAAGTCCTTGCTTAGTTTCCGTCTCTAGAAGTGGTTTAACACTTCTACACTCAATGATTCAAAATCATCATAAGTCCATGTTGATGGGCTATTTTTGTCAACCAACCATTATGTTCTAAACATAATTACAAACTTTCAAGAGTTGTTCAAGGCAACTGTCATTTCTTCATACAAAAATTTGTAAGTGAAGAATCATGGCACATAAAGTGTCCATGCCCTTGTGCTGTCTTCTCAAGTTCCTTGTTCGTGTAACAAAGAGACAAGCACTAGTGTTTGCGTTGTCCTCTTTATGATAGACTTGTCTAACATGTTCTTCCATTGATACATTATCAATAGGAAGATTGTGAGGATGAGACTACTTAGGCACTTTTACAATCCATTCAAGACAATCTATGGGATTGTGGTACCAAGTTCGGAAAACTAAAGCGTTCGGCTTTTCTTTGTCAAGTTTTGGATAGCGTTTGCAAATATATTGGTAAACAAATACATAACGAATATAAATTGATTGATTTTAAGCTATTTGATCCGGGTCTTTAAATCAAATAGCACCACCCACTATTTTTAACAAATTCCATATCCCTCGTTGGAATTCGAGAGTTTTGAAGGAAACCCTTAGTAGGGTATGGGAGACTCACTATTACCAAGCCCACCTCACAATGATATGATGTTGGCTAGCAAAAATAATAATGAGAGAGTACGCTTACTCATTTACATCTAATGTAAGAGCCCATCTTATTTGGCCTCTAGAGAATGATGCCTCACAATGATATGATGTTGGCACCATTGCACTTAGTTAAGTCATTCCCACCATGCAAGTTCAGGTAGGGGTTCAAGAACAACCTCACAATGATATGATGTTGATCATTCTCGTTGCCTACCTTCATAACATCATGTATGCATGTAGAACTCCTCATGAGTGTAAGCACATACTTTGTACTCCCTCATGATAGGGTGAAGTCGGTGTATGAGTCACAAACGATTGGAGACTACCACGGTGGAAGGCCACGAAAGAGTGTTCAAAGCACTCCCACGCTTGTCAACTTAATAATGGTTTGGTTGAGGGTTTTAGGTCTCATCACATATAAGCATGCTTTCAATCATATTAAAACATTTTGGTCCTATTACAACTATTGGTCCATGTGATTGATTTAGTAGTATATAATACTCCCACTATGCTTTGAAAACGGTTTTTAAAGCAAGACTATATGGTACTACTAACATAAGATTTGCATTCATTTGATGGACTATATAGTTGCCTTAAGGCCTTAGGATGACTATGAACCTTTGATTCGATCCAACACGAGCCTAGAGTTGGATCTTGGTCTCAGGATGGTGATTGATTTTAGTCACGCGTTTAATCACATTAAGGCGCGTTTTCTTATTGGGCGTTGGACCCAACTACTCCAATTTCATGCATTCGAATAAAACAAGAAAGGAGTACTTCAAAGTAAAGAAGAGCTTATGCTCTTTTACAACATTTGATCATATCAAATTACAACCAAAATTTAATCTACACATTCCCAAGGTTCAAACAAATTTGAGAGATGGCCTTTCACATAGCTCAATTATTGTAGGCTTAGGTTCATAATCACCCTTTCTTTAATTAATTAACGCTTTAACTAATTAAACTCGAATGCAACATTTTCATTTGGTTTTTGTATCCATAGAATTGATTTAAATAGAGCTAAATGAAATGAAAATCCAATTCTCATTTAAAGAGACAAAACTATTTTGTTCTCAACTAATTTGAGCCAAAAAGCAATAACCTCAACCATTGGGCTATATTGCAAAACATAAACTTTTGGGGTCACTTTGTAAGAACACAAAAGTCCACTACTTCATGTAATTACAACTAGAACCCAAAAATTTCAACAAATGCAAAAACTTCATTAAAGGAGCAAAACATTTTGTCCTTTAGTGATTTTGGGCCTTTACGTAAAAACGTAAACTTTCGGGTCAAAGTGCAAATACACAAAAGTATCAAAACTTTATGTAATTGCATAAAAGCCCCAAAAGTACCCTACTTTAGTAGGGTGGCCGATTGGTGAGAGGGTTGAGGATGAGTGTAAGTTGATGTGTAGGTTTGAAAAGGTGATGGAAATGTGTAAGTGATTGGTATGGTGTGAATAGTAAAATAAGTGTGGGTGTGTAAGAAAAGTACCAATCACTTATTTGAAAAATAATCATATCATCCATCACTAACAAAAAGAAATAACAGCCAAACACCTTTTTGAATCAAAATTCCCAACCTTTTTGTTCTTGTCAAGAACATTTCAAGAACTATGAAGAACACCATGAAAACCCATAAGAGCTCCATGAACATTTTTCACCCAAAAACAACCCAATAACTCTCAAACTTAAGGGAAATAACATATTACCATACTAGGGTACTTAGGGGTTCCTAATGTCACTTTAAAACACTTTTAACAAGACAAACATGAACCTAAAAATCCACCCTTTGGATTTGGCCGAATTTCCCCAAAAACATGGAACCAAATTTTAGCTCCAAAATTCATGCTCATATGAACTACATCTACAACATTTGAGATGGCAAATTTTCTACCAAAATTTACATTCAAAGATGCAAGAATAAAGCTTGTAACAATTACAACATTCAAATCACATACTGTGAACTACAAAACCAAAAAGAATTCACCAACTACTAGACCTAGGTTCTGATACCACTTGAAGGAAAATTTGTGAAAAACAAGTTCATTTGAGCAACATCAACAACATGCAATTAACAATTAAAGGCGAAATCATGTTTATATGCACTCAAAAACAAAACTTAACCCATGCAATTCAAAGCCTAGTAGATAGGTGAACCAAGACTCAACTCAAAATAAAGTGAGTTGAGAAATCTTATACCTTTGTTGATTCCTCTTTGCATAAGCAAAGGCTAATCACCCAAGGAGAGGGCCTTCATTCCTTGCTTCTTAGCTCCATAGATTTCTTGGTGGAGGATGGTAGAATGGATTCTCCAAGTTCCCAAGAACGGGAACCTCTAAGCATCCACACCAAGGAGAGCATTGATGAGGAGATGAGTGGCCTAGGAAGATTTAGATGCTAGTAAAATCTTCCTAGGGTGGCCGGCCTCTTAGAGAGCAAAGAGAGGTTTGTGTTCTCATATTTTCTCCAAAAGAAACCCTAATGAAGAAAAGGCTATAAAGTCATTGACGGGATTTTAAACCGCACAAATTTAAACCCTCTTTTTGACAGTTGTAGTATAGATATAAGTAGGGTATCGTTCTAGGCCGGGGATTAGGAGGGCTTGCTAAAACCTCTAAAATAAATTAAAAACGTAAAAACAAAGTTTAAAACACTAAACTAAAATAAAAACACTTAACTAAAATAACTCAAAATAAAACTAACAAATAAACTAAAACAACTCAAAAGACTCAAAACAACTCAAGACTCAAGAAAACACAAATTAAGCTAAAAACTCGAAACACACTAAAAATGACTCAAAATAATGAAAACACTCAAATTAACTCAATCTAGACACTAGGAAATTAATTGGACGAAATTTAAATTAAAAGATTAAAAATAATGAAAACTAACTAAATAATAATATTTTAATAATGGGGGGGGATTGATTTTGACGAAACGTAAATTAAACTTAAATAAATTACAGAATTAACAAAAACATAAAATAAAAGTGAACGAATAGACGACGGATTGGCTAGAGGGTTCTTCTCCACACATGACACAAATGCAACCTAAATTGATTTTCAGTTGTTCTTTCAATAAATTGTAAATTTCAATACTCCAGATTAACCGTGAACAGCACTTTTTTAATCTTCAAGTTTTCCTTATGTTATTAAATTGGATGAACAGCATACAACAATTTAACACATTCTCTAAAAGTCCCCTACGTGAAAAGCACAATAGAGATACAATCAAAGATCATTAAACTTTGTGAAAACTATAAATACTGACGAGGCATTCGTAACTATGAAAAGCATGATACTCCTGCCAAGAATTTACTTAACACGATTGTGGATAACAACCTTCACTACTCATGAATATAAGTTCATAACGATTAGGTGAAATTCACTTATATTCTAGCATCAAATTCATGCATGTAAATTAAGTATGCATTCTTAATCAACATACACAAATAAGTTATCAATCAAGCAGTTAAGCAAATTAAATCACAACTCAGAAATCACAACTGAAGTTACCAATTTAAATTACAAATATAATCATGGTTTCAAATTAACCTCTAGCCAATATAAAATTTATTTACACATTATTAAAACAGAAATTAAAAACATAAATTAAAATAATGAGTTTGGAAGATTAAACCGAAACGGAGAGTGTGCAAAGGTTTTTTGTGCACTTGCATGTGCACTGTGGCTTCTGTTGGCTGCACTCTGTCACCGAAACAACCTTCTGTTTTATTTTTTTCTGTCGCAAGCTGCCAAGAAGGGCAGTCCCAGCAGCCTTCTCGACCCGAGGTCCTCTTAATCTTCCCTTGCACCGCTGCCTCTCCTTTCTGCCAAAGCTGCCTGGCAGCTTGTCCACTGGCGTCTCCTTGAAAGCTCCAAGGCGCTGACCTTCTCCTTCACCGCAAGGCAGCCTTGCGCTGCCAATTTTCTTTTTCTTTATTTTTTTTTATTTGGTTTCTCTCGCTGCCCAAGGCAGCGCGCCTTCACTCCCCTCTTCGCCCCTTCTGTCCCGAGACTCCTTTGCTCTCCCCCCTTCGCCCCCTTCGGAGCTCACCGTTTTTTTTGGCTTCGTTTCTTTTTCACCGACTCTGCTCCTTGGATTCCAATTAATTTTTTTTTAATTATTTTCTATTCTTGCACCGTCCCAGCTCACATGCTGCTTTCATCATGACTTCCCACTTTTATCATCACCGTCACCAACATTAGGACATGTATGCATATCCTTTTCACATGATTAAGTCACTGGAGTCGGTGGAGTAGTGCTGCCTTCCTGGTAGCTTCCCTTTTTATTATTCCTTTTCTGTTTCTTTCACCTGTAATCACACACACAAAACAAATTATATTTATATAAATATATATATATAAATATATATATATATATATATTTATTATTTTTCAAAAGATAAGTTCTATTTAACAGGCAAGATAGATTAGACAAATTTAGCACTTAAACTTTCATTTATTCTATTTTTATTTTCTTAGCGAGATAAATTTATAAAACATAAAAATAACGCAAATAGCTCAAAATATAACGAACTAACTAAGAAAAGACGGGTGAATTTGATATAAAAATATATATAAATATGATCCGATCAAATACCCCCACACTTAGCTTTTGCTAGTCCTCGAGCAAAACAAAGAAAACAGAAAAAGTAATAACATGAAAAACATTAGCTTCCCCCTATGTGACCCTCATAGGAATTCATTCGAGAACACAAATCAGCAAGAACCATAGCTAGCACCAAACAAGCTAATCCAAGTTCATCTTCCTTATTCAAATATTAGCAGTAATCTTTAAATCATCCTTGAAGTGTAGTGTGTGAGATAGCCATGCTAATGCAATTTCAAGTTTTTATTTTTTAAAATCATCATATGCAAACTAGCAACCTTCTCACGGAATATGTACTCAATCACACATGTGTTTAGTTTTAATGTGTTTCGCTCAAAGAAACAAATGTGAAAATTCTACCATAAGCTTGCATAAAGATCACTTCTCCACAGTCATAATTGCAAAACTTAAATCAAGAGGACTTTTATTGGATGTAATGAGGCTTAGGGATAGGGCTATTGAAACGAAAGAATAGGAAAACACAAGTTCCAAGCTATATTGCAAGCAATTCTTTTAGTTGAGATTTATAAGAACTTAAGTTCTCCAACGATTCTTCTAACACCTCCCATCACACCCTTAAACTGAAACTTTAGAAACTTTTTTATTTTCTTCGAATGCTATCTTTCTTTTTCTTTTTCTTTTCTTCCCTTTTCTCTCTTTTTTTTTATTTTTTTTTAATTATAGCACATAACTAAATACAAACATGAAATACCCCCACACTTATTCTTTTACCAAACCGTCCAAGTACTTCACAAACATTTCTCATAAGACAATCTCAAATTGCTCGCTTGGAAAGGGTAAGGAAACATGCTTGAGGTATAAGGGTAGACATATCTGGTGATAAGAAATAAAAGGCTCACAAATACGGCTCAAATAGGCAATCTAATGATAATTTTTTTTTCTTTGGGAAATATGGTTATTTGGGCCATGGTGGTAAACCTAATGCCTCTATCATTTTCAAGTTCATGCAATCAATGACAAATATTTCAAAAGATCGTTACGCAAGTTCTAGAGATGTATCTCACATAAGTTCATCACACATGAAAGAATAGGAGTGTATGAAAAATGCACACACTTTCAATAGGCTCAAAAACCTCACATGGGATGTATATGGTCACTAAATTCACATATGAAGCTTTAAGTCATGCTTTAGTTTCACATCAACAAGGCTATGTGCATTTGGTTTTTCAAAGATGATCAAACATATACAATACTAACAAGAGAATTAGGAATTTCACATAACACATGTTAACTAAGTTCTTGATAATCATGGTTCAAATTTAATCCAATTATATCATTGGGTCGGGAAACTAACAAAAATCTAATTCAAAACAATAAGGAAAACAAGACAATATTTTTGGATTTTTAAATTTTTTAGAAAAAAATTAAATAAAACAAAACTAATTAAGAAAACAACACGCAACAACACGGAAACAAATGAAACTAGTTCAAAGTCGAAGGTACAAAAATTTTCAATTTGGTCATTTTTTATCTTGATACCCCCACACTTAAACTAGACATTGTCCCCAATGTCAGAAAACATTAATAAGCAAATAAAATAAAATGAACAAATAATACGAAACAAAATAAAGAAAAGGGACTGAAAACTTCTCTAATTTGCAGAAAACCAAGCGATGACCCCCAAGTGTAAATTTTGCAATCAACTCTAAGGGAGAAAATAACCAAACGTTCCTGCAAATAAAAGAAATAAATTAGTTAAGCACGCAAGAAAAATTAGAAAATGCAAACGAAAAATTGAAAATAAAAATAAAAGACAACGAAAAGAACTAATAGGAGATCATTGGTCGTCCTTGTTGATTTTCCACAGCTTTCTTCTTGAACAGGATGGGCCTCCTTCTGGCAAGTGCTCCTCAGCTTAGTTGAGGATGAATCAGCACGTTGTCTCCACATGCTTCAAGTAGTCCGGTCTCCACGCAGGTGTGGCATCTTCTTGAACTCTTGGATCAACCCAGACTCATCTGCTCTTGGGTGCACCTCAGACTCCTCCTGCTTCGTCTGTGAGGTACTTTTGTTTTTGAAGAAGTACCTCAACACAGGTTTATTTTTGAAGTGGGCTGGGAGGGGTCTGAGATGAGTACTCGAGAGCAAGACTAGGTAAGCAATCAGGATCTCACTTTCTCCACGTTCCTCAGATGAAGGAGAGGAGAAAGCATAATATGAGATACTTTTGCTTTTAACCTTTTTAATATGAAATACTTTTGCTCTGGAAGGTTTGTTTTCTGGGGTGATCCAAGGGATGAAGAACACTGAATAACTCGAAAGCTTTCTTTGGGAAGACATTATCGGAGATGAAGAGAGGAAGAGAGGTTGAGAGGAAGAGAGGTTGAGAGGAAGAGAGGTTGAGAGGGTGTGCCTTTGCTGTGGAAGGCGAAGGTCGAACTTATAGAAATTTGGCTTCACAACCGGAACTATTCCTTCACTATTTGTCGGCAGCCGGTGAATGGATGAACAGTGCCCGTTACGCGCTTTCTGACAAAGCGTCCGTAAATTCCGCAAGGCTGACGGTGCAGGCGACGAGTGACGACAAATTGGAATGATGATCTTTTGAAAACCGGGGTTCAAAACCGGGTGCGGCTCATGGTTTTCGCAACGCTCCACGCTGCACGTGATGAGTCACGACAAACTGGAAAAACTGAGCCCTCGTGATGCCACGTGATTGCTGAGTCAAGCCCAGCTTTTGAGAAAGGAAACGGCTCTTTTGAGACAGGACTCCGGCATTTGAGAAAGGAGCGTCCAGCTTTTTCGATTTGCGTGAGGGCGCGTCTTCACCTCTGAGGAGCGGGCGCCTCTTTGATTTGCTTCTTTTATAGAGGCGCAAATTCTGCTCCACCTCACACTTGAACTTCCTCAAACACTTCCTCCTGAAAATACTCCCTTCTGAACTCTTTTTGCACTTCTGCACTCTTAATCTTTCCGCTTTCTTCTTCCGCTTCAGCAATCTTAATCTTTCCGAACTCTTTTCTTCCTCAACCCCCTCTAAAAATGTCTTGCCCTTCCGACCGTCGCCTAAACTTGAATGTCGGGGAAGACGATGACTCGTCTTCTCCGAACAACATTTGGAATCCATCCTTCATATCCCCCAATGGTCCTCTTACAGTCGGGGACACAATGATGAGGAACGATATAACCGCAACGGTGGTTGCAAGAAACCTTCTTACTCCCAGAGACACTAGGTTGCTGTCTATGCGGTCAGACGAGCTGGCTGTTCAGGACTCACTGGCTCTCAGTGTCCAGTGTGCAGGCTCAGTTTCAAACATGGGTCAGCGTCTGCTTGCAAGATCTCGTCAGGTGGAGTCGCTAATGGCGGAGGTGGTCAGTCTTCGGCAAGAAGTCAGAGGACTCAGGCACGAGAACAAGGAGTTGCACATGCTCGCAACTAGCTACTCGACCAGCATGAAGAGGAAGCTGGACCAGCTGCAGGAGTCGGACGGTCGAATCCAGAGTGATCATGAGCGATTCATGGCGTTACTCCCGCGGTTTATGTTGCCTTCGTCCTCTGGAGCAGCACCAAGCGTTCCGGCTCCGGAGATTCCAACTCTGGCTCTTCGTCTTCCCGGAGCTCCGTCAACCTCTGAGGCGCCACCTAACCAAAACCAATGATTGCTATTAGTTTTTCGTATTATTGTAATAATTTTTTTTTATGCTTTTAATGTTTATTTAACTATATATATATATATATATATATATATGTTACTAATATTATTATTATTATTATTATTATTTTTTTTTTTTTTTTTTTGTTTTTTTTTTTGTTTTTTTTTCAGGTTTATTTTAAGCAAATTACAATATGTAAAGTAAAATAAGTAAATTAATGTAAAAAGACTTTGTTTATCCGCACTTAAAATAAACATTGCCCTTAATTTATTTAAACACAAACTAAACAAAAATTAACCAAATAAAACAACTAACAAAACAAAACAAAATGAAAGTAAAGGCAATAAAGAAGAGGATTAGAAATGCAAATCTGATTGCTTGGGTTGCCTCCCAAGAAGCGCTTGCTTTAACGTCTTTAGCCGGACGATTCTTTCCTTAACCTCCCCTCGGCTCCAAAGCACGGAATTTATCTTTTAATGGGAGGTGATATTTGAAATGATTCGGCAATGGTCTGAATTCTAGGGTGGATGCCTGAATCATCAAAATTAGAAACATGTTAGTATAAAATGAAAATAAAATTAAAATTGGAGAAGATGGCTTACTGTCTTTCTCCGACTTAAACTCAAATACAAACACCACATTTTTGGACATTTCCGGGACTTTGAACTGGGCCAGGTTTACTATGATGGTTGTGACCCGTCCCGTGTCATCAATCTCAATTTCATGGGCCTTTGTTGTCTCATGCACAGCCTCTTGGATATATTTTGCACATTCTTCAGCCACTTCATTCTCTTGAATCTCTTTTCTTGGTGTGCAAGGTTCGGGAACTTGTTTTGGTGCACCAAGAATTGGGATATCTCTTTGCATCTCTGGAAGAACTTCCACAATCTGCCCCATTTGATTATTCAATTCTCCCATCTCCTTGGTTTGATTTTCTACTTCCTGGTTCAAAGAGATGAGTAATTGAATAATATTATCATTATCCACAGATGTACCTGAATTGGATTGGGCTAATTGTTGTGGTGGCTGTGACAGTTCATATGGCCACTGATAGAACTCTTCCGATGGCGGCAATTGTTCCTCTTGTTGTGAACCCTGCGTCAAAGAGATTAGTCCTTCAAGAATTTCATTATAATTCACAGGCATACTTGAATTCGATTGGAATTGCTGTGGTGGCTGCATAGATCTTGAATAGAACTCGTCTTGCTGCCAATATCCACCATGTTGAAATTGTTGAGGTTCATCCCACATTTGATCTGAATAACCTCCCCAATTCGAATTGCAAGCGTTGGAAAACATGTTGCCCCTTGATTGACTGTGGCCTTGATATCCCCAAACATCTTCATATGTAGAAAATTGAGGATATTGATGAGTCTGATATCCTTGCCCATATGGCACATCAAGTGTAGAGACACTTGGCATTGTGGTCCGTTCGGCATTATGAGTCAATTGAGCAGTGAGCTGCGCCAATTGAGCTTGAATGGTTGCCATATCTTTCTCCATTAGTACCTAAAATTAAAGAAAGAAAAATAAATCAAATATCAAAAATAAAACACACAAACACAAATATAAACATAAATACAAATATAAATAAAAACACAAACAAAAATAAAGGGATTAGCAAATTTGCTAATCCCCGGCAACGGCGCCAAAAATTTGACGGGATTTTAAACCGCACAAATTTAAACCCTCTTTTTGACAGTTGTAGTATAGATATAAGTAGGGTATCGTTCTAGGCCGGGGATTAGGAGGGCTTGCTAAAACCTCTAAAATAAATTAAAAACGTAAAAACAAAGTTTAAAACACTAAACTAAAATAAAAACACTTAACTAAAATAACTCAAAATAAAACTAACAAATAAACTAAAACAACTCAAAAGACTCAAAACAACTCAAGACTCAAGAAAACACAAATTAAGCTAAAAACTCGAAACACACTAAAAATGACTCAAAATAATGAAAACACTCAAATTAACTCAATCTAGACACTAGGAAATTAATTGGACGAAATTTAAATTAAAAGATTAAAAATAATGAAAACTAACTAAATAATAATATTTTAATAATGGGGGGGGATTGATTTTGACGAAACGTAAATTAAACTTAAATAAATTACAGAATTAACAAAAACATAAAATAAAAGTGAACGAATAGACGACGGATTGGCTAGAGGGTTCTTCTCCACACATGACACAAATGCAACCTAAATTGATTTTCAGTTGTTCTTTCAATAAATTGTAAATTTCAATACTCCAGATTAACCGTGAACAGCACTTTTTTAATCTTCAAGTTTTCCTTATGTTATTAAATTGGATGAACAGCATACAACAATTTAACACATTCTCTAAAAGTCCCCTACGTGAAAAGCACAATAGAGATACAATCAAAGATCATTAAACTTTGTGAAAACTATAAATACTGACGAGGCATTCGTAACTATGAAAAGCATGATACTCCTGCCAAGAATTTACTTAACACGATTGTGGATAACAACCTTCACTACTCATGAATATAAGTTCATAACGATTAGGTGAAATTCACTTATATTCTAGCATCAAATTCATGCATGTAAATTAAGTATGCATTCTTAATCAACATACACAAATAAGTTATCAATCAAGCAGTTAAGCAAATTAAATCACAACTCAGAAATCACAACTGAAGTTACCAATTTAAATTACAAATATAATCATGGTTTCAAATTAACCTCTAGCCAATATAAAATTTATTTACACATTATTAAAACAGAAATTAAAAACATAAATTAAAATAATGAGTTTGGAAGATTAAACCGAAACGGAGAGTGTGCAAAGGTTTTCTGTGCACTTGCATGTGCACTGTGGCTTCTGTTGGCTGCACTCTGTCACCGAAACAACCTTCTGTTTTATTTTTTTCTGTCGCAAGCTGCCAAGAAGGGCAGTCCCAGCAGCCTTCTCGACCCGAGGTCCTCTTAATCTTCCCTTGCACCGCTGCCTCTCCTTTCTGCCAAAGCTGCCTGGCAGCTTGTCCACTGGCGTCTCCTTGAAAGCTCCAAGGCGCTGACCTTCTCCTTCACCGCAAGGCAGCCTTGCGCTGCCAATTTTCTTTTTCTTTATTTTTTTTTATTTGGTTTCTCTCGCTGCCCAAGGCAGCGCGCCTTCACTCCCCTCTTCGCCCCTTCTGTCCCGAGACTCCTTTGCTCTCCCCCCTTCGCCCCCTTCGGAGCTCACCGTTTTTTTTGGCTTCGTTTCTTTTTCACCGACTCTGCTCCTTGGATTCCAATTAATTTTTTTTTAATTATTTTCTATTCTTGCACCGTCCCAGCTCACATGCTGCTTTCATCATGACTTCCCACTTTTATCATCACCGTCACCAACATTAGGACATGTATGCATATCCTTTTCACATGATTAAGTCACTGGAGTCGGTGGAGTAGTGCTGCCTTCCTGGTAGCTTCCCTTTTTATTATTCCTTTTCTGTTTCTTTCACCTGTAATCACACACACAAAAGATAAGTTCTATTTAACAGGCAAGATAGATTAGACAAATTTAGCACTTAAACTTTCATTTATTCTATTTTTATTTTCTTAGCGAGATAAATTTATAAAACATAAAAATAACGCAAATAGCTCAAAATATAACGAACTAACTAAGAAAAGACGGGTGAATTTGATATAAAAATATATATAAATATGATCCGATCAGTCATATTTATACCTACCTTCATTGGAGTGGTAAACTTGTAATAAGTCCAAAAAACCCACTCCAATTCATCATGGCCGGCCTTGAGGGTTTATTGGGCTGTTTGTGCCCTTATGTTTTATTAGTCATTAAGTTGTCATACAACTTAAGTCAATGGGTTTGACGTTCGAAGCCCATTGGGCCTTGAGGCCCAAAACTAACCCGAGGTCTTCAACGAACTTATTCGTTTGATTAATTAACATATTAATTAAACCTAGCCATAAATAATCAAACCATTTAATTATCCTTACTCATCTCCGTTGTTTCTTCAATATCTACCTTACTCGGTGTACAATTCATTAGGTTCCTTTTAGCGAGGCAGTGGGCAATTAGAACTCTTTCAAATCGATTGTGAATTGAAACTTACTTTCAATTCTCCCTTTAGTGATTACTCACTATTAGAGCTTCCACAAACCATGAGTGACACCTAGCAGTATGTCATGGCTACCCAAGCTAATCAGAAGAGGTGGAGAACCTATTCAGTTTAGGATTACAATGCAATACGGCCTTTCTCTAATACAACACTCGTGACCACATTGTTTGGTTTGATAGTTTATTCATGTCTACTATCCAATGTGATTCATTTACTTATATGATTACTTTGAATGTGATTCGGAACGACTTTCCAAATCTCATTCATACTCTGGCCAGAGATTCTAAATCATCATAAAGTATTCTCCCTCAAACAGTTTGAAGGTTAGAGATCCCTTGTTGCGCATTCACTTGCCTCCATGGCTAAGTGACTTAACCCCAACTACACCGTTGACACCCTCTGATAGAGCGACATTGACATAGTCAAAGATCAAGGACCTAACCACAAGACAACTATGATACCTCAGGTCAAATGACTACTTTGCATTATCCCAACCATGAGTTCTCATGTGACATAAGTATGAGAACTCCTCGTTGATCGTGTTCAGTGGACTCATTCTCTATTGAGCACCTACATGCTTGTCTTGGTGTCAGTCACAGCAATGACTCGAGACCAATCACTCTTTCTAAGAGAAGACATAGCACATACTGATCTTAACGGATTGTCAATGCCCAATTGGTAATCCTATGATCAGGAACGTTTAGGATATGTATAAGAAAGAGAATGGTCTCATGAATCTAACTTCTTTAGATTACATTCTCCTAATCACATATTCCTTAGACTTATCGTTTAAGCATATAACATTTATATGAGACAACTTAAAACAATAACCTTTGCCCTTTATATTAAACTAGATTAGATTAACATGTGAAATGTCCGCAAAGTATCATCATATGATTAGTTTTAGGGCACATTTCCAACAAGTCCATCACCCATCCATTCACCTTAATTTTATGCCTTTGTTTAATTCTGCAAGTTTGTTTAGTTTTAGTTTCAATTTTCATGCAAACCAAACCCCCCATCATTAAGTAGTGTCAATTTAGTTAGAATCTGTCCTAATTTGTGTTTAGTTAGTTCCTTGAGTCTATTTTTGTCCAAAACCAAACTCCCCATTGTTAAGTGGTATTATTTAGTTAGAATCTGTACAATTCGATGTCTTTTGAGTATTTTGAGTCTTTGTAGTCTATTTTGAGTTGTTTGAGTTTAGATAAGTGTTTGTAGCCTAGTTTTGTAGTCTTAAGCTTAGTTTTGTGTTTTAAGTCAGTTTAGGTGCATTAGCAATCCCTCCTAATCCCCAGTCTAGAACGATACCATACTTACATATTTACTACAATTGTCAAAAAAGGGGTTTAATTTGTGTGTTGTTTTACATCGCATCAGGTACGTTCTAGATGGATTGGACCGTTTGTTGTTACTGATATTTTTTCTCATGGTGTAGTTCAAATCTAGAGTTTGAAGACGGGGCAAGAATTCAAGGTAAACGGACATCATTTAAAGCCCTACTATGACAATTTCGTGGAGCACATTGTGGAAGACATACCCATCCATGCCGCGGGGTCTAATAGAGCCTAATTGGTGGATTCGTCCGCCTGTACGACGTTAAAGCAAGCGCTTCTTGCGAGGCAACCCAAGCTTTCAACGAAGGGAGACTTTGGAATTGCTCACCAAATCAGATTTGCATTCCTAAACCCTTCTCTTTACTGCATTTATCTTGCCTTGCTTAGTTCTTTAGTTGTTTGTGTGAATCTATGTTTAAAACATTGAGGGCCATGTTTAGTTTAAGTGTTGGGGAAGGTAAAACAAATTTTTTACATTGATCTTCATAGAAAAGCTCTAAATATATATATATATATATATATATAATAAAAATAAAAAAATAAAAGCACAAATATTTTACAATAATGTGTAAACTAATAGCCTTCATTGATTAGGTGGTGCCTCAGCACTCTACGGAGCCCCAAAAAAAACAAAGCGCCAGAGTTTGATCTTCTGGAGCCTCAACACTTAGTGCAACTTCAGATGACGAAGGCAGAAGATGCCTCTGCAGTAACGCCATAATCCTTTGATGATCACTCTAAATCTGAACTTCTGACTCCTGCAGCTGGTCAAGCTTTCTCTTCATACTTGTTGAGTAACTAGTTGTGAGCATGTGCAACTCCTTATTCTCGTTGCTGTGTCTGCTGACCTCTTGCTGAAGGCTAGCCACCTCAGCCATCAAAGACTCAACCTGACGAGATCGAGCAAGAAGGCGTTGGCCCACATTTAAGACTAAGCCTGCACACTGGACGCTGAGCGCCAGAGAATCCTGAACAGCTAGCTCGTCGGACTGCTTGGAAAGCAACCTATTATCTCTTGGAGTGAGAAGGTTTCTAGCAACCACTGTAGCAGTTGTATCGTTCTTCATTCAAGTTAAGGTGACAGTCAGAGGGGCAAGGCATTTTCCAAAGGTGTTGAAAAAGAAGAGATCAGATTAACCAAGATTAAAGAAGTGCAAAAAGGGAGTTTTTACGGGAGGTAATTCAAGTGTGCTGTGGAACAAAATTTGTGCCTCTATAAAAAGAAGAAATTGAAGAGGTGTCTGCTTACAAATCAAAGAGGCGCCTGCTCATAAATCAAAGAGGCGCTTCTTTCTTAAAAGCCGGGCCTACTCAGAAACCACGAGCCGATCCACTTTTCCAGATGTGCCATCACCTTTCACACGCAACGTTGGCTTTGCGGGAATTACGGGTAACTTTGTCAGAAAGCGCGTAAACCTTACTGTTCAATCATCCACCGGCTGCCAACAAGAGTAGGAGAATAGTACCAGTTGTGAAGAAATTCCTATAAGTGTCTACCTTTGCCCTCTATAGGAAAGGCAGACATACTCAAACACTTCTTCATCTCCGAGAATGTATTCCCAAAGAAACCTCTCGAGTTACTCAGTATTCCTCATCCCCTGGAGTACCTCTGCAAACAAGTCATCAAGAGCAAAAGTATTTCATATCATGAAGGTTAAAAGCAAAAGTATGTCATATCATGCTTTCTCCTCACCTTCATCTGAAGAACAAGGAGAAAGAGAGATCCTGATTGCTTACCTAGTCTTGCTCTCGAGTACTCATCTTCGAGCCCCTCCAGCCCAGTTCAAGAATAAACCTGTGGGAAAATACTTCTTGAAAAGAAAAAGTATCTCACAGACGATGCAGGAGGAGTTTGAGTTGCATCGAAGAGCAGAAGGAGTCTGAGTTGATCCAAGAACTCGAGGATATGCCATTAGATACTTTTTCAAAAGCAAGAGTATCTCATATCAGTAGGGTCGAAGGGAAAGATATCTTATGGCATGTTTTTCCTTTACCCTTGCTTTTGCCTGCCCACCAAAGAACTCTCATTTTTCCTTTCTCAGAAGCCCCATCCAATTCAAGATCAAAGCTGTGGAAAATCAACAAGCAGGACCAACGATCATCTACCACATGAAGCTAAGTTGTTTCTCACTATTTCTAAGTGTTTTTAAGCTGTTTTGGTGTGTTTTATTGTGTTTTGAGGAAATCATACGAAAATGACATAAAAATTTGAAAAACTTTTGAAAAATACCAAAAAGAGTTGTTTTAGAGTCATTTCGGTGTATTTGTGATAGGAACATATTTATGTGACTTTATTAGTTTGTTTCCTTGCATTTACTTAATTAGTTTCATCTTATTAGAATGTTTTAAGCTATTTTCGTGTGTTTGTAGGTTCTAAATGACAAAGTATGCAAGAAAGTGCAATTTGGAGCATTTTGGAGCATTTTTGGGCATTGGATGGTTAGCTTATGCTTGGAGCCAAGTGGATGGATGAAATTGAAGATTAAGGGATCCTCTCCTTTCCTATTTTCTGACCCAAAAACACATCACACTCACTTATTTCACCTACAACATCCACTTATTCCACCTACAACATCCACTCACTTCACCTACAACATCCACTTACTTCACCAAGAAATTTTGTGGTGGTTATTCATTTTCAAAATCTATAAATAGGCTTCTCCATCACAAGACCAATTGGCATCTACAACACATTCCATAAACAACACAATTTCTGCCGCAAGTTTCCTTCTTCCTCCATCCATTTCCATCCACCTCTTTTCCTATCCATCCCCTACCACCCTTCCATACTCTCTCAACCTATCCAATCTCTGCTACATCCCCTAGACCATCAAAACACCACACCCACCTTGGTGCCGCATGTTTACAAGAAAGGAGGAAGACTTGGAGCTGTGCTAACCATTCAAGACGTTGGATTGCTGGAGCGTTCTAGGTGTCTTCTACTTTTGTTTATCATGTTTAAATTCAATTATAGTTGTTTAATTGCAAATATGTGGAACTAAATTCGTTTTGGTTAGAGGTTGATTCAAAGCCATGAACATATTTGTAATATGAATTGATTACCTTCAGTTGTGATTTCATGAGTTGTGAGCAAACTGCTTGATTTATAACTTATTCTTGTATGTTGATTAAGGAGGCATACTTAGTTTGCATGCATGAATTTGATGCTAGAATATAAGGGAGTTTCACCTAATCGTTATGAACTTATTTTCACAAGTAGTGGAGGTTGCTAGTCCTAATCGCGTTAAGTGAATTCTTGGCAAGAGTATCATGTTGTTCATAGTTACGAATGCATCGTCAATGCTTATAGTTTTCACAAAGCTTAATGATCTTTGATTGTATCTCTATTGTGCTGTTCACCTAGGGGACTTTTGAAGAATGTTTTGAATTGCTGTATACGCTTTTCCGTCCAATTCAATAACTTAAGGAAAACTTGAAGGTTAAAAAAGTGTTATTCACGGTTAATCTGGGGTGTTGAGATTCATGGTTTATAGAAAGAACAACTGAAAATTGGTTTGTATGCAAGTGTGTCATGTGTGGAGAAAAACCCTCTAGCCGTCCATTCATCCATTGATTTACTCAAATCTGTCTTAAAATCTGTTTTACAAAGTTTACTTAGTTTTTGTTTAAATTCGTCCAAAACCAAACCCCACATTGTTAAGTTGTATTCTTTAGTTATAATTTGTATAATTTGATGTCTTTTGAGTATTTTGAGTCTTTGTAATCCCAAATTCGTTTAAATCCATCCCTAGTATCTATTTTTATTCAATTTGCTAGTTTTGTGTTGTTTTGACTATTCTAGTGTGTTTTAAGTTATTATAGTTTAGCTTTCTATTTTAGAGTTTTGTTTTGTGTTTTTGAGTCTTGTTTAATATTTTTAAGTCAGTTTAGAGTAGATTAGCAATCCCTCCTAATCCCCGGCCTAGAACGATCCCTACTTACATCTATACTACAATTGTCAACAAGAGGGTTTAATTTGTGTGTTGTTTATTCAACGCATCAAATTTTTGGCGCCGTTGCCGAGGATTAGCAAATTTGCTAATCCCTTTGTTTCTGTTTGTGTTTATGTTTATGTTTGTGTTTGTGTTTTTTACTTTTGATATTTGATTTAGTTTTCTTTCTTTGATTTTAGGTACAAATGGAGCAAGACATGGCACTTGCGACCATTCAAGCTCAATTGGCACATCTCACTTCTCAATTGACTCATAATGCCGAAAGGACCACAATGCCAAGTGTCGCTACATTTGATGTGCCCTATGAGCAAGGATATCAAACTCATTTATGTCCTCAATTTGCTGCAAACGGAGATGCTTGGGGTTATCAAGGCTATGATCAACCAAGCAACAACATGTTTTCCAACGCTTACAATTTGGATTGGAGAGATTATTCAGATTATATGTGGGATGAACCTCAACAATTTCAACAAGGTGGATATTGGCAGCAAGATGAGGAGTTCTATTCAAGACTTATCCAGCCACCACAACCTCCCCCACAACAATTCCAATTGAATTCAAGTATGCCCATGAGTTATAATGAAATTCTTGAAGGACTAATCTCTTTGACGCAGGGCTCACAAAAAGAAGAACAATTGCAGCCATCGGAGGAGTTCTATCAATGGCCATGTGCACCACCACAGCCTCCACCACAATCTTCCACACCAATTTCAGGTTTGTCGGTGGATAATGGTAATATTATTCAATTAATCACATCTTTGACATAGGGAGTAGAAAATCAAAACAAGGAGATGCAAGACCAAGTCAAAAGAGTCGAAGAATTGGAGAAGCAAGTTGGGCAGATTGTGGAATTCATGGCGCAGATGCAAGAGCAACGCGAACTCTCCAACTTAAACATTGCAAATTCAAAGGGATAAGTTGAAATCAATGAAGACATCACTTTGGGAAGTGATATGGAGGATGAAGTTATCCTAGAACCGTCCAAACATAGCCCGAACGTGGATGACTTGTTACCACAAGAAGAAGAGGATGAGGACGATATGGGCAGCTTAGAACAACTCTTGCCGCAAGCCACTCAAGTCCCTATGCCGTTTAACTTAAGTGAGGTGGTTCCCAATTCAATTATTTCTGACCTCATTCCACCAAATGTCCCTTTTCCTCGCAGGTTTTTGATTCCTAACGACGAAGAAAGTGAAAAAGACATTGTGGAAACTCTTCCCAAGGTGCAAAAGGATACCCCAATTCTTGGTGCAACAAATCAAGTTCCAGATTTTGCTGAATTGTTCACAAAACCGTGTACACCAAGAAGAATGATTCAAGAAAAGGAAGTGGCTAGAGAATATGTTGAATGCATCAAAGAGGATATAGTTAAGACAACCAATGCCAAAGAAGTTGAGTTTGATGACACAGGACAAGCCACAACCATCATAGTAAATCTGGCCAAGTTCAAAGTCCCTGAAACTTTTGAAGATGTGGTGTTCGTCCTTGAGTTTGTGTCGGAGAAAGAAAGTAAGCCATCTTCTCCAATTTTAATTTTGTTTTATACTAACATGCTGATTTTGATGATTCAGGCACCCACTCTTGAATTTAAACCATTGCCGGATCATTTCAAGTATCACCTCCCATTTGAAGATAAATTCCATGTTGTGGAACCTAGGGGAGTTTAATGGAAAGTCTCGTCCAGCTACAAGACGTTAAAACAAGCGCTTCTTGGGAGGCAACCTAAGCATTCAACGAAATGAGACTTTGGAATTGCTCAACAAATCAGATTTGCACTCCTAAACCTTTTTCTTTACTGCATTTATCTTGCCTTGCTTAGTTCATTAATTGTTTGTTTGCTTAAGTGTGAACCTATGTTTAAAACATTAAGGGCAATGTTTAGTTTAAGTGTGGGGGGGGGGGGGGTAAACCAAGTCTTTTTACATTGATTTACATATTTTACATTGATTTGAAAAAAATAAAAATAAAAATAAAAATACAAAAAAATGCAAAAAAAAATAAAATCAAATAAAATAAAAATAAAAGCAAAAATATTTTACAATAATGTGTGAACTAATAGCATTCATTGGTCAGGTGGTGCCTCAGCATTCGATGGAGCTCCAAAAAGATGAAGCGCCAAAGTTTGATCCTTTGGAACCTCAACACTTGGTGCAACTCCAGATGACGAAGGCAGAAGATGCCTCTGCAGTAACGCCACAAACCTTTGATGATCACTCTGAATCTGCACTTCGGACTCCTGCAGCTGATCAAGCTTCCTCTTCATACTTGTTGAGTAACTAGTTGCGAGCATGTGCAACTCCTTATTCTCGTGCCTGAGTCCTCTGACCTCTTGCCGAATACTAGCCACCTCAGCCATCAAAGGCTCAACCTGACGAGATCGTGCAAGAAGACGTTGGCCCATGTTTGAGACTGAGCCTGCACACTGGACGCTAAGCGCCAGAGAGTCCTAAACAACGAGCTCGTCGGACCGCTTGGAAAGCAACCTATTATCTCTTGGAGTGAGAACGTTTCTAGCAACCACCGTAGCAGTTGTATCATTCTTCATCATAGAGTCCCCAACTGTAAGAGAACCATTGGGGGATAAGAAGGACGGATGCCAAATGTTGTTTGGAGAAGACAAGTCATCATCTTCCCCGACATTCAAGTTAAGGTGACGGTCAGAGGGGCAAGACATTTTTCGAAGGTGTTGAGAAAGAAGAGATCGGATAGATTAAAATTTCAGAAGTGCAAGAAGGGAGTTTTTACAGAAGGTACTTCAAGTGTGTTGTGGAACAAAATTAGTGCCTCTATAAAAAGAAGAAATCGAAGAGGCACTACTCAGAAATCGAAGAGGCGCCTGCTCTCAAATTAAAAAGGCGTATGTTCGCAAATCGAAGAGACGTTCCTCTCTCAAAGTCGGGCCTGCTCAGAAACCACGAGCCGACCCCTGGATTTCAAAAGATCAACTTTTCCAGACTTGTCGTCATCTGTCACATGCACCCTCAACTTTGCGGGAATTACGGATAACTTTGTCAGAAAACGCGTAAACCTTACTGTTCAATCATCCACGGGCTGCCGATAAGAGTAAGAGAATAGTATCGGTTGTGAAGAAATTCCTATAAGTGTCTACCTTCGCCCTCCATAGCAAAGGCAAACTTACTCAACACTTCTTCATCTTCGAGAATGTATTCCCAAAGAAACCTCTCGAGTTACTCAGTGTTCCTCATCCCCTGGAGTACTTTTGCAAACAAGTCATCAAGAGCAAAAGTATTTCATATCATGAAGGTTAAAAGAAAAAGTATCTCATATCATGCTTTCTCCTCACCTTCATCTGAAGAACAGGGAGAAAGAGAGATCCAGATTGCTTACCTAGTCTTGCTCTCGAGTACTCATCTTCGATCCCCTCCAGCCCAATTCAAAAATAAACCTGTGGAGAGATACTTCTTCAGAAGCAAAAGTATCTCATAGAAGATGTAGGAAGAGTTTGAGTTGATCCAAGAACTCGAGAAGATGCCACACTTGCATGGATTACTTGAAGCATGTAGAGACAACGTGATGATTCATCCTCAACTAAGCTGAGGATCACTTGCAAGTAAAAAGCTCCCCAACCCAGTTCAAGAATCAACCTGTGGAAAGATACTTCTTCGAAAGCTGTGGAAAGTCCCATCCAGTTCAAGATCAAAGCTGTGGAAAATGAACAAGCACGAGCAAAGATCATCTACCACATGAAGCTAAGTTGTTTCTCACTATTTCTAAGTGTTTCTAAGCTGTTTTTGTGTGTTTTATTGTGTTTTGAGCTAATCATACGAAAACGACAAAAAAAATTTGAAAAGGTTTTGAAAAATACCAAAAAGAGTTGTTTTAAAGTCACTTTGGTGTATTTGTGTCTTAGGTACCTTCCAACACAATGATGAGGATTCGGTTTTTTAATTGCATAAATGTTAAAGAAAGTTACAAGCATGGATTGAAGTTTGATATGCTCTTGTCCTATGCTTAGTTGTAGTTGTTGTTTATGAATTCACATTTGATAACAAAGTGGATAAAATAAGTTTTCATAACATGCTTGAAGGAAGGAACTCATATAACGCTACATCCTTGTGAGACTCGAGCCTTTACTTTCTTTGGAGAGTTATAATCTGTGAGTTCTTGTTTTCTAAAGTCGTTGCATGATCACATTATTCTTTGATTGGTTGATAGTTAGAATGCATTTTGATAGAACTAAATGCTAGAACTTGTATCCGTTTCATTCAAAGCATGACATTGTAATGCATAACACATATCAAGATGAAGTGGTGTAGTCTCCACCGTAGCCAAATAGCCGTGCCCTCCATTATTATCTGTTTTGTAGATTAAACCCCGTTTGAGCCTTGTTTAGCCTATGTTCTTTATTAACCCACAATAACCTTACCTAGCCTAGTTTAGGACTTTCCAACCCTTGTTCTTAAAGGCTAGTAAGCATAACATAAAATGAATTCGTTTTGATCTACATTATGCAAGAAAACAAGTGTGGGGGAAGGAATGGTTGTTTTTGAGCTCATTTGTACGTTTTGGGTTACAAAAAAAAAATGTGAAAAACATATGAAAAGAAAAACAGAAAAGAAAAGAAGAAAGAATGAGTTTGAAAGTATTGATTGTTGAAGGAAGGGTCCAAATCATCAAATCTGGCCCTAAAATGTGTGACTTCTCCCATTTTTGTTCAAAATTTGAGTTTGCATTCAAAAGTGAATTCTAAGTTGATTTCATTGCTTTCCTCACTATGTCTTTAAGAACCTTTGTTTTCCATATCCGTTCTTTGTTAACCAAACACCTTTAGCCCCGTTACAACCCTTACACTTCTATCTTCAGTGTTATGTGTTCAATATATGGAGTTTGGGATTGATATGAGCATATGGTGTCACTAGTTCTTGCATCTAAGTAGTAACATTCCTTTCATGAGATCATATTCATATATTCACTGATAACTCCAGAAAAGTGCTTTCTTTGTCAAACATATGTGAGTTTTAGTTTTCATGTGTACATCAATCTTCTCACATATACCTAGTGTAGGGAGTGTAGTTTAAAAATCTAAGTGAAAAATGAGTGCATATCTAGTAAGGAATTGAGGGAATTCTCTAAGGCATGTTATTACATTCAAAATGATGTTTTAATCGATTAAAAGAGAACTAGTAAATGGTGATTATGGTTAAGTGTATGCTTAAGGATATTGATGACCAAAATCTGTGGAAGTAATGATTTTTAACATGTGCATTGGAAATCCCTGAGGTAACGTTGGAAGGTTTAGATTGTGTTTTGTTTCTTTGTTTTGCTAGAGGACTAGCAAAAGCTAAGTGTAGGGGAGTTTGATAGGAACATATTTATGTGACTTTATTAGTTTGTTTCCTTGCATTTACTTAATTAGTTTCATCTTATTAGAATGTTTTAAGCTATTTTCATGTGTTTGTAGGTTCTAAATGACAAAGTATGCAAGAAAGTGCAATTTGGAGCATTTTTGGGCATTGGATGGTTAGCTTATGCTTGGAGCCAAGTGGATGGATGAAATTGAAGATTAAGGGATCCTCTCATTTCCCATTTTCTGACCCAAAAACACATCACACTCACTTATTTCACCTACAACATCCACTTATTCCACCTACAACATCCACTCACTTCACCTACAACATCCACTTATTTCACCTACAACATCCACTCACTTCACCTACAACATCCACACCTACAACATCCACTTACTTCACCAAGAATTTTTGTGGTGGTGATTCATTTTCAAAATCTATAAATAGGCTTCTCCATCAGAAGACCAATTCACATCTACAACACATTCCATAAACAACACAATTTCTTCCGCAAGTTTCCTTCTTCCTCCATCCATTTCCATCCACCTCTTTTCCTATCCATCCCCTACCACCCTTCCATACTCTCTCAACCTATCCAATCTATGCCACATCCCCTAGACCATCAAAACACCACACCCACCTTGGTGCCGCATGTTTGCAACAAAGGAGGAGGACTTGGAGTTGTGCTAACCATTCAAGACGTTGGATTGCTGGAGCGTTCTAGATGTCTTCTACTTTTGTTTATCATGCTTAAATTCAATTATAGTTGTTTAATTGCAAATATGTGGAACTAAATTCGTTTTGGTTAGAGGTTGATTCAAAGCCATGAACATATTTGTAATATGAATTGATTACCTTCAGTTGTGATTTCATGAGTTGTGAATTCAATTTGCTTAACTGCTTGATTTATAACTTATTCTTGTATGTTGATTAAGGATGCAAACTTAGTTTGCATGCATGAATTTTGATCGGATCATATTTATATATATTTTTACATCAAATTCACTCGTCTTTTCTTAGTTAGTTCCTTATATTTTGGAGCTATTTACGTTATTTTTATGTTTTATAAGATTTATCAAGCAAAGAAAATAAAAATAGAATAAGTGAAATTTTAAGTGCTAAATTCGTCAAAACTACCTTACTCGCTTATTTTCTTTGTTTATGTTTTCGATTCGGTTTGAGTAATTGAATTTGGTTTGGTTTGTTTTGTGTGAAAATAATTGCAAGATTCGGTGGAAACACAAATAATCATGAAAGCATCTCAAGTGGGCACGGGAGACAGTGGACATGCTGTCTTTGGCAGCTTTAAAGAAAGATGAAATATTTATAAAAGAAAAAGAAAGGCAGTCGGTGATAAGAAAATAATACAAGGAAATGAAGTTGCCTTGCAGCTGGCAGCACGCACAAAAGAAATTAAAAAAAAAACAGGACGGTGGGCTGAGAAGAAGTAATAAAAGAAAATCAGAAGAAAGAAGGCAGGGAGAGCTGCCTTAGCGAGCAGCGAGAAAAGAAAAAAAAATAAATAAAAACAGAGGAGAGAAGCTGCCTCTGGCAGCGAAATAGAAGAACAGCTGCCTCTGGCAGCTGAGAAAAATAAAAAAAAAGAATAAGGGATGCCATTTGAAGGCAGCCAATTGAGAGAGGCCAATCAAACAGAAGGCTGCCTTTGGCATCCAATTGGTGAAGGAGCGCCCAGTTTTGAGAGCTGCGGTGAGCGCAGACGGAAGTAAGAGCTGCCCGAGGGAGCAGCAGAAAAGAAATAAAAAATAAATAAAAGAAATAAGAGTGTGAGGTGTCACCGAGAGAAGTCATATAAAAAGAAGCTGCCTTGCTTGCAACGAGCTTGCGACGTGGAGAAGTCTCGCATAGAGAACCATCGTTTGGAGGCTGCCAGGTGGTGCGCAGCGTGAGCCTCGGATCAAAAAGAAATAGAAGGCAGCAAGGGCCTTGCGGAGCCAATTGGCGAGCATAGGACACAAAGCTGCCTTAGCAGCAGCTGAGAGAAGGAAGGGACGCTGCCAAGTGCAGCAGTGCACAGAAGCTTGCGGCAGAGTCAAAGCAGCGGAATCAAGGCTGCCAAGAGACAGCGGTGCACAGAAAGACAAGCACAGTGCAGTGCACAGTGCACAGAAACCTTGCACACTCTTTCGGTTGTATCCTCCAAACTCATTTTTACTTTTATGTTTAATTTATAAATAATGTGTAATTAATTTGTTTTGGCTAGAGGTTAATTCAAAGTCATGGATATATTTGTAATATGAATTGATTACCTTCAGTTGTGATTTCTGAGTTGTGATTCAATTTGCTTAACTGCTTGATTGATAACTTATTTGTGTATGTGTTGGAAATGTGCCCTAAAACCAATCATATGATGATACTTTACGGACATTTCACATGATTAAACTAATCTAGTTTAATATCAAGGGCAAAGATTATTGTTTGAGCGGTCTCATATAAATGTTATATGCTTGAACGATAAAGTCCAAGGAATATGTGATTGGGAGAATGCGATCTAAATAGTTAGATTCATGAGACCATTCTTTCATAGACACATCCTAAACGTTCCTGATCATAGGATTGCCAATTGGGCATTGACAGTCCGTTAAGATCAGTACGTGCTATGTCTTCTCTCAGGGAGAGTGACTAGTCTCGAGTCATTGATGTGAGTGACACCAAGACAAGTACGTAGGTGCTCAATAGAGAATGAGTTCACTGAACACGATCAACGACGAGTTCTCATATTCATGTCACGTGAGAACTCATGGTTAGGATAATGCAAATTAGTCCTTTGACCTGAGGCATCATAGTTGTCTTGTGGTTAGGTCCTTGATCTTTGATCGTGTCAAATGGCATTCCTTTGGAGTGTCCACGGCATGGTTGGGGTCAAGCTATCTAGTCATGGAGACAAGTGAATGCGCAACAAGGGATCTCTAACCTTCAAACTGTTGAGGGAGAATACTCTATGATATGATTTAGAATCTCTGGCCAGAGTATGAATGAGATGTTGGAATGCGTTCCAGATCACATTCAAGGTAATCATATAAGCACGAGATTCACATTGGATAGTAGACATGAATAAACTATCAAGCCAAACAATGTGGTCAAGAGTATTGGATTAGAGAATGACCGTATTGCATTTGTAATCCTAAACTGAATAGGTTCTCCACCTCTTCTGATTAGCTTGGGTAACCATGATATGCTGCTAGGTGTCACTCATGGTTTGTGGAAGCCCTAAACGTGTTTAAACACTAAAGGGAGAATTGAAAGTTAGTTTCAAATTCACAATCGATTTAAAAGAGTTTGAATCGCCCACTGCCTCGCTAAAAGGAACCTAATGGATCGTACACCGTGTAAGGTAGAGATTGAAGATTCAACGGAGATGAGTAAGAATAATTAAATGGTTTAATTATTTATGGCAAGGATTAATTAATATGATTATTAATCAAACGAATAAGTTCGTTAAAGACCTCGGGATGGTTTTTGGACCTTAAGGCCCAATGGGCTTCGAACGTCAAGTCCATTGAATTAAGTTGTATGACAACTTAATAAATAATGATTTACAAAGGCCCAAATACTCCAAAAATATCCCTAAGGCCGGCCACTTAGTAAGGGTAGCAAACTTGGACTTATTTACAAGTTTGCCACTCAAATGAATTAAGGTATAAATTTGACTTTATAGCCAAAATTCATTAAGGGTTGTTTTTGGGGAAATTGGAGAGATGAAATGCTCTCCCTTCTCTCTAGAAATGGCCGGCCCCCTTGGAGGGTTTTAGCTAGCACTCTAGCTCCTCCAAGGTCACTCATATCCTCTTAATCAAAACCTTGGTGTAGAAACTTAGAGGTTCTCAATTTTGAGAACTTAGAGAACCTATCCTTTCTATATAAATCCATAGTTTTAAGATGCAAGGAATGAAGGCCCTCTCTTTGGGTGATTAGCCTTTGCTTATGCAAAGAGGAATCTACAAAGGTATAAATCTCAACTCACTTTGTTTTGAGTTGTTTAAAGGTTCACCAAACTACTAGGCTTTGAACATTCATGGTTAATGTTTTGTTTTTAAGTATATGCAAGCATGATTCCGCCTTTAATTTGATAATTGCATGCTAATGATATTGCTTAAATGAACATGATCTTCCAAAATAATCCTTCAGTATGTCGATTAAGGATGCATACTTAGTTTGCATGCATGAATGTGATGCTAGAATATAAGTGAATTTCACCTAATCGTTATGAACTTATATTCATGAGTAGTGAAGGTTGTTATCCACAATCGCGTTAAGTAAATTCCTGGCAAACGTATCATGATGTTCATAGTTACGAATGCTTTGTCAACATTTATGATTTTCATAGAACATAATGATCTTTAATCGTATCTCTATTGTGCTTTTCACGTAGGGAACTTTTGGGGAATAATTTGAGTTGTTGTATGCTGTTCATCCAATTCAATAACATAAGGAAAATCTGAAGGTTAATTTAAGCGTACCTAATTAATTTGGGGTGTTGAGATTTACAATTTATTGAAAGAACAACTGAAAATCAATTTAGATTGCATATGTGTCATGTGTGGAGAAGAACCCTCTAGCCAATCCGTCGCCCATCCGTTCACCTTTATTTTATGTTTTTGTCAATTCTGTAATTTATTTAAGTTTAATTTACATTTCGTCAAACCAAACCCCCCCATTATTAAATTATATTATTTAGTTAATTTTCATTATTTTTAATCTTTTAATTCGATTTCCGTCCAATTAATTTCCTAGTGTCTAGATTGAGTTAATTTGATTGTTTTCTTTGTTTCGAGTCATTTTAGTGTGTTTTGAATTATTAGAGTTTTTAGCCTATTTTTGTGTCCTTGAGTCTTGTTTAATATTTTTAAATTAATTTAGAGTAGATTAGCAATCCCTCCTAATCCCTGGCCTAGAACGATACCCTACTTACATCTTTACTACAACTGTAAAAAAGAGGGTTAAATTTGTGCGGTTTAAAATCCCGTCAAATTTGATGCTAGAATATAAGGGAGTTTCACCTAATCGTTATGAACTTATATTCACAAGTAGTGGAGGTTGCTAGTCACAATCGCATTAAGTGAATTCTTGACAAAAGTATCATGCTGTTCATAGTTACGAATGCATCGTCAATGCTTATAGTTTTCACAAATCCTAATGATCTTTGATTTTATCTCTATTGTGCTGTTCACGTAGGGGACTTTTGAAGAATGTTTTGAATTGTTGTATACGCTTTTCCGTCCAATTCAATAACTTAAGGAAAACTTGAAGGTTAAAAAAGTGCTGTTCACAGTTAATCTGGGGTGTTGAGATTCATGGTTTATAGAAAGAACAACTAAAAATTGGTTTGTATGCAAGTGTGTCATGTGTGGAGAAAAACCCTCTAGCCATCCATTCATCCATTGATTTACTCAAATCTGTCTTAAAATCTGTTTTACAAAGTTTACTTAGTTTTTGTTTAAATTCGTCCAGAACCAAACCCCCCCATTGTTAAGTTGTATTCTTTAGTTATAATTTGTAGAATTTGATGTCTTTTGAGTATTTTGAGTCTTTATAATCCCAAATTCGTTTAAATCCATCCCTAGTATCTGTTTTTATTCAATTTGCTAGTTTTGTGTTGTTTTGACTATTCTAGTGTGTTTTAAGTTATTATAGTTTAGCTTTCTGTTTTAGAGCTTTGTTTTGTGTTTTTGAGTCTTGTTTAATATTTTTAAGTCAGTTTAAAGTAGATTGGCAATCCTTCCTAATCCCCAGCCTAGAACGATCCCTACTTACATCTATACTACAATTGTCAAGAAGAGGGTTTAATTTGTGTGTTGTTTATTCAACGCATCAATTTGTGTCTTAGGTACCTTCCAACACAATGATGAGGATTTGGTTTTTAATTGCATAACTGTTAAAGAAAGTTACAAGTATGGATTGAAGTTTGATATGCTCTTGTCCTATGCTTAGTTGTAGTTGTTGTTTATGAATTCACATTTGATTACAAAGTGGATAACATAAGTTTTCATAACATGCTTGAAGGAAGGAACTCATATAATGTTACATCCTTGTGAGACTCGAGCCTTTACTTTCTTTGGAGAGTTATAATATGTGAGTTCTTGTTTCCTAAAGTTGTTGCATGATCTCATTATTCTTTGCTTGGTTGCTATTTAGAATGCATTTTGATAGAACTAAATGCTAGAACTTGTATCCGTTTCATTCAAAGCATGACATTGAATTGCATAACACATATCAAGATGAAGTGGTGTATTCTCCACCATAGCCAAATAGCCGTGCCCTCCATTATTATTTGTTTTGAAGATTAAACCCCATTTGAGCCTTGTTTAGCCTATATTCTTTGTTAACCCACAATAACCTTACCTAGCCTAGTTTAGGAGTTTCCATACCCTTGTTCTTAAAGGCTAGTAAGCATAACATAAAATGAATTCCTTTTGATCTACATTATGCAAGAAAACAAGTGTGGGGGAGGGAATGGTTGTTTTTGAGCTCATTTGTACGTTTTGGGTTACAAAAGAAAAGAAAAAGATGTGAAAAACATATGAAAAGAAAAATAGAAAAGAAAAGAAGAAAGAATGAGTTTGAAAGTATTGATTGTTGAAGGAAGGGTCCAAATCATCAAATCTAGCCCTAAAATGTGTGAGTTCTCCCCGTTTTGTTCAAAATTTGAGTTTGCATTCAAAAGTGAATTCTAAGTTGATTTCATTGCTTTGCTCACTATGTCTTTAAGAACCTTTGTTTTCCATATCCGTTCTTTGTTAACGAAACACCCTTCGCCCCGTTACAACCCTTACACTTTTATCTTGAGTGTTATGTGTTCAATATGTGGAGTTTGGGATATGGTGTCACTAGTTCTTGCATCTAAGTAGGAGCATTCCTTTCATGAGATCATATTCATATATTCACTTAAAACTCCAGAAAAGTTCTTTCTTTGTTAAAACATATGTGAGTTTTAGTTTTCATGTGTACATCAATCTTCTCACATATACCTACTGTAGGGAGTGTAGTTTAAAAATCTGAGTGAAAAATGAGTGCATATCTAGTAAGGAATTGAGGGAATTCTCTAAGGCATGTTATTACATTCAAAATGATGTTTTAATCGATTAAAAGAGAACTAGTAAATGGTGACTGTGGTTAAGTGTATGCTTAAGGATATTGATGGCCAAAATCTATGAAAGTAATGATTTTTAACATGTGCATTGGAAATCCCTGAGGTAACGTTGGAAGGTTTAGATTGTGTTTTGTTTCTTTTTGTTTCTTTGTTTTGCTAGAGGACTAGCAAAAGTTAAGTGTGGGGGAGTTTGATAGGAACATATTTATGTGACTTTATTAGTTTGTTTCCTTGCATTTACTTAATTAGTTTTATCTTATTAGATGTTTTAAGCTATTTTCGTGTGTTTGTAGGTTTTAATAACAAAGTTAGTAAAGAAGTGCATTTTGGTACAATTTGGAGCTGTTTTGGGGTGGAATGGATTGCATGCATGGGGAGCATAAAGGATAGACGTTTTGATGCATGAAAGGGCTTCAAACACATGCTAAAATCTGATCAAAATGAAGAAGATACCTTGCAAAGAACAAGCATGTGTGTTGCGAGCTGTTTTAATCATGAAAACACAAGTGTGCAAGCTGTTTTTGTAAGGAAACCCTATGGCAAGAGTGTGTAATCATGTTTTGCAAGTGTGCTAGCTGTTTTGCAAGTGTACTAGCTGATTCATCATGAGAAGACCACAAGGAACCAAAGGCATGGACCAAGGAGGATGAATGCAAGTTGTTTCATCATGAAATTTCTGCAAAGATGCATGTGTGCTAGCTGATTTGATGATTAATTCTTGCTTTGTATTGTTTATTAAAACCACTTGTGTGGTTCTTTACTTTTGAGCACCTATAAATAAGCCTTCTTGCAAGGCTTAAAACTCACCAATTCACATAACACTTCCATTCTACACTCCCTAAACTATCCTAGCCGCAACCCCTCTTCTTTATTCCAAAAATATGGTTCTAACCTATCCTGGCCTTACCCCTACCTACCCATCCTAAACACCACCATACATCCCCCTATCCATTCCTCCATACAACCAAACCTTCAACCCACAACCACTCCTTGTGCCATAACAAAGGAAGGAAAAGAAAGTGCTTGGACGTGCTTGCCACTCAACGAGGATCGTTGGAGCGTTTAGGTGTTTTCTTTCTTTTATTTTCAATGTATAAATCTATTTAACTTTGTTTTACGATTATGAGGAACTAAACCCTCCCTTTTGTTAGGGGGGATTCAAAGCCATGATTACATTTGCATTATGAATTAATTACTTTTGGTTGTGATTTAATAATTTGTGATAACTTATTTGTGTATGTTGATTAAGAGTGCACGCTTAGTTTTCATTCATAAATTTGATGCTAGAATATAAGGGAATTTCACCTAATTGTTATGAACTTATATTCATAAGTAGTGAAGGTTGCTATACACAATCGTGTTAAGTGAATTCTTGGCAAGAGTATCATGCTTTTCATAGTTACGATTGCCTCATCAATACTTATAGTTCTCATGAATCTTAATGATCTTTAATTGTATCTCTATTGTGCTTTTCACGTAAGGAACTTTTGAAGAATGTTTTGAATTGTTATATGCGCTTTTCCATTCAATTCATTAACTTGAGGAGAACTTGAAGGTTAAAAAAGTGCTATCACGGTTAACCCGGGGTATTGAGTTTCATAAGTTATCAAAAGAACAACTAAAAATTGGTTTATGTACAAGTGTATCATGTATGGAGGAGAACCCTCTAGCTAATCCATCATTCATTCAAACAACCATATTTTGTGCCTAAATCTGTCTAGTTTATAATTTGTTTATTTTTCAAGTTATTCTCATCAAAACCCAATCCCCCTTTTGCAATTTGTGTCCTTTGATTTGAATCTACTTTATTTGATTTCTTTTGAGTTCTTTGAGTTAATTTAGTTTAGAGTTGGTTAATTTTCATATTTTGAATCTTTTAAATTCAATTCACGTCCTAAAACAACCATAGAATCTGTTTTAGTTTATTTGTTAGTTTTGGGTTATTTTGAGTTATTCTAGTTTATTTTGAATCATTTGAATCTAGTTAAGTGTTTTGATTTTAGATTTGTGTTTTTGAAGTTTTATTTAGTGTTTCTAAGTTCATTTTATAGATTAGCAATCCCTCCTAATCCCCGGTTTAGAACGATCCCTACTTGCATATATATTACAATTGTCAACAAGAGGGTTTAATTTGTGTGGTTGCATATTTATCGCATCATTTTTCCACACCTACCTAGGGGTGGTTTTGGTACATTACCGTACCAAATCCTCCGTACCGATTACCATACCAAATATTTGGTACGACAAAATCTATTACCATTACCGTACCAAACTTTTGGTATACCGAATATCGGTATACCAAATAGTTTGGTTGGTATGGTATGCCAATGGTAATTACCACTTTGTTTTACGCCACTTAGTTTGTCCAAAATCTCATATTTTTCTAACCTAATTCAAAGCCCAGAAAATATACATAGTTTGACATATATACACAATTTAACCTAATTCAAGATTTTTTACTGTTGTATGTCAAAGTGGTAAAAACTTAATAAATCATAAGACAAGATTTCTATAACATGCTGAGACTCAAATGAACCAGAAACGTAAGACAGCAAACCACAAAAATGTAAATATCCATACCTGTGCTCGACGACTGGCTTGTTGATTTGAACCCACAATCCAAGGTGGTAATACCTAACGCATATGTTGTGCCCTCACTTGGAAGACAAAGTCACCGGAAACGAGAAACGAAGATGAATCGATGAGAGAGCTGCGACATCGAAACAAGCCCTAGGTTTCTAATGTGTCGAGCAAGGACCAGAGTCAGAGACTAAGAGTGTTTGGTTTGTGGAGATTTTAAGAATAGGATAAATGAGTCAAAGTGTCAAATGGCATAATATAATATTACATAATACATAATACATAATCCTATATATATATATATATATATATATATATGAATAAATATATAATATAATATTAATAATATTGGTAACCGGTAGGTATGGTATACCACCGGTACTAGTTTTAAGTACTAGTACCATACCGAAACAGTATGGTATGGTACAAATACCGTACCATTACCAGTGGTACAAATTTTTTGGCACAACTTTGGTATGGTACGGTTGGTAATACTGAAGGTATGGTAATGTGGTAAAAAATTCCACCCCTACACCTACCTAACAACTTTTTCCACACTTTGAAATTTTGAATTTTCACCAAAACCAACCCCCCCTTTTCCACTACCAAAACCGGCCACCCTATAAAGTAGGGTACTTTTGGGTGTTTTATGCAATTACATAAAGTTTTGAAACTTTTGTGTATTTGCACTTTGACGCGAAAGTTAACGTTTTTACGTAAAGACCCAAAATCACTAAAGGACAAATTGTTTTGCTCCTTTAATCAAGTTTTTGTAATTGTTGAAATTTTTGGGTTCTTAGTTGTAATTACATGAAGTTGTGGACTCTTGTGTTTTTACAAAGTGACCCCAAAAGTTTATGTTTTAGCATTGTGGCCTAATAGTTGTGGTCATTGCTTTTTTGGCCCAAATTGTGATGAGAACAAAATTGTTTTGTTTCTTTAATGAGAATTGAATTTTCATTTCATTTAGTTTCATTTAAATCAATTCTATGAATCCGAAAACCAATTGTTTAAGTTGCTTTCTTAGTTAATGTGATTGATTAAGAAAATGGTGATTATGAACCAAATGCCTTGATAATTGAGCTATGTGATTGGTCTCTTTACATTATGAATGTTTGGGTTAAGTAGCTTAGATTTGAATGTAATTTGATTAATTCAAATGTGTTGTAAAAGGGCATAAGTCCTTCCAATGTGTTGTAAAAGGGCATAAGCCCTTCTCTTTGTTTCATGTATTCCTTTTTGTTTATTTGTATGCAAATGGAATAGTTGGGTCCAACGCCCAATAGGAAATGACGGTTTAATTAGATTAAATGCATAACTAAAATCAACAACTACCTACCTTAGACCCAAGGTCCAAAACAAGGCTCGTGTTGGATCAAATCAAACGGTTCATAATCATCCTAAGTCCTTTTAATAAGATTAAAATGAAATTGATGTAACCCAACACTGAAGGATTATTTTGGAAGATCATGTTCATTTAAGCAATATCATTAGCATGCAATTAACAAATTAAAGGCGGAATCATGCTTGCATATACTTAAAAACAAAACATTACCCATGAATGTTCAAAGCCTAGTAGATTGGTGAACCTTTAAACAACTCAAAACAAGTGAGTTGAAATTAATACCTTTGTAGATTCCTCTTTGCATAAGCAAAGGCTAATCACCCAAAGAGAGGGCCTTCATTCCTTGCATCTAAGATCTATGGATTTGGTTGGATGAAATGGTTTCTCCAAGTTCCCAAAATTGGGAACCTCTAAGTCTCCACACCAAGGTTAGATGAAGAAGAAATGAGTGACTTTGAGGAAGTTGAATTGCTAGATTATTTCCTCAAAGTGGCCGGCCATTTCTAGAGAGAAGGGAGAGCATTTCATCTCTCTAATTTCCCCAAAAACAACCCTAATGAATTTTGGCTATAAAATCAAATTTATACCTTAATTCATTTGAGTGGCAAACTTGTAAATAAGTCCAAGTTCACTACCCTTACATTGTGGCCGGCCTTAGGGATATTTTTGGAGTATTTTGGGCCTTTGTAAATCATTATTTATTAAGTTGTCATACAACTTAAGTCAATGGACTTGACGTTCGAAGCCCATTGGGCCTTAAGGTCCAAAACCATCCCGAGGTCTTTAACGAACTTATTCGTTTGATTAATAATCATATTAATTAATCCTTGCCATAAATAATTAAACCATTTAATTATTCTTAC
Source organism: Crataegus laevigata (assembly GCA_963580275.1). NCBI lineage: Eukaryota > Viridiplantae > Streptophyta > Magnoliopsida > Rosales > Rosaceae > Crataegus > Crataegus laevigata. Next base: position 11,463,308 of record OY756954.1, read on the forward strand.
TCATTTCCGTTGAATCTTCAATCTCTACCTTACACGGTGTACGATCCATTAGGTTCCTTTTAGCGAGGCAGTGGGCGATTCAAACTCTTTTAAATCGATTGTGAATTTGAAACTAACTTTCAATTCTCCCTTTAGTGTTTAAACACGTTTAGGGCTTCCACAAACCATGAGTGACACCTAGCAGCATATCATGGTTACCCAAGCTAATCAGAAGAGGTGGAGAACCTATTCAGTTTAGGATTACAAATGCAATACGGTCCTTCTCTAATACAATACTCTTGACCACATTGTTTGGCTTGATAGTTTATTCATGTCTACTATCCAATGTGAATCTCGTGCTTATATGATTACCTTGAATGTGATCTGGAACGCATTCCAACATCTCATTCATACTCTGGCCAGAGATTCTAAATCATATCATAGAGTATTCTCCCTCAACGGTTTGAAGGTTAGAGATCCCTTGTTGCGCATTCACTTGTCTCCATGACTAGATAGCTTGACCCCAACCATGCCGTGGACACTCCAAAGGAATGCCTTTTGACACGATCAAAGATCAAGGACCTAACCACAAGACAACTATGATGCCTCAGGTCAAAGGACTAATTTGCATTATCCTAACCATGAGTTCTCACGTGACATGAATATGAGAACTCGTCGTTGATCGTGTTCAGTGAACTCATTCTCTATTGAGCACCTACGTACTTGTCTTGGTGTCACTCACATCAATGACTCGAGACTAGTCACTCTCCCTGAGAGAAGACATAGCACGTACTGATCTTAACGGACTGTCAATGCCCAATTGGCAATCCTATGATCAGGAACGTTTAGGATGTGTCTACGAAAGAATGGTCTCATGAATCTAACTATTTAGATCGCATTCTCCCAATCACATATTCCTTGGACTTTATCGTTTAAGCATATAACATTTATATGAGACCGCTCAAACAATAATCTTTGCCCTTGATATTAAACTAGATTAGTTTAATCATGTGAAATGTCCGTAAAGTATCATCATATGATTGGTTTTAGGGCACATTTCCAACAATCTCCCACTTGCACTAGAGCCAATCAGTTTGGTCATCAGTGATGATACCTCTTATGTAGTCATTTCATAAATGGCTGAATAGTAGGCCTAGACAATGGATATCTATATGTTATCCATAGAAGCAACCTTGAGAATAACGACGTCACCATTATACATGATTCCCAATCATGTGGTTTAGTCTCTCATATGAGTTCGGACCTTGATGAGACCTTGATTCCCTGGCTTGAGCTATCGCCCCATTTAGTGTCATACACTTTCTGGTTGGAACCGAATAGAGAGTTCACAAATGAACTTTCTCATCCAAACAACATGTTGTAAGCTTCTATATGGCAATATATTTTGCATTCATAATGGAACACACTAAAGTCATTACTTTAATGTTTCCATCCAAATATCTCTTTAGTCATAATAAAGAGATATCTGTTTATCTCTTCATTCATAATGAAGAAACATCCAATGATGGATTAGATTCATAATCTAATACATTTACGCTTCCATTACGTTACTTTGACTCTTCCTCATTCTTTGAGGAATCTATCCTTTAGTATTTCTTAAATACTTAAGGACTCACTTGACAGTTGCCATGGTTCTGATCTTGGGTTTGCACTGATATCGTTTTGTACCGTTCTAGGTACAACTGATGTGAGAATTACTTGACACACAAATTAAACCCTCTTTTGTCAATCGTAGTATAGGTATAAGTAGGGTATCGTTCTAAGCCGGGGATTAGGAGGGATTGCTAATCACTCTAAAATTAATTTAAAAACGTAAAAACAAAGTTTAAAACACTAAACTAAAATAAAAACACTTAACTAGAATAACTCAAAATAAAACTAACAGATAAACTAAAACAAATCAAAAGACTCAAAATAACTCAAGACTCTAGAAAACACAAACTAAGCTAAAAACTCGAAACACACTAAAAATGATTCAAAATAATGAAAACAATTTAAAATAAAAACTAGGAATTAAAATGGACGGAAATTAAATTAAAAGATTAAAAATAATAAAAGTTAACTAAATAATAATATTATAATAATGGGGGGGTTTGGTTTGGATAAAACGTAAATTAAACTTAACTAAATTATAAAATTGACAAAAACATAAAATTAAAAGTGAACGGATGGGCGACGGATTGGCTAGAGGGTTTTTCTCCACACATGACACAAATGCATCCTAAATTGATTCCCAGTTATGAATTCAACAAACGAATGAATGACAATGTTCCAAATTAATTAGGTCCGCTTAAATTAACTTTCAGATTTCCCTAGATTCATTGAATTGGACGGAATACGCATCACAACCAAATTATTCTTATCAAGTTCCCTAACTATGGAATACGCATGATAGAGAGACATATCAAAGATCATTAAGTTCAATGGAAATCATAAACATCGACTAGGCATTCATAACTATGGAATACGCATGTTAATCCAACCTAGGGTTTACTAAACACAATCGTGACTAGCGATTTTTACTACTCATGAATATAAGTTCATAACGATTAGGTGAAATTCACTTATATTCTAGCATCAAGTCTAAGCATGCAAATTAAGTGTCGACCCTTAACCCACATACATAAACAAGTTCTTAATCAACACAGAAAAGTAAACCACATCCAACATTCATAAATTCATAACTGGAGTAAATCAAATTAAAATTACAAATATAATCATGGTTTCGAATTAACCTCTAGCCAATATAAATTAATTACACATATTTAAAAACAGAAATAAAATAAGAGTTTGGAGGATTAAACCAAATTGGAGATTGCAAAGATCTGTGCACTGTGAGTTTTTCTGTGCACCGTTTAATTTCCTCAAGTCCCCAAACTTAAATTGGCAGCTCTTCCTTCCAGCTGCCCCGTGGCCTTCTCAAATCTGCCCTCTCGGTTGTCCTCTCTTCAAGGCTGCCTTGTTGGCAGCCTCTCAACTCTCGGCTTCACTCTGATTTTTCCCGTGAGTTGGCGCCTTTGAAACTTGCTGCCAAGTGTGGCAGCTCTCTATTTGCTGCCCAGTCCGAGGCACCCCTATTGCTCGCTGCCAAGTGCAGCAGAGAGGTCTTCCAATTGATGATTGGATTGAGCTGAACAAGTCGCCAATATCCCTCTGTCGCTCCAAACTCCTCCAAGTACGCTGTCGCTCTGGATCTGCCTCTGATGGGCACACTAGTGGATGCTCCGGCTGCTTGCGCCTCCTGTTTTCAAGCTGCACTAAGGCAGCCTTTGATTCAATCCCGTGTTCTCAAGTCGCTGCCCTCTGGCAGCTTATGAAAAACCCCCCAATCTCCCCTTTTTTCGAGGCTTTTCTCCTTCTTTTCAGCTCCGAGGAGCTCCCCCAGGAGCTCCCTCCTCCCCCCGTTTTTCTGTCTCGGTGCTCCCTTAAAATGGACGCCCTCCTTCTTTAATTATTATGTCTCTCTTTTTTTTATTTTTTTTTTTATTCTTTCTCCAGCTGCCAAGCAGCTCCCAGACTTATTGGCACGCTGCCAACCTTTCTTCCTGGCGCGCACCGAGGCCTTAGTGCTTCTTTTTCCACCGAATAATCACACACACACAATCATCACACACACACATATATATATATATATATATATATATATATATTATTTTTCATATAATAAGTTCTATTCAATAGTTAAAACGAATTTATTACATAACACTTCACTTATTCTATTTTTATTTTCTTTGCTTGATAAATCTTATAAAACACAAAAACAAAGTAAATAGCTCAAAATATAACGAACTAACTAAGAAAAGACGAGTGAATTTGATATAAAAATATGTATAAATATGGTCCGATCAAATACCCCCACACTTAGCTTTTGCTAGTCCTCGAGCAAAACAAAGAAAACAGAAAAAGTAATAACATGAAAAACATTAGCTTCCCCTTATTTGACCCTCAAAGAATTTCATTCGAGAACATAAATCAGCAAGAACCATAGCTAGCACCAAACACACTAATCCAAGTTCATCTTCCTTATTCAAATATTAGCAGTAATCTTTAAATCATCCTTGAAGTGTAGTGTGTGAGATAGCCCTGCTAATGCAATTTCAAGTTTTTATTTTTAAAATCATCATATGCAAACTAGTAACCTTCTCACGGGATATGCACTCAATCACACATGTGTTTAGTTTTAATGTGTTTCGCTCAAAGAAACAAATATGAAAGTTCTACCATAAGCTTGCATAAAGATCACTTCTCCACAATCATAATTGCAAAACTTAAATCAAGAGGACTTTTATTGGATGTAATGAGGCTTAGGGATAGGGCTATTGAAACGAAAGAATAGGAAAACACAAGTTCCAAGCTACATTTCAAGCAATTCTTTTAGTTGAGATTTATAAGAACTCAAGTTCTCCAACGATTCTTCTAACACCTCCAACCACACCCTTAAACTAAAACTTTAAAAACTTTTTTATTTTCTTCGTATACAATCTTTCTTTTTCTTTTTCTTTTCTTTTCTTCTATTCTCTTTTTTTTTTTTTTTTTTTAAATAATAAATACAAACATGAAATACCCCCACACTTATTCTTTTGCCAAACTCATTCCAAGTACTTCACAAACATTTCTCATAAGACAATCTCAAATTGCTCGCTTGGAAAGGGTAAGGAAACATGCTTGAGGTATAAGGGTAGACATATCTGGTGATAAGAAATAAAAGGCTCAACAAATACGGCTCAAATTGGCAATCTAATGATATCATTTTTTTTTTCTTTGGGAAATATGGTTATTTGGGCCATGGTGGTGAACCTAATGCCTCTATCATTTTCAAGTTCAAGCAATCAATGACAAATATTTCAAAAGATCGTTACGCAAGTTCAAGAGATGCATCTCACATAAGTTCATCACACATAAAAGAATGGGAGTGTATGAAAAATGCACACACTTTCAATAGGCTCAAAACCTCACATAGGATGTATACAGTCACTAAATTCACATATGAAGCTTTAAATCATGCTTTAGTTTCACATCAACAAGGCTATGTGCATTTGGTTTTTCAAAGATGATCAAACATGTACAATACTAACAAGAGAATAAGGAATTTCACATAACACATGTTAACTAAGTTCTTGATAATCATGGTTCAAATTCAATCCAGTTATATCATTGGGTCGGGAAACTAATAAAAATCTAATTTAAAACAATAAGGAAAACAAGACAATATTTTTGGATTTTTAAAATTTTTTCGAAAAAATTAAATAAAACAAAACTAATTAAGAAAACAAAAACAACAACATGGAAACAAATGAAACCAGTTCAAAGTCGAAGGTACAAAAAAATTTCAATTTGGTCATTTTTTATCTTTGATACCCCCACACTTAAACTAGACATTGTCCCCAATGTCAGAAAACATTAATAAGCAATTAAAATAAAATGAACAAATAATACGAAACAAAATAAAGAAAAGAGACTGAAAACTTCTCTAATTTGTAGAAAACCAAGCGATGACCCCCAAGCGTAAATTTTGCAATCAACTTCAAGGGAGGAAATAACCAAACATTCCTGCAAAGAAAAGAAATAAATCAGTTAAGCACGCAAGAAAATATTGAAAAACGCAAACGAAAAATAGAAAATGAAAATAAAAGACAACGAAAAGAACTAATAGGCGATCATTGGTCGTCCTCGTTGATTTTCCACAGCTTTCATCTTGAACAGGATGGGCCTCCTTTCTTGCAAGTGCTCCTCAGCTTAGTTGAGGATGAGTCAGCACCTTGTCTCTACATGCTTCAAGTACTCAGGTCTCCATGCAGATGGCCTCTTCTTGAACTCTTGGATCATCTCGGACTCCGTTTTCATCTGGAGGCATCTCAGACTCCTCCTGCTTCGTCTGTGAGGTACCTTTGCTTTTGAAGAAGTACCTCTACACAGGTTTATTTTTGAAGTAGGCTGGGAGGGGTCTGAGATGAGTACTCGAGAGCAAGACTAGGTAAGCAATCAGGATCTCACTTTCTCCATGTTCTTCAGACGAAGGTGAGGAGAAAGCGTGATTTGAGATACTTTTGCTTTTAACCTTTTTGATATGAAATACTTTTGCTCTGGATAATTTGTTTTCTGGGGTGATCCAAGGAATGAAGAACACTGAGTAACTCGAAAGCTTTCTTTGGGAAGACATTATCAGAGATGAAGAGAGGTTGAGAGGTTGAGAAGGTGTGCCTTTGATGTGGAAGGCGAAGGTCGAACTTATAGAAATTTGGCTTCACAACCAGAACTATTCCTTCACTATTTGTCGGCAGCCGGTGGATGGATGAACAATGCCCGTTACGCGCTTTCTGACAAAGCGTCCGTAATTTCCGCAAGGCTGACGATGCAAGTGACGAGTGACGACACGTCCGGACAAACGAACTTTTGAAAACCGGGGTTCAAATCCGGGTTCGGCTCGTGGTTTTCGCAAAGCTCCAAGCTCCACGTGATGAGTGACGACACGTCCGGACAAATCGAACGCCTCGTGATTCCTGACTGCTCCTGCTTTTGAGAGAGGCGCCCGACTTTTGAGAAAGGAAACGGCTCTTTTGAATAAAAAAAAATCCGATCCTTCGATTTGCGCGAGGACGCCTCTCAATTTCTTCTTTTTATATGGGCACGAATTCTGCTTCGCCTCACACTTGAACTCTCTTCTGCACTTCTGCAAACTTAATCTTTACACACTATTCCTGCACTCTTAACTTTCCGAACTCTTTTCTTCCTCAACACCCTCTAAAAATGTCTTGCCCTTCCGACCGTCGCCTAAACTTGAATGTCGGGGAAGACGATGACTCGTCTTCTCCGAACAACATTTGGAATCCGTCATTCATATCCCCCAATGGTCCTCTTACAGTCGGGGACACAATGATGAGGAATGAAATCACCGCTACGGTGATTGCCAGAAATCTGCTCACTCTAAGGGATAATAGGATGCTGTCTAGGCGGTCGGACGAGCTGGCCGTTCAGGAATCTCTTGCACTCAGCGTCCAAAGTGCAGGTTCAGTTTCGAACATGGGCCAGCGCCTGCTTGCAAGATCTCGTCAGGTGGAGTCGCTGATGGCTGAGGTGGCCAGTCTTCGGCAAGAAGTTAGAGGACTTAGGCACGAGAACAAGGAGTTGCACATGCTTGCAACTAGTTACTCGACCAGCATGAAGAGGAAGCTGGACGAGCTGCAGGAGTCGGACGGTCGGATCCAGAGTGATCATGAAAGGTTCATGGCACTACTCCCGAGGTTTATGTTGCCTTCGTCCTCTGGAGTAGCACCAAGCATTCCGGCTCCGGAGATTCCAACTCTGGCTCTTCGTCTTCCCGGAGCTCCATCGACCTCTGGGGTGCCACCTAACCAATGACCAATGATTTCTATTAGTTTTTCGCATTATTGTAAATTTTTTTTTTTTTTTTTTTTTTTAAGTTTTTTTTTTTTTTTTTTTTTTTTTTTTTTTTTTTTTTTTTTAAGTTTATTTTAAGCAAAATAAAATAAATGTAAATCAAAATATGTAAATTAATGTAAATTTTAATTTTTTTTTTTTTTTTTTTTTTCAGGGTTTATTTTAAGCAAATTAAAATATGTAATGCAAATTATGTAAATTAATGCAAACAGACTTTGTTTATCCGCACTTAAAATAAACATAGCCATAAATTTATTTAAACACAAACTAAATAAAAATCAACCAAATAAAACAACTAACGAAACAAAACAAAAATGAAAGTAAAGGCAATAAAAAGAAGGGTTAAGAAAAGCAAATCTGGTTGCTTGGGTTGCCTCCCAAGAAGCGCTTGCTTTAACGTCTTTAGCCGGACGAATCTTTCCTTATCCTCCCCTCGGCTCCAAAGCATGAAATTTATCTTTTAACGGGAGGTGATATTTGAAATGATTCGGCAATGGTCTGAATTCTAAGTTGGGTGCCTGAATCATCAAAATTAGAGACATGTTAGTATAAAATAAAATGAAAATTAAAATTGGAGAAAATGACTTATTATCTTTCTCCGACATGAATTCAATAACAAAAATTACGCCCTTGGATATCTCCGGGATTTTGAACTGGGCCAGGTTGACTATGGTTGTGGCCTGTCCCGTATCATCAAACTCAACTTCATGGGCCTTTGTAGTCTGCACAGCCTCTTTGATGGATTCTTGATATGCAATGCATTCTCCAGCCACTTCGATGTCTTGAATCTCTTTTCTTGGTGTGTAAGGTTCGGGAACTTGTTCTGGTGCACCAAGAATTGGGATATCACTTTGGACCTCTGAAAGAGCTTCCACAATGTCCTTTTTACTTTCTTCGATATTTGGAAAAAATCTGCAAGGAAAAGGGACATTTAGTGGAATAATGTTAGAATGAATTTCACTTGGAACAACATTACCGAAGTTGGACAACATAGGGACTTCAGGGGTTTGAGACAAGAATTCTTCTAAACTGCCTAGGTCGTCCTCCTCCTCTTCTGCTTGCAGCGGCGATTCGTCCAAGTTTACTTCATCCTCCACGTCACCTTCCAAAGAGATGGCTTCATCGATTTCAACTTCTGCCATTGAATTTTCAATAGGTGAGTTGGAGAGTTCACTTTGATTTTGAATCTCGGCCATGATCTCCATAATCTCCCCAACTTGCCTCTCCAATTCGTCCACTCTGTTGGTCCGGTCTTGCATCTCCTGGATTCGATTTTCCACTCCCTGATTCAAAGAAGTGAGTAACTTATTAAACGTATCATTATCCAGAGATGTACCTGAATCGAATTGGGCATATTCTTGTGGTGGCTGTGATGGTTCATATGGCCACTGATAGGACTCTTCCGAAGGCTGCAATTGTTCTTCTCTTTGTGAGCCCTGCGTTAAAGAAATTAGTCCTTCAAGAATTTCATTATAATTAACGGGCATACTTGAATTTGATTGGAATTGTTGTGGGTGATACTGTGGTGGCTGCATAGGTCTGGAATAGAACTCGTCTTGCTGCCAATATCCACTTTGTTGAAATTGCTGAGGTTCATCCCACATTTGATTTGAATAATCCCTCCAATTCGAATTGCAAGCGTTGGAATACATGTTGCCCCTTGATTGACTGTGGCTTTGATATCCCCAATTATCGTCATATGCCGAAAATTGAGGATACTGATGAGCTTGATATACTTGCCCATAAGGCACATCAAGTGTAGGGACACTTGGCATTGAGGTCCGTTCGGCATTATGAGTCAATTGAGCAGTGAGCTGCGCCAATTGAGCTTGAATACTATCCATGTCTTGCTCCATTAGTACCTAAAATTAAAGAAAGAAAAATAAATCAAATATCAAAAGTAAAATACACAAACAAACAAACAAACAAAAACACAAACAAACAAACAAACAAACAAATAAACAAACAAAAATTAAACACAAACAAAAAAAATAAAGGGATTAGCAAAGTTACTAATCCCCGGCAACGGCGCCAAAATTTGATGTGAGAATTACTTGACACACAAATTAAACCCTCTTTTGTCAATCGTAGTATAGGTATAAGTAGGGTATCGTTCTAAGCCGGGGATTAGGAGGGATTGCTAATCACTCTAAAATTAATTTAAAAACGTAAAAACAAAGTTTAAAACACTAAACTAAAATAAAAACACTTAACTAGAATAACTCAAAATAAAACTAACAGATAAACTAAAACAAATCAAAAGACTCAAAATAACTCAAGACTCTAGAAAACACAAACTAAGCTAAAAACTCGAAACACACTAAAAATGATTCAAAATAATGAAAACAATTTAAAATAAAAACTAGGAATTAAAATGGACGGAAATTAAATTAAAAGATTAAAAATAATAAAAGTTAACTAAATAATAATATTATAATAATGGGGGGGTTTGGTTTGGATAAAACGTAAATTAAACTTAACTAAATTATAAAATTGACAAAAACATAAAATTAAAAGTGAACGGATGGGCGACGGATTGGCTAGAGGGTTTTTCTCCACACATGACACAAATGCATCCTAAATTGATTCCCAGTTATGAATTCAACAAACGAATGAATGACAATGTTCCAAATTAATTAGGTCCGCTTAAATTAACTTTCAGATTTCCCTAGATTCATTGAATTGGACGGAATACGCATCACAACCAAATTATTCTTATCAAGTTCCCTAACTATGGAATACGCATGATAGAGAGACATATCAAAGATCATTAAGTTCAATGGAAATCATAAACATCGACTAGGCATTCATAACTATGGAATACGCATGTTAATCCAACCTAGGGTTTACTAAACACAATCGTGACTAGCGATTTTTACTACTCATGAATATAAGTTCATAACGATTAGGTGAAATTCACTTATATTCTAGCATCAAGTCTAAGCATGCAAATTAAGTGTCGACCCTTAACCCACATACATAAACAAGTTCTTAATCAACACAGAAAAGTAAACCACATCCAACATTCATAAATTCATAACTGGAGTAAATCAAATTAAAATTACAAATATAATCATGGTTTCGAATTAACCTCTAGCCAATATAAATTAATTACACATATTTAAAAACAGAAATAAAATAAGAGTTTGGAGGATTAAACCAAATTGGAGATTGCAAAGATCTGTGCACTGTGAGTTTTTCTGTGCACCGTTTAATTTCCTCAAGTCCCCAAACTTAAATTGGCAGCTCTTCCTTCCAGCTGCCCCGTGGCCTTCTCAAATCTGCCCTCTCGGTTGTCCTCTCTTCAAGGCTGCCTTGTTGGCAGCCTCTCAACTCTCGGCTTCACTCTGATTTTTCCCGTGAGTTGGCGCCTTTGAAACTTGCTGCCAAGTGTGGCAGCTCTCTATTTGCTGCCCAGTCCGAGGCACCCCTATTGCTCGCTGCCAAGTGCAGCAGAGAGGTCTTCCAATTGATGATTGGATTGAGCTGAACAAGTCGCCAATATCCCTCTGTCGCTCCAAACTCCTCCAAGTACGCTGTCGCTCTGGATCTGCCTCTGATGGGCACACTAGTGGATGCTCCGGCTGCTTGCGCCTCCTGTTTTCAAGCTGCACTAAGGCAGCCTTTGATTCAATCCCGTGTTCTCAAGTCGCTGCCCTCTGGCAGCTTATGAAAAACCCCCCAATCTCCCCTTTTTTCGAGGCTTTTCTCCTTCTTTTCAGCTCCGAGGAGCTCCCCCAGGAGCTCCCTCCTCCCCCCGTTTTTCTGTCTCGGTGCTCCCTTAAAATGGACGCCCTCCTTCTTTAATTATTATGTCTCTCTTTTTTTTATTTTTTTTTTTATTCTTTCTCCAGCTGCCAAGCAGCTCCCAGACTTATTGGCACGCTGCCAACCTTTCTTCCTGGCGCGCACCGAGGCCTTAGTGCTTCTTTTTCCACCGAATAATCACACACACACAATCATCACACACACACATATATATATATATATATATATATATATATATATATTATTTTTCATATAATAAGTTCTATTCAATAGTTAAAACGAATTTATTACATAACACTTCACTTATTCTATTTTTATTTTCTTTGCTTGATAAATCTTATAAAACACAAAAACAAAGTAAATAGCTCAAAATATAACGAACTAACTAAGAAAAGACGAGTGAATTTGATATAAAAATATGTATAAATATGGTCCGATCAACAACTCATATCAATGTTTTCATACAATATGAAATACATAAATCACCTTTGTGCATATGCATAAAGGATTCTATTTACGCATTATTTCTTTGGGAGTCAAAGGGTACATTCCCTTTGAGAAGAGCAACTACTTAGTCTCACTTAGAGTTGTCCTTCAAATTGAAGTTTATCATCATATGAGAAACTTCCTAGCATCTCTTGTCTATTATAGACTATATCTCCCAAATTTATTCTATCGTTTATAGAATGTTTAAAGTCATAACTTTAACGAAGAAGTATTCATTTCATTTCCAAAAATTAATATATCATATATATATTTAAATTTTAGGAATTCGATTAACTCCCACTAATCTTTTGTAAACAAAAGATTCATTTACACCTTTATGAGAAATCAAACGATTTGATCTTTCTTCATAAGACGCTTATAGCTCCCACTAGCTTGCTAAGATCCATGATGGATGGATCTCTACAACTTACATGTCTTGTGATTTATAGTTTTAGACATACATTATCAAGACTATCTTAATAATGGTTAAGGAAACCCATATTATGTCCAAACATTAAATCACCATTTAGTTGTAGCTAGTGATCCTCGAATTAATTGAAACTAAGACTATATCAAAGATGGTTTCTTCAAAGTCAACCATACTCTTTGAGTGTAGTCACCTTAGGCTACCAATTAGCTATTAAGGTTTCATTATTTCGAGTCAAATGGTATTTTACCATTTCCTTGAGTATATATCATATATACACTCAATGTAGTCATAAGGATTTTTCATTCTTATTTCTTTCGATTTAAGAGGTACAACTCTATGACATAGTCATAAAGTTCAAACCATTTCAACTAAGACGGTTTATAAATCCTTCTTGACTACCTTGGAGCTTGTGGTATAGGAACTAGGTTGTTATATTTGTTGATCACTTTCTTGTCTCTCAAAGAACCCATTCTTTGAGTTCTATGTCTCGTTCATTTGCGTTTTAGGCAAATCATATTGTAGGATTACAATGAACTACCCAACAAAACAACATTTGTTAGTTGGTTTATAGAAGCGATATCCAAAAGCTAATTTAAGGATATCCCACAAGATTATTATCAATCAAATATTGCTTATTAGCACACAACCCCAAATCTTAACATGCTTAAGATTTGTCTTTCTTTCTAACTACATCTTATGAAGTTATGAAAAATTTTGGAAGCTCTTCTAATTGACAATCACATTGTTTTTAGAAGTTTATATATCCTATATATGGGTAGTAGATAATAACCAACGAACTAAATCATATTTGATTACGTTCTTCTTCTAATGGAGAAATTTATTATCTTATGATGCTACTTTCCTTGATATCTTTCAAGGAAACTCATCTAAAGTGTTATCTTTCCTTGGATCAAATCTAAGGAGTTAAATACTTTAGATGTCTTACTCATCAACTTACATTTCTTGAATTCTTTGAAACCTTTTGCAAAGTATTCGGACTTATGTTTATTCAAAGTAAACTATAGTCCAACCGAGAGTGATCTTCGGTGAATGTCATATAACATGAGTAGTATTATGTTGTGGACTAGTGCCACTAACATCTAAGTGAATTAACCTCAACAACTTTGTGATTCTTTCTTCTTTCCAAAAGAATAAAGATTCGAACATTTCGCCTCTATACAATTTTAACAAGAAGGCATTGGATCCGGATCTAACGATCCAAAGCATCCATCTATTACCAACTCGTAATTTATGTTTTAGAGGTATCACAACTTAGTTGGGATTAGTCACTACCTTGCAACCTTTTGGGTTTTAAGCATCGTTATATTCTAAACAATTAACACTACCACATCATCTCTACTATAGAGACAATTAATTAGATTACAATAATCTAATCATTCTTATTTGGTAGTTCATATGAGGAAGTAAGTACAATCCGCTTTCGCAGAGATCTTTATTTTATTCACTTTCCGAATGTGAAGTACTTTCTCTTCTCTCATTAATCTTCTACTTCTTATTAGCCACACTTTTACAACGATTTGTAAAACATAGTTACTAATACAGAATCAAGCATTCAAGTAGAAGAACCAACTGTTTTGAACAATTCAAGAACATTCTACAACACCTTCAAAAGATGTGTTCTTGACACTTGCAAGACATTTCTTGCAAATACCCCTTCCAATGTCCATCCTTTCATAAAGAAAGTTTGTTCCCTTGGAGTTATTTTTGCTTTCTTCATTTGACTTCTCCTTTGACTACAATAGTCATGGTCCCTAAACTCCCACTATCTCCCTTGAAACTTGTTTCAATTGTGTTTTACACATCAAACGATTTGGAGAGCGTGTGGTTATAGTTCACCATATAGTTTACAATAAACTTAGTGAACGATTAGGATAGGGACACAAAGGTGAAGTCCTTATCTAGTTTCCGTCTCGTTAAGTGTTTTAACACTTCAACATACAATGATTCAAAATCATCATAAGTCCATGTTGATGGACTATTTTTGTCAACCAACCATTATGTTCTAAACATAATTACAAACATTCAAGAGTTGTTTAAGGCAACTCTCATTTCTTCATACAACGATTTGTAAGTGAAGAATCATGGCACATAAAGTGTCCATGCCTTTGTGCTTTCTTCTCAAGTTCCTTGTTCATGTAACAAAGAGACAAGCACTTAGTGTTTGCGTTGATTAAGGGTTGTTCAAAGCAACTCTTATTTCTTCATACAACAATTTGTATTTGAAGAATTTATGACAATTAAATTGTTGTCCTCTTTATGATAGACTTATCTATCATGTTCTTCCAATGATACATTATTTATAGGAAGATTGTGAGGGTGAGACTACTTAGGCACATGTACAATCCATTCAAGACAATCTATGGGATTGTGGTACCAAGTTCGGAAACTAAAGCGTTCGGTTTTTCTTTGTCAAGTATTGGATAGCGTTTGCAAATATATTGGTAAACAAATACATAACGAATATAAATTGATTGATTTTAAGCTATTTGATTCGGGTCTTTAAATCATAATAGCACCACCCACTATTTTTGGCAAATTCCATATCCCTCATCGGAATTCGAGAGTTTTGGAGGAAACTCTTAGTAGGTTATGGGAGGCTCACTATTACCAAGTTCACCTCACGATGATACGATGTTGGCTAGCATTAATAATAATGAGAGAGTACACTTACTCCTTTACATCTAATGTAAGAACCCATTTTATTTGGCCTCTAGAGAATGTAACCTCACAATGATATGATGTTGGCTTCATTGCACTTAGTTAAGTTATTCCCACCATGCGAGTTCAAGTTAGGGGTTCAAGAACAACCTCACGATGATACGATGTTGGCTATTCTCGTTGCCTACCTTTCACAACATCAAGTATGCATATAGAATCCTCCCCGAGTGTAAGCATGCACTTTGAACTCCCCCATGATAGGGTGAAGCCGGTGTACAATTTTACAAACGTTCGGACCTACCACGGTGGAAGGCCACGAAAGAGTGTTCAAAAGCACTCTCACGCTTATCAACTTAATATTGGTTTGGTTGAGGGTTTTTAGGTCTCATCACATATAAACATACATTTTAATCCAATTAAAACATTTTTGGTCCTATCACAACTATTGGTCCATATGATTTATTTAGTTGTATATAATACTCCCACTAAGCTTTTAAAACGGTTTTTAAAGCAAGAGTACATGATACTACTAACATAAGGTTTGCATTCATTGATGGACTATATAGTTGCCTTAGGGCCTTAGGATGACTATGAACCTTTTATTTAGATCCAACACGAGCCTTGTGTTGAATCTCGGACTAGGGATGGTGATTGATTTTAGTTACGCGTTTAATCATATTAAGGCGTGTTGTCTTAGGGGCGTTGGACCCAACTACTTCATTTTCATGCATATCATATAAAGCAAGAAAGAAGTACTTCAAAGTAAAGAAGAGCTTATGCTCTTTTACAACAATTGATCAAATCAAATTACTTTAAATTAAAGAAGAGCTTATGCCCTTTTACAACATTTGATCTAATCAAATTACAACCAAAATCTAATCTACACATTCCCATGGTTCAAACAAATTTGAAACGGCCTTTCACATAGCTCA
This sequence comes from Crataegus laevigata, assembly GCA_963580275.1. Classification (NCBI taxonomy): domain Eukaryota; kingdom Viridiplantae; phylum Streptophyta; class Magnoliopsida; order Rosales; family Rosaceae; genus Crataegus; species Crataegus laevigata. The sequence continues at coordinate 11,479,001 of OY756954.1, forward strand.
ATTATCGTAGGCTTAGGTTCATAATCACCCTTTAATTAATTAACATTTTAACTAATTAAATTGAATGCAACATTTTTCATTTGGTTTTTGTATCCATAAAATTTGATTTTAAATGGAGCTAACTAAATGAAAATCCAATTCTCATTTAAAGAGACAAAACAATTTTTGTTCTCTATTTAATTTGGGCCAAAATGTAATGACCTCAACTTATTTGGGCCATTATGCAATTAACCTCAACATTTGGGCTATTTTGCAATTAGCCACAACTTTTGGGCCATAGTGCAATTAACCACAACTTTTGGGCTATTTTGCAAATACTTAAACTTTTGGGGTCACTTTGTAAAAACACAAAAGTCCAATACTTTATGTAATCACAACTAGAACCCAAACTTTTCCACAAATGTAAAAACTTCATTAAAGGAGCAAAACAATTTGTCCTTTAGCGTTTTTGGACCTAAACGTAAAAACGTAAACTTTTGGGCCAAAGTGCAAATACACAAAAGTATCAAAACTTTATGTAATTGCATGAAAGCCCCAAAAGTACTCCCACTTGAGGGAGTGGCCGGCTAGGGAGTGCACATGGTGTGATGTGTGTGTTGATTTGTAAGTTGACATAAAGCATGCAAGGTGTGTGTGAAACCTTACACACCCTTTAATGTCTCTTACACATTTCAAAACAAATATCTAACATATATTCAAAGTTTTTGACTAACATTATAAATATTAATCATTAATAAATATATGAAAATATCTAATAACAAAACTTTATGAAATAATTCAAAACTTTGAATCAAAAACACCAAACTTTTTGTTCTTGGCTAAAATGTCAAGAACAATGAAGAACACTCATGAAAAACTCAAAATTTTTCCATGATGATTTTTCACCCAAACACATCCCAAAATCATTTATACTTTAGGGAAATTTCATATAACCAAACTAGGGTACTTAGGGGTTCCAAAAGTCACTTGAAAAACATTTTAACAAGACAAACAAGAACCCAAAAAATCACCCTTTTAATTTGGCCGAAAATCCCAAAATTCTTGGCACCAAATTTTAGCTTCAATATTCATGCTCATATGAACTACATCTACAACATTTGAGATGCCAAATTTTCCAACAAAATTTACATTCATAAAACAAGAATAAAGCTTGTAACATTTTACAACTTTTAAATCACATATTATGAAATACAAAACCCAAAAGGATTCACCAACTACTAGACCTAGGCTCTGATACCACTTGAAGGATTATTTTGGAAGATCATGTTCATTTAAGCAATATCATTAGCATGCAATTAACAAATTAAAGGCGGAATCATGCTTGCATATACTTAAAAACAAAACATTACCCATGAATGTTCAAAGCCTAGTAGATTGGTGAACCTTTAAACAACTCAAAACAAGTGAGTTGAAATTAATACCTTTGTAGATTCCTCTTTGCATAAGCAAAGGCTAATCACCCAAAGAGAGGGCCTTCATTCCTTGCATCTAAGATCTATGGATTTGGTTGGATGAAATGGTTTCTCCAAGTTCCCAAAATTGGGAACCTCTAAGTCTCCACACCAAGGTTAGATGAAGAAGAAATGAGTGACTTTGAGGAAGTTGAATTGCTAGATTATTTCCTCAAAGTGGCCGGCCATTTCTAGAGAGAAGGGAGAGCATTTCATCTCTCTAATTTCCCCAAAAACAACCCTAATGAATTTTGGCTATAAAATCAAATTTATACCTTAATTCATTTGAGTGGCAAACTTGTAAATAAGTCCAAGTTCACTACCCTTACATTGTGGCCGGCCTTAGGGATATTTTTGGAGTATTTTGGGCCTTTGTAAATCATTATTTATTAAGTTGTCATACAACTTAAGTCAATGGACTTGACGTTCGAAGCCCATTGGGCCTTAAGGTCCAAAACCATCCCGAGGTCTTTAACGAACTTATTCGTTTGATTAATAATCATATTAATTAATCCTTGCCATAAATAATTAAACCATTTAATTATTCTTACTCATTTCCGTTGAATCTTCAATCTCTACCTTACACGGTGTACGATCCATTAGGTTCCTTTTAGCGAGGCAGTGGGCGATTCAAACTCTTTTAAATCGATTGTGAATTTGAAACTAACTTTCAATTCTCCCTTTAGTGTTTAAACACGTTTAGGGCTTCCACAAACCATGAGTGACACCTAGCAGCATATCATGGTTACCCAAGCTAATCAGAAGAGGTGGAGAACCTATTCAGTTTAGGATTACAAATGCAATACGGTCCTTCTCTAATACAATACTCTTGACCACATTGTTTGGCTTGATAGTTTATTCATGTCTACTATCCAATGTGAATCTCGTGCTTATATGATTACCTTGAATGTGATCTGGAACGCATTCCAACATCTCATTCATACTCTGGCCAGAGATTCTAAATCATATCATAGAGTATTCTCCCTCAACGGTTTGAAGGTTAGAGATCCCTTGTTGCGCATTCACTTGTCTCCATGACTAGATAGCTTGACCCCAACCATGCCGTGGACACTCCAAAGGAATGCCTTTTGACACGATCAAAGATCAAGGACCTAACCACAAGACAACTATGATGCCTCAGGTCAAAGGACTAATTTGCATTATCCTAACCATGAGTTCTCACGTGACATGAATATGAGAACTCGTCGTTGATCGTGTTCAGTGAACTCATTCTCTATTGAGCACCTACGTACTTGTCTTGGTGTCACTCACATCAATGACTCGAGACTAGTCACTCTCCCTGAGAGAAGACATAGCACGTACTGATCTTAACGGACTGTCAATGCCCAATTGGCAATCCTATGATCAGGAACGTTTAGGATGTGTCTACGAAAGAATGGTCTCATGAATCTAACTATTTAGATCGCATTCTCCCAATCACATATTCCTTGGACTTTATCGTTTAAGCATATAACATTTATATGAGACCGCTCAAACAATAATCTTTGCCCTTGATATTAAACTAGATTAGTTTAATCATGTGAAATGTCCGTAAAGTATCATCATATGATTGGTTTTAGGGCACATTTCCAACAAACACTACTCCCTCAACAAAACGAATATTAAGTTGATAAACGAGAGATGCTTTGAACATCTCTTCATAAGCCTTCCACCGTGGTGGGCTCCAATCATTTGTGACTTGTACACCGGCTTCACCCTATCATGGAGAAGTTCAAAGTATGTGCTTACCTTCAAGAGGAGTCCATATGAACATACATGAAGTGGTGAGGTAGGCAACGAGGATGGCCAACATCATATCATTGTGAGGCTATTCTTGAACCCCTACACGAACTAGCATGGTGGGAATTGATAGGAGCATATTTATGCGACTTAGTTTGCTTGTTTTCGTGCATTTATGTTATTAATTCTTAGTTATTTTAGTTCTTTAAGCTTCTTTTGTGTGTTTTCAGGTTCATAAGACGTATTTGGCGAAAGGATGCATTTTGGAGCCTTTTGGAGCACTTTTGGGCACAAATTGGATAGCTTATGCTTGGGGAAGAAGGAATGGACGAAATTGAAGAGTTGATGTCGCAAGGATTCCTACTACGACAAGGATTCCTACTACGACGAGGATTCAAATTACGAGAAGGTTTCCAAATTGAAGGAGGTTTCCCACTCACATGAGGATTCCTAGTTGGACGAGGATTCCTAATCACACAAGGATTCCTACTTGAAGTAGGAAAGTTAAGCCAAAGTTCCCTATTTTGGTTGACCTTTCCTAAATCAAGAACGCTCTAAGTTTTAGCACTTAAGATGGCTCCCGAGCACCCTTAGACAACAAACAAAGGTTCTTTGCAACTTTCCCTTCCTTGCCGTGCAAGGAAGGTTGTTTCCCTTTCTTTGTGTAAACTTCCCTATTTTCCATATGTGTTAGGACCTTTCCCTTATTCTAATACCTCTTGCTTTGTGCCTTACCTTTCCCTAAGCTCTGTGCCCCACCCTTCCCTTGTGTTTCCTAATTTCAATTTCTTATTTCCTAGTTTAATTCACTTTCCTAGTTCTAAAACTTTCCCCAAAGTCCTAATTTCTCATTTCTTGCAAGGAATTGACTTTTCCTTCCTTCTTTTGCACCAATTTCGTACCTTACCTTAAATTCCCTTTCCTTGCTGTGCAAGAGGTTTAATTTCTAACTCCTTGCAAGGCAAGGATATTCCTTACTTGTTTTAAATTTGTACATTCCCTTTTTCTGAATTTTTTTTGGACTTTATTCACTTACCTTTTCTATTTAGACTAGGAAATATGAATCATAACTCAATTAGGTATGTTATTAACTTCCCAAAGAACTTATAATCAGCCCTTGGCCGAACCCTATACGGGGATTCACCACCAAAACTCCTCCATTCACTCCCACACACATCTATTCATCCTGAAAACACCATTCTGCAACCCAGAAACACGACCAGCCATTCCACCTTCTTCCACCATCATTGCTGAGTCCTCCACCATTTTCCAACCATCAAACACTCATCCACACTCAACCTACATCCCTTTCCGTGCCTCTAAACACCCCAAAAATCCATTCTACATCATCAAAACAACCCAGAAACCATCATCACCTAATCTGCCGCAAGCAAGTGAAAGGAGACAGATTCACTCAATTGTTTGGTTCTTCATTCTGAGTTGTTGAACAATTTTAGGTGTATTCTATCTTATATTTCAATGTCTAATTCATGTAATCTTTGTTTTGTTTTGAGTATGATTGGCTAAATTCGTTTTGGCTAAGGGTGTATTTGAAACCATGATTATACATGTGAAATAAGTTGATTACTTCCAGTTATCGTTGCATAAGTCGTGAATACAATTTGCTTAACCGTTTGATTTAGAACTTATTCTTATATGTTGATTGAGAGTGCACACTTAATTTGCATGCTTGAATCTAGTGCTAGGGTATAAGTTTGTTTCACCTAATCGTTATGAATTTATATTTGCAAGTAGTGAAGGTCGCTAGTCAGGATCGTGTTAAGTAGATTCCTGGCAGGAGTATCATGCTTTTCATAGTTACAAATGCCTTGTCGATGCTTATGATTTCCAACGAACGTAACGATTCTAACTTGTGTCTTTATCATGCTGTTCATATAGAGAACTTGTTAGGAATAATTTGGTTGCGATGCATATTCATCCAATTCAATGATTCTAGGGAAATTTGAAGGTTAATTTAAGCGGACCTAATTAACTTGGAATGTCGAGGTTCATAACTTATTGAATTGATAACTGGAAATTGATTTACGTTGCATATATTTCATGTGTGGAGAAGAACCCCTTAGCTATTCCATCATCCATTGGTTCATCACAAATTACCTTACAATCTGTCCATTAAATTAAATTTCGTCCAAACACAATCCCCCCATATTTTGTTAAGTCTTAGTCTTTGTAATCTGTCTTATTTTGTGTTTTAAGTATTTTGAGTCAAAAGAACTTTCAAATTCGTCCAAATCTAGTTTTAGTTTCTGTTTGAGTCAATTTGATTGTTTTAGGCAGTTTTGAGTGTTTCAAATCTGTTTTGGGTCATAGTAGTCTAGTTAGAGTCTTTAAGTTTAGTTTTTGTGTTTTTAAGTCAATTTATATTAGATTAGCACCCCTAGTTAATCCCCGGGGGTTGTCGGAATCCACTTTGTTGGGCAGGTTGTGGTGCATCTCTCCATCTGAAATTGGGGTGGTCACGCAATCCCTGATTGTATGTATTAGAGAAAGGATCACCCCTTGGTTGGTTTTGACTCCCATAACCCACGACATTGGCAGATTCCCACCCATGCCACAGCCATCTAAGCATTCCCATTCGTCCACATCAGGTAATGTTGGCCCAAATGTTGTGATTTCGAACACTAATCTGCCCAATGTTCCTTTCCCTCGCAGATTTGCACAATCGAAGAAGGAAGAAAGCGACAAGGACATTTTGGATACCTTTCGAAAAGTCCAAGTAAACATTCCTTTACTTGATGCTATTAAGCAAGTGCCCAGGTATGCAAAGTTTTTAAAAGAGTTATGCACAACTAGGAAAAGAATTTCAAACAAAGAAGTTGTGAAAGTAAGTGAAAATGTATCCGCAGTTTTGCAACGAAAATTACCTCCAAAGTGTAAGGATCCAGGGAGCTTTACTATCCCATGCATAATTGGAAACACTAGATTTGAACAATGCATGTTAGATTTAGGTGCTTCTATTAATGTCATGCCATATTCCATTTATGCATCTATGAACCTTGGTGAGTTAAAACAAAATGGCGTTATAATTCAATTGGCCGATCATTCTAACACTTATCCCAAGGGAGTCCTTGAGGATGTTTTAGTGCAGGTCAATCATCTTATCTTTCCTGCAGATTTTTATGTCTTAGAAATGGAGGATTCGAGCCATGCTCCATCATTGCCAATCTTGCTAGGCCGTCCATTCATGAAAACATCGAGAACAAAGATAGACGTGTTTACGGGAACATTAACCATGGAGTTTGATGGGGACATTATTAATTTTAATCTTTCTGAAACCATTAAATATCCAATTGAGCACCATTCTTGTTTTGCTATTGACATTGTTGATTCTTTGGCACATGTGCATTTGGATCAAATGAATGAAGATGCACTTGAGGTAGCCTTAGTGCACAACATAGGAGCAAGAAATGAGGGTGGGGGAATCCTTGCAAACCACGGCATGTAATCTAACCATATTGCCGTGCCCCCTTGTGGTGAAGTGATTGAAATGGTCGCTGCCCTCGAGTCATTGCCCTCACAATCTGGTAAGTCTCCACTCTCAATTTTAGATTCGGTTTTGACTAACAAGTTACTTCCATCAATTGTGCAGCCACCTACACTTAAGTTAAAGCCATTACCTAGTCACTTGAAGTATGTTTTCTTGGGAGAAGATCAGACACTACCCGTCATCATATCCAGCTCACTCACGGCCCAAGAAGAAGACAAGTTGATAAGGGTGTTAAAGGAGCACAAATCTGCCATTGGATAGACCTTGGAGGATATCAAAGGCATCAGTCCCACCACGTGCATGCATTGCATCCTTTTGGAGGAGGGAGCCAAGCCATCTCGTGAAGCTCAACGTCGCCTTAATCCACCCATGTTGGAAGTAGTGAAAAATGAGGTTATAAAATTGCTTGATTGTGGTGTTATATATCCTATTTCTGATAGTCGTTGGTGTTGGAAATGTGCCCTAAAACCAATCATATGATGATACTTTACGGACATTTCACATGTTAAACTAATCTAGCTTAATAGAAGGGCAAAGATTATTGTTTTAAGCCGTCTCATATAAATGTTATATGCTTGAACAATAAGTCCAAGGAATATGTGATTGGGAGAATGCGATCTAAAGAAGTTAGATTCATGAGGCCATTCTTTCGTAGACACATCCTAAACGTTCTTGATCATAGGATTGCCAATTGGGCATTGGCAATCCGTTAAGATCAGTATGTGCTATGTCTTCTCTCAGGGAGAGTGACTGGTCTCGAGTCATTGGTGTGAGTGACACCAAGACAAGCATGTAGGTGCTCAATAGAGAATGAGTTCACTGAACACGATCAACGAGGAGTTCTCATAATCATGTCACATGAGAACTTATGGTTAGGATAATGCAAATTAGTCATTTGACCTGAGGCATCATAGTTGTCTTGTGGTTAGGTACTTAATCTTTGATTGTGTCAAATGTCACTCCATCTGGTGGGTCCACGGCATCGTCGGGGTTAAGCCACCTAGCTATGGAGGCAAGTGAATGCGCAACAAGGGATTTATAACCTTCAAATTGTTTGAGGGAGAATACGCTATGATATGATTAAAATCTCTGATCAGAGTATGAATGAGATTTAGGAATGTGTTCCAAATCACATTCAAAGGAATCATATAAGCACGAGATTCACATTGGATAGTAGACATGAATAGACTATCAAGCCAAACAATGTGGTCAAGAGTATTGTATTAGAGAATGACCGTATTGCATTTGTAATCCTAAACTGAATAGGTTCTCTACCTCTTCTGATTAGTTTGGGTAACCATGATATGCTGCTAGGTGTCACTCATGGTTTGTGGAAGCCCTAAACGTGTGTAATCACTAAAGGGAGAATTGAAAGAAGTTTCAATTCACAATCGATTTAAAAGAGTTTGAATCGCCCACTGCCTCGCTAAAAGGAACCTAATGGATCGTACACCGTGTAAGGTAAAGATTGAAGATTCAACGGAGATGAGGAAGAATAATTAAATGGTTTAATTATTTATGGCAAGGATTAATTAATATGTTAATTAATCAAACGAATAAGTTCGTTAAAGACCTCGGGATAGTTTTGGACCTTAAGGCCCAATGGGCTTCGAACGTCAAGTCCATTAACTTAAGTTGTATGACAACTTAATGAATAATGATTCACAAAGGCCCACATAGTCCAATAAATACCCTAGGGCCGGCCACTTAGTAAGGGTAGCAAACTTGGACTTATTTACAAGTTTGCCACTCAAATGAATTAAGGTATAAATATGACTTTATTGCCAAAATTCATTAAGGCATGTTTTTAGGAAATTGGAGAGAACACAAGCTCTCCTTTCTCTCTATAAATGGCTGGCCCCCTTGGAGGGATTATCTAGCAATCCTACTCCTCAAAGGTCACTCATATCTTCTCCAATCTAACCTTGGTGTAGAAACTTAGAGGTTCTCAATTTTGGGAACTTAGAGAACCCATTCTTCCATCTAAATCCCTAGATCTAAGATGCAAGGAATGAAGGCCCTCTCTTTGGGTGATTACCTTTGCGTATGCAAAGAGGAATCTACAAAGGTATAATTTCAACTCACTTTGTTTTGAGTTGTGTATTGATTCACCAAACTACTAGGCTTTGAACATTCATGGGTAATGTTTTGTTTTTAAGTACATGCAAGCATGATTCCGCCTTTAATTTGTTAATTGCATGCTAATGATGTTGCTTAAATGAACATGTATTCTCAAAATAATCCTTCAGTTGGGTGTCACCCGTGCAGGTTGTTCCAAAGAAGTCCGGAGTCACGGTGATGAAGAATGAAGAACAAGAGCTTATACCCACTCGTGTTGTGACTGGTTGGCATGTTTGTATTGATTACAAGAAGTTAAATTCCATGACAAGGAAGGATCACTTTCCATTGCCATTCCTCGACCAAATGTTAGAAAGGTTAGCCGGTTATAACCAAATTGTGATAGCTCCGGAGGACCAAGAGAAGACAACCTTCATGTGCCCTTTGGCACCTTTGCATATAGGCGCATGCCATTTGGTTTGTGCAATGCCCCTACGACATTTCAACGATGCATGGTAAGTATATTTTCTGATTATGTGGAGAAGATTATTGAGATATTCATGGATGACTTTAGCGTGTTTGGTAATTCATTCGATCATTGCTTGAATAATCTGACCTTAATTTTGAAACATTGTGTTGAAACGAATCTTGTGCTTAATTGGAAAAAAATGTCACTTCATGGTTAAGCAAGGTATTGTTCTAGGACATATTATTTCTGAAAAAGGCATTGAAGTGGATAAATATAAGGTAGACCTTGTTCGTCATTTACCCTCTCTAACTTCGGTTAGAGAGGTTCGTTCGTTTCTTGGCCACGCAGGTTTTTATAGGCGTTTCATAAAGGATTTCTCCAAGATTGCACAGCCACTATGCCGACTGCTTCAAAAAGAGGTGGCTTTTGAGTTTGATGATGCATGCTCCACGACATTCAAACACTTAAATGAGGCTCTCACTTCGGCTCCCATTATCACACCTCCAGATTGGAGCCTTCCATTTGAGTTGATGTGTGATGCTTCGGACTATGCAATTGGTGCTGTTTTAGGGCAGCGAAAAAACAAACAACCTCATGTTATTTATTATGCATCTAGGACACTAAATGATGCTCAATTAAATTACTCAACCACTGAAAAAAAATTACTTGCTGTGGTATTTGCATTAGATAAGTTCCGATCATACTTACTTGGTACTAAAGTTATTATTTTTACTGATCATGCAGCTCTCAAGTATTTGCTCACGAAAAAGGAGGCCAAGCCTAGACTAATTCGATGGATGTTGCTTCTCCAAGAGTTTGACATTGAGATTCGGGATAAGAAGGGCGTGGAGAATGTGGTGGCTGACCACCTAAGTCGAATGGTGCATGAGGAAGCATTGCCAATTTCTAAAACCTTCCCCGATGAACAATTAATGTCTATCCAGGTAAGTGAGCCTTGGTATGCAGATTTGGTGAACTTTTTGGTGTCTAAACATACCCCTAGCACACTTAATAGGAATCAACGTGATAAGCTTAAAAAGGATGCTAGGTTTTATGTTTGGGATGACCCATACCTTTGGAAATTTTGTCCCAATCAGATTGTATGACATTGTGTGAATGAATCTGAGTTTCAATCTATTTTAACATTCTGTCATTTATATGCATGTGGGGGACATTTTGGCACCCAACGCACTGCCCTTATAGTCTTAGAATGTGGGTTTTATTGGCCAACCATTTTTAGGGATGCTAGGACATTTTGCCTTACATGTGATCGTTGTCAACGAATGGGTAATATAAGTGTTAAGGATCAAATGCCACAAAACCCTATACTTTTTGTTGAAATATTTGATGTGTGGGGAATTGATTTTATGGGTCCTTTTCCTTCATCACATGGTTTTCTCTATATCTTGTTGGCGGTGGATTATGTTTCCAAATGGGTGGAAGCAAAAGCCACCCGTACTAACGATTCCAAAGTGGCAGATTTTGTGAAGTCTAACATTTTTGCTAGGTTCGGAATGCCTCGAGTCCTTATAAGTGATGGAGGTTCACATTTTTGTAATCGCACAATCGAGGCACTGCTCAAGAAGTACAACCTTACACATAGGGTTTCGACACCCTATCATCCTCAAACAAGCAGGCAAGCCGAGGTGTCGAATCAGGAGATAAAACAGATTCTTGAGAAGACGGTTGGGCCAACAAGAAAAGATTGGAGCTTAAGGCTAGATGATGCATTGTGGGCTTATAAGACTGCCTACAAAACACTCGTAGGAATGTCCCCGTTTCGGCTTGTTTATGGCAAACCATGTCACTTACCTGTGGAGTTGGAGCACAAGGCTCATTAGGCCATGAGGAAGTTCAACATGGATGTAGATGAGGCGGGAATTCATCGTAAGCTTCAATTGAATGAACTTGAGGAGATACGGAATCAAGCTTACGAGAATGCTCGCATTTACAAGGAAAAGACAAAGGCCTTTCATGACAAGATGATTCGCACCAAGTCCTTCTCTATTGGACAGAAAGTGTTGTTGTTTAATTCTCGTCTTCATCTATTTCCGGGTAAGTTACGTTCACGTTGGATTGGACCCTTTGTTATTACTAATGTTTTTCCTCATGGTGCAGTCCAAGTTCGTAGTTTCAAAACAGGTCAAGAGTTCAAGGTGAATGGGCATCGATTGAAGCCTTACTACGAGAGCTTTGTAGAACATGATGTGGAGGAGACCACCCACTATGTCGTGGGTTCCCATGAAGGTTGATCAATGTGGCATCGTCCGACTGCAAGACGTAAAAGAAAGCGCTACTTGGGAGGCAACCCATGCAATCAACAAAGGAAGAACTTAGGAATCGCTCCAAACTCAAATTTGCGTCCCTAAAACTTTTCCTTTGTTGCTTACTTTATGTTATGTGTGATGTGTTTATTTGTGCGTTCCTTTGCTATTAGTTTAGTCTAAAACATTGAGGACAATGTTTAGTTTAAGTGTGGGGGGGGGGGTAGCATTCTGTTTTGAGCTATTTCTGCATGAAATTCGTAGGGTGTTACCACCTAACATGTCTAAACTTGTTTCCCACTGTTTTAAGTGTTTTTAACATGTTTTGAAGTCTTTTTATGTGTTACTTTGAAAAAATCCGAAAAACAGTTTGAAATAACTAAAAAGAGTCAGTTTGAGTCAGTTTTGTGTTTGTTTTTGTGTGTTTGTGTCTTAGGATACCTTGCAACACAATGATGAGGATTTGATTTTTATGTGCATGGCTGTGAAAGAGAGTTATAAACATGGATGGAAGTTTGATATATTCTTGGTTTATACTTGGTTATAGTTGTTGTTTATGAATTCATGTTTAATCACAAAGAAAAAAAAAAGTTTTTGTAATATGCTTGAAGGAAGGAACTTAGAATAACATTACAACCCTGAGAGACTTGAGCTTTAAACATTCTTTGGAGAGTATTAATATGTGATTCTTGTTTTCAAACTCGTTGCAAGATCTCATTATTCTTGCTTGGTTGCTAATTAGAAGGCATTTCATGACTTAGTTCCAAATGCTAGAACTTGCATCCATTCCATTCAAAGCATGATATTGGTTGCATAATATATATCAAGATGAAGTGTGTAGTTAAGCCATCAACCAAACAGCTAACCCATGCACTATATATTGTAGGTCATAACCCCCATTGAGCCATTGTTAGCCTTTGTTCTTTGTTTACCCATATCATCCCTACCTAGCCTAGATTAGGACCACTCATACCCTTGTTCTTGGAGCATAGTAAGCATGACTTAGAGGGAATCCTTTCGATTATGCAAAACAACAAGTGTGGGGGAATTTGTGTGTGTGTGCTTATATGCCACGAAAAGAAATAAGGCATGAGTGAAAATAAAAAGAAAAAAAAATCGTGGAAAAAGAAAAAGGAAAGAAAAAGTTGTAAAAAGAAAGAAAAAGAGTATGAAATAAGTGAAATTAAGCTCACATGTTTGTGGTAGTTGAAGAAAGGGTCCAAAACGTTGAATATGGCCCTAAGAATCCCTGAGACCATGGTTGGAAGGTTTAGGTTTTGTTTTGTTTTTCCGTTTTGCTCGAGGACTAGCGAAAACTAAGTGTGGGGGAATTTGATAGGAGCATATTTATGCGACTTAGTTTGCTTGTTTTCGTGCATTTATGTTATTAATTCTTAGTTATTTTAGTTCTTTAAGCTTCTTTTGTGTGTTTTCAGGTTCATAAGACGTATTTGGCGAGAGGATGCATTTTGGAGCCTTTTGGAGCACTTTTGGGCACAAATTGGATAGCTTATGCTTGAGGCAAAAGGAATGGACGAAATTGAAGAGTTGGTGTCGCAAGGATTCCTACTACGACGGGGATTCCAATTACGAGAAGGTTTCCAAATTGAATGAGGTTTCCCACTCACATGAGGATTCCTAGTTGGACGAGGATTCCTAATCACACAAGGATTCCTACTTGAAGTAGGAAAGTTAAGCCAAAGTTCCCTATTTTGGTTGACCTTTACTAAATCAAGAACGCTCTAAGTTTTAGCACTTAAGATGGCTCCCGAGCACCCTTAGACAACAAACAAAGGTTCTTTGCAACTTTCCCTTCTTTGCCGTGCAAGGAAGGTTGTTTCCCTTTCTTTGTGTAAACTTCCCTATTTTCCATATGTGTTAGGACCTTTCCCTTATTCTAATACCTCTTGCTTTGTGCCTTACCTTTCCCTAAGCTATGTGCCGCACCCTTCCCTTGTGTTTCCTAATTTCAATTTCTTATTTCCTAGTTTAATTCACTTTCCTAGTTCTAAAACTTTCCCTAAAGTCCTAATTTCTCATTTCTTGCAAGGAATTGACTTTTCCTTCATTCTTTTGCACCAATTTCGTACCTTACCTTAAATTCCCTTTCCTTGCTGTGCAAGAGGTTTAATTTCTGACTCCTTACAAGGCAAGGATATTCCTTACTTGTTTTAAATTCGTGCATTCCCCTTTTCTGAATTTTTTTTGGACTTTATTCACTTACCTTTTCTATTTAGACTAGGAAATCTGAATCATAACTCAATTAGGTATGTTATTAACTTCCCAAAACACTTATAATCAGCTCTTGGCCGAACCCTAGAGGGGGATTCACCACCAAAACTCCTCAATTCACTCCCACACACATCCATTCATCCCGAAAACACCATTCTGCAACCCAGAAACATAACTAGCCATTCCACCTTCTTCCACCATCATTGCCGAGTCCTCCACCACCTTCCAACCATCAAACACTCATCCACACTCAACGCACATCCCTTGCCGTGCCTCTAAACACCCCAAAAATCCATTCTACATCATCAAAATAACCCAGAAACCATCATCACCCAATCTGCCGCAAGCAAGGGAAAGGAGACAGATTTACTCAATTGTTTGGCTCTTCATTCTGAGTTGTTGAACAATTTTAGGTGTATTTTATCTTATATTTCAATGTCTAATTCATGTAATCTTTGATTTGTTTTGTGTATGATTGGCTAAATTCGTTTTGGCTAGGGGTGTATTCGAAACCATGATTATATATGTGAAATAAGTTGATTACTTCCAGTTATCGTTGCATAAGTCGTGAATACAATTTGCTTAACCGTTTGATTTAGAACTTATTCTTGTATGTGGATTGAGAGTGCACGCTTAATTTGCATGCTTGAATTTGGTGCTAGGGTATAAGTTTGTTTCACCTAATCGTTATGAATTTATATTCGCAAGTAGTGAAGGTCGCTAGTCAGGATCGTGTTAAGTAGATTCCTGGCAGGAGTATCATGCTTTTCATATTTACAAATGCCTTGTCGATGCTTATGATTTCCAACGAACGTAAGGATTCTAACTTGTTTCTTTATCATGCTGTTCATATAGAGAACTTGTTAGGAATAATTTGGTTGCAATGCATATTCATCCAATTCAATGATTCTAGGGAAATCTGAAGGTTAATTTAAGCGGACCTAATTAACTTGGAGTTCGAGGTTCATAACTTATTGAATTGATAACTGGAAATTGATTTACGTTGCATATATTTCATGTGTGGAGAAGAACCCCATAGCTATTCCATCATCCATTAGTTCATCACAAATTGCCTTACAATCTGTTTTCTTTTACAATCTGTCCATTAAATTAAATTTCGTCCAAACACAATCCCTCCATATTTTGTTAAGTCATAGTCTTTATAATCTGTCTTATTTTGTGTTTTAAGTATTTTGAGTCACAAGAACTTTCAAATTCGTCCAAATCAAGTTTTAGTTTTTGTTTGAGTCAATTTGATTGTTTTAGGCAGTTTTGAGTGTTTCAAATCTGTTTTGAGTCATAGTAGTCTAGTTAGAGTCTTTAAGTTTAGTTTTTGTGTTTTTAAGTCAATTTATATTAGATTACCCCTAGTTAATCCCAGGTTAGAACGATCCCTACTTACATCATTACTACAATTGTCACAAATAGGGTTTAATTTGTGTGTCACATTCGTAACTGATAAGCTCATATTTATATATATTTTACATCAAATTCTCTCGTCTTTTCTTAGTTAGTTCCTTATATTTTTGAGCTATTTACTTTGATTTTGTGTTTTATATGAATTGTCAAGCAAATAAAAGAAAAATAGCACAAGTGAGATTTTATGTAACAAATTCGTCAAAACTGCCTGTGCAGATCAGCCCATTTTGGAAGCAATTTGCGAACGGCCCAAAATGAACTAGAGAATGAGCCTTATATGCTTGGAAAGCTACAGATGTCTATTTTCTGGAGCATTTCACGGATTGTTAAGATCATTTTTCTAGAAGAAGTTATGAGCATTTTAGTAAGGGAAGGTCAAGAGAGCACATGGGTCAAAACTGCCTGTGCGGATCAGCCCATTTTGGAAGCAATTTGCGAACGGCCCAAAATGAACTAGAGAATGAGCCTTATATGCTTGGAAAGCTACAGATGTCTATTTTCTGGAGCATTTTGCGGATTGTTAAGATCATTTTTCTAGAAGAAGTTATGGGCATTTTAGTAAGGAAAGGTCAAGAGAGCACATGGCATGGATGACCCACGGCTTGGAAGAATGATTATGTTTTGCAAGTGTGCTAGCTTGTTTAATCATGAAATACAAGTGTGCTAGCTGTTTTCAAGTGTTCTAGCTGATTCATCATGAGAAGACCAAGGGGAATCCAAGGCATGGACCAAGGAGGATGAATGCAAGTTGTTTCCACATGAAATTTCTGCAATGAAGCATGTGTTGCTAGCTGTTTTTGATGAATAATTCTTGCTTTTTATTTGTTTATTAAAATCACTTGAGTGGCTCCTTACCTTTGTGCACCTATAAATAAGCCTTCTAGCAAGGCTTAGACTCACCAATTCACACAACAATTCCATTTTCACACACCCTAAACTATCCTAGCCAAAACCCTTTCTTTCCTCCACAAAATCTGCTCATAAACTATCCTAGCCGTGCCACCCCCCCTTAACCATCCTAAACACCACCATACATCCCCCTATCCACTCCTCCATACAACCAAACCTTCAAACCACATCCACTCCTTGTGCCATATCAAAGGAAGGAAAGGAAAGTGCTTGGACGTGCTTGTCACTCAACGAGGATCGTTGGAGCGTTTAGGTGCTTTCTTTCTTTTATGTTCAATGTATAAATCTATTTACCTTTGTTTTATGATTATGAGGAACTAAACCCCCCCTCTTTGCTAGGGGGGGATTCAAAGCCATGATTACATTTGCATTATGAATTAATTACTTTTGGTTGTGATTTAATAATTTGTGATTTCAATTCGCTTAACTATTTGATTGATAACTTATTTATGTATGTTGATTAAGAGTGCACGCTTAGTTTTCATGCATAAGTTTGATGCTAGAATATAAGGGAATTTCACCTAATCGTTATGAACTTATATTCAAGAGTAGTGAAGGTTGCTATCCACAATCGTGTTAAGTGAATTCCTGGCAGGAGTATCATGCTTTTCATAGTTACAAATGCCTTGTCGATGCTTATGATTTCCAACAAACGTATTGATTCTAACTTGTGTCTTTATCATGCTGTTCATATAAAGAACTTGTTAGGAATGATTTGGTTGCGATGCATATTCATCCAATTCAATGATTCTAGGGAAATCTGAAGGTTAATTTAAGCGGACCTAATTAACTTGGAGTGTTGAGTTTCATAAGTTATTGAAAGAACAACTAAAAATTGGTTTATATACAAGTGTATCATGTGTGGAGGAAACCCCTCTAGCTAATCCATCATCCATTCACACAACCATATTTTGTGCTTAATTCTATCTAGTTTTCAATTTGTTTATTTTCAAGTTATTCTCATCAAGATCACATCCCCCTTTTTCAATTTTTGTCTTTTGATTTGAATCTACCTTATTTGATTTCTTTTGAGTTCTTTGAGTTAATTTAGTTTAGAGTTGGTTAATTTTCATAGCTTGAATCTTTTAAATTCATTCGTGATTTTGTTTTAGTTTATTTATTAATTTTATTTTAAGTTATTCTAGTTTATTTGGAATCATTTGAATCTAGTTAAATGTTTTGATTTTAGATTTGTGTTTTTAAAGTTTTATTTAGTGTTTTCTAAGTTCATTTTATATAGATTAGCAATCCCTCCTAATCCCCGGTTTAGAACGATCCCTACTTGCATATATACTACAATTGACAACAAGAGGGTTTAATTTGTGTGTTAGTTTATTTTCGCACCAAATTTTGGCGCCGTTGCCGGGGATTAGCAACTTTGCTAATCCCTTATTTCTTTTTTATTTTTTTTATTTTTTATGTTTTAATTTAGATAGTAACTTTGCTTTATTCTTCTTGCTTCTTAGGTACTAGTGTATGACTCGAAGTTCTCATCCGGTTCAAAAGCATATCTCTGACTTTGACAATGACTTTGAGCGAACTTTGAGAAGGACAAAGAAACAACAAGAAGCTCAACCATCCAATCTTGAACCTGAGCTCGAGGAAAACAAAGTAGAAGAGGAAAAGGAGCCCAAGGCTCAAGGAGTTGAGCAACCACAAGTCATGGCGGCGGATAACCGAACAATCAAGGAGCTCTCAGCTTCGGGATTGGACAACACCGCACCCCTATGCATCCAATACCCTAGGGCAGCCCCTGAGAAGACCGATGAATTTGAGTTGAAGTCCAGTTTGCTACATCACATACCCAAGTTCCATGGGTTATCAATGGAGGACCCCAATAAGCATTTGAAGGAGTTTGAAGTAGTATGCTCAAGTATGACACCGGTGAACGTGGATAGCAACATATTGAAGATGAAGGCTTTTCCTTTTTCTTTGTTGGAAAAGGCCAAGGATTGGTTGTACGAGTTGGCTCCCGGAACTGTCACATCATGGGAGAGTATGAAGCGAGCTTTCTTAGAGAAGTTCTTTCCAACATCACGAGTCATTCTTCTTCGCAAGAAAATTAGTGGAATTCAGCAAAACCAAGGTGAATCTTTTCCAACTTATTATGAACGTTTTAAAACCCTTGTTGCTTCATGTCCACAGCACCAATTGAAGGAGGAGCTTCTTCTTCAATATTTCTACGAAGGGCTCTTACCAATTGAACGGCAAATGTTGGATGCATCCGCAGGAGGAGCTTTAGTGGATAAGACACCCATGGATGCCAAAATTCTCATTGCTAATCGAGCACTCAACGCACAACAATATGAAGGTGTTGGGCAGAGAGAGACCCCACGGCCACATCATGTCAATGAGGTAAGTTCTATTTCTGAGTTACAATCCCAAATGGCTAACCTTACGTCCATGTTGTCACAGTTTGTTGAAGGCCCCAAACCGCAAGGAACTACAATCTGTGGTGTATGCTCCATTCAAGGACACCAATCTGATCAATGCCCTCAATTAATTGAAAATGGAGGATGGGAATCTGCCCATGCCGTGGGTTATGGGAATCCAAACCAACCAAGGGGTGATCCTTTCTCTAATACATACAACCCGGGATGGCGTGATCACCCCAATTTCAGATGGAGAGATGCACAACAACCGGCCCAACAAGGTGGATTCCGACAACCCCCGGGTTTCTTTCCAAGGCTAATGGCACCACAACCACCTCCTCAAGCACAATCATCCCAAACCAACTCAGGTATGTCTATGAATGATGATAAAACATATCAGTTACTAACCACAATGGCACAGGGAATGCAGAATCAAGCAAAGGAGGTTAATGAGCTTAAGAAGCAAATGGGCCAAATGGCCGAATTTTTGGGACAATTTCGTGAGAATGGTAAGTTACCAAGCAATACGGTGATTAATCCAAAGGGTGGTTTTGAATCTGCAAAAGCCATCATTTTAAGAAGTGGAAAAGAAGTGAGAAGCAAAGCACATGAACATGCCCTAAACAAGGAAGAAGAAGAGCAATTCAACCCCACGGCAAGGATGGAACCAACCATGCCGCAGCCATCTAAGCATTCCAATCCGTCCACCTCAGGTAATGTTGTCCCAAATGTTGTGATTTTAAACACTAATCTGCCCAATGTTCCTTTTCCTCGCAGATTTGCACAATCAAAGAAGGAAGAAAGCGACAAGGACATTTTGGATACCTTTCGAAAAGTCCAAGTAAACATTCCTTTACTTGATGCCATTAAGCAAGTGCCCAGGTATGCAAAGTTTTTAAAAGAGTTATGCACAACTAGGAAGAGAATTTCAAAGAAAGAAGTTGTGAAAGTAAGTGAAAATGTATCCGCGGTCTTGCAACGAAAGTTACCTCCAAAGTGTAAGGATCCAGGGAGTTTTACTATCCCATGCATAATTGGAAACACTAGATTTGAACAATGCATGTTAGATTTAGGTGATTCTATCAATGTAATGCCATATTCCATTTATGCTTCAATGAATCTTGGTGAGCTAAAACAAGATGGCGTTATAATTCAATTGGCCGATCGTTCTAACGCTTATCCCAAGGGAGTCCTTGAGGATGTTTTAGTGCAGGTCAATCACCTTATCTTCCCTGCAGATTTCTATGTTTTAGACATGGAGGATTCAAGCCATGCTCCATCATTGCCAATCTTGCTAGGCCGTCCATTCATGAAAACAGCAAGAACAAAGATTGATGTGTTCACGGGAACATTAACCATGGAGTTTGATGGGGACATTATTCATTTTAATCTTTCTGAAACCATTAAATATCCACTTGAGGACCATTCTTGTTTTGCTATTGACATTGTTGATTCTTTGGCACAGGTGCAATTGGATCAAATGAACGAAGATGCACTTGAGGTAGCTCTAGTGCACGGCATAGGAGCAAGAATTAGGTGTGGGGGAGCCTTTGAAACCCACGGCATGCAATCTGACCATATTGCCGTGCCCCCTTGTGATGAAGTACTTGAAATGGTCGCTGCCCTCGAGTCATTGCCCTCCTACTCTGGTAAGTCTCCACTCTCACTTTTAGATTCGGTTTTGACTAACAAGTCACTTCCATCAATTGTGCAGCCACCTACACTTGAGTTAAAGCCATTACCTAGTCACTTGAAGTATGTTTTCTTGGGACAAGATCAGACACTACCCGTCATCATCTCCAACTTACTCAAGGCCCAAGAAGAAAACAAGTTGATAAGGGTGTTAAAAGAGCACAAATCTGCCATTGGATGGACATTGGCGGATATCAAAGGCATTAGTCCCACCACGTGCATGCATCGTATCCTTTTGGAGGAGGAAGCCAAACCATCTCGTGAAGCTCAACGTCGCCTTAATCCACCCATGTTGGAAGTAGTAAAAAAAGAGGTTATAAAATTGCTTGATTGTGGTGTTATATATCCTATTTCTGATAGTCGTTGGGTGTCACCTGTGCAGGTTGTTCCAAAGAAGTCCGGAGTCACAGTGGTAAAGAATGAAGAACAAGAGCTTGTACCCACTCGTGTTGTTACTGGTTGGCGTGTTTGTATTGATTACAGGAAGTTAAATGCCATGACAAGGAAGGATCACTTTCCATTACCATTCCTCGACCAAATGTTGGAAAGGTTAGCCGGTTATGAATTTTATTGCTTTCTTGATGGATATTCCGGATATAACCAAATTGTGATAGCTCCGGAGGACCAAGAGAAGACAACATTTACGTGCCCCTTTGGCACTTTTGCATATAGACGCATGCCATTTGGTTTGTGCAATGCTCCGGGGACGTTTCAACGATGCATGGTGAGTATATTTTCTGATTATGTGGAAAAGATTATTGAGATATTCATGGATGATTTTAGTGTTTTTGGTAATTCATTTGATCATTGCTTGAATAATCTGACCTTAATCTTGAAACGTTGTGTTGAAACGAATCTTGTGCTTAATTGGGAAAAATGTCACTTCATGGTTAAGCAAGGTATTGTTCTAGGACATATTATTTCTGAAAAAGGCATTGAAGTGGATAAATCTAAGGTAGACCTTGTTCGCCACTTACCCTCTCCAACTTCGGTTAGAGAGGTTCGTTCGTTTCTTGGTCACGCAGGTTTTTATAGGCGTTTCATTAAGGATTTCTCCAAGATTGCACAGCCACTATGCCGATTGCTTCAAAAAGAGGTGGTTTTCGAGTTTGATGAAGCATGTTCCACGGCATTCAAGCACTTAAAGGAGGCCCTCACTTCGGCTCCTATTATCACACCTCCAGATTGGAGCCTTCCATTCGAGTTGATGTGTGATGCTTCGGACTATGCCATTGGTGCTGTTTTGGGGCAGCGAAAGAACAAGCAACCCCACGTTATCTATTATGCTTCTAGGACATTAAATGATGCTCAATTAAATTATTCAACCACTGAGAAAGAATTACTTGCTGTGGTTTTTGCATTAGATAAGTTTCGATCTTACTTACTGGGTACTAAAGTTCTTATTTTTACTGATCATGCAGCTCTCAAATATTTGCTCACAAAAAAGGAGGCCAAGCCTAGACTAATTCGATGGATGTTGCTTCTACAAGAGTTTGACATTGAGATTCGGGATAAGAAGGGCGTGGAGAATGTGGTGGCTGACCACCTAAGCCGAATGGTGCATGAGGAAGCAATGCCCATTTCTGAAACCTTCCCCGATGAACAATTAATGTCTATCCAGGTAAGTGAGCCTTGGTACGCAGATTTGGTGAACTTTTTGGTGTCTAAACATACCCCTAGCACACTTAATAGGAATCAACGTGATAAGCTTATAAAGGATGCTAGGTTTTATGTTTGGGATGACCCATACCTTTGGAAATTTTGTCCCGATCAGATTGTCCGACGTTGTGTGAATGAATCTGAGTTTCAATCTATTTTAACATTTTGTCATTCATATGCCTGTGGGGGACATTTTGGCACCCAACGCACTGCCCTTAAAGTCTTAGAATGTGGGTTTTATTGGCCAACCATCTTTAGGGATGCTAGGACGTTTTGCCTTACATGTGATCGTTGTCAACGAATGGGTAATATAAGTGCTAAGGATCAAATGCCACAAAACCCTATACTTGCTGTTGAAATATTTGATGTGTGGGGCATTGATTTTATGGGTCCTTTTCCTTCATCACATGGTTTTCTCTATATCTTGTTGGCAGTGGATTATGTTTCCAAATGGGTGGAAGCAAAAGCCACCCGTACTAACGATTCCAAGGTAGTTGCAGATTTTGTGAAGTCTAACATTTTTGCTAGGTTCGGGATGCCTCGAGTCCTTATAAGTGATGGAGGTTCACATTTCTGTAATCGTACAATTGAGGCTTTGCTCAAGAAGTACAACGTTACACATAGGGTTTCCACACCCTATCATCCTCAAACAAGCGGGCAAGCCGAGGTGTCAAATCGGGAGATAAAACAGATTCTTGAGAAGACGGTGGGTCCAACAAGAAAAGATTGGAGCTTAAGGCTAGAAGATGCATTGTGGGCTTATAGGACCGCCTACAAAACACCCATAGGAATGTCCCCCTTTCGGCTTGTTTTTGGCAAGCCATGTCACTTACCTGTGGAGTTGGAGCACAAGGCTCATTGGGCCGTGAGGAAGTTCAACATGGATGTAGATGCCGCGGGACTTCATCGTAAGCTTCAATTGAATGAACTTGAGGAGATACGGAATGAAGCTTACGAGAATGCTCGCATTTACAAAGAAAAGACGAAGGCCTTTCATGATAAGATGATTCGCACCAAGTCCTTCTCGGTTGGACAGAAAGTGTTGTTGTTTGATTCTCGTCTTCGTCTATTTCCGGGTAAGTTACGTTCACGTTGGATTGGGCCCTTTGTTATTACTAACATTTTTCCTCATGGTGCAGTCCAAGTTCGTAGCTTCAAAACAGGTAAAGAGTTCAAAGTGAATGGGCACAGATTGAAGCCTTACTACGAGGGCTTTGTAGAACATGATGTTGAGGAGACAACCCACTATGCCGTGGGTTTCCATGAAGGTTGATCACTGTGGCATCGTCCGGCTGCAAGACGTTAAAGCAAGCGCTTCGTGGGAGGCAACCCATGCATTCAACAAAGGAAGACCTAGGAATCACTCCAATTCCAGATTTGCGTTCCTAACTCTTTCTCTTTGTTGTTTCTATTCTTCTATGTTTAGTTTGTTTAATTTGGTTTGAGTTTCTATTTAAAACATTGAGGACAATGTTTGATTCAAGTGTGGGGGGGTAAACAATCTGTTTTGCATGATTTTCGTGGGTTTTATTCACCTATCACTTCCAATGTTGTTTCTCACTGTTTTTAAGTGTTTTTAGTGTGTTTTGAAGCATTTTAGTGTGTTGTGGCATAAAAATCCGAAAAACTCATAAAAATTTGATAAGTTTGGAAAATACAAAAAAGAGTTGTTTTTGAGTTGTTTTGGTGTGTTTGTGTCGTAGGTACCTTCCAACACAATGATGAGGATTTGGTTTTGAATTGCATAACTATTAAAGAAAGTTACAAGCATGGATTGAAGTTTGATATGTTCTTGGCTTATGCTTAGTTGTAGTTGATGTTTATGAACTCACATTTGATTATAAAGTGGTTAAAATCAGTTTTTGTAACATGCTTGAAGGAAAAAACTCAACTAACGCTACATCCTTGTGAGACTTGAGCCTTTACTTCTTTTGGAGAGATATAATCTGTGATTTCTTGTGTTCTTAAGTCGTTGCATGATCTCATTATTCTTTGCTTGGTTGCTACTTAGAATGCATGCGTATCATGATAGAACTAAATGCTAGAACTTATATCCGTTTCATTCAAAGCATGATATTGAATTGCATAACACACGATCAAGATGAAGTTGTGTAGTTGCCACCATAGCCAAATAGCCTTACTTCCCTTATGGCTTATGTTTTGTTGTTAACTACATTAACCTCACCTATCCTAGTTTAGGACAGTCCACCCCTTGTTCTTAAAATATAGTGAGCATAACTTAAAATTAATTCCTTTTGAGTTACATTATGCAAGAAAATAAGTGTTGATTGTTGAAGAAAAGGGTCCAAAAGTTTGAATTTGACCCTAAGTGTTGCATGAATCCCCCCTTGTGTTCAAATTTGAGTTTGCATTCAAAAGTGAATTCTAAGTTGATTTCATTGCTATTGCTCACTATGTTTTTAAGAACCCTTGTTTTCCATATCTGTTCGTTGTAACCTATCACCCTTAGCCCCGTTACAACCCTTACACTTCTATCTTGAGTGTTATGTGTTCAATATGTGGAGTTTGGGATTGGTATGAGCATATGGTGTCACTAGTTCTTGCATCTAAGTAGTAGCATTCCTTTCATGAGATCATATTCATATATTCACTTATAACTCCAGAAAAGAGCTTTCTTTGTTAAAATATGTGAGTTTTAGTTTTCATGTGTATATCAATCTTCTCACATATACCTAGTGTAGGGAATGTAGTTTGAAAATCTGAGTGAAAAATGAGTGCATATCTAGTAAGGAATTGAGGGAATTCTCTAAAGCATGTTATTACATTCAAAATGATGTTTTAAATGATTAAAAGAGAACTAGTAAATGGTGACTGTGGTTAAGTGTATGCTTAAGGATATTGATGACCAAAATCTGTGCAAGTAATAATTTTTAACATGTGCATTAGAAATCCCTGAGGTAACGTTGGAAGGTTTAGATTGTGTTTTGTTTCTTTTTGTTTTCTTTGTTTTGCTCGAGGACTAGCAAAAGCTAAGTGTGGGGGTATTTGATAAGCTCATATTTATATATATTTTACATCAAATTCTCTCGTCTTTTCTTAGTTAGTTCCTTATATTTTTGAGCTATTTACTTTGATTTTGTGTTTTATATGAATTGTCAAGCAAATAAAAGAAAAATAGCACAAGTGAGATTTTATGTAACAAATTCGTCAAAACTGCCTGTGCAGATCAGCC
Source organism: Crataegus laevigata (assembly GCA_963580275.1). Taxonomy (NCBI): domain Eukaryota; kingdom Viridiplantae; phylum Streptophyta; class Magnoliopsida; order Rosales; family Rosaceae; genus Crataegus; species Crataegus laevigata. The sequence goes on from OY756954.1 coordinate 11,503,967, forward strand.
CATTTTGGAAGCAATTTGCGAACGGCCCAAAATGAACTAGAGAATGAGCCTTATATGCTTGGAAAGCTACAGATGTCTATTTTCTGGAGCATTTCACGGATTGTTAAGATCATTTTTCTAGAAGAAGTTATGAGCATTTTAGTAAGGGAAGGTCAAGAGAGCACATGGGTCAAAACTGCCTGTGCGGATCAGCCCATTTTGGAAGCAATTTGCGAACGGCCCAAAATGAACTAGAGAATGAGCCTTATATTCTTGGAAAGCTACAGATGTCTATTTTCTGGAGCATTTTGCGGATTGTTAAGATCATTTTTCTAGAAGAAGTTATGGGCATTTTAGTAAGGAAAGGTCAAGAGAGCACATGGCATGGATGACCCACGGCTTGGAAGAATGATTATGTTTTGCAAGTGTGCTAGCTTGTTTAATCATGAAATACAAGTGTGCTAGCTGTTTTCAAGTGTTCTAGCTGATTCATCATGAGAAGACCAAGGGGAATCCAAGGCATGGACCAAGGAGGATGAATGCAAGTTGTTTCCACATGAAATTTCTGCAATGAAGCATGTGTTGCTAGCTGTTTTTGATGAATAATTCTTGCTTTTTATTTGTTTATTAAAATCACTTGAGTGGCTCCTTACCTTTGTGCACCTATAAATAAGCCTTCTAGCAAGGCTTAGACTCACCAATTCACACAACAATTCCATTTTCACACACCCTAAACTATCCTAGCCAAAACCCTTTCTTTCCTCCACAAAATCTGCTCATAAACTATCCTAGCCGTGCCACCCCCCCTTAACCATCCTAAACACCACCATACATCCCCCTATCCACTCCTCCATACAACCAAACCTTCAAACCACATCCACTCCTTGTGCCATATTAAAGGAAGGAAAGGAAAGTGCTTGGACGTGCTTGTCACTCAACGAGGATCGTTGGAGCGTTTAGGTGCTTTCTTTCTTTTATGTTCAATGTATAAATCTATTTACCTTTGTTTTATGATTATGAGGAACTAAACCCCCCCTCTTTGCTAGGGGGGGATTCAAAGCCATGATTACATTTGCATTATGAATTAATTACTTTTGGTTGTGATTTAATAATTTGTGATTTCAATTCGCTTAACTATTTGATTGATAACTTATTTATGTATGTTGATTAAGAGTGCACGCTTAGTTTTCATGCATAAGTTTGATGCTAGAATATAAGGGAATTTCACCTAATCGTTATGAACTTATATTCAAGAGTAGTGAAGGTTGCTATCCACAATCGTGTTAAGTGAATTCCTGGCAGGAGTATCATGCTTTTCATAGTTACAAATGCCTTGTCGATGCTTATGATTTCCAACAAACGTAATGATTCTAACTTGTGTCTTTATCATGCTGTTCATATAAAGAACTTGTTAGGAATGATTTGGTTGCGATGCATATTCATCCAATTCAATGATTCTAGGGAAATCTGAAGGTTAATTTAAGCGGACCTAATTAACTTGGAGTGTTGAGTTTCATAAGTTATTGAAAGAACAACTAAAAATTGGTTTATATACAAGTGTATCATGTGTGGAGGAAACCCCTCTAGCTAATCCATCATCCATTCACACAACCATATTTTGTGCTTAATTCTATCTAGTTTTCAATTTGTTTATTTTCAAGTTATTCTCATCAAGATCACATCCCCCTTTTTCAATTTTTGTCTTTTGATTTGAATCTACCTTATTTGATTTCTTTTGAGTTCTTTGAGTTAATTTAGTTTAGAGTTGGTTAATTTTCATAGCTTGAATCTTTTAAATTCATTCGTGATTTTGTTTTAGTTTATTTATTAATTTTATTTTAAGTTATTCTAGTTTATTTGGAATCATTTGAATCTAGTTAAATGTTTTGATTTTAGATTTGTGTTTTTAAAGTTTTATTTAGTGTTTTCTAAGTTCATTTTATATAGATTAGCAATCCCTCCTAATCCCCGGTTTAGAACGATCCCTACTTGCATATATACTACAATTGACAACAAGAGGGTTTAATTTGTGTGTTAGTTTATTTTCGCACCAGTAACGCATCAGGAATAACTTAACTAACTGCAATGGTGCCAACATCATATCATTGTGAGGCATCATTCTCTACAGGCAAAACTAGATAGGTAATTACAAGAGTTGTAAATGACTAAAGCGTTATTCTCTCATCATTATTTTTGCTAACCAACATCATATCATTGTGAGGTGGGCTTGGTAATGGTGAGCCTCCCATACCCCACTAAGAGTTCAACATAACTCTCGGATTCCATTGAGGGAGGTGGAATTTGCCAAAAATAGTGGGTGGTACTATTTGATTTAAGACCCAATCAAGTAGTTATAAAATCAACAATCTAATACGATTTTTGTTATGTTATGTAGTTAACGACATGCCTACAATTACACCTACCTTTATACTTGACAAAAAGGGCCTTAGGGGCCAACGTTTCCTTGCTTGGTATCATCACATTGAGAATGTCTCAAAGATGAATAACATATCGTATGTGCTCAAGCAATCCCGTCCTCATGTACCTCCTACGAAACTAGCTTCAAAGGAGGAATGTCAAAATTACACTAGACACTATGAGGATGACTTACAAGCCAAATGCTTAATCCTCACTTCACTTAGTGAGGAGCTTAAGAAGCTACATGAGCACATGGACACTTCTTGTGCCATGGTTGATAGTTTGCATAAGATGCATGACATTGAGACAAGTAACATACGATTCTCAAATGTTTGTAGTCTATTGAATGCCAAAATGGCAAATGGGGCATCAGTCCAAAAACATGGACAAAAGATGGAAAGATTGTTTCAAGATCTTGAGAGTTTAGGAACTTCCATTGATGGGAAAATGGCCCAAAACGTTTTCCTTGCATCTCTCTCAGATGATTTAACTAAGTTTATAGTGAACTATAAAGTGAATAGATTCGATCATACTTTTACCGAGATTATTGACATGTGCTGTGAGTTTGAACAATGTTTCAAAAAGGACAGTGGGAGTGAGAATGCAATCACAAGGAAAAGGTTGCATAAGAAGAAGGCAAGAAAATCCAAAGGAACATGCTTTCATTGTGGAAAGGATGAACGTTGGAAGAAGAAATACAGGGTGTGCATTGCGAGCTTTATGACACGAACTTTTGAAGGGACTATTTCTGTCATAGAGAGTGTTTTTACAATAAGCTCCAATTCCTAGATATTTCATTCAGGAGCTAGTCAACATATTTGCAATTCATTGCAAGGACTAATAGGAAGTAGGACACTGCGTAATAGAGAGATGGTTGTGCGAGTTGGGAACGGCACTAAGATCTCTGCAAAAACTGTCGGCACCTACATGCTTCAACTACCCTCTGGGGAAGTCTTGGAACTTAAAAATTGTTTATAGTTTCCTTAATGTATAAAGAATTTGATTTCCATCTCTTTGCTTTTACGAGATGGGCACTCAGTATTGTTTGACAAATTGAGTTGCACTTTGTACTTGAATGGTCGTATTATCTCTCATGGTAATATGATAGAGGGATTTTCTCACCTAGAAACTGGGATACACTGTATTGAAAGCGGGAATACCTCAAAACCCAAAAGGGCTAATGAAGAAGTTAACCAAGAACAGATGTGGCATCTTAAACTTGGACATGTGAACCTTGAAAAGATTCGTAAGATGTCGAACGACAGATATTTTCGCCCATTAGGTAATGACCAAATGGGTACTTGTGAATGTTGTTTGAAAGGGAAGATGACCAAATCTCCATTCACTGGGAAGGGAGAGCGTGCTACTCAGATTCTAGGGTTAATCAACACTGACGTATATGGACCTATGTCTACTACATCGAGATGAGGCTTCTCCTACTATATCACATTCACCGACGGTCACTCTTGGTTTGGCTATGTGTATCTTATGAAGTACAAGTCAGAATCCTTTGAAAAGTTCAAAGAATTCAAGAATGAAGTTGAGAAGCAAACTGGGAAGCAGATAAAGATCCTAAGATCAGATTGAGAGGGAGAGTATCTAAGTAACGAGTTCCTAGATTATCTCAAAGACTGTGGAATAATATCACGGTGGAATCCACTGGGAACTCCACAACTTAATAGAGTTTCTGAAAGGAGAAACTGAACCTTGATGAACTTGGTTCATTCTATGATGAGTTCCACCGATCTACTAGTAACATTATGGGGATACGCTCTATATATAGTAGCTTACTTGCTTAATAGAGTACCTTCCAAGTCAGTTTCACAAACACCCTATGAGATATGGCATGGGAGAAAGCCAAGTCTTAATCACATTAAGATTTGGGGTTGTGAAGCATATGTCAAGAAGCTTAAAGCTACTAAGCTTGAAGCGAGATCAGTCAGGTGCTATTTTGTGGAATATCGTAGAGAAACTATAGGATATGAGTTCTACCATCCTGACGACCAGAAAGTCTTTGTCGCCAGAACTGCTAAGTTTCTAGAGGATGAATTTGTTCTCAAATGAACTACAAGTAAAACGATGGAGATTAATGAGACTAATGATGAACAAGAAACAAGCACTCGACAAGTTGATAACCCTGTTCCTAAACCCCTAGCTCCACGTAGATCTGAACGGGTCAGCAAGCCACCTAAGAGGTATGGCTTGGATAATGACTTTGGGGAATTACACCTCATAGGTGACAATAACACAAAGGATGACCCTAGATACTACACTGAAGCAATGTCTGACATTGATTCAAAGAGATAGCAAGAGACCATGAAATATGAGATGGATTCCATTTATCAAAATCAGATCTGGACTCTAGTAGACCCTCCAGAAGGTATAGTATCTGTTGGAAACAAATGGGTCTCCAAGGGAAAGATAAGCGCTATTGGGTGAAGGAAATTATGAGTTTCATTAGGGATTTCATGTGACTAGCAAGCATATACAAATCATTATATATATACAAAAATAGCGGAAGCATGTTAACAATTAAATTTATTACTCTAGTCATTTTTAAATCCCCTTCAAGATGCATAGGTTTATGTAAGATGCATCAAAAATATTTTATTGAAGAACAAAGGTTAGGAGTAGATTTATACCTCTTGATCTACTTTTGAGACCAAGGATGGACCACCTCCAAGATCTTTGCTCCTCAAAGTCCTTGAGCCTTGCCTCCCTCCTTGCCTCCTCCACTTTGTTAGTTTGAGTGCTCCAAGGTTCTCTTAGAGTTTTCAAGGAGAAAACCTCTAAAGATCCTCACCCACTAGAGTAGTGAGAAGGATGAAGAAATAACCAAAGGGAGATAAAATGATTAGCTAAAATCCCCAAAGGTGGCCGGCCCTTGTTGGTGTTCTTAGAGAGATATTTTCTTTTTCTCTAAATTGTTTTTGAACACACAAAAACCCTTTTGAGATATTTGTCTATAATGTTGTATTTATAGACAAAAGGAAACAAGTCAACATTTGACTTCCCACCTCCTCAAAGTGGCCGGCCTTGGTGTGATATTTTGGGCTTTGGGCTTTTATTATTTCAAGTCATCCAATGCTTAAATAAAAGCCTAATTGGTTTAGGCCCAATGGGCCCAATTAAACCCGAACGTTTCTTTAAGTCCAAAAACGATCTTTTATCGCTTTTATGATTTCTTTAGACTTTCTAAATTAATCACCACACCTAATTAATCCAATTAATTATTTCCATCATCCATTGATTACTCACTACAAGAGTGTATTGGTGAACAATCTTTTAGGTTCTAATTAGCAAGGCAGTGAGATGATTGGCATCGATTCAAATTGATTTCTTCCAATCACTTATTGAATTAAAACTTGCTTTTAATTCACGTTCTTCTTTGACGATTACATTTAGTCATCTAGAAGAACTCACAAGCCATGAGTGACATCTAAACATATGTCATGGCTACCCAAGCTAATGTAGAAGTTATTCAGAGAACCCATTCAGTTGGAATTACAATGCAATTCCATCCTTCTCCAATACAATACTCTTAATCACATCACTAGGGTATGGATTTAATATGTCAAACCCCTAATGTGATTATACGTTCTTATATGATTCACATGAGTCGTATAGGAACGCTTTCCTTAACCACGCTCAATACTTCGGCCGAAGATTTCCGAATCATATCTTAGAGTATCCTCCTCTAACGAGGATTAGAGATCCCTTGTTGACCATTCACATGCCTACATGTTTAGATAGCTTGATCCCAAGAATGCCGTGGACTCTCCAAATGGAATGCCATTTGACATGGTCAAAGATCAAGGACCTAACCATTAGACATCAATGATGTCTCAGGTCAAAGGATTAGTTACATTATTCCAACTACTAGAGTTACTTGCTTGACATGTGAGTAGACGTCCATGCAAGTACTCCTGTTCGATTGTGTTCAGTGAACTCATTCCCTCAATGAGCACCTACATACTTGTCTTAGTGTCTCAACACGAATGGGATGAGACTTTTCCATCCTTCCATTTGAAGGGGACATAGTATGTACTGATCTATGCATTGTCAGTATCCCTCCGACAATCCTATGACCAGGAACCTTTTGGACATGATGGTTATGTGAAGAAGGTCTCTATAGTCTAACATCATTAGATTACTTCTTCAATCGATCCATTGTCCATGGATTCACTATTTAGGACATATTTCGTTTATTGAGATAGTCCTAGTTAGTATCTTTGCCTTCCGATGTATAAGGGTCATATGTATACATCAATGCAATGTCCTGAAAGGTTTCTTCCAAAGATTGACTTTTAGGGCATATTTCCAACATTGGGAACGTGGAGACTTATAAGGCTAGACTAGTAGCTAAGGGTTATAGGTAACGAGAAGGGATTAACTATGAAGAAACCATCTCTTCTGTAGCTATGATTAAGTCCATTCGGATTCTGCTTGCTATAGCTGCATACCATGATTATGAGATATGGCAAATGGATGTGAAGACGGCCTTTCTGAATGCCTACCTAAAGAAAGAGATCTATATGACTCAACCCAAAGGTTTCGTGTCCAAGTTTGAAAAGACTAAGGTATGCAAGCTTCAGAGGTCTAGAATATTCGTTTTGACACTGAAATCAAAACGTTTGGTTTTACTCAAGACGAAGACGACATTTGTGTTTATCAAAAGGTCGTTAGGGATGCAGTTGTATTCCTAGTGTTATATGTAGATGACATATTACTATTCGGGAATGACACTGCAGTACTTTCTTCTGTAAAAGTGTGGTTATCCAAAACCTTGCACACGAAAGATTTGGGAGATGCATATTATGTGCTTGGGATAAAGCTCTATCGTGATAGATCCAGAAAATTAATTGGATTATCCCAATCTCTGTAATAGACAAGGTGTTAAGTAGGTTCCAGATGAAACAATCTAAGAAAGGTTTTCTTCGTGAGACATGGAATTCACCTTTCTAAGTCCATGGGACCTAAGACTCCTGAAGAGATACAGCTGATGAGTAGGATTCCTTATGCTTCCGCCATAGGAAGTCTCATGCACGCCACGATATGCACAAGGTCTGATATCGCATATGCTGTAAGCATTACTAGTCGATATCAATCTAACCCAGGATCAAAACACTAGGTAGCTGTCAAGACGGTGATGCGATGATTATGTAAACACACAAATTAAACCCTCTTGTTGACAATTGTAGTATATATGCAAGTAGGGATCGTTCTAAACTGGGGATTAGGAGGGATTGCTAATCTATATAAAATAAACTTAGAAACACTAAATAAAACTTTAAAAACACAAATCTAAAATCAAAACACTTAACTAGATTCAAATGATTCCAACTAAACTAGAATAACTCAAAATAAAACTAACAAATAAACTAAAACAGATTCTAGGGTTGCTTTAGGATGTGAATTGAATTTAAAAGATTCAAATAATGAAAATTAACCAACTCTAAACTAAATTAACTCAAAGAACTCAAAAGAAATCAAATAAAGTAGATTCAAATCAAAGGACATAAATTGTAAAAAGGGGGATTGGGTTTTTATGAGAATAACTTGACAATAAACAAATTATAAACTAGACAAATTTAGACACAAAATATGGTTGTTTGAATGGATGATGGATTAGCTAGAGGGTTCTCCTCCACACATGATACACTTGTACATAAACCAATTTTTAGTTGTTCTTTTGATAACTTATGAAACTCAATACTCCGGGTTAACCGTGATAGCACTTTTTTAACCTTCAAGTTCTCCTTAAGTTAATGAATTATGAATGGGAAAGCGCATATAACAATTCAAAACATTCTTCAAAAGTTCCATACGTGAAAAGCACAATAGAGATACAATCAAAGATCATTAAGATTCATGAGAACTATAAGTATTGACGAGGCATTCGTAACTATGAAAAGCATGATACTCTTGCCAAGAATTCACTTAACACGATTGTGGATAGCAACCTTCACTACTCGAATATAAGTTCATAACGATTAGGTGAAATTTCCTTATATTCTAGCATCAAACTTATGCATGAAAACTAAGCGTGCACTCTTAATTAACATACACAAATAAGTTATCAATCAACTAGTTAAGCGAATTGAAATCACAAATTATTAAAGCACAACCAAAAGTAATTAATTCATAATGCAAATGTAATCATGGCTTTGAATCCCCCTAGCAAAAGGGGGGGGGGTTAGTTCCTCATAATTGTAAAACAAAGGTAAATAGATTTATACATTGAAAATAAAAAAAAGAAAACACCTAAATGCTCCAATGATCCTCGTTGAGTGGCAAGCACGTCTAAGCACTTTCCTTCCCTTCTTTTGCTACGGCACAAGGGGTGGTTGTGGGTTGAAGGTTTGGTTGTATGGAGGAATGGATAGGAGGATGTATGGTGGTATTTAGGATGGTTGGGGGGGTGTGGCAATGGTGTTTATGGGCAGATTTTTGTGGAGGGTTTTAGGGAATAGGTGTGGCTGTTTTGGAGAGAGTGAATGGATGTGTAGAAGGAATTTGTTGTATGAATTGGTCAGTTTTAAGCCTTGCAAGAAGGCCTATTTATAGGTGCTCAAAAGTAAAGAACCACACAAGTTGTTTTAATAAACAATACAAAGCAAGAATTAATCATCAAAAACATCTAGCACACATGCATCTTTGTAGAAATTTCATGATGAAACAACTTGCATTCATCCTCCTTGGTCCATGCCTTTGGTCCCTCTTGGTCTTCTCATAATGAATCAGCTAGTACACTTGCCAAACAGCTAGCACACTTGTATTTCATGATTAAATAAGGTAGCACACTTGCAAAACATGATTATCCGTCCATGTTGTGGAAATAACCAAAAATTGCTGCAAAGAAAAGAAATAAATCAGTTAAGCACGCAAGAAAATGTAGAAAATGCAAACGAAAAATTGAAAATGACAATAAAAGACAATGAATAGAACTAATAGGTGATCATTGGTCGTGCTTGTTGACTTTCCACAGCTTTCATCTTGAACTGAATGGGGCTTTCCACAACTTTCGTAGAAGTATCTTTCCACAGGTTAACTCTTGAACTGGGTTGGGGAGCTTTTTACTTGCAAGTGATCCTCAGCTTAGTTGAGGATGAATCAGCATGTTGTTTTCACATGCTTTAAGTAATCCATGTAGGTGTGGCATCTTCTCGATTTCTTGGATCAACTCAAACTCCTCCTGCATCTTCTCTGAGATACTTTTGCTTTTGAAGAAGTATCTCTCCGCAGGTTTATTTTTGAATTAGGCTGGAGGGGCTCGAAGATGAGTACTCGAGAGCAAGACTAGGTAAGCAATCAGGATCTCTCTTTCTCCTTGTTCTTCAGATGAAGGTAAGGAGAAAGCATGATATGAGATACTTTTGCTTTTAACCTTCATGATATGAAATACTTTTGCTCTTGATGACTTGCTTGCAGAGGTACTCCAGAGGATGAGGAACACTAAGTGACTCAAGAGGGTCCGTTGGGAAATCATTCTCAGAGATGAAGAGAGGTTGAGTAAGTCTACCTTTGCTATGGAGGGCGAAGGTAGACATTTATAGGAACTTCTTCACAACCGGAACTATTCTCTTACTCTTGTCGGCAGCCGATGGATGAATGAACAGTAAAAATTACGCGCTTTCTGACAAATCTGGAAAAGTTGATCGCCTCATGATTTCTGAGCAGACCTGGCTTTTGAGAAAGGCGCGCCTCTTCGATTTGCGAGTAGGCGCCTCTTCAATTTCTGAGTAATGCTTCTTCGATTTCTGAGTAGTGCCTCTTCAATTTCTTCTTTTTATAGAGACACTAATTTTGTTCCACAACATACTTGAATTGCCTCTTGTAAACACTCTCTTCTTGCACTTCTAAAATCTTAATCTTCCGATCTCTTCTTTCTCAACACCTTCGGAAAATGTCTTGCCCCTCTAACCGTCGCCTTAACTTGAATGTCGGGGAAGATGATGACTTGTCTTCTCCAAACAACATTTGGCATCCGTCATTCATATCCCCCAATGGTCCTCTTACAGTTAGGGACTCAATGATGAGAAATGATACAACCGCTACGATGGTTGCTAGAAATCTTCTTACTCCAAGAGACAATAGGATGCTATCTAAGCGGTCAGACGAGCTGGCTGTTCAGGACTCTCTGGCGCTCAGCGTCCAGTGTGCAGGCTCAGTCTCAAACATGGGCCAACGCCTTCTTGCACGATCTCGTCAGGTTGAGTCTTTGATGGCTAAGGTGGTTAGTCTTCGGCAAGAGGTCAGAGGACTCAGGCACGAGAATAAGGAGTTACACATGCTCGCTACTAGTTACTCAACAAGTATGAAAAGAAGCTTGACCAGTTGCAGGAGTCCGAAGTTCGGATTCAGAGTGATCACCAAAGGTTTGTGGCGTTACTGCAGAGGCATCTTCTGCCTTTGTCATCTGGAGTTGCACAAAGTGTTGAGGCTCCGGAAGATCGAACTCTGGTGCTTCGTCTTTCTGGAGCTCCGTCGACTACTGAGGCACCACCTGACCAGTGAATGCTATTAGTTTACACATTACTGTAAAATATTTTAGCTTTTATTTTTTATTTTATTTTATTTTATTTTGTTTTATATTTTTTTTAAATCAATGTAAAATATGTAAATCAATGTAAAAATATTTTATTTACCCTCCCCCACACTTAAACTAAACATTGCCCTCAATGTTTTAAACATAGATTCACACAAACAACTAAAGAACTAAGCAAGGCAAGATAAATGAAGTAAAGAGAAGGGTTTAGGAATGCAAATCTGATTTGGTGCGCAATTCCAAAGTCTCCCTTCGTTGAAAGCTTGGGTTGCCTCCCAAGAAGCGCTTGCTTTAACGTCTTGCAGCCGGACGAGACCTCCAATTATGCTCCCCTAGGTTTCACGGCATGGAATTTATCTTTCAATGGGAGGTGATACTTGAAATGATCCGGCAATGGTCTAAATTCTAGGGTGGGTGCCTGAATCATTAATAACATGTAAGTATAAAACAAAATTAAAATTGGAGAAGATGGCTTACTTTCTTTCTCCGACACAAACTCAATGACAAATACTACATCTTCAAAAGTTTCAGGGACTTTGAACTTGGCCAGATTTACTATGATGGTTATGGCTTGTCCCATGTCATCAGTTTCAACTTCTTTGGCCTCTGTTTCCTCAAATACATCCTTTTTGATGCATTCAACATATTCTCCAGCCACTTCCTTTCCTTGAATCATTCTTCTTGGTGTACAAGTTTCTTTAAACAATTCAACACAATCTGGAACTTGATTTGGTGCACCAAGAATTGGGTTATCACCTTGCACCTTTGGAAGAGCTTCTACAATGTCTTTTTCACTCTCTTTGTCATTGGGAATCAAAAACCTACGAGGAAAAAGGACTTTTGGTGGAATAATGTTAGAATGAATTGAATTTGGAACAACATTACTGGAGTTGGACATCATAGGGATTTAAGTGGCTTGCGGCAAGAGTTCTTCTAAATTGCACATGTCGTCCTTCTCATCTTCTTCTTGCAGCATCAATTCATCCATGTTTGGGCTATGTTTGGATGGTTCTGGGATAGCTTCATCCTCCATATCACTTTCCAAAGTGATGGCTTCATCGATTTCAACTTCTCCCTTTGAATTTGACATGTTGGAATTGGAGAGTTCACGTTGCTCTTGAATCTGCGCCATGGATTTTAAACCGCACAAATTTAACCCTCTTTTTGACAGATGTAGTATAGATGTAAGTAGGGTATCGTTCTAGGCCGGGGATTAGGAGGGCTTGCTAAAACCTCTAAAATAATTTAAAAACATAAAAACAAAGTTTAAAACACTAAACTAAAATAAAAACACTTAACTAAAATAACTCAAAATAAAACTAACAAATAAACTAAAACAACTCAAAAGACTCAAAACAACTCAAGACTCTAGAAAATACAAACTAAGCTAAAAACTCGAAACACACTAAAAATGACTCAAAATAATGAAAACAATTTAAAATAAAACTAGGAATTTAATTAGACGGAAAGTAAATTAAAAGATAATAAAAATTAACTAAATGATAATATTTTAATAATGGGGGAATTGATTTGGTTTTGACGAAGTAAATTAAACTTAAATAAAATACAAATTGACAAAAACATAAAATTAAAAGTGAACAGATAGACGACGGATTGGCTAGAGGGTTTTTCTCCACACATGACACATATGCAACCTAAATTGATTTTCAGTTGTTCTTTCAATAAATTGTAAATTCTCAACGCCCCAAATTAACCATGAATTGCATAGATTAATTTTCAGATTTTCCTTAAGTTAATGGATTGGATGATTGCATACGACAACCCAAAACATTCCCCACAAGTTCCCTACATGAATTGCATAATAGAGAAACAAGCGAGAATCATTAAGTTCTATAAAAACCATAAGCATTGACGAGGCACTTATTACTATGAATTGCATGAAACTTATGCCAAGAATTTACTTAACGCGATTGTGACTAGCAACCTTCACTACTCATGAATATAAGTTCATAACGATTAGGTGAAATTAACTTATATTCTAGCATCAAATTCATGCATGTAAATTAAGTATGCATTCTTAATCGACAAACACAAATAAGTTATTAATCAAGCAGTTAAGCAAATTAAAATCACAACTCAGAAATCACAACTGAAAGTAATCAATTCAAATTACAAATATATCCATGGTTTCGAATTAACCTCTAGCCAAAACAAATTAATTACACATTATTTATAAATTAAAACAGAAATAAAATATGAGTTTGGAACGATTTAACCGAAAGAGGATAGTGCTTCTGTGCACTGCATGCGCACTGTGCTTTGTATTTCTGCCCCGAGGCGCTTGACCCGTGGTGAGCTGCTGCCGCAAGGACTCCTCTTTCTTCAGCTTTTTGCCAGCTGCCTGGAAGGCAGCCCCTTTCTCCTTTCCAACCTCAGCGCCTCCACCTGGCGCCTCAAGTAGCTCTCGGTTTCTCTGGACTTGGTGTTGCTGCCAAAAATGGCAGCTTATTTCCTCTCCCTTCCCCGAGGCAGACTTCCTCGTTTTTAAAGACTCCTCTGCGCTGCTTTCCTTAATTTTATATTTTTCGTTTTTCTTTCCGTGGCCTTCCACTTCACCAACCTGTGCACTCAAATATATATTAAGCTTTCTTTCTTTTTATTCCTCAGTTTTCTTCTATTTTTAATTCGCCTTTGAGCTGCCCCATTTTTGATTCAATCCGTGCGTTTCTTTTCTGCTTAGTTTTCTTCCTTAATGCTGCCCCTGCCAGCTTTGATTAGCTGGCCTCCAATCTAATAATCACACACATACACATTATATAAATATATATTTTATATATATATATATATTATTTTACAAATGATAAGTTTTATTCAACAAGCAAGATAATTTAGACGAATTTATTACTTAACGCTTCACTTATTCTATTTTTTATTTTCTTTTCTTGAAAATCTTATAAAACATAAAAATAACGTAAATAGCTCAAAATATAACGAACTAACTAAGAAAAGACGAGTGAATTTGATATAAAAATATATATAAATATGATCCGATCAAATACCCCCACACTTAGCTTTTGCTAGTCCTCGAGCAAAACAAAGAAAACAGAAAAAGTAATAACATGAAAAACATTAGCTTCCCCCTATTTGACCCTCATAGAATTTCATTCGAGAACACAAATCATCAAGAACCATAGCTAACACCAAACAAGCTAATCCAAGTTCATCTTCCTTATTCAAATATTAGCAGTAATCTTTAAATCATCCTTGAAGTGTAGTGTGTGAGATAACCATGCTAATGCAATTTCAAGTTTTTATTTTTAAAATCATCATATGCAAACTAGCAACCTTCTCACAGGATATGCACTCAATCACACATGTGTTTAGTTTTAATGCGTTTCGCTCAAAGAAACAAATGTGAAAGTTCTACCATAAGCTTGCATAAAGATCACTTCTCCACAGTCATAATTGCAAAACTTAAATCAAGAGGACTTTTATTGGATGTAATGAGGCTTAGGGATAGGGCTATTGAAACGAAAGAATAGGAAAACACAAGTTCCAAGCTACATCGCAAGCGATTCTTTTGTTGAGATTTATAAGAACTTAAGCTCTCCAACGATTCTTGTAACACCTCCAACCACATCCTTAAACTGAAACTTTAAAACCTTTTTATTTTCTTTGCATACAATCTTTTTTTTTTTTTTTTTTTTTCTTTTTCTTCTTCCTTTTCTCATTTTTTTTTTTTTTTTAAAAAAATAAATACAAACATGAAATACCCCCACACTTATTCTTTTGCCAAACCTTCCAAGTACTTCACAAACATTTCTCATAAGACAATCTCAAATTGCTCGCTTGGAAAGGGTAAGGAAACATGTTTGAGGTATAAGGGTAGACATATCTGGTGATACGAAATAAAAGGCTCAACATATACGGCTCAAATTGGCAATCTAATGATATCATTTTTTTTTTTTCTTTGGGAAATCATGCTTATTTGGGCCATGGTGGTAAACCTAATGCCTCTATCATTTTCAAGTTCATGCAATCAATGACAACTATTTCAAAAGATCGTTACGCAAGTTCTAGAGATGCATCTCACATAAGTTCATCACACATGAAAGAATAGGAGTGTATGAAAAATGCACACACTATCAATAGGCTCAAAAACTCACATAGGATGTTTATGGTCACTTAAATTCACATATGAAGCTTTAATTCGTGCTTTAGTTTCACATCAACAAGGCTATGTGCATTTGGTTTTTCAAAGATGATCAAACATGTACAATACTAACAAGAGAACAAGGAATTTCATAAAACACATGTTAACTAAGTTCTTGATAATCATGGTTCAAATTTCATCCAGTTATATCATTGGGTCGGGAAACTAATAAAAATCTAATTTAAAACCATAAGGAAAACAAGACAATATTTTTGGATTTTTTTTTTAAATTTTTCGAGAAAAATTAAATAAAACACAAAACTCCGAAAAACATTAAGTAAAACACAAAGCTAATTAAGAAAACAAAAAGCAATAACATGGAAACAAATGAAACCAGTTCAAAGTCGAAGGTACAAAAATTTTCAATTTGGTCATTTTTTTATACTTGATACCCCCACACTTAAACTAGACATTGTCCCCAATGTCAGAAAACAATAAAATGCAAATAAAAATAAAAATGAATAAATAATACGAAACAAAATAAAGCAAAGGGACTGAAAACTTCTCTAATTTGCAGAAAACCAAGCGATGACCCTCAAGCGTAAATTTTGCAATCAACTTCAAGGGAGAAAACAACCAAACGTTCCTGCAAAGAACAGAAATAAACAGTTAAGCACGCAAGAAAAATATAGAAAAATGCAAACGAAAAATAAAAATTGAAAATAAAAGATAATGAAAAGAACTAATAGGCGATCATTGGTCATGATTGTTGATTTTCCACAGCTTTCATCTTGAACTGGATGGGCCTCCTTTCTTGCAAGTGCTCCTCGGCTTAGTTGAGGATGAGTCAGCACGTTGTCTCCACATGCTTCAAGTAGTCCGGTCTCCACGCAGGTGTGGCATCTTCTTGAACTCTTGGACTAACCCAGATTCATCTGCTCTTGGGTGCACCTCAGACTCCTCCTGCTTCGTCTGTGAGGTACTTTTGTTTTTGAAGAAGTACCTCAACACAGGTTTATTTTTGAAGTGGGCTGGGAGGGGTCTGAGATGAGTACTCGAGAGCAAGACTAGGTAAGCAATCAGGATCTCACTTTCTCCATGTTCTTCAGATGAAAGTGAGGAGAAAGCGTAATATGAGATACTTTTGCTTTTAACCTTTTTAATATGAAATACTTTTGCTCTGGAAGGTTTGTTTTCTGGGGTGATCCAAGGGATGAAGAACACTGAATAACTCGAAAGCTTTCTTTGGGAAGACATTATCGGAGATGAAGAGAGGTTGAGAGGTTGAGAGGATGTGAGGGTGTGAAGGTGTGCCTTTGCTGTGAAAGGCGAAGGTCGAACTTATAGAAATTTGGCTTCATAACCGGAACTATTCCTTCACTATTTGTCGGCAGCCGGTGAATGGATGAACAGTGCCCGTTACGCGCTTTCTGACAAAGCGTCCGTAAATTCCGCAAGGCTGACGGTGCAGGCGACGAGTGACGACAAATTGGAATGATGATCTTTTGAAAACCGGAGTTCAAAACCGGGTGCGGCTCATGGTTTTCGCAACGCACCACGCTGCACGTGATGAGTCACGACAAACTGGAAAAACTGAGCCCTCGTGATGCCACGTGATTGCTGAGTCAATCCCAGCTTTTGAGAAAGGAAACGGCTCTTTTGAGAAAGGAGCGTCCAACTTTTCCGAATTGCGTGAGGACGCGTCTTCAACCTCCGAGGAGCGCCTCTCTTTGATTTGCTTCTTTTTATAGAGGCGCTAATTCTGCTTCACATCACACTTGAACTCCCTTCCTCAAACATTCTCCTCTGTAAACACTCTCTTCTGCACTTCTTAATCTTATTCCTTCCGCTCTCTTCTTCCGCTTCAGCAATCTTAATCTTTCCGAACTTTTTTCTTCCTCAACACCTTCTAAAAATGTCTTGCCCTTCCGACCGTCGCCTAAACTTGAATGTCGGAGAAGACGATGACTCGTCTTCTCCGAACAACATTTGGAATCCATCCTTCATATCCCCCAATGGTCCTCTTACAGTCGGGGACACAATGATGAGGAACGATATAACCGCAACGGTGGTTGCAAGAAACCTTCTTACTCCCAGAGACACTAGGTTGCTGTCTATGCGGTCAGACGAGCTGGCTGTTCAGGACTCACTGGCTCTCAGTGTCCAGTGTGCAGGCTCAGTTTCAAACATGGGTCAGCGCCTGCTTGCAAGATCTCGTCAGGTGGAGTCGCTAATGGCGGAGGTGGTCAGTCTTCGGCAAGAAGTCAGAGGACTCAGGCACGAGAACAAGGAGTTGCACATGCTCGCAACTAGCTACTCGACCAGCATGAAGAGGAAGCTGGACCAGCTGCAGGAGTCGGACGGTCGAATCCAGAGTGATCATGAGCGGTTCATGGCGTTACTCCCGCGGTTTATGTTGCCTTCGTCCTCTGGAGCAGCACCAAGCGTTCCGGCTCCGGAGATTCCAACTCTGGCTCTTCGTCTTCCTGGAGCTCCGTCAACCTCTGAGGCGCCACCTAACCAAAACCAATGATTGCTATTAGTTTTTCGTATTATTGTAAATTTTTTTTTTATTTTTTTTTATTTTTTATTTTTATTTTTAAAGCTTATGTAAATATTTATATATATATATATATAAATATATATGTATAAATATTATTATTATAATTTAAATAAACTTTTTTTTTTAGGGTTATTTTAAGCAAATTAAAATAAGTAAAGTAAAATACGTAAATTGAAGTAACAAGACTTTGTTTATCCGCACTAAAAATAAACATTGCCCTTAATTTATTTAAACTCAAACTAAATAAAAATCAACCAAAAAAACAAAATAACAAAACAAAAATGAAAGCAGTAAATAGAAGGGTTTAGGAATGCAAATCTGATTGTGGGTGATTCCTAGGCTTCCCTTCTTTATTCAAGTGCATGGCTTTATCCTTGAACGGACAGTGGTACTTGAAATGATCCGGCAATGGTCTGAATTCACGAGTGGGTGCCTGAATCATAAAAATCAGATTGTTAGTAAAAAACAAAATTAAAAATGGAGAAGATGGCTTACTTTCATTCTCCGACACAAACTCAATAACAAAAATCACGTCTTCAAAAGTCTCAGGGATTTTGATTTTGGCCAGATTGCAAGTGATGATTGTGGCCGTGTGATCCACTCCAATTTCCTCCTTGATGAATTCAAGATGGTCCTCAACCACTTTTTCCTCGTTTAGAAGTTGCGGCAAGGGTTGTTCTTCCCTTGCCGTGTCTTGTGCATCCTCCTCCTCTTCGAGCAGTAGTAATTCATCCACGGGCTTATCTTCAACCATTTGTTCTTGAATTTGTTCCATGCATTCTGCATTCTGCCCAAATTGATTGTTCCACTCAGCGAACTCCTTTGCTTGATAGAAATCCTCAATTGGTTGCCAAAATGCGTCTTGTTGAAATGGTTGAGCTTCCCTGCCCTGCTCCAAAGATTTTAGTTGCTGACTAACTTCCTTATAATAATTTGATCTATCTGAATTTGGATGTGAAGGTTGAGGGGGAGGCTGTGGTGGTTCATATGGCCATTGACAGAACTCCTCATACGGCTGCCAATATTCTCCTTGGTGAGTCTCCTTAGTTTGATCTTGTGAACCCTGCACCAAAGAGTTTAATTCATTAAGAATTTGATTATAATCTATTGACGAACCTGAGTTTGATTGAGAATATTGCATATGAGGTTGTGGTTGCATAGGTTTTGAATAAAACTCCTCATATGACTGCCAATTTGCTTCATGTGGAACTTGTTGAGCTTCCCACCACATAGAATTGGAATGATCATGCCCACCATATGTATGGATACTTTGCATTGTAAACCTTCCGGCATTCTGAGACAATTGAGAAGTAAGATTTGCTAATTGAGCGTGAATGCTAGCAAAATCCATGACTTACTTCTCTAGCACCTAAAATCAAATAAAGAAAACTAAATCAAATATCAAAAGTAAAAGACAAAAACACAAAAATAATAAAAATAAAATAAAATAAAATACAATAAAATAAACACAAATAAAAAAAAAATAAAAATAAAACACAAACAAAAACATAAACAAGGGATTAGCAAATTTGCTAATCCCCGGCAACGGCGCCAAAAATTTGACGGGATTTTAAACCGCACAAATTTAACCCTCTTTTTGACAGATGTAGTATAGATGTAAGTAGGGTATCGTTCTAGGCCGGGGATTAGGAGGGCTTGCTAAAACCTCTAAAATAATTTAAAAACATAAAAACAAAGTTTAAAACACTAAACTAAAATAAAAACACTTAACTAAAATAACTCAAAATAAAACTAACAAATAAACTAAAACAACTCAAAAGACTCAAAACAACTCAAGACTCTAGAAAATACAAACTAAGCTAAAAACTCGAAACACACTAAAAATGACTCAAAAATAATGAAAACAATTTAAAATAAAACTAGGAATTTAATTAGACGGAAAGTAAATTAAAAGATAATAAAAATTAACTAAATGATAATATTTTAATAATGGGGGAATTGATTTGGTTTTGACGAAGTAAATTAAACTTAAATAAAATACAAATTGACAAAAACATAAAATTAAAAGTGAACAGATAGACGACGGATTGGCTAGAGGGTTTTTCTCCACACATGACACATATGCAACCTAAATTGATTTTCAGTTGTTCTTTCAATAAATTGTAAATTCTCAACGCCCCAAATTAACCATGAATTGCATAGATTAATTTTCAGATTTTCCTTAAGTTAATGGATTGGATGATTGCATACGACAACCCAAAACATTCCCCACAAGTTCCCTACATGAATTGCATAATAGAGAAACAAGCGAGAATCATTAAGTTCTATAAAAACCATAAGCATTGACGAGGCACTTATTACTATGAATTGCATGAAACTTATGCCAAGAATTTACTTAACGCGATTGTGACTAGCAACCTTCACTACTCATGAATATAAGTTCATAACGATTAGGTGAAATTAACTTATATTCTAGCATCAAATTCATGCATGTAAATTAAGTATGCATTCTTAATCGACAAACACAAATAAGTTATTAATCAAGCAGTTAAGCAAATTAAAATCACAACTCAGAAATCACAACTGAAAGTAATCAATTCAAATTACAAATATATCCATGGTTTCGAATTAACCTCTAGCCAAAACAAATTAATTACACATTATTTATAAATTAAAACAGAAATAAAATATGAGTTTGGAACGATTTAACCGAAAGAGGATAGTGCTTCTGTGCACTGCATGCGCACTGTGCTTTGTATTTCTGCCCCGAGGCGCTTGACCCGTGGTGAGCTGCTGCCGCAAGGACTCCTCTTTCTTCAGCTTTTTGCCAGCTGCCTGGAAGGCAGCCCCTTTCTCCTTTCCAACCTCAGCGCCTCCACCTGGCGCCTCAAGTAGCTCTCGGTTTCTCTGGACTTGGTGTTGCTGCCAAAAATGGCAGCTTATTTCCTCTCCCTTCCCCGAGGCAGACTTCCTCGTTTTTAAAGACTCCTCTGCGCTGCTTTCCTTAATTTTATATTTTTCGTTTTTCTTTCCGTGGCCTTCCACTTCACCAACCTGTGCACTCAAATATATATTAAGCTTTCTTTCTTTTTATTCCTCAGTTTTCTTCTATTTTTAATTCGCCTTTGAGCTGCCCCATTTTTGATTCAATCCGTGCGTTTCTTTTCTGCTTAGTTTTCTTCCTTAATGCTGCCCCTGCCAGCTTTGATTAGCTGGCCTCCAATCTAATAATCACACACATACACATTATATAAATATATATTTTATATATATATATATATATATTATTTTACAAATGATAAGTTTTATTCAACAAGCAAGATAATTTAGACGAATTTATTACTTAACGCTTCATGACGGGATTTTAAACCGCACAAATTTAACCCTCTTTTTGACAGATGTAGTATAGATGTAAGTAGGGTATCGTTCTAGGCCGGGGATTAGGAGGGCTTGCTAAAACCTCTAAAATAATTTTAAAACGTAAAAACAAAGTTTAAAACACTAAACCAAAATAAAAACACTTAACGAAAATAACTCAAAATAAAACTAACAAATAAACTAAAACAAATCAAAAGACTCAAAACGACTCAAGACTCTAGAAAATACAAACTAAGCTAAAAACTCGAAATACACTTAAAATGACTCAAAATAATAAAAACAATTTAAAATAAAAACTAGGAAATTAAATAGACGGAAATTAAATTAAAAGATAGAAACTAATAAAAATTAACTAAATAATATAATATTTTAATAATGGGGGGATTGATTTTGGATGAAACGTAAATTAAACTTAACTAAATTATAAAATTGACAAAAACATAAAATAAAAGTGAATGGATAGACGACGGATTGGCTAGAGGGTTTTTCTCCACACATGACACATAAGCAACCTAAATTGATTTTCAGTTGTTCTTTCAATAAATTATGAATTCTCAATACTCCAGATTAACCGTGAACAACACTTTTTTAATCTTCAAGTTTTCCTTAAGTTATTGAATTGGATGAACAGCATACAACAATTCAACACATTCTCTAAAAGTCCCCTACGTGAAAAGCACAATAGAGATACAATCAAAGATCATTAAACTTTGTGAAAACTATAAATACTGACGAGGCATTCGTAACTATGAAAAGCATGATACTCCTACCAAGAATTTACTTAACACGATTGTGGATAACAACCTTCACTACTCATGAATATAAGTTCATAACGATTAGGTGAAATTCACTTATATTCTAGCATCAAATTCATGCATGTAAATTAAGTATGCATTCTTAATCAACATACACAAATAAGTTATCAATCAAGCAGTTAAGCAAATTAAATCACAACTCAGAAATCACAACTGAAGTTACCAATTCAAATTACAAATATAATCATGGCTTTGAATTATCCTCTAGCCAACACAAATTTAATTACACATTATTATAAATTAAAAACAAAAATAAAAACATAAGTTTGGAGGATTAAACCGAAGTGAGAGTGTAGAGGTTTTCCTTGGTGCACCGTGTGTTCTCTCTTCCCGCTGCTGTGCACTGCACAGACTTCCCTTCTTTTGCACCGTACCCTCAGTGCACAGATTGGCAGATTCCTTGGTTTTTGCATGCTGCCAAAACAACCTCCCTTCTCTGCAAAACTGCCTCGCTGGCAGCGTGTTCCTCCAATTGCTGCTTGGCAGCTACAGTACTCCTCTCTTCACCGAGGCTCACGCCTCACTCTTTATTATTCTTTTTTTTTCTTTTTTATTCTCTCGTCCGCACGCTGCCAGAGGCAGCTCCTGCGCTGCCCTCTCCCTGCGTCTTGGCTGCTTGCGCAGCTCCACCTCAAATTTGCTGCGCTCTCCCCGCGTCTGTTTTCCCCCCAAGGCTCCTTATAATTCCTTCATTTCTCGCCAGCTGCCACAGGTTGGCAGCACACATTTTTTATATATTTTTTTTCTGCTATGCTCATTCCCCCTTTCTTTTTATTCTGTCCCTTTTCTTTTTTCATCATTCCGTTCCACCTGCTGCCTTCAAGCTTTTGGGCAGCTCCCTTTTTCTGATTCCTTCCCCGAGGCTCCTCCCAATTATTTCCGAATGCTCCACTTGGCTAATTATTCCTCCACCTATTCACACACAACATATTATATTTAAATAGATAAATATATAAATATATAAATATATATATATATATATATATATATATATATTATTTTTCAAATAATAAGTTCTATTCAATAGTTAAAACGAATTTATTACATAACATTTCACTTATTTTATTTTTATTTTCTTAGCTAGATAAATTCTAAAAACACAAAAATAACGTTAATAACTCAAAAATAAAAAGAACTAGCTAAGAAAAGACGAGTGAATTTGATATAAAAATATATATAAATATGATCCGATCAAATACCCCCACACTTAGCTTTTGCTAGTCCTCGAGCAAAACAAAGAAAACAGAAAAAGTAATAACATGAAAAATATTAACTTCCCCCTATGTGACCCTCATAGAATTTCATTCGAAAACACAAATCATCAAGAACCATAGCTAAAACAAAACAAACTAATCCCAGTTCATCTTCCTTATTCAAATATTAGCAGTAATCTTTAAATCATCCTTGAAGTGTAGTGTGTGAGATAGCCATGCTAATGTAATTTCAAGTTTTTATTTTTAAAATCATCATATGCAAACCAGTAACCTTCTCACGGGATATGCACTCAATCACACATGTGTTTAGTTTTAATGTGTTTCGCTCAAAGAAACAAATGTGAAAGATCTACCATAAGCTTGCATAAAAATCACTTCTCCACAATCATAATTGTAAAACTTAAATCAAGAGGACTTTTATTGGATGTAATGAGGCTTAGGGATAGGGCTATTGAAACGAAAGAATAGGAAAACACAAGTTCCAAGCTACATCGCAAGCGATTCTTTTGTTGAGATTTATAAGAACTTAAGCTCTCCAACGATTCTTTTAACACCTCCAATCACACCCTCAAACTGAAACTTTAAACTTTTTATTTTATTTTCTTTGAATACAATCTTTCTTTTCTTTTTCTTTTCTTCTCTTTTCTCATTTTTTTTTTTTTTTTAAAATACAAACATGAAATACCCCCACACTTATTCTTTTGCCAAACTCATTCCAAGTACTTCATAAACATTTCTCATAAAATAGTCTCAAATTGCTCGCTTGGAAAGGGTAAGGAAACATGTTTGAGGTATAAGGGTAGACATATCTGGTGATAAGAAATAAAAGGCTCACAAACACGGCTCAAATAGGCAATCTAATGATAATTAAAAATTTTTTTTTTTCTTTGGGAAATATGGTTATTTGGGCCATGGTGGTAAACCTAATGCCTCTATCATTTTCAAGTTCATGCAATCAATGACAAATATTTCGAAAGATCGTTACGCAAGTTCTAGAGATGCATCTCACATAAGTTCATCACACATGAAAGAATAGGAGTGTATGAAAAATGCACACACTTTCAAAAGGCTCAAAAACTCACATAGGATGTATATGGTCACTAAATTCACATATGAAGCTTTAATTCATGCTTTAGTTTCACATCAACAAGGCTATGTGCATTTAGTTTTTCAAAGATAATCAAACATGTACAATACTAACAAGAGAATAAGGAATTTCATACAACACATGTTAACTAAGTTCTTGATAATCATGGTTCAAATTTCATCCAGTTATATCATTGGGTCGGGAAACTAATAAAAATCTAATTTAAAACAATAAGGAAAACAAGACAATATTTTTGGATTTTTTTAAATTTTTCAAGAAAAATTAAATAAAACACAAAACTCCGAAAAAAAATTAAGTAAAACACAAAGCTAATTAAGAAAACAAAAAGCAATAACATGGAAACAAATGAAACCAGTTCAAAGTCGAAGGTACAAAAATTTTCAATTTGGTCATTTTTTATACTTGATACCCCCACACTTAAACTAGACATTGTCCCCAATGTCAGAAAACAATAATAAGCAAATAAAAATAAAAGGAATAAATAAAACGAAACAAAATGACTCAAAACGACTCAAGACTCTAGAAAATACAAACTAAGCTAAAAACTCGAAATACACTTAAAATGACTCAAAATAATAAAAACAATTTAAAATAAAAACTAGGAAATTAAATAGACGGAAATTAAATTAAAAGATAGAAACTAATAAAAATTAACTAAATAATATAATATTTTAATAATGGGGGGATTGATTTTGGATGAAACGTAAATTAAACTTAACTAAATTATAAAATTGACAAAAACATAAAATAAAAGTGAATGGATAGACGACGGATTGGCTAGAGGGTTTTTCTCCACACATGACACATAAGCAACCTAAATTGATTTTCAGTTGTTCTTTCAATAAATTATGAATTCTCAATACTCCAGATTAACCGTGAACAACACTTTTTTAATCTTCAAGTTTTCCTTAAGTTATTGAATTGGATGAACAGCATACAACAATTCAACACATTCTCTAAAAGTCCCCTACGTGAAAAGCACAATAGAGATACAATCAAAGATCATTAAACTTTGTGAAAACTATAAATACTGACGAGGCATTCGTAACTATGAAAAGCATGATACTCCTACCAAGAATTTACTTAACACGATTGTGGATAACAACCTTCACTACTCATGAATATAAGTTCATAACGATTAGGTGAAATTCACTTATATTCTAGCATCAAATTCATGCATGTAAATTAAGTATGCATTCTTAATCAACATACACAAATAAGTTATCAATCAAGCAGTTAAGCAAATTAAATCACAACTCAGAAATCACAACTGAAGTTACCAATTCAAATTACAAATATAATCATGGCTTTGAATTATCCTCTAGCCAACACAAATTTAATTACACATTATTATAAATTAAAAACAAAAATAAAAACATAAGTTTGGAGGATTAAACCGAAGTGAGAGTGTAGAGGTTTTCCTTGGTGCACCGTGTGTTCTCTCTTCCCGCTGCTGTGCACTGCACAGACTTCCCTTCTTTTGCACCGTACCCTCAGTGCACAGATTGGCAGATTCCTTGGTTTTTGCATGCTGCCAAAACAACCTCCCTTCTCTGCAAAACTGCCTCGCTGGCAGCGTGTTCCTCCAATTGCTGCTTGGCAGCTACAGTACTCCTCTCTTCACCGAGGCTCACGCCTCACTCTTTATTATTCTTTTTTTTTCTTTTTTATTCTCTCGTCCGCACGCTGCCAGAGGCAGCTCCTGCGCTGCCCTCTCCCTGCGTCTTGGCTGCTTGCGCAGCTCCACCTCAAATTTGCTGCGCTCTCCCCGCGTCTGTTTTCCCCCCAAGGCTCCTTATAATTCCTTCATTTCTCGCCAGCTGCCACAGGTTGGCAGCACACATTTTTTATATATTTTTTTTCTGCTATGCTCATTCCCCCTTTCTTTTTATTCTGTCCCTTTTCTTTTTTCATCATTCCGTTCCACCTGCTGCCTTCAAGCTTTTGGGCAGCTCCCTTTTTCTGATTCCTTCCCCGAGGCTCCTCCCAATTATTTCCGAATGCTCCACTTGGCTAATTATTCCTCCACCTATTCACACACAACATATTATATTTAAATAGATAAATATATAAATATATAAATATATATATATATATATATATATATATATATTATTTTTCAAATAATAAGTTCTATTCAATAGTTAAAACGAATTTATTACATAACATTTCACTTATTTTATTTTTATTTTCTTAGCTAGATAAATTCTAAAAACACAAAAATAACGTTAATAACTCAAAAATAAAAAGAACTAGCTAAGAAAAGACGAGTGAATTTGATATAAAAATATATATAAATATGATCCGATCACTTCACTTATTCTATTTTTTATTTTCTTTTCTTGAAAATCTTATAAAACATAAAAATAACGTAAATAGCTCAAAATATAACGAACTAACTAAGAAAAGACGAGTGAATTTGATATAAAAATATATATAAATATGATCCGATCATAGAACGCTTCATCTTGCTGCCAATATCCACTTTGTTGAACTTGTTGAGGTTCTCCCCACATATAATCTGAATAATCTTTCCAATCTGAATTGTAAGCGTTGGAAAACATGTTGCCCCTTGATTGGCTCTGGCCTTGATATCCCCAAACATCTTCATTTGCAGCGAATTGAGGACATTAATGAGTTTGATATCCTTGCCCATAGGGCACATCAAATGTAGGGACACTTGGTATTGTGGTCCTTTCGGCATTATGAGTCAATTGAGAAGTGAGATGCGCCAATTGAGCTTGAATGGTGGCAAGTGCCATGTCTTGGTCCATTTGTACCTAAAATCAAAGAAAGAAAACTAAATCAAATATCAAAAGTAAAAGACAGAAACACAAACATAAACATAAACACAAACAGAAACAAAGGGATTAGCAAATTTGCTAATCCCCGGCAACGGCGCCAAAATTTGATGCAATGATTATGCAAACACACAAATTAAACCCTCTTGTTAACAATTGTAG
This sequence comes from Crataegus laevigata, assembly GCA_963580275.1. Classification (NCBI taxonomy): domain Eukaryota; kingdom Viridiplantae; phylum Streptophyta; class Magnoliopsida; order Rosales; family Rosaceae; genus Crataegus; species Crataegus laevigata. Next base: position 11,531,028 of record OY756954.1, read on the forward strand.
TATATATGCAAGTAGGGATCGTTCTAAACCGGGGATTAGGAGGGATTGCTAATCTATATAAAATAAACTTAGAAACACTAAATAAAACTTTAAAAACACAAATCTAAAATCAAAACACTTAACTAGATTCAAATGATTCCAACTAAACTAGAATAACTCAAAATAAAACTAACAAATAAACTAAAACAGATTCTAGGGTTGCTCTAGGATGTGAATTGAATTTAAAATATTCAAATAATGAAAATTAACCAACTCTAAACTAAATTAACTCAAAGAACTCAAAAGAAATCAAATAAAGTAGATTCAAATCAAAGGACATAAATTGTAAAAAGGGGGATTGGGTTTTGATGAGAATAACTTGACAATAAACAAATTATAAACTAGACAAATTTAGACACAAAATATGGTTGTTTGAATGGATGATGGATTAGCTAGAGGGTTCTCCTCCACACATGATACACTTGTACATAAACCAATTTTTAGTTGTTCTTTCGATAACTTATGAAACTCAATACTCCGGGTTAACCGTGATAGCACTTTTTTAACCTTCAAGTTCTCCTTAAGTTAATGAATTGAATGGGAAAGGGCATATAACAATTCAAAACATTCTTCAAAAGTTCCATATGTGAAAAGCACAATAGAGATACAATCAAAGATCATTAAGATTCATGAGAACTGTAAGTATTGACGAGGGATTCGTAACTATGAAAAGCATGATACTCTTGCCAAGAATTCACTTAACACGATTGTGGATAGCAACCTTCACTACTCATGAATATAAGTTCATAACGATTAGGTGAAATTTCCTTATATTCTAGCATCAAACTTATGCATGAAAACTAAGCGTGCACTCTTAATTAACATACAGAAATAAGTTATCAATTAAATAGTTAAGCGAATTGAAATCACAAATTATTAAAGCACAACCAAAAGTAATTAATTCATAATGCAAATGTAATCATGGCTTTGAATCCCCCCTAGCAAAAGGGGAGGGGGGTTAGTTCCTCATAATTGTAAAACAAAGGTAAATAGATTTATACATTGAAAATAAAAGAAAGAAAACACCTAAACGCTCCAATGATCCTCGTTGAGTGGCAAGCACGTCTAAGCACTTTCCTTCCCTTCCTTTGATACGGCACAATGGGTGGTTGTGGGTTGAAGGTTTGGTTGTATGGAGGAATGGATAGGAGGATGTATGGTGGTATTTAGGATGGTTGGGGGGGGTGTGGCAATGGTGTTTATGGGCAGATTTTTGTGGAGGGTTTTAGGGAATAGGTGTGGCTGTTTTGGAGAGAGTGAATGGATGTGTAGAAGGAAGTTGTTGTATGAATTGGTCAGTTTTAAGCCTTGCAAGAAGGTCTATTTATAGGTGCTCAAAAGTAAAGAACCACACAAGTTGTTTTAATAAACAATACAAAGCAAGAATTAATCATCAAAAACATCTAGCACACATGCATCTTTGTAGAAATTTCATGATGAAACAACTTGCATTCATCCTCCTTGGTCCATGCCTTTGGTCCCTCTTGGTCTTCTCATGATGAATCAGCTAGTACACTTGCAAAACAGCTAGCACACTTGTATTTCATGATTAAATAAGGTAGCACACTTGCAAAACATGATTATCCATCCATGTTGTGGGGTTTCCTTCCAAAAACAACTTGCACACTTGTGTTTTCATGATTAAAACAGCTAGCAACACACATGATTGGTCTTTGCAAGGTATCTTCTTCATTTGATCAGATTTTAGCATGTGTTTGAAGCCCTTTCATGCACCAAAACGTCCATCATTTTGCTGCATGCATGTGCTTTGCTCATTGCAGTTACAAACTGCTCAGCCGCTTTGGAACCTTTCAGTGTTAAAATGCCCATAACCTCTTCTAGTAAAATGATCTTAATAATTCGTAAAATGCTCCCGAAAATAGACATCCGTAGCATTCCAAACATATAAGGCTCATTCACTAGTTCATTTTGAGCAGTTCGCAAATTACTTTCAAAGTCAGCTGATCTGCACAGGCAGTTTTGACGAATTTATTACTTAAAATCTTACTTGTTCTATTTTTCTTTTCTTTGCTTGACAACTTCTATAACACACAAAAACAAAGTAAATAGCTCAAAAATATAAGGAACTAACTAAGAAAAGTGATAGGAGCATATTTATGCAACTTAATTGGCTTGTTCTCGTGCATGTGCGTTGTGTTTCCTTAGTTATTTTAGTGTTTGAAGTCATTTTCGTGTGTTTTCAGATTCTAAGGACAAAGTATGTAAGAAGATGCATTTTGAAGCCTTTTGAAGCAGTTTTGGGCATGAAATGGATAGCATAAGCTTGGAGCAATGTAGATGGACGAAATTGATGACCAAAGCATGCTAGGAATCAGCCAAAGAGAGGAAGAAAAATTAATTCAAATCTGCCACATCTTTTGGTTACACCTTTTCCCTAAAATCTGGCACACCTTTTCCCTAAAATCTGCCATGCTTTTGGATTTACCTTTTCCCTAAAATCTGGCACAACTTTTCCCTAAAATCTGCCACACCTTTTGGATTTGGGCTGAAATTATGTCATTCTAAATTAATTAGGGATTAGGACTTTCCCATCCCTATAAATAAACTCTCTTGTTTCAGCCACAATTACACCATTCACATCCATTCTCTCCCATTCACGCAGAAACTATTCCATCTCTCTTTGCCGCACCACCCCTTCTATCCTAAACCATCCCCTTCATCCATACACATCAACCATACCCCTTTAGCACTTGTGCCGCAGCAAGGAGAAGAAGAAGGAACCTTGGACGTTTGAAGATTGGAGCGTTTTAGGTGTAATTCGTTTCATGTCTCTTATGTTTAATTTCTGTTTACTTTGCCTTGTTGTGAACATGAGTGGCTAAACCCCTCTTGGCTAGGGGTGATTTCAAAGCCATGATTATGTGTGTAATATGAATTGATAAATTTCAGTTATGGATTATTGAGTTTTGAATGAAATTGGCTTAACCGTTGGATTGATAACTTATTTGTGTTTGTTGATTGAGGGTCGACACTTAATTGGCTTGCATAAATCTGATGCTAGAGTATAAGTAAGTTTCACATAATCGTTACAAGCTTATATTCATATGTAGTGAAGGTCGTTGGTCACGATCGCGTTAAGTTCAATTCCTAGCATGAGTAACATGATGTCATAGTTATAAGTGTTTTGTCAATGCTTATGATTTTCATTGAATATAATGATCTTTGAATGTATCTCTATTATGATGTCATGTAGAGGACTTTTGGAGAATGCTTTAGGTTGTCGAATGATGTCATCCAATCTAATAACTTAAGGAAAATCTGAGAATTAACTAGTGATGTCACGGTTAATTTGGGGCATTGTCGTTCATGATTCAATAAGAAGTAACTGAAAATCAATTCGTTTGCATACATATCATGTGTAGAGAAAGAACCTCTAGCTTGTCCATCATTCATCTTAATCCCCAAATTCGTTTTGCAATCTGTTTAGTTTTAGAATCTGTTTTGTTAATTTGAATTCGTCCAAATCAAACCCCCCATTTAATTTCTTGTTTCAAATTATTCTAAACTTGTTTTGTTTGTGTTTTTAAGTAGTTGGAGTCAAGTTAAAACCCAAATTCGTCCAATTTGGTGCTTTGTGTCCAAAACTGCCCAGAAAGTGTTTTTAAGGCAGTTTTGAGTCTTTTGGTTGCTGTTTTGAGTTTTTGGTTTGTTTTAGTGTTTTAAATTCTAGTTTTGCATTCTTTGAGTCTAGTTTAGTGTTTTAACTTTGTATTTACGTTTTTAAGTCAGTTTCCTGATGTGAGAATTACTTGACACACAAATTAAACCCTATTGATGACAATTGTAGTAATGATGCAAGTAGGGATCGTTCTAGACCGGGGATTAACTAGGGATGCTAATCAATAAATATAAGACTCAAAAGATTTAAAGAAAACAAGTTTTGACTCTATAAACAAGAAAGTAAAAGGGGGATTTGGGATTGGTGAAAATTGAACTTTAAAACTTAAACTTTGAAAACAAACTTAAATCAAAATAGATAGTGATGAAATAGAATGATGAGAAACTAGTTAGAGGGTTCCTTATCCACACATGAACATATGCATATAATTTGATTCCCAGTTATGACTTCAATAAACGATAAATGACAATGTTCCAAGTTAATTAGGTTTGCTTAAATTAACTCTGAGATTTCCCTAGATTCATTGGATTGCAAGGAATACGCATTACAACCAAATTATTCCTCATCAAAGTCCCTAACTATGGAATACGCATGATAGAGACATTTAACAAAGATCATTAAGTTCAACGGAAATCATAAACATTGACTAGGCATTCATAACTATGGAATACGCATGTTACTCTTGCCAAGGATTTACTTAACACAATCGTGACTAGCGATCTTTACTACTCATGAATATAAGTTCATAACGATTAGGTGAAATTCCCTTATATCCTAGCATCAAGTTTAGGCATACAAATTAAGTGTCGACCCTTAACCCACATACATAAACAAGTTCTTAATCAAAACAGAAAAGTAAACCACATCTAAAGTTTATGAATTCATAACTGGAGTAAATCAAATCATAACCAACATATGTCCATGGTTTCAAATTTGCCTCTAACTAAAAAGAAATTAGTTCCACATGTTTAACATAATTGAACAACAATTTAAATTAAACATTGAAAAATAAAAGAAAGAAAACACCTAAACTTTCCAACGATCCAAGCGCCTCCAAGGACTTTCTTCTTCTTCTCTTTGTTGCGGCACAAGGCTTTGAATGATGTTGAAGGGTTGGTTTATGGAGGAATGGATGGGGGAAGTTTAGATATGTAGGGAGAGGCAAGGAAAGGCTTGTAGAATGGTTTATTCTTGGATGATTTGAATGAGGTTGCTACCATGGTATTTATAGGGATGGAGATGGACTTGTTTAAGCACAAAATTCTGGTGGGAACACATGGAACTCACGGCAATGATAGAAAAATAATGGTGGGTTAGGTTTTGAGTCATCCACTTCACATGTCATGGTGAGTTAAGCATTGCATCATCCACTCAAATGTCATGGTGAGCTAAGCATTGCATCATCCACTCAAATGTCATGATGAGCTAAGCATTACATCATATTTTTAGGCCCATTGCAAACAGATTTTTGGGCCTCTTTGCATCAAATTCTTGGGCTTCTTTGCATCAAATTCTTGGGCTTCTTTGCATCAAATTCGTCCATCCTCATGCCTCCATGCTTGCACTATCCAATCTTGGCCCAAAAATGCTCTAGAATGCTCCAAATTGCTTCTTATTCATACTTTGACATATAAACCTATAAACACACGAAAATGACTTTAAACACTATAATAAATACTAAATAATAACCAAAATGCAAGAAAACAAGCAAGCTAAGTCGCATAAATATGCTCCTATCAAATTCCCCCACACTTAGCTTTTGCTAGTCCTCGAGCAAAACAAAGAAATAAAACAAAACAAATAAACAAACATAACCTAAACCTTCCAACGTTTGCCTCAGGGATTTCCAATGCACATGACATGTTAAAGATTATTATTCCCACAGATTTGAGTCAATTTAACACTTAAGCACATACTTAATCATAGTCACTACTTACTAGTTCACAATGAACCAATTAAAACAATGTTTTGAATGTAGTAACATGCCTTAGAGAATTCCCTCAATCCTTACAAGATATGCACTCTATTTTCACTCGGATTTTCTAACAACACACCCTATACTAGTTATATGTGAGAGAATTGATGTATATATAAAAACGAATGCTCACATATATGTATCACAAAGAACGTAATTTCCGGAGTTAATAAGCATGTTTAGATATGATCTCATGAATGGAATACTACTACTTAGATGCGAGAACCAATGCTTATGCTCATACCAAATTCAAACTCCACAAATTGAAACACATATCACTCAAGAAGAAGTCAAGGGTTGCAACGAGGCTTGTGGTATTGGTTAACAAAGAAAGGAAAGGGAAAACAAACGTTCTTCAAGCATTAGTAAGCAAAGTAATGAGATTAAGACTTAGAATTCACTTAGATTGCGGAATTTAACTTAAAAACACAAGGGGAAGACTTAGACAACTCTTTAGGGCCGAATTCATTGTTTTGGACCCTTACTTCAACAATCAATACTTTGGAACTCCTTTTTTACATCTTTTCAACTTTTTTTTTTTTTTTTTTTTTTTTTTTTTTTTTTCCGTGCCTATGGCACACAATTCACAAAATAAAAACTTCCCCCACACTTGATTTCTGCCACAAAGGAATTCAATTTGAATCATGCTTACTTATACTTTTAAGAACGAGGGTGGCTCTTTGGCTAAAGTGGTGGTCACTACACAACTTCTTCTTGAATATGTGATATGCAAATCAATAGCATGCTTTGAATGAATTGGGCATGAATACTAGCATTTGGAACTAAACGATGAAACTCCTTCTAAGTAGCAATCAAGCAAAGAATAATGAGATCATGCAACGACTTAGAAAAGCAACAAGTTCACAGATTATTAACTCTCCAAATAAACGTTTAGGCTCAAATCTCACAAGGTTGTAGCGTTAGTTTGAGTTACTTCCTTCAAGCATGTTACAAAAACTAATTTTTCCTTTATGATTACATGTGAATTCATAAGTTACAACCACAACCAAGCATAAACCAAAGAGTAAAACAAACTTTTATCCATGTTTATAACTTTCTTTAACCGTCATGCAATTACAAACCGAATCCTCATCATTGTGTTGGAAGGTACCCTAAGACACAAACAAACACACAAAAACAACTCTTTTTGGGTTTTTTTAAAACAATTTTTTTTTTTTTTATGGTATTTTCGGATTTTTGACTAAAACACACTAAAAACACTTTAAAACAGTGAGAAACAACATGTGAAGTGATAGGTGATAAAATCCCATGAATTTCATGCAAAAATAGCTTGTTTACCCCCCCCACACTTAAACCAAACATTGTCCTCAATGTTTCAAACATATATTAACACAAAAACAATCAACTAACACAACTCGTAAACATAACACAAATGGCAAAGTAATAGCAATAAAGAGACAGGTTAGGGACGCAAATCTGGGTTTGGAGTGAAAATTCCTTCCTCTCATGTTTCAACACATGGGTTGCCTCCCAAGAAGCGCTTGCTTTAACGTCTTTCAGCCGGACGGTACCTCCGTTTAAGCTTGACTAGGTTCCACGGCATGGAGGGGTACCTCCTCCACGACATGCTCCTCAAACATCTCGTAATAGGGCTTTAATCGATGCCCATTCACTTTGAATTCTTGCTGTGTCCTTGAACTTTTGATTTGCACTGCACCATGAGAGAAGACATTAGTGACAATAAACGGACCAACCCATTTGGAACGCAACTTACCCGGAAATAACCGAAGGCGAGAATTGAACAACAACACTTTCTGCCCAATAGAGAATGTCTTGGCACGGATCATCTTGTCATGGAATGCCTTCGTTTTTTCCTTGTAAATCCGGGCATTCTCATATGCTTCATGTCGGATTTCATCAAGCTCACACAATTGAAGCTTTCTATGTAAACCTGCGGCATCAAGGTCCATGTTGAATGTTTTGACGGCCCAATGTGCACGATGTTCTAACTCGACAGGTAGATGGCATGGCTTCCCATAGATGAGCCGAAAAGGTGACATCCCAATGGGGGTTTTGTAGGCAGTGCGATACGCCCACAATGCATCGTTTAAGCGCAAACTCCAATCCTTCCTTGTAGGCCCCACGGTTTTCTCAAGAATCTGCTTGATTTCCCTATTTGAAACCTCGGCTTGCCCGCTCGTTTGAGGATGATAAGGTGTGGCCACCTTATGCTTGACATTGTATTTCTTGAGCAACGCCTCAATGGTTCGATTACAAAAATGGGAACCTCCATCACTGATTAGCACTCGTGGCATTCCAAACCTTGCAAAAATGTTAGTTTTCACAAAATCTGCAACCACTCGAGAATCATTAGTTCGGGTGGCTTTTGCTTCCACCCATTTCGACACATAGTCCACAGCAAGCAATATATAAAGAAACCCTTGTGACGAAGGAAAGGGACCCATAAAATCAATACCCCAAACATCAAAGATTTCAACACTAAAAATGGGGGTTTGCGGCATTTGTTGTTTAGGACCAATATTGCCCGTTCTTTGACATCTATCACAAGACATGCAAAATATTCTAGCATCCCTAAAGATGGTAGGCCAATAGAAACCACATTCTAACACCTTAAGTGCTGTTCTTTGAGTGCCAAAGTGTCCTCCACAAGCATAAGTGTGACAAAAGGTTAGAATAGCATTAAACTCAGAATCGTGCACACACCTACGTATAACTTGGTCAGGGCAATATTTCCATAAATACGGGTCATCCCACACATAAAACCGTGCCTCTTTCTTCAATTTATCATATTGGTGTTTAAGTAATTCACTAGGAACATGTTTAGACACCAAATAATTCACCAAATCAGCATACCACGGTTCACTTACCTTGACGGACATCAGTTGCTCATCTGGGAATGTCTCTATGATAGGCACGGCATCCTCCTCATGCACCATACGGCTCAAATGGTCAGCCACCACGTTTTCACTTCCCTTCTTGTCCCGGATTTCGATATCGAACTCTTGGAGAAGAAGCATCCAACGAATGAGTCGTGGTTTGGCTTCCTTCTTGGTGAACAAATACTTCAATGCTGCATGGTCAGTATAAATAATAACTTTAGTACCAAGCAAGTAAGATCGAAATTTATCTAAAGCAAATACAACAGCAAGAAGTTCTTTTTCAGTGGTAGAATAATTCAATTGTGCATCATTTAAAGTCCGAGAGGCATAATAGATAACATGCGGCCTCTTTTCCTTCCTTTGCCCTAAAACAGCTCCTAATGCATAATCGGAAGCATCGCACATAAGCTCAAAAGGAAGGCTCCAATCCGGTGGAACTATGATAGGGGCTGAAGTTAGCATTTCTTTGAGGTGATTGAACGCCTTCTCACACTTCTCGTTGAAGTCAAACGCCACATCTTTCTGGAGAAGATGGCAAAGAGGGTTTGAGATCTTGGAGAATTCCTTGATAAATCGCCTATAAAATCCTGCATGACCAAGAAACGAACGAATCTCTCGAACCGAAGTAGGAGAGGGTAAGTAGCGTATAAGATCTATTTTCGATTTATCCACTTCAATTCCTCTTTCTGAAACAATATGCCCTAGAACTATGCCTTGTCTAACCATAAAGTGACATTTTTCCCAATTAAGCACAAGGTTAGTTTCAACACATCGTTTCAAAATTATTGTGAGATTTTCCAAACACCCATCAAATGAATTTCCAAACACACTGAAATCATCCATAAATACCTCAATAATCTTTTCCACAAATTCTGAAAAGATACTTACCATACACCTTTGAAACGTGGCCGGAGCATTGCATAAACCAAAAGGCATGCGACGATAAGCAAAAGTACCAAAGGGGCATGTGAAAGTTGTCTTTTCTTGGTCATCTGGCGCTATGACAATCTGATTATATCCAGAATAACCATCAAGGAAACAATAAAAAGAATGACCGGCTAACCTTTCAAGCATTTGATCAATGAACGGCAAAGGGAAGTGGTCCTTCCTTGTGGTGGTGTTGAGCTTCCTATAATCAATGCACACTCTCCAACCTGTTTGGATACGGGTTGGCACAAGCTCATTCTCAGCATTCTTCACCACTGTCACTCCGGATTTCTTTGGAACACATTGCACCGGCGACACCCAACGACTATCAGAGATCGGATAAATCACTCCACAATCAAGAAGTTTGATAATCTCCTTCTTCACAACTTCCATCATTGGAGGGTTGAGACGGCGCTGAGCCTCTCGAGTTGGTTTAGCCCCCTCCTCTAGAAGTATGCGATGCATGCACGTCGTAGGGCTAATTCCCCTAATGTCGGCCAAAGTCCACCCAATGGCCGTCTTGTGCTCTTTCAACACTCGGATTAGCTTCTCCTCCTCTAGGGCTGTGAGTGAGGAGGAGACAATGACGGGCAATGTCTCGTTGTCTCCCAAAAAGACGTACTTTAAATGATCGGGCAACGGTTTAAGCTCAAGTACGGGTGCCTGAATCACTGAGGGTAACAATTTATTAGTGGAAACTGAAATTGAAATTGGTTTAGAAGGCTTACCATGATGTTGAGGTAGTGACTCAAGGGTAGCCACTATCTCGGCCTCCTCCACACTTCTAGGCACGGCAAAACCAGATTTTTGCCCAATTCCTTGTGCAATTGTTGTTTCAAGTGTATCCCTCTCCAAACAATCGAGAAAATCCTGCGCCAAATCATCAATTATGTCAATAGAAAAGAAAGAATGATCGTCCTTAGGAAATTTAATACTTTCAGAAAGATTGAAATCAATGACTTCCCCATCAAATTCCATCGTTAAAGTTCCTTTAAACACATCTATCTTGGTGCGGGCTGTTTTCATGAAGGGCCTCCCTAATAGAATCGGCAATGGGGTGGAATGGGGTGAATCCTCCATGTCAAGTACGTAGAAATCCGCTGGAAAAATCAAGTTATCAACCTGCACCAATACATCTTCCAAAACACCCTTTGGATATGCATTAGAACGATCGGCTAATTGAATTATCACACCATCATTTTTAAGTGCACCTAAGTTCATAGATGCATAAATAGAGTATGGCATAACATTAATCGAAGCCCCTAAGTCTAACATGCATTGTTCAAACTTAGTATTACCAATAACGCACGGAATTGTAAAACTACCCGGATCTTTGCATTTAGGGGGTAATTTCCTTTGTAACACAGCAGAAACATTTTCACTTACTTGAACCACCTCTTTGTTCGAAATCCTTCTCCTTGTTGTACAAAGTTCTTTTAAAAACTTAGCGTACCTCGGGACTTGCTTAATCGCATCAAGGAGCGGGATATTGACTTGAACTTTCCGAAAGGTCTCTAGAATGTCCTTCTCGGCTTCTTCCTTCTTTGATTGCCTAAACCTGCCAGGAAAGGGCACATTTAGTGGAATAGAACTAGAAAAAGTTGAATTGGGACTTACCTTGGTGGGTTGGGACGGTTTAGGAGGACTAGATGAATTCGGCAAGGTTTGGTCATCTTTGGCCGTGGGCTTTGCTCCCTGTGCTTCTTCTTGCAGCAACTTGTCCTCCTTGTCTTGACTTGATTTGGATATATTTGAGTCCGTTACAACCTGTTTACCACTTCTCAAAGTGATGGCCTTAGCGGTTTCAAATCCTCCTTTCGGATTCATTACGGTATTGCTTGGTAACTTGCCTTGCTCATGAAACTGCCCCATAAACTCGGCAATTTGCCCAATTTGCTTCTCTAAATGGTCCACTCTTTTGTCTCGGTTTTGCATAGCCTTAGCTTGATCTTCCTGCCCATTAGACAATTTAGTTAGTAACTTAAGGAGTGTATCATTGTCAAGAGACGTACCTGAAGAGTTTGAGGCAGATGGTTGGTTTTGATTGGGGACGAATGGCTTTGTATAAAAGCCCGGTGGTTGCTGCCTAAATCCTCCTTGTTGTTGGGGTTGTTGAGGATCCCGCCATTTGAAATTTGGATGGTCCCTCCACCCCGGATTGTAGGTGTTAGAGTATGGATCATGGCGTGGTTGATTTTGGTTCCCAAAACCCACGGCTTTGGCAGATTCCCAACCCCCATTCTCAATCAATTGAGGACATTGATCGTTGGCATGTCCTTGCATAGAGCACACGCCACACACATTTGGTCCATGAATCTTCATTCCCTCGGCCAACTGAGAAACAATAGAAGTAAGGTTAGTTAATTGGGATTGAATGTCGGACGAAGAACTTACCTCATTCACTTGTTGCCGTGGGGGGTCTCTTTGCCCAACACCTTCGTATTGTTGTGCATTATGTGCTCGGTTGGCAATTAGAACTTTTGCAGCCCCCGGAGTTTTATCCACCAACGCACCTCCCGCCGCGGCATCAAGCATTTGGCGTTCCATGGGAAGGAGTCCTTCGTAGAAGTATTGAATGAGTAGCTCCTCCTTCATTTGATGCTGTGGACATGAAGCAACAAGTGATTTAAAACGTTCATAATAAGAAGGAAACGATTCACCTTGATTTTGTTGGATGCCACTAATCCGTTTCCTCAAGAGAATGACTCTTGAAGTTGGGAAAAACTTCTCCAAGAAAGCTCTTTTCATACTATCCCAAGATGTAACCGTTCCGGGTGCTAACTCATAAAGCCAATCCTTCGCCTTTTCCAAAAGTGAGAATGGAAATGACTTCATCATCAGAATGTTCCCATCGACATTGACGGGTGTCATGCTCGAACAAACCACCTCGAACTCCTTGAGATGCTTGTTGGGATCTTCCATGGACAGCCCATGGTATTTTGGAATGTGGTGCAACAAGCTTGATTTCAACTCGAACTCAGCAGTCTTGCCTAGGGCAGCCGCGGGGTATTGAATGCATAATGGTGCGGCATTGGTCAACCCCGAGGCCGAAAGCTCTTTAATGGTCCGATTGTCCGCTGCCATAACCTCTTCTTTTACTTCTTCAAACTCAGATTCGTCCTCTGAACTTGAACTAGGTTCACTAGGTTCGCTAGGTTCGCTAGGTTCGGGATGCCTCCTCTTTCTTCTCAAATCACGTTCAAAATCGGCGTTAAAGTCCAAGATATGCACAGTTTGAGAACTCCGCGTCATGCATTAGTACCTAAACCAAGAAAACAAAACAAAATAAGAAAACTAGGTAAATTACACTAAAAACACACGGCAAAAACACAAGGGATTAGCAATTTCGCTAATCCCCGGCAACGGCGCCAAAATTTGATGTGAGAATTACTTGACACACAAATTAAACCCTATTGATGACAATTGTAGTAATGATGCAAGTAGGGATCGTTCTAGACCGGGGATTAACTAGGGATGCTAATCAATAAATATAAGACTCAAAAGATTTAAAGAAAACAAGTTTTGACTCTATAAACAAGAAAGTAAAAGGGGGATTTGGGATTGGTGAAAATTGAACTTTAAAACTTAAACTTTGAAAACAAACTTAAATCAAAATAGATAGTGATGAAATAGAATGATGAGAAACTAGTTAGAGGGTTCCTTATCCACACATGAACATATGCATATAATTTGATTCCCAGTTATGACTTCAATAAACGATAAATGACAATGTTCCAAGTTAATTAGGTTTGCTTAAATTAACTCTGAGATTTCCCTAGATTCATTGGATTGCAAGGAATACGCATTACAACCAAATTATTCCTCATCAAAGTCCCTAACTATGGAATACGCATGATAGAGACATTTAACAAAGATCATTAAGTTCAACGGAAATCATAAACATTGACTAGGCATTCATAACTATGGAATACGCATGTTACTCTTGCCAAGGATTTACTTAACACAATCGTGACTAGCGATCTTTACTACTCATGAATATAAGTTCATAACGATTAGGTGAAATTCCCTTATATCCTAGCATCAAGTTTAGGCATACAAATTAAGTGTCGACCCTTAACCCACATACATAAACAAGTTCTTAATCAAAACAGAAAAGTAAACCACATCTAAAGTTTATGAATTCATAACTGGAGTAAATCAAATCATAACCAACATATGTCCATGGTTTCAAATTTGCCTCTAACTAAAAAGAAATTAGTTCCACATGTTTAACATAATTGAACAACAATTTAAATTAAACATTGAAAAATAAAAGAAAGAAAACACCTAAACTTTCCAACGATCCAAGCGCCTCCAAGGACTTTCTTCTTCTTCTCTTTGTTGCGGCACAAGGCTTTGAATGATGTTGAAGGGTTGGTTTATGGAGGAATGGATGGGGGAAGTTTAGATATGTAGGGAGAGGCAAGGAAAGGCTTGTAGAATGGTTTATTCTTGGATGATTTGAATGAGGTTGCTACCATGGTATTTATAGGGATGGAGATGGACTTGTTTAAGCACAAAATTCTGGTGGGAACACATGGAACTCACGGCAATGATAGAAAAATAATGGTGGGTTAGGTTTTGAGTCATCCACTTCACATGTCATGGTGAGTTAAGCATTGCATCATCCACTCAAATGTCATGGTGAGCTAAGCATTGCATCATCCACTCAAATGTCATGATGAGCTAAGCATTACATCATATTTTTAGGCCCATTGCAAACAGATTTTTGGGCCTCTTTGCATCAAATTCTTGGGCTTCTTTGCATCAAATTCTTGGGCTTCTTTGCATCAAATTCGTCCATCCTCATGCCTCCATGCTTGCACTATCCAATCTTGGCCCAAAAATGCTCTAGAATGCTCCAAATTGCTTCTTATTCATACTTTGACATATAAACCTATAAACACACGAAAATGACTTTAAACACTATAATAAATACTAAATAATAACCAAAATGCAAGAAAACAAGCAAGCTAAGTCGCATAAATATGCTCCTATCATTTCCAAGAGTTTAGCAATCCCTCCTAATCCCCGGTTTAGAACGATCCCTACTTACATACTTTGCTACAATTGATAAAAAGAGGGTTTTATTTGTGTGTTAAGATAATTTTCACATCAAATTTTGGCGCCGTTGCCGGGGATTAGCAACTTTGCTAATCCCTCGTTGTTCTTTTTGTTTATTTTTCATCTATTTTTGTTTTAGTTACTGACCTTATTTTTTGTTCTTGTCTCTAGGTACTAGTTTATGACTAGAAGTTCAAAACCTGTTCGTGAGCACATCTTTGATTTTGACGACGATTTTGAGCGGACTTTGAGGAAGAAAAAGAATCAACAAGGCCCTGAACCACCGTCTTCTAGCTCTACATCCGAGTTTGAAGAAGTTGGTGAGGAAGGAAAGCCCACGGCACAGTTTGTGGAAGAAGTACAAACCATGGCAGTGGACAATCGAACCATCAAAGAGCTCTCTGCCTCAGGTATGGATAATGCCGTTCCTTTATGTATCCAATACCCCGCGGCGGCTCAAGGTAAGACGGAAGAATTTGAACTTAAGTCTAGTTTATTACATCATATTCCTAAATTCCATGGGCTGTCCATGGAAGATCCTAACAAACATCTTAAGGAATTTGAAGTTGTTTGCTCAAGTATGACACCCATTAATGTGGATGGGAGTATTTTAAAGATGAAGGCCTTTCCGTTCTCCCTAATAGACAAGGCCAAAGATTGGTTGTATGAATTGGCACCCGGAACCGTCAATTCTTGGGAAAGTATGAAGCGTGCATTCTTAGAGAAGTTCTTTCCCACTGCAAAGATCATTCTTTTGAGGAAACGAATTAGTGGCATCCAGCAAAATCAAGGTGAGTCGTTTCCATCATATTATGAACGTTTTAAATCACTTGTTGCTTCATGTCCACAGCACCAAATGAAGGAGGAGCTGCTCATTCAATATTTCTACGAGGGACTCCTTCCCATGGAACGCCAAATGCTAGATGCCTCGGCGGGTGGTGCATTGGTGGACAAGACTCCGGTGGCTGCCAAAACTCTCATTGCAAACCGAGCACACAATGCATAACAATATGAGGGTGTTGGACAAAGAGAGGGGCCACGGCAACAAAGTGTGAATGAGGTAAGTGCAATTTCTGATATTCAATCACAATTGGCTAATCTTACTACTCTTGTGTCTCAGGTTGTCAAGGGATCAAAACCACAAGAAAACCAAGTGTGTGGCGTGTGTTCAATGCAAGGGCATCCATCCGAGACATGCCCTCAGTTGATAGAAAATGGAGGATGGGAAAGCGCCAATGCAATTGGGTTTCAAGGCCAAAACCAACCAAGAAACGATCCATATTCAAATACTTACAATCCCGGTTGGAGAGACCACCCAAATTTCAAGTGGAGGGAGCCACAACAACCTCAACAACAAGGAGGCTTTAGGCAACAACCCCCGGGTTTCTATCAAAAGTCGTTTGCACCAACTCAACCCCAAGCACAACCCGCCCAAAAATCAGGCTCTTCTATTGATAATGATCAAATTTTTAACTTACTAACTTCTATGGCACAGGGTATGCAAACTAGGGACAAGAAGGTGGACGAGTTGGAGAAGCAAGTGGGACAGATTGCCGAGTTCATGGGGAAGTTTCGAGACCAAGGCCAACTTCCTAGTTCTACCATTCCAAATCCGAAGGGAGGCTTTGAAAGTACAAAAGCTATCTATTTGAGAAGAGAAAAAAAAATTGGGGCAGGTCCTAAACCATCAACATCAGGTCCCAAAGAGGATGAAAAACTGCAATTTGAAGAGGATGATGCATGCCCACCCACGGACAAGGTGGAAACACCTTTGCCGCAAGTTCCTAGGGTCCCCAATTTGCCCAATTCGGCCACCACGGGTAAGTTGAGTTCAAATTCTGTAATTTCTAACTCTATTCCCCCCAATGCACCCTTTCCTCGCAGATTTGTACAATCCAAGAAGGAGGAGAATGACAAAGACATACTTGACACATTCCGGAAGGTGCAAGTTAACATTCCCCTTTTGGATGCAATTAAACAAGTTCCTAAGTATGCCAAGTTCTTGAAAGAATTGTGCACTACAAGAAAGAGGGCTTCGAACAAAGAAGTAGTACGGGTAAGTGAGAATGTCTCGGCCACGTTACAAAGAAAATTGCCTCCTAAGTGTAAGGATCCCGGAAGTTTTACAATTCCTTGTGTAATAGGCAATACTCGCTTTGAATCTGCCATGTTAGATCTAGGTGCATCAATAAATGTCATGCCTTATTCAATTTATGAATCTATGAATTTGGGTGAATTAAAAAATGATGGCGTGATTATTCAATTGGCCGATAGATCTAACACATATCCGAGAGGTGTGTTGGAAGATGTCTTAGTGCAGGTGAATCACCTAATTTTTCCGGTGGATTTTTATGTGCTTGAGATGGAAGACTCGAACCATGCCCCTACATTACCCATCTTACTTGGCCGCCCATTCATGAAGACTGCTCGTACCAAGATTGATGTCTTCAAAGGAACATTAACCATGGAATTTGATGGGGAAGTGATTGATTTCAAAGTTTCTAATGCTATGAGATATCCTCATGATGATCACTCTTGTTTTTCTATTGATATGATTGACTCTTTGGCGCAGGAATTCCTTGATGATTTGAACGAGGATGCACTTGAAAAGACCCTTACACAAGGCATTGGACTCAAAAACGAAGGTTTGGCACTTAGGGGTGCTCACGGCCACAACAAGCAATTCCTTGCCGTGCTTAGTCAAGAAGATTTGGTGGAGATGGTTGCTGCCCTAGAGTCAATTCCAGAGCATATGGGTAAGTCTTCTAACCTAGTTCCAATTCCCGTTTCGACTAACAAGTTACTTCCTTCTATAGTGCAGCCACCGTCTTTAGAGCTTAAACCGTTGCCTAGCAATTTGAAATATGTGTTTTTGGGGGAAGAAGAGACGTTGCCCGTCATCATCTCTTCTTCACTCACGGCACAAGAGGAGGACAAGTTGGTGAGGGTGCTTCGCGACTACAAAACTGCCATTGGGTGGACATTGGCCGATATCAAGGGCATTAGCCCTACTACGTGCATGCATCGCATACTCTTGGAGGAGGGAGCCAAACCATCTAGGGAAGCACAACACCGCCTCAATCCACCCATGCTAGACGTTGTGAAGAAGGAAATCATCAAGTTACTTGATTGTGGGGTGATTTACCCAATTTCTGATAGCCGTTGGGTATCTCCAGTTCAAGTTGTCCCAAAGAAGTCCGGAGTCACCGTGGTACGAAATGATGAGAATGAGCTTGTGCCTACACGAATTCAAACTGGATGGCGGGTTTGTATTGACTATAGGAAGCTAAATGCCACAACAAGGAAAGATCACTTTCCTTTGCCATTCATCGACCAAATGCTTGAAAGGTTAGCCGGTCATGCTTTTTATTGTTTTCTTGATGGCTATTCAGGTTATAATCAGATTGTGATAGCTCCCGATGATCAAGAGAAGACTACTTTCACATGCCCCTTTGGTACCTTTGCTTATAGACGCATGCCATTTGGGTTATGCAACGCACCTGCCACTTTCCAAAGGTGTATGGTAAGTATATTTTCCGATTATGTTGAGAAGATCATTGAGGTATTTATGGATGATTTTAGTGTGTTTGGGGATTCTTTTGATAAATGCTTGGATAATCTGACCTTGATCTTGAAACGGTGTGTTGAAACTAATCTTGTTTTAAATTGGGAAAAATGTCATTTTATGGTAAAACAAGGTATAGTTTTAGGTCATATTGTTTCAGAAAAAGGAATTGAAGTAGATAAGTCCAAAATAGACCTTGTGCGTCACTTACCCTCTCCAACTTCGGTTAGAGAGGTCCGATCTTTTCTTGGCCATGCAGGGTTCTATAGGCGTTTCATAAAGGATTTTTCCAAGATTTCCAACCCACTTTGCCGATTGCTTCAAAAAGATGTGCCTTTCAAGTTTGATGAGGAGTGTGAATTGGCATTCAAGCAACTCAAAGAAAAGCTCACTTCGGCCCCTATCATTGTTCCTCCCGATTGGAGCCTTCCGTTTGAGTTAATGTGTGATGCATCCGACTATGCCATTGGTGCTGTTTTAGGCCAACGGAGGAACAAACAGCCCCATGTTATTTATTATGCTTCTCGTACCCTAAATGATGCTCAATTAAATTACTCTACCACTGAGAAAGAACTTCTTGCCGTTGTTTTCGCTTTAGATAAATTTCGTTCATACTTAATTGGTACTAAAGTGATTATATTTTCTGACCATGCAGCTTTAAGGTACCTTTTCACCAAGAAGGAAGCCAAACCAAGGCTAATTCGTTGGATGCTCCTACTTCAAGAGTTTGATGTCAAAATTAGAGACAAAAAAGGGAGTGAAAACGTGGTGGCTGACCACCTTAGCCGTTTGGTGCACATTGAGGACTCCTTACCCATTCAAGAAACATTCCCTGATGAGCAATTGATGTCCTTAGAGGTAAGTGAGCCTTGGTTTGCTGATTTGGTGAACTATTTGGTCACAAAACAAGTTCCTAGCACTCTAGATAAATTCAAACGTGATAAGCTTAGAAAAGATGCACGATTTTACGTGTGGGATGATCCATATTTGTGGAAATATTGCCCAGATCAGATTGTTAGACGATGTGTGCACAATTCTGAGTTTAATTCAATTCTAGCCTTTTGTCATTCTTATGCATGTGGGGGTCATTTTGGCACCCAAAGAACAGCCCTTAAGGTGTTAGAATGTGGATTTTATTGGCCTACATTGTTTAAGGATGCTAGAATGTTTTGTTTAACTTGTGATAAATGCCAAAGAACAGGTACCATTGGTGTTAAGGACCAAATGCCACAAACTCCCATATTCAATGTCGAAATCTTTGATGTTTGGGGCATTGATTTCATGGGTCCTTTTCCTTCTTCGTTTGGTTTCACTTATATCTTGCTTGCTGTTGATTACGTTTCTAAATGGGTGGAAGCCAAAGCCACCCGTACTAACGATTCTAAGGTGGTTGCAGATTTTGTGAGAACTAACATTTTTGCTAGGTTTGGAATGCCTCGAGTTCTAATCAGTGATGGTGGTTCCCATTTTTGTAATCGAACCATTGCGGCTTTGCTCAAGAAGTACAACATCACCCATAAGGTTTCAACACCTTATCATCCTCAAACCAATGGGCAAGCCGAGGTATCGAATAGGGAGATCAAACAGATTCTAGAGAAAACCGTGGGCACCACAAGGAAGGATTGGAGTTTGCGCCTAGACGATGCATTGTGGGCATATCGTACGGCCTACAAAACTCCCCTTGGCATGTCACCTTTCGGATTATTTATGGCAAGCCATGTCACTTACCGGTGGAACTTGAGCACAAAGCACATTGGGCCGTGAAAACATTCAATATGGAGTTAGATGCTGCTGGAATGCATAGGAAACTCCAATTGAATGAACTTGAGGAGATCCGGAATGAAGCATATGAGAGTGCCCGAATTTACAAGGAGAAAACAAAAGCTTTCCATGACAAGATGATAAGGGGCAAAACCTTCTCCATTGGGCAGAAAGTGTTGTTTTTCAATTCCCGTTTACGTTTATTTCCTGGTAAGTTAAGATCTAAGTGGATTGGACCCTTTGTTGTCACTAATGTTTTTCCCTATGGTGCAGTCCAAGTCCAAAGCTTAAGGAATGGGCAAGAATTCAAAGTCAACGGACATAGATTGAAGCCTTACTATGAGCATGTCGTGGGGCAGGTTGTGGAAGACATTCCTTTCCAAGCCGTGGCCTCCAATGGGGAATGAGTGGAGTTCTTCGTCCGGCTGCAAGACGTAAAAGAAAGCGCTTCATGGGAGGCAACCCATGCAATTCAACAAAGGAAGCCCTAGGAATCACTCCAATTCCAGATTTGCGTTCCTAAAACCCTTCTCTTTGTTGATTCTTTCTAATCTGCCTAGTTTTGCATTGTAGTTGCTGTTTGTATGTTTCTTTATATTTGGTGTGATTTTATGCTTGAAACATTGAGGACAATGTTTGATTTAAGTGTGGGGGGGTAACTAAATGTTTTTTATACAAATTCGTGGGATTTTATCACCCATTACTTATAGACTTGTTCCTTGCTGTTTTAAGGTGTTTTTAAGCTGTTTTAGTGCTTGTTAGTGTGTTTTGACTTAAACATCCGAAAATCACATAAAAATTTGAAAAATAGTTTTGAAAAAACCAAAAAGAGCTGTTTTTGAGTCGTTTTGGTGTGTTTGTGTCTTAGGTACCTTCCAACACAATGATGAGGATTTGGTTTTGAATTACATAACTATTAAAGAAAGTTACAAGCATGTATTGAAGTTTGATATGTTCTTGGCTTATGCTTAGTTGTAGTTGATGTTTATGAACTCACATTTGATTATAAAGTGGTTAAAATCAGTTTTTGTAACATGCTTGAAGGAAAGAACTCAACTAATGCTACATCCTTGTGAGACTTGAGCCTTTACTTCTTTTGGAGAGTTATAATCTGTGATCTCTTGTGTTCTTAAGTCGTTGCATGATCTCATTATTCTTTGCTTGGTTGCTACTTAGAATGCATGCGTATCATGATAGAACCAAATGCTAGAACTTATATCCGTTTCATTCAAAGCATGGTATTGAATTGCATAACACACGATCAAGATAAAGTTGTGTAGTTGCCACTTAAGCCAAATAGCCGTACCCCTTGTTCATTTGTTTTGTAGGATTTAACCCTGTTGAGCCTTGTTTAGCCTTTATTCTTTGTTAACCTACATTATCCCTACCTAGCCTAGAATAGGATCATCCATACCCTTGTTCTTAAGGATAGTGAGCATGACTTAAAATGAATTCCTTTTGAGTACATTATGCAAGGAAATGAGTGTGGGGGAGTAAATGTTTGTTTTTGAGCTCAATGTATGTTTTGGGGTTTAAAAGAGTAGAAAATAAGTGAAAAACGTATGAAAAGAATAAGAGCTTGAAAAAGAAAAAAAAAATAAAATAAATAAGCGTTTTAATGTTGATTGTTGAAGAAAGGGTCCAATACATCAAATATGGCCCTAAAGTGAGTGAATTCTCCTCTTTTTGTTCAAAAGTTGAGTTTGCATTCAAAAGTGAATTCTAAGTTGATTTCAATGTTTAGCACACTATTTCTTTAAGAACCTTTGTTTTCCATATCATTTCTTTGTTAACCAAACACCCTAAGCCCCGTTACAACTCTTACACTTCTATCTTGGGTGTTATGTGTTCGATATGTGGAGTTTGGGATTGGTATGAGCATATGGTGTCTATGGTTCTTGCATCTAAGTAGTAGCATCCCTTTCATGAGATCATATTCATATGTTCACTTATAACTTCATAAAAGTGCTTTCTTTGTTAAAACGTATGTGAGTTTTAGTTTTCATATTCACATCAATCTTCTCACATATACCTAGTATAAGGAGTGTAGTTAGAAAATCTGAGTGAAAATTGAGTGTATATCTAGTAAGGATTTGAGGGAATTCTCTAAGGCATGTTACTACATTCAAAATGTTGTTTTCATTGATTAAATGTGAACTAGTGAATGATGACTATGGTTAAGTTTGTGCTTAAGGATTTGGATGGCCAAAATCTGTGTAAGTAGTGATCTTTAATGTGTCATGTGCATTGGAAATCCCTGAGGCAAATGTTGGAAGGTTTAGGTTGTGTTTTGTTTTGTTTCGTTTTGTTTTCTTTCTTTTGTTCGTTTTGCTCGAGGACTAGCAAAAGTTAAGTGCGGGGGAATTTGATAGGAGCATATTTATGCAACTTAATTGGCTTGTTCTCGTGCATGTGCGTTGTGTTTCCTTAGTTATTTTAGTGTTTGAAGTCATTTTCGTGTGTTTTCAGATTCTAAGGACAAAGTATGTAAGAAGATGCATTTTGAAGCAGTTTTGGGCATGAAATGGATAGCATAAGCTTGGAGCAATGTAGATGGACGAAATTGATGACCAAAGCATGCTAGGAATCAGCCAAAGAGAGGAAGAAAAATTAATTCAAATCTGCCACATCTTTTGGTTACACCTTTTCCCTAAAATCTGGCACACCTTTTCCCTAAAATCTGCCATGCTTTTGGATTTACCTTTTCCCTAAAATCTGGTACAACTTTTCCCTAAAATCTGCCACACCTTTTGGATTTGGGCTAAAATTATGTCATTCTAAATTAATTAGGGATTAGGACTTTCCCATCCCTATAAATAAACTCTCTTGTTTCAGCCACAATTACACCATTCACGCAGAAACTATTCCATCTCTCTTTGCCGCACCACCCCTTCTATCCTAAACCATCCCCTTCATCCATACACATCAACCATACCCCTTTAGCACTTGTGCCGCAGCAAGGAGAAGAAGAAGGAACCTTGGACGTTTGAAGATTGGAGCGTTTTAGGTGTAATTCGTTTCATGTCTCTTATGTTTAATTTCTGTTTACTTTGCCTTGTTGTGAACATGAGTGGCTAAACCCCTCTTGGCTAGGGGTGATTTCAAAGCCATGATTATGTGTGTAATATGAATTGATAAATTTCAGTTATGGATTATTGAGTTTTGAATGAAATTGGCTTAACCGTTGGATTGATAACTTATTTGTGTTTGTTGATTGAGGGTCGACACTTAATTGGCTTGCATAAATCTGATGCTAGAGTATAAGTAAGTTTCACATAATCGTTACAAGCTTATATTCATATGTAGTGAAGGTCGTTGGTCACGATCGCGTTAAGTTCAATTCCTAGCATGAGTAACATGATGTCATAGTTATAAGTGTTTTGTCAATGCTTATGATTTTCATTGAATATAATGATCTTTGAATGTATCTCTATTATGATGTCATGTAGAGGACTTTTGGAGAATGCTTTAGGTTGTCGAATGATGTCATCCAATCTAATAACTTAAGGAAAATCTGAGAATTAACTAGTGATGTCACGGTTAATTTGGGGCATTGTCGTTCATGATTCAATAAGAAGTAACTGGAAATCAATTCGTTTGCATACATATCATGTGTAGAGAAAGAACCTCTAGCTTGTCCATCATTCATCTTAATCCCCAAATTCGTTTTGCAATCTGTTTAGTTTTAGAATCTGTTTTGTTAATTTGAATTCGTCCAAATCAAACCCCCCATTTACTTTCTTGTTTCAAATTATTCTAAACTTGTTTTGTTTGTGTTTTTAAGTAGTTGGAGTCAAGTTAAAACCCAAATTCGTCCAATTTGGTGCTTTGTGTCCAAAACTGCCCAGAAAGTGTTTTTAAGGCAGTTTTGAGTCTTTTGGTTGCTGTTTTGAGTTTTTGGTTTGTTTTAGTGTTTTAAATTCTAGTTTTGCATTCTTTGAGTCTAGTTTAGTGTTTTAACTTTGTTTTTACGTTTTTATGTCAGTTTCCAAGAGTTTAGCAATCCCTCCTAATCCCCGGTTTAGAACGATCCCTACTTACATACCTTGCTACAATTGATAAAAAGAGGGTTTTATTTGTGTGTTAAGATAATTTTCACATCAAAAAGATAAGTGAATTTGATGTAAAATATAAATAAATATGAGCTTATCAGACGATCCTTAAGTACTTAAAAAGAACTAAGGACATGTTCCTCGTTTATGGAGGAGCGACAGAGTTACGAGTGGAAGCCTATACAGACGCAGATTTCCAATCTGACGTCGACGATGAAAGTTCCAACTTCGGATATGTGTTCACTCTGAATGGTGGGGCTATTAGTTGTAAAAGCAAGAAACAAGATGTAATTGCTGATTCCACGAAAGAGGCTAAATATGTCGCTGCAGCTGAAGCCGGTAAAGAAACGTTCTAGATGAAGAAGTTCATTACTGAACTTGGAGTGGTTCCAACCATTACATCATTAATAACTTTGTACTGTGATAATAGTGGGGCGATAACTCAAGCCAAGGAACCCAGGGCTCATCAAAAGAACAAGCATTTTGACAGACGCTTTAATATCATTAGAAGATATGCTGCCGAGGGGAAAGTCAACATCCTCAAGGTTGCCTTAGCCGATAACATACCAGATCCACTAACGAAGCCAATGTCTCAAATTCAACTTGACCGCCATATGGAAACGATGGATATTAGATACATGGGAAGATGGCTTTGAGTGCAAGTGGGAGATTGTTGGAAATATGCCCACAAAGCCACTCATTTGATGTAATAGCTTTTTGGAATACTTATTGTGTTAAACTATTATATGTTTAATAGAGGGCAAAGCTTATTGTTAATCACTATTTATTGTATTATGTGTTTAAGCAATAAAGGAATCCAAGGAATGTATTTAATTTAAGAAAGAAGTGATCTAAGTGAATTGGATTAACAAGACCTTTCTCTTATGTTCATTCCTAAAACGTTCCTAGGCATAGGATTGTCAATTGGGCATTGACAATCCGCTAAGGTTAGTATGTGTTATGTTAACTCAAGCGTCAGTATGACTAGTCTCAAGTCATTTAGTGTTGGACACTGAGGCAAACACATAGGTGCTCCAAAGGTAATTGAGTACACTGAACAACGATCAAAAGAGAGTTTGAACATACATGTCATGTAAGAACTCGTAAGTTGCAATATGCAAAGTAGTCCTTTGACCCGAGTCATCATAGATTTCTAATGGTTAGGTCATTGATCTTTGATCATGTCAAAGGCATTTCATCGAGACTGTCCACGACATTGTTGGGGTCAAGCTATCTAGTCATGTAGGCATATGAATGCACAATAAGGGACTTCTAACCTTCCATGCTGGAGGGAGAATACTCTGAGATATGATTCGGGAGTCTTTGGCCAAAGCATACAAATATGACTTAGGAAGTTTGGAGGTGACTTGAAGGCCCTCTACTTGGGTGAATCCCTTATGTAAACAAGGATGAGCTTCAAGGGTAATGAATCTCAAATTCATTCCTTCTCTTTAATGTTGTTAAAGAGTCTTGTGGTTCACTAGGCCTTGAAAGCCATGGGTTTTAGAATTGTTTTTTAATACATGCCTACTTTGAAGTTTTAATAGTTCGCATATGTGTTGAAATGTTCTCACATGTTTTCAGCTAGGACAAAATTTTTCCTTCACTAAGGTATTGGCTAACAAAGAAAGGTTAAGGATAAACAGAGATTCTTAAAGCGATAGTAAGAAAAATAATGAAATCAACACTTAGAATTCAACTTTTGATTGCAGCACCCAACTTTGAACACAAAGGGAAGATTTGTACAACTTTAGGGTCAGATTCACATTTTTGGACCATTCTTCAATAACCAACACTTATGAACTTATTCTCACTTCTTTTCAACCTTTCTTCCTTCTATTTCAACACTTTTTTTTCTTTTTTTTTCTTCCGAAACATAAAACATAAACACTAATTCACCGGTTTCAAAAGAACAAATCCTTCCCCCACACTTATTTTTTTGCAAATTGTAGATAAAAAGGAATTCCTAACAAGTCATGCTCCACTATTCTTTAATAACAAGGGTATGGATATTCCTATACTAGGCTAGGTAAGGGTAATGCAAGCAGACAAAGAAAATAGGCTAAATAAGGCTCAAAGAGGTTAATCCTACAATTCATATGCAGGGGATAAGGTATTTTGGCTCTGGAGGTAACTAAACACCTTCATCTTGTTATTTGTTATGCAATCAATTTTATGCTTTGAATGAAACAGGCATGAGTTCTAGTATTTGGAACAAAAATGATGAAAAAGCATTCTAAGTAGCAACCAAGCAAAAAAATAATAAGATCATGCAACGACTTTAGAAAACAAGAATACCACCGATTAATAACTCTCCAAACAAAGAATAGGCTCAAGTCTAATAGGGTTGTACTGTTAGTTTGAGTTTCTTCCTTCAAGCATGTTACAAAAACTAATTTTTTTTCTTTGTGGTTACATGTGAATTCGTAACCAAAGAGCATATCAAACTTCCACCCATCTTTGTAACTTTCTTTAACAGTCATGCAATTAGAAATCAAATCCTTATCATTGTGTTGGAAGGTACCCTAAAACACATACAAGCAAGAAAAACGACTTTATTTGGTATTTTCTCAAGCTTTTTTAATTTTTTCTAAATTTTTTTATGACAAATAATAAAACACTTTAAAATAATGAATAACAACATTGGTAGTGAGACATCCAGTCATATGTTTTATGACACAATAACTGGATGTAATCAATTTATATAAAACATATGCTCATGGCTTCGAATTCACCTCTAGCTAAAAAGAAATTTAGTTACACATGTTCATCATAACTGAAAAGCAATCTCAAATAAACATTGAAACTTAAAACAAAGAGAGAAACAACCCATAAAACTCTAGCAACTTCAATGGATGAATGGTAGGCACGACACACTTTAAAACGTGCAGGAATTTCATATATATAGAGAAAAGTGGATGAATCTAAGGAGGAATGGGTTTTGTCATTTTGAATTATTTTAGGACTCTAAGAATCAGGTAAAAAGTGTTGGAATGTGATAATGATTCCACCTTGCAGCTGGAGATAAGATAAGATAAGATAAGATAATGTTGGATAAGATAGGATAGAATAAGATAAGATAAGATCTGATAAGGTAAGATAAGATAAGGCTTAGAAAAGGTTGGATAAGGTAATTGTGGATGCAAATTTCTTCCTCCTTGATCTTGGACAAAATTGCACTACAAAACAAATCACACCTTAGGTCAAGGCCAAAAGCCTCATGTGCCCACGATGAATGGGCGGGAAGGGGGGCTTTGGCCGAAGAACCTTTGATGCCAAAGTTAGATTTCGAGGGAATCGTGTTTGGAGAACTTTGTAGAATTTTGCAAGAGAATTGGAAGTGAGTTTTGGAGAGGATGAGAGGGTTTTTATAGGGGAGTGGCCGGCCTCTTTGGGTGAGAGAGGACCGACCACCTAGTCTTGTTTGTGGGCTAGGTTCTTGATTTGTGTTAATTTGGGAGTTCTGGAATAATTACCTAATCAATTTTCTAATTAATAGAATAATTACCTAATTGATTATAATAAAAAAGGGAAGATTTTGAGAGTTACCTTGTGGAGAAGATTGGATGAGGATGGATGAAATAGGTTTTGAATTGTTACCTATTTTGGGCACTTTTGACTTGGTTAAGGGATGATTGCCCACTGTTCACGTGTATGAATACAGGTATGCCTCAAGAGTATTTTTGTCCTCTTTTACCCAAAAATCCACATGTCGCCTTGTGATTATTTTTGGCTCCACAAATGCCTCCACACCTGTTGGGTTGCTCGCATAAAAGGGCAACAGGTGTAGAGACCTCCTTACTTTAGGAAACTTTGGATTGCTTCCTATTTTGATGTCGATTACCTCTTTAATAGGAAATTAGATCCTTCTAGGAAAGGGAAATAAATTTCTCTCAAAGCTTATTTAAGTCCACCTTAAGTGGGCTATTAAATCAACTTTGAAGAACGATTTATTCTACCCTACAAGAGAGAGAGGGAGAGAGAGCTTAGAGGATATTTGTTCCCACTCCTCTAGTAATCTTCTACATATTGCCCGTGCAAAGAACTCTCTTTCGTTGCTTTCTTCGTCTTCTCTGTGCTGCACCGATGTAAAAAAAAATTAATTTTTCTTGTCTTTTTCTTGGATAGTGCTATTGCAGGGCCACCCTTCGGGGTAGTGTGGCATGTCAACTGGCAGGGGCCAGGAGTCGGCTTGGCATAGGCCGATGAGGTATTATGGCATGGACCACTACTTTAGGCTGCTCGGCTTGACTAGAGCCAAGGGCCGCTTGTGCGGTTGGGGTCGCGGATTGTTGCATTAGGGTGCAGTGTTAGGCGAGTCGCATGGCTCATGTCCTTTGGGCTCTTAGACCTAACATGGGCTAGGCTAACGATTGGGATAAATGAAGAGGTCGCGGGCCTCATGAGCTTCTGGAACGCTAGGCATGCAAGCCTCCGGCCTGCTAGTTCAAGAGAAAAAATTGAAAGAAAAGCCAGTATGGGTTAAGCTTCCCTATTGAGTACCATGAATGGCATTGGCTGCTTAGTCTTCTTTGCCTGGAAAAAGGTAGGTTGCTCTTGTGAGAGAAGATGAATAATATTAAGGTGGATGCATTAGCTCGTCCAATCGCTGTTGTGGATCCTGCTGCAAGTGAATGTAAGAAAATAGATCTTCCTTGCTTGCTCAAGAGATGTTGGTTGAGAAAAAACCAAAGACTTCTTTCCCTGCTCTCGAGGGTTCGCCGACTGCCCCCAGGCTTGTGATTGGCTTGACTTTTTCCAAAGGGACAAAATATGGGGTTGCTAGATCTGAGTAAGTAATGCCTGCAATGCCAAAGATCGCTAGTTTGATTGTCGATAGGGTAACCCAGCGTAGAGCTCCTGTCATGCCCCCAGTGCCAAAATCTTGTACCAAAACAACCATTGTGAGCTAAGTCTGGTTCACCTTTAGAAAAGCTTGCTATTATGAAGAGCGATGAGGTGGACTCTGCTGCTAAAGTGGAACCAAGGCTTACTTCTTGTGCTGTTGACACTGAATCACCTACTAGGAAAGAGGAGACTACTCACGTGGGCAGCTGTGAGAAATCCACTAAGCCTGCTTCTGAGGAGGTTATTGAGATCTGTGTGCTTTTGAAACTAGATCTACTTAAAGACATGGACGTTTGCGCCAAGTTTGTCAATGGCATTAGACGGATTATTTGCTCAAGTTCCTTTGTGAAGCATACGACCGAGTATAGGAAGATTGCCTTACTTGCCATGATGTAGAAGATGACTATTCGGGCAGTCGAGTCTATGGTCCTTGACTAAATGGATACCAAAGCTGCTAAGGAGGTGGCAAGGGCTATGGCTACCGAAGCTTTTTCTTCTGCTGAGAAGATCAAGAGTTTGGAATCTAAGCTCGTCGTTTTGAAAGGGGTTTAATATCTCTGCCCTTACTTCTCTACAGCTTGAGACCGCTCGCCATGAGATCGTTGACTTGAAGACTAGGCTTGACGCGATCCAAGTTAAGTAAGAAAATGCAGAGAACCAAATCATGTGTTACATACCTCAAACTCAAGATCTTCAGTGTGCCATTTTTTAGCTTCATTTTGCTACTTATGCAAATGATGAAGAGTTGATTACGGCTTATAGCTAAGTGATCCACTGCAACAAGGTTGTTGATAGGCTTGAACCCCAAGTGTTGGAACTCCAAGGTACACTGAAGATTAATGAAAGTTTGAAGAAAAAAGTGGATGAGCTACAGCACGTCCATGTTGGTCTGCTCAAGGGGATCGGGTAGTTGAAAGGTGAGAGCTGGGCTCGAGGCTCCGCTTGTTCAAAGTGAGGCCGATTTCTACAAGTTGGCTTATGTAGATCATTTATTTGGGCGGCTGTCTGACTTTGAATTTTCTAGTAAAGACTTTGAGACCTTCTCTATTTCTCTGAAAGACTTGCTCGCCTTCACTTTTGAGTCTTCTATTGGTGAAGTAGTCCAAAAGGTTAGTACTTAGGCTGAGGCAGTCGGGGGTGAAGTACCAAATAGTGCCATTGCTGAGAATGTCGCAGCTGCTGAAGGTGTGGCGACCGAGTAATCGTGGTGTATCCAAGCTGTTGAAGAATAGTGTTCTAGGTAGTCTTTAGGATTTTCTTTGTTTCCCTAGTTGCTTTTTGCTTTGCTTGAATTCCTTCAGTCTTTGCTAGTTGTTTATCAATTTTGCTAGAAAATTTAATAAACTTGCTTTCTTTGTTTTTCTCCATCTTCGCTTCTTTTATTCATGCCCTAACCTTTAGACTTTATAGACCTGTGGCAAGCATGTTACTTTTCTATAAGCAGATAGGACTGTATAGCCAATGTAGCCATAGTTGTTGGCATAGAACTTTGCAAAGGTGTTACTCATAAGGTCGGCATCCGGACACCTAACTTAAAGAAGCAGGCAAGGCTATTAACCTTGGCTTTCTCTGATTCCATAAGCTACGTAGCAAGTATCACAACACTTTAGGAATTGGTGTAGATTTTTCCACGCTTGGCAGAGGTGAAGCATATCAACTACGTCAACTACGTAGCATGTCGGCAGCGGATAAAACTTCATATTTGCTCACTAACTTATTTAACCTTTTACAAGAATGTGTGGTTGTATAAGTCTAGAGTGGCTTTACTACTTGAAGTGCAAGCCGTAGGCAATCTTCTGGAAATCATAGGCTACCTTAGTGCACTCGGTAGCAGCTTTAGGGTTCTAGAGCAGCCAGTTCTAGGGCGTATTGCGTAATGTGCCCCTCCGTCTTTAGGGCCGGTTCCCTGCGGATTAGGGTAAGAGACCCAAAATCCTTCAGTTAACTAGACCTTGAAAAAGACCATTGTGGCTACTTCTAGGAATCCCGGCGTAAGCCATCGTGCTTATAGTTGTATTAGAGTAGCCTGGCTCATCCACGTTTGGACGCTTTGGAAAGCAGACCCATCTGGGTGTCGGGGAATTGGTTTACCCTCTCGCACTGGAGAGCAAGGTTGGTCCTTTGGTGGTGCAATTCCTGCGATGAGTCCCTAAGAAGGGCGCAATTTTCTTTTGAAATGCAGGGATGATCCGTTGTTGTAAGCATGTAGTTGAGCCAAGTTACAAATTACTTCAGAATTCCTTATTGAAAAATAAGTGAAATGAATGAAAAACTTAGCTGTAAAAGATTGTATAACAACTGGATAGTCCTCGACTTGCGAGGTGGTGTCCGTTGAGCTGCTTGAGGCTTCGGGTCTTGATATATTGAGAGGTCACACATGGCATTTCCTCAAGTTATATGCATTCCATTGATCTTGTACGGGTCTTCCTAGATGTGATTCATTTTTTTTGAGCCTTTTTTGTGGGCAGCGATGAAGGTTTTCCGTAGGACTAGATCTCCGAGCTAGAACTGCCAGATCTTGGCCTTTTTGTTGTAGCTGGAGAGAAGTTGTTATGATAAGCTGTAATATCGGTGATGGTCTGCTCGCCCTACTCCTCTGCCAAATCTAAGCTTGTGGCCATCTCCTTCCTGTTCGGTAACTCGTCGTTTGGTGGTGTGATACGTCCATAGACATTTGAATAGTTCATCTGGCTATTTTCCCTTCTTGTCGGAGAGGGATTTCTTGAGGCAATTGAGGGCCATCTTGTTAAATGTCTCGGAATGGACGTGTGCTACTTGATGTCATACTTTTGGAAGAACTTTGCCAAATCTTTGCCCTCGAATTGCGAGTCGTTATCGGTGACGATGGACTAAGGGATGCTAAATTGGCAAATGATGTTCTTCCATATGAAGCGATCTATGCTAGTCTGAGTTGAGATTGCCATGGGCTTTGCTTCTACCCATTTGGTGAAGTAATCGGTTGCCACAATCATCATGCATTTGCCCTATAGTAGCGTGCTGCCTTTATTACTAACCTATGACACCTCGGCTGCTAGCTCTACCTCTATGCTTGGCTTGTTTAGATGTTCCTCCGAAATAGAGCGTTTGAGCTGGTGGTTGAGGGCGAAGCCTAGGTTAGCTAATGCGTCCGCATAGGTGTTGTCTGCTTGGAGAACTTGAGTGAGAGTGTAAGTTTGAAATACCTTAAGTTGCTTGCGTACCTTCTCTAGGTATTGAGCCATTCTTGGATGTTTTTTCCATGTACTCCCTAGTATTCTAGCTGGTGATTAGATAAGAATTAAAATGAATTGCGAGCTTCTTCACTGCCAGGTCTTTTGCCATTAGGAGGCTTGCTAATAGGGCTTCGCACTCTGCTTCGTTGTTGGATGCTTTGAAACCTAGAGTGATCGACTGCGTAGGCATTAATCGTCTGGAGTGACAAGGACGACGCTTACCTCTGAACCTTTGTAGTTGGATGCGCCGTTGATATGCAAATGCCAGAAGTCTCCATTGGGTGGAGCAGGTGCGGCTAGGGCGTGCTCGGCTTGTTAGGCCGCTTTGTTGCGTCGCCTAGGCTAGGTGTGAAGGCGCAGTAAGAAGCTGTGAAGCTGCCGTTGCACCACCTTGTTGAGTCGTGAATGCGCCATAGGGAGCTGTGGAGCTGGGCCATGTAACACGTAGCAGAAGATGCTCAACTGCTAGTATTGGACCACTCTAGAGTTGAATTATGGAGCAAGGGTCGGCTAGGGCCGTGTGACACGTAGTAAGAGGTGGCGTTCAACTGCTGGTACATGTAGCTCTAATGTAGAATCTTTTAGGGTGACGAGGACAAAACTTTCTTTCGAGTATGTTCTTCTAGTGTTCGTCTGTCCTTGGCACACTTTTTGGGGCAAGCTATTGTGTTCGTCACAAAACTTTGCATCTGATAATGTCTACGCCTTTATCGTTGTGCATCTGGATTAGGCGGAATAGTGCATCATGAGGCTGACTGCTTGCGTCTGAAGGTAAAACTTGAGCTTCCAAGTTGCAACAACTATAGCTAAAGTTAGCTTTTGAATTTCTGGTAGCATCGAGGAGAGCTTTTGAGCTGTGGAATGCAGGTAGTCGAACTTCAGCTCTTCTCATATGATGGTAGAGCTTATTGCTGTTTCTGAGACTACCAAGTAGATGTATAAGTCCTTTGCTGCTTCTGGCTTGGATAGTAAAGAAGGTGATAAGAGATATTTATTCAGGTCTTGGAAAGCTCTTTCGTACTTTTCTTCCCATTTGTCTTGTTGCGCCTACTTGATGGCCTTGAAAAGGAACTTGCATTGATCAGTGGACCGCGAAAGAAATCAGTTTAAAGAGGCTGCTTGTCCGGTCAAGCTTTGGATCTCCTTAAAGGTAGTAGGAGATTTCATCTCTAGAATTGCTTGAATTTGCTTGAGATATGCTTTGATTCCTCGGTGGGTTACTAGGTACCCTAAGAATCTGCCTGAAGATACTCTAAATGTACATTTAATGGGGTTAGGATCGAGAACTTAGAGTAGTTATTGGTCGTCTGGCCTTTTCTAGTTTGGGATCGGTCTCTACGCTTGGCTCCTTGCCTTTTTTATTATTCTGCTAGTTTCCATCCTCCTTCTACTCATCGAGCCTCACCCCAAAGTGCATGCTTCTCTACTAAGGCTAAGGAATCTGCTAGAGTTAGATCTTTTTTTATGATCAACTCTCTGAACAACAGGTGGTCTGCCGGGAGTCTTTTTTGGAAGGCTGTTCTTGCTATCGAGTTGTCACATTCGACTATCTTCGCCTTCTTTGCTTTGAACCTTTTAATGTAATCGCGGAGCGACTCCTTTGGGTTCTTCTTCATGTTGAACAAGTGACCAGACTTCTTCTTGATTAAGCGATAAGATGAATATTTTTTAGTGAAAAGCAAAGAAAGTTTGTCGAAACTCTAGATGGATTGTAGCAGCAGGGTATGAAACCAATCTTGTGTTTCGCCTTGTGAAGTAGTGGCGAATATCTTGCACATAAATGAATCATTGTTCCAATAAAGGACAATCATGCTCTGATAGTGCTTTAAGTGCCTCTTTGGACCTTCATCTCCTTTGAAAAATGTGAAGTGCGGCATGTTAAACTTTCGTGGAGGCTCTGCCTACTCGATCTTGTCTATGAAGGGTGATCCGCTAATGTTGGTCATGTCTTGCCGTAGTGCCTTGTCGATGACTTTGTTGCCTTGGAAACCTAGCAAACGTTCATTCAAAAACCTCTTTAGTTCTTCCTATATTTGCCTTTGTTGAGGTAGTGCAACTTTCGGCTGCCTCCGGTCTTGACATGGT
Organism: Crataegus laevigata; assembly: GCA_963580275.1. Taxonomy (NCBI): domain Eukaryota; kingdom Viridiplantae; phylum Streptophyta; class Magnoliopsida; order Rosales; family Rosaceae; genus Crataegus; species Crataegus laevigata. The sequence continues at coordinate 11,565,057 of OY756954.1, forward strand.
AGTTTAGGCTGCTATTTAATATGTTATACTTGTCTATGCCATGTCAGAGGTGCATGTGGTTTACTTCTGCCAGGCGAGGGAATTCTTCGCAGGCTGCCGGTTGAACTTGAGCTGGATTGAGTGACTACTTATCTCCGTTCGTCGTGCTGCCTACTCTGATGTGAGATGGACAATGCTCATTGTGGCCCCAACCGTGAATGTATGCTTGTCTGTGGGCCTAGTTGTGAGTGCACGTTCTTCCGCACGCTAGGATAGAAGTATACGCTATCTCGAGGGCCCAATCGGGAATGTATTCCGCCCAAACGTTCGGTTTGTGGTTGGTTGAGTGGTTGCTTGTCGGGACGCTGCTGGAGAGGTTTATCTGCCCTTGTCCTACTTCGGGACACCTAGTCTAGGGCACGTTGCAGCTTGGTGCGCTACAAGAGTTGATTCACCAAGGTAATCTGCTGTGCAAGGGCGCTCGTCAACTATACGACTTGTCAAGTTAAATGTTGTTAACCATTTGCATAGGATAAGCTTAGAAGGAACGTGCGTCCTTGAGTAGTGGAAGTGTGGTAGGCTCCGGGCACGAGATTTGAATTGTAAAATTTCAAATCCACGGAGAAATGTGGTGAAAATGCCCCCGGTTCAATGATAGGTCCTAAAACTTGGACTCAGAACGGTTGTGCTACTCTTGAGCTGACTTTGACTTCTTAGGAAACCACGGAAGCAGGCTGGGCCGCAAGAGTAGACAGAGCCGCAAGAGCAAACTGGGCTATGGGATACTTGAAATGATCTTTCAAGGGAAGGTGATACTTGAAATGATCTGGCAATGGTTTAAATTCTAGAGTGGGTGCCTGAATCATCAAAATCAACAACATGTTAGTATAAAATGAAATTGAAATTGGAGAAGATGGCTTACTTGCTTGCTCCAACAAGAACTCAACGACAAACACCACTTCCTTGAAAGGTGCAGCAACTTTGCAGTCAACCAGATTTTATGTGAGGGCAAGGACTTGTCCCGTGTCATAAAATTCAACTTCGTTGGGAATGGTTGTGGTAAGTACATCCTCTTTAATGTATACTACATATTCTCCAGCCACTTCATTCTCTTGAATCATTCTTCTTGGTGTACAAAGTTCTTTGAACAATTCAACATAATTTGGAACTTGTTTTGGTGTACCAAGAATTTGGATATTACTTTGCACCTTTGGGAAGGCTTCGACGATGTCTTTTTCACTTTCTTCTTTCTTGGATTGCAAAAATCTGCAAGGAAAAGGGACATTTGGTGGAACGGGGTTAGAATGAATTGAATTTGGAACAACATTACCTGAATTGCATGGCTTAAGAGTTTTAAGGCCCTGCGACAAGGGTTGTTCTACTCTTGTCGTGGGTGTGTCTTCTTCGTCCTCCTCAATTAGCAGCTTCTTATCCTCTTCTAGGCTATGTTTGGAAATTTTTAGGTCAGCTCCAACCTCCATAGAACTTCCCGAAGTGATGGCTTCAGTGATTTCAAAATGTCCCATTGAATTTACAATGTTTGAGTTGGAGAGTTCACTTTGTTCTTGAATCTGTGCCATGAACTCCACCATCTACCCCATTTGATTCTTCAATTCTCCTACTACTTTGGCTTGATTTTGCATCTCTTTGGTTTGATTTTCTACTTCTTGTGTCAAAGAGGTGAGTAATTGAATAATGTTATCATTATCCATTGACAAACCTGAATTTGGTTGGGAACTTTGGTTTGATTCTTCTTGTTGTGAGCCTTGCATCAAAGAGGTTAGTACATCAAGAATTTCATCATAACTCATAGACATACTTGAATTCGATTGGAACTATTGTGGGGAGGGAGGGAAGGGGTTGTGGTGGCTGCATATGTCTTGAATAGAACTCCTTATCTTGCTGCCAATATCCACCTTGTTGAACTTGTTGAGGTTCCTCCCACATATAATCTGAATAATCTCTCCAATCTGAATTGTAAGTGTTGGAAAACATGTTGTCCCTTGTTGGTTATGGCCTTGATAACCCCAAGCACCTCCATTCGTAGCGAATTGAGGACATTGATGAGTTTGATATTCTTGCCTATAAGACATTCCAAATGTGGGGACACTTTGCGATGTGGTCCTTTTGATATACTGCGACACTTGAGAAGTAAGATTCGCTATTTGAGCTGGAATATTAGCAATTGCCATGTCTTACTTCTCTAGTACCTGAAATCAAAAAAATAAAACTAAATCAAATATAAAAAATCAAAATACAGGACACGAACATAAACAAGCTAATCCCCGGCAACAGCACCAAAAATTTGATGTGACGTAAAACAACACACAAATTAAACCCTCTTGTTGACAATTGTAGTAAAGATACAAGTAGGGATCGTTCTAGGCCGGAGATTAGGAGGAATTGCTAATCTACTCAAAATTGACTTTAAAACACTAAACAAGACTCTAAAACACAAAACTAGGCTAAAGACACTCAACTGGACTCAAGTAACTCAAAACTAACTAAAATGACTCAAAATAGACACTAAACAATCAAATTGACTCAAAACAGACACTAGAGATTGATTTGGACAAAAATTGATTCTAACTTGACTCAAAACAATGAAAAGACATCAAATTGGACAAATTGAAACTAAAAGACACTAAATATAAAGGGGGGGGGGATTGGGTTTGGACGAATTTAGAACTTAACTAAACAAACTTTGTAAAAACAGTTTAAAAGGCAAATTTGGGTGATTCAATGGGTGAATGGATAGCTAGTCGGTTCTTCTCCACACATGACACATATGCAACATAGAATTCATTCCCAGTTGTGATTTCAATAAACCATGAATGACAATGCCCCAAGTTAACCGTGAATTGCACAAATTAATCATTAGATTTCCCTAAATTCATTGAAGTGGACGGACAACGCATCGACAACCAAATTATTCCTCAATAGTTTGCTACATGAACTGCATAATAGAGATACATATCAAAGATCATTAAGTTCTATGGAAATCATAAGCATTGACATGACATTCGTAACTATGAAGTGCATGATACTCCTGCTGTGAATTTACTTAACGCGATTGTGACTATCAACCTTCACTACTTGTGAATATAAGTTCATAACGATTAGGTGAAACTCCTTTATATTCTAGCATCAGATTCATGCATGCAAACTAAGTAGGCCTCCTTAATCAACATATAAGAATAAGTTTTGAATCAAACAGTTAAGCAAATCGCATTCACAATTTATGAAACAATAACTGGAGAAAATCAACTCATATCACATATATATTCATGGCTTTGAATCCACCTCTAACTAAAACAAAATTAGTTCCTCATAGTCGCAAGTAAACAAAAATAATCAAATTTAAACATTGAAAACAAAGATAGATTACACCTAGAAACGCTCCAACAATCCAACGTCTTGAATTGCAAGCACGGCTCTAGGTGGCTCCTTCTTCTATTTCCTTTGTGAAGTTGCAGCACAAGGGTTTGGGTGGAGTATGGATGGTGGTCTGGTGGTAGAGGGTGGATAGGTGAATGAATGGATGGAATGACTAGTAAGGCTTGAGAGAAGGGATCCCTGAATGGTGCGGCATAACATGGTATTTATAGGGTTGAAGGGCACGGTTTTGAATTAGTTTTAGGGAAGAAATGAACTTTCCAAATCCCCAAGAAAAGGCTAATAGAAATCAAAGAAATCAGGAAAGGGAATATTTGGCAAATTTGAAGAAAAGGGGAAAGTAGGGTGCGGCACCTTTAGGGAAAGGTTTAGGACTTCTAGAACCATATTTTTAATGTCCTAATCAGAAAATAAATCCCTCTTGCAGCTGGAATTAAAGTAGGAAAGGATTCGGAAAAGATAAGATTGAGTAAGATTTGGTCAGAATTTTTGTCAAGGTTTGACCAAGGTTTCCTTTTCTTTAGCTGATTCCATATCATCAAAATCTTCAATTAATTTCCCCAGATCTCTTTAGCATATTCCTAACCTCTTTAACTCCAAAAGCGTCCATCCACCTTACTCCATGCATGTGCTATCCATTGCAAGCCCAAAATTGCTCCAAATTGCACTTTCTTGCCTACTTTGTCATTTGAACCTACAAACACACGGAAATAGCTTAAAACACTCTAATAAACAGAAACAAACTAAATAAATGCAAGGAAACAAACTAAGTAAGTAGCATAAATATGCTCTTATCACGGTGGTTGCCATGGTGGAGCCTTGTAGTGGTGGTGCCACTCCTCCAAGATCACATTTAGTCTCGTGGATTACCACGGTCCCATTTCTTGAATATTGGAATTTTCACTCGTGGAATTTTCTAAATTTCTAGCCATTGTATTTCTCTTTTACGTTTTATCAAAAAATCTTTGCAACTAAAAAAATTCTAATAATAAGAACGTACAAAAAAATGCAAGTGGACTTGAAAATAAAGAAAAAACCTTTTTATGCAAGAGTCTTCTTGGAGTGTGGATCTCTTCTCTCAATGAAATCCCAATTTGTGGATGCAAATTTCTTCCTCCTTGATCTTGGACAAAATTGTACCTACAAAACAAATCACACCTTAGGTCAAGGCCAAAAGCCTCACACGCCACGATGAATAGGGAGGGCTTTGGCCGAAGAACCTCTGATGCCAAAGTTAGAATTTTGAGGGAAGAGTGTTTGGAGAATTTTGTAGAATTTTGCAAGAGAATTGGAAGTGGGTTTTGGAGAGGATGAGAGGGTCGCCTCTTTGAGTGAGAGAGGACCAGCCACCTAGTCTTGTTTGTGGGCTAGGTTCTTGATTTGTGTTAATTTGGGAGTTATGGAATAATTACCTAATCAATTAGCTAATTAATAGAATAATTACTTAATTGATTATAATAAAAAAGGGAAGATTTTGGGAGTTACCTTGTGGAGAAGATTAGATGAGGATGGATGAAATAGGTTTTGACTTGTTACCTATTTTGGGCACTTTTGACTTGGTGTTGCCGGCTGCGCATGCGTAGGAATACCGGTATGCCTCAAGGGTATTTTTGTCCTCTTTTACCCAAAAATCTACGTGTCACCTTGTGATTATTTTTGGCTCCACAATAATGTTCCTCTCGAACTAGGATTCCTCTTTCTTGTGTAAGTCCTTATCTTCTAGGCTTCAACTTTGATTCCTTCAGATTTTAGCACATGTTTAACACCTTTTAAACACCAAAAATGTCCAGCCCATATGCTATCCACGCATGCTATCCAATCCAAAAGAAAAACTACTCCAAATTGCACCATTTGGCTATTTATTGTCAACTTTACCAAGTGGACCTACAATAATACAAAAATAACTTAAATTAATACAATAAATGGAAATTAACTAAGTAAATGCAAACAAATAAGATAACAAAGTCGCATAAATATGCTCCTATTAGTTTGTTGATTCCAAAATCTTTGTTGGCGACGATGGGTGGGTTTCGTTTATTGTTTATTCGAAATGTTTAATGATGATGGGTGGGTTTTGTTGATTGTTTATTCAAAATGTTTAATGATATGTGGTAGAACGGGAGTCCCTTGGGTGCTTTGTTTATTGTTGTTAAGAAAAAAGTAGTTTGTTTACCGTGCTTTGGATAATTCTTTAACAAAAGTTCTAATTTGGGTGCTTTTGTTTTGTTTATTCTAATGTTGGATAATGGAGGGTCCTTTTGATGCTTTGTTTGTTGGAGATGGGTGGGTTGTTTTCTTTGTTTTTTCAAAATGTTTACTGATTTGTTGGATAATGGGGTCCTTTTGGGTCTTCTTGTGTTTTTTTCTATGATGTGCTTTGTCCTTTCATTGTTGTTGGTTGTTGAATATGTTGAATTGCAATTGTTTACATTTAGGGTGGTTGTGGTCCTAATGTTTGTTGGTTGCACTAACTAGGGTCATTTTGGTGCTTTGTTTGTTGGTGAAGAAGATGTAGTTTTTTCTTTGTTTACTTAAAATGCTTTAGGGTGGTTGTATTTTTTTATCTTCTGTGATGTGCTTTTTCCTTTCCTTTGTTTACATTTGGGGTGGGTTATGGTTCTAGGGTTTGTTGGCTTCACGAACTAGGGTTTAAACTAGTTTGTTGTTGTTGTTGTTGTTGTTGTTCTCATTGTTGTTGTGAAGTTTAGGTTATCCAGACCTATTTTCCATTCATTTGCATCATGATAGGGAGCTCGGTCATGAATATTACTATAAGGGAAGTTACATATATAGATTATTGTGACAAGGACTTAATGTCACTCCTTGTGATAGATGATATGATGGAAGCTCTAGGATATAGAGAGATCTTCATGAACTACTACTACAAAATTCCTAACTTGGACATTTGTAATGGTTTGAAGCCCATTCAGAGTGATGCCGACATACAGAAGATGTCCAACTTTATTCCAAAGGCTCAAGTGTTAGACATGTACATTCAATAATTGTCTGCAGAAGAAGCCCTCACTAAGGAATAACATTTTATGCAGTTTATGAAGTGCATCAGTCCAAGCACAGTGGTTATTAAGGAATTACGTGATGAAGAAGGGGATGTTAGGGCAATAACTTGTAAACCAATAATAAAAAATTAAAAAAAAGGTTTATAGCTATTGAATGACCCTCAGATAATAAGGGGGTGTCTGTTGAAGAAAAGGTGGCTGTTATGTGCTCGGATGATGGTTTACACCAAGAAAAGGTGGCTGGTACAAGTGTGACTGAGGTGTGTGCTACATATGTGAATGAGGTTGAAGATGTACAAGTTCCTCGAGAATAAGGTTTAAAAGATGTACAAGTTGCTGAATAAGGTGGTCTAGAAAATGTACAAGTTCCTCAAGAAGGTGTACAAGTTGGTGAATGCGGTGATACCCTTTTTGATGTACCTGTTGATTTTGAAGGAGACAATGAAGAAAGTGATGAAGAAAATGCTGAAGAAGACAGTGACTTTGTAGAGAGTGATTATGGGAGTGATGAAGATAACCCAAAATTTGTCAAGTTTGATGGGATTGGGCAAGCAGATGAGGTGCAATATGAGCAAAGAATAGGAAGACAATCTGAGAAAAGAAAAAAAAAAGGCAAACTGATGAGATCACTGAATGAGAAGAAGAGCAACTAAATGAAGGAGAAGATGAGAGGCAAGAAAAGGTTGAAGAAGCTAGAGATGGGGAGGTGAATATGATTCATGAACCAGATTATAATTGATGATCTGGAAAGTGTACACTCTGAAGATGAAGAAGGAGGCAAAAAAAAAAAAAGAAAAAAAGAGAACGAGGAAATCTAAGGTAAAAACCTAATCCTCTCCCTTGTAGTTTACAACATCAAGTTTAGTTTAGAACCTTGCTTTGTATCTAACCTTTTGTAATGAACATTGAAATTAAGCATCACAAATAGGGGATGGTTCTTTTGCAAATCTTGAAGCTCATTCACTAGAACCCACCAAGCAGAGAAAGACAAGGCAATCCAAGACCTAAATATGCTAGAAATTGTAAGAAATTATTATTTTTTGCATCATGTTTTATGTGCAATATGTAACATCCCACATCGCCTAGGGGCAAGAATCCTGTAAGCCTTATATGTATATTCCCATCTCTACCTAGCATGAGGCCTTTTGGGAGCTCATTAACTTCGGAGTTCGTCGGAACTGCTAAGTTAAGCGAGTTCACGCGAGAGTAATCCTAGGATGGGTGACCCACTGAGGAGTTCTCGTGTGAGTTCCTAGAAACAAAAGCATAAGAGAGTGCTCGGGGCCCAAAGGGGACAATATCGTGCCTCGGTGGAGTCGAGCCCGGGTCGGGATGTGACAATTTGGTATCAGAGCCACTCTTTGGCCGGATGTGTGCCGACGAGGACGTCGAGCCCCTAAGGGGGGTGGATTGTCACATCCCACATCACCCAGGGCAGAGGATCCTATAAGCCCTATATCTATATTCATATCTCTACCTAGCACGAGACCTTTTGGGAGCTGACTGGCTTTAGAGTTCGTCGGAACTCCAAAGTTAAGCAAGTTCGCATGAAAGAAATCCTAAGATGGGTGACCCACTAGGAAGTTCTCGAGGCCCAAAGCGGAAAATATCGTGCCATGGTGGAGTCGAGCCTGGGTTGTGGTAAGGGCCCGGGTTGGGATATGACAATTTGGTATCAGAGCCACTCCGTGGCCAAAAGTGTGCCGACGACGACGTCAGGTTCGTATGGGGGTGGATTGTAACATCCTAGATCACCCAAGGGAGAGGATTCTGTAAGCCTTGTTGGAAATGTGCCCTAAAACCAATCATATGATGATACTTTACGGACATTTCACATGTTAAACTAATCTGGTTTAATATAAAGGGCAAAGATTATTGTTTTAAGCTGTTATATGCTTGAACAATAAGTCCAAGGAATATGCAATTGGGAGAATGTGATCTAAAGAAGTTAGATTCATGAGACCATTCTCTTTCGTATACATATCTTAAACGTTCCTGATCATAGGATTGCCAATTGAGCATTGACAGTCCATTAAGATCAGTATGTGCTATGTCTTCTCTTAGGAAGAGTGATTGGTCTCGAGTCATTGGTGTGACTGACACCAAGACAAGCATGTAGGTGCTCAATAGAGAATGAGTCCACTGAACACGATCAACGAGGAGTTCTCATACTCATGTCACATAAGAACTCATGGTTGGGATAATGCAAAGTAGTCCTTTGACCTGAGGCATCATAGTTGTCTTGTGGTTAGGTCCTTGATCTTTGACTATGTCAATGTCACTCCATCAGAGTGTGTCCACGGCGTAGTTGGGGTGAAGCCACTTAGCCATGGAGGCAAGTGAATGCGCAACAAGGGATCTCTAACCTTCAAGCTATTTGAGGGAGAATAGTCTATGATATGATTAAGAATCTCTGGCCAGAGTATGAATGAGATTTGGAAAGGCGTTCCGAATCACATTCAAGGTAATCATATAAGTAAATGAATCACATTGGATAGTAGACATGAATAAACTATCAAACCAAACAATGTGGTCAAGAGTGTTGTATTAGAGAAAGACCGTATTGCATTGTAATCCTAAACTGAATAGGTTCCCCACCTCTTCTGATTAGCTTGGGTAGCCATGACATACTGCTAGGTGTCACTCATGGTTTGTGGAAGCTCTAATAGTGAGTAATCACTAAAGGGAGAATTGAAAGTAAGTTTCAATTCACAATCAATTTGAAAGAGTTCTAATCGCCCACTGCCTCGCTAAAAGGAACCTAATGGATCGTACACCGTGTAAGGTAAAGATTGAAGAAATAATAGAGATGAGTAAGAATAATTAAATGGTTTAATTTTTTATGGCTAGGATTAATTAATATGTTAATTAATCAAACGAATAAGTTCGTTTAGACCCTGGGTTAGTTTTGGGCCTCAAGGCCCAATGGGCTTCGAACGTTAAGCCCATTAGCTTAAGTTGTATGACAACTTAAATGACTAAAGAATCTAAAGGGCCCAAACAGCCCAAAAGGTTGACAAGGCCGGCCACATTATGGTGATAGGGTTTTTGTTCTTTTTTTGTCACTTAATTGAAGTGACTATATAAAGGACTTTATAGCCAAAAAGTCATTAGGGTTTCTTTTGGAGAAAAGATGAGAACACAAACCTCTCTCTGCTCTCTAAGAGGCCGGCCACCCTAGGAAGATTTTACTAGCATCTAAATCTTCCTAGGCCACTCATCTCCTCATCAATGCTCTCCTTGGTGTGGATGCTTAGAGGTTCCCTTTCTTGGGAACTTGGAGAATCCATTCTACCATCATCCTCCAAGAAATCCATAGAGCTAAGAAGCAAGGAATGAAGGCCCTCTCCTTGGGTGATTAGCCTTTACTTATGCAAAGATGAATCAACAAAGGTATAAGATTTCTCAACTCACTTTGTTTTTTAGTTGAGTCTTGGTTCACCTATCTACTAGGCTTTGAATTTCATGGGTTAAGTTTTGTTTTTGAGCGCATATGAACATGATTCCGGCTTTAATTGTTAATTGCATGTTGTTGCTCAAATGAACTTGTTTTTCATAAATTTTCCTTCAAGTGGTATCAGAGCCTAGGTCTAGTAGTTGGTGAATCCTTTTGGGTTTTGTAGTTCATAGTTTGTGATTTGAATGTTGTAATTGTTCGAAGCTTTATTCTTGCTTCTTTGAATGTAAATTTTGTTAGAAAATTTGCCATCTCAAATGTTGTAGATGTAGTTCATATGAGCACGAATTTTGGGGCTAAAATTTGGTGCCATGTTTTTGGGGAAATTTGGCCAAATCCAAATGGTGGATTTTTGGGTTCATGTTTATCTTGTTAAAAGTGTTTTAAAGTGACTTTTGGAACCCCTAAGTTTGAGAGTTTTTGGGATGGTTTTGGGTGAAAAATGTTCATGGAGCTTTTATGGGTTTTCGTGGATGTTCTTCATTGTTCTTGATATGTTCTTGGCAAGAACAAAAGGTTGGGAATTTTATTCGAAAAGGTGTTTGGTTCTTATTTCTTTTTGTTAGTGATGGATAATATGATTGTTTTTCAAATAAGTGATTGGTACTTTTCTTACACACCTATACTTATTTTACTATTCACACCATGCCAATCACTTGCACATTTCCATCACCTTTTCAAACCTACACATCCACTTACACACACCATCCTCTCTCACCATGACCTGCCACCCTACTAAAGTTTTGATACTTTTGTGTATTTGCACTTTGACCCGAAAGTTTACGTTTTTACGAAAAGGCCCAAAATCACTAAAGGACAAAATGTTTTGCTCCTTTAATGAAGTTTTTGCATTTGTTGAAATTTTTGGGTTCTAGTTGTAATTACATGAAGTAGTGGACTTTTGTGTTCTTACAAAGTGACCCCAAAAGTTTATGTTTTGCAATATAGCCCAATGGTTGAGGTTATTGCTTTTTGGCCCAAATTGGATGAGAACAAAATAGTTTTGTCTCTTTAAATGAGAATTGGATTTTCATTTAATTTAGCTCTATTTAAATCAATTCTATGGATACAAAAACCAAATGAAAATGTTGCATTCGAGTTTAATTAGTTAAAGCGTTAACTAATTAAAGAAAGGGTGATTATGAACCTAAGCCTACATTAATTGATCTATGTGAAAGGCCGTCTCTCAAATTTGTTTGAACGGAATGTGTAGATTAAATTTTGGTTGTAATTTGATATGATCAATTGTTGTAAAAGAGCATAAGCTCTTCTTTACTTTGAAGTACTCTTTTCTTGTTTTATTCGATATGCATGAAATTGGAGTAGTTCGGTCCAACGCCCAAGAAGAAAACACGTCTTAATGTGATTAAACGCGTAACTAAAATCAATCACCATCCCGAGACCAAGATCCAACACTAGGCTCGTGTTGGATCGAATCAAAGGTTCATAGTCATCCTAAGGCCCTAAGGCAACTATATAGTCCATCAATGAATGCAAATCTTATGTTAGTAGTACCATATAGTCTTGCTTTAAAAACCGTTTTACAAGCATAGTGGGAGTATTATATACTACTAAAATCAATCATATGGACCAATAGTTGTAATAGGACCAAAAATGTTTTAATGTGATTGAAAGCATGCTTATATGTGATAAGACCTAAAACCCACAACCAAACCAATATTAAGTTGACAAGCATGGGAGTGCTTTGAACACTCTTTCGTAGCCTTCCACCGTGATAGGCTCAGATCGTTTGTGACTCATACACCGACTTCACCCTATCATGGGGGAGTACAAAGTATGAGCTTACACTCAGGAGGAGTTCTATATGCATACATGATGTTGTGAAGGTAGGCAATGAGAATGATCAACATCATATCATTGTGAGGTTGTTCTTGAACCTCTACTCGAACTTACATGGTGGGAATGACTTAACTAAGTGCAATGGTGCCAACATCATATCATTGTGAGGCATCATTCTCTAGAGGCCAAATAAGATGGGTTCACATTAGATGTAAATGAGTAAGCGTACTCTCTCATTATTATTTTTGCTAGCCAACATCATACCATTGTGAGGTTGGCTTGGTAATAGTGAGTCTTCCATACCTTACTAAGAGTTTCCTCCAAAACTCTCGAATTCCAATGAGGGATATGGAATTTGTTAAAAATAGTGGGTGGTGCTATTTGATTTAAAGACCCGGATCAAATAGCTTAAAATCAATCAATTTATATTCGTTATGTATTTGTTTACCGATATATTTGCAAACGCTATCCAAAACTTGACAAAGAAAAGCCGAACGCTTTAGTTTCCGAATTTGGTACCACAATCCCATAGATTGTCTTGAATGGATTGTAAAAGTGCCTAAGTAGTCTCATCCTCACAATCTTCCTATTGATAATGTATCAATGGAAGAACATGTTAGAAATGTGCCCTAAAACCAATCATATGATGATACTTTACGGACATTTCACATGATTAAACTAATCTAGTTTAATATCAAGGGCAAAGATTATTGTTTGAGCGGTCTCATATAAATGTTATATGCTTAAACGATAAAGTCCAAGGAATATGTGATTGGGAGAATGCGATCTAAATAGTTAGATTCATGAGACCATTCTTTCGTAGACACATCCTAAACGTTCCTGATCATAGGATTGCCAATTGGGCATTGACAGTCCGTTAAGATCAGTACGTGCTATGTCTTCTCTCAGGGAGAGTGACTAGTCTCGAGTCATTGGTGTGAGTGACACCAAGACAAGTACGTAGGTGCTCAATAGAGAATGAGTTCACTGAACACGATCAACGACGAGTTCTCATATTCATGTCACGTGAGAACTCATGGTTAGGATAATGCAAATTAGTCCTTTGACCTGAGGCATCATAGTTGTCTTGTGGTTAGGTCCTTGATCTTTGATCGTGTCAAATGGCATTCCTTTGGAGTGTCCACGGCATGGTTGGGGTCAAGCTATCTAGTCATGGAGACAAGTGAATGCGCAACAAGGGATCTCTAACCTTCAAACTGTTGAGGGAGAATACTCTATGATATGATTTAGAATCTCTGGCCAGAGTATGAATGAGATGTTGGAATGCGTTCCAGATCACATTCAAGGTAATCATATAAGCACGAGATTCACATTGGATAGTAGACATGAATAAAATATCAAGCCAAACAATGTGGTCAAGAGTATTGGATTAGAGAAGGACCGTATTGCATTTGTAATCCTAAACTGAATAGGTTCTCCACCTCTTCTGATTAGCTTGGGTAACCATGATATGCTGCTAGGTGTCACTCATGGTTTGTGGAAGCCCTAAACGTGTTTAAACACTAAAGGGAGAATTGAAAGTAAGTTTCAAATTCACAATCGATTTGAAAGAGTTTGAATCGCCCACTGCCTCGCTAAAAGGAACCTAATGGATCGTACACCGTGTAAGGTAGAGATTGAAGATTCAACGGAGATGAGTAAGAATAATTAAATAGTTTAATTATTTATGGCAAGGATTAATTAATATGATTATTAATCAAACGAATAAGTTCGTTAAAGACCTCGGGATGGTTTTGGACCTTAAGGCCCAATGGGCTTCGAACGTCAAGTCCATTGACTTAAGTTGTATGACAACTTAATAAATAATGTTTTACAAAGGCCCAAATGCTCCAAAAATATCCCAAAGGCCGGCCACAATGTAAGGGTAGCAAACTTGGACTTATTTACAAGTTTGCCACTCAAATGAATTAAGGTATAAATTTGATTTTATAGCCAAAATTCATTAGGGTTCTTTTTGGGGAAATTGGAGAGAAGAAATGCTCTCCCTTCTCTCTAGAAATGGCCGGCCCCCTTGGAGGGTTTTAGCTAGCACTCTAGCTCCTCCAAGGTCACTCATATCCTCTTAATCAAAACCTTGGTGTAGAAACTTAGAGGTTCTCAATTTTGAGAACTTAGAGAACCTATCCTTTCTATATAAATCCATAGATTTAAGATGCAAGGAATGAAGGCCCTCTCTTTGGGTGATTAGCCTTTGCTTAAGCAAAGAGGAATCTACAAAGGTATAAATCTCAACTCACTTTGTTTTGAGTTGTTTAAAGGTTCACCAATCTACTAGGCTTTGAACATTCATGGTTGATGTTTTGTTTTTAAGTATATGCAAGCATGATTCCGCCTTTAATTTGTTAATTGCATGCTAATGATATTGCTTAAATGAACATGTTTCTCCAAAATAATCCTTCAAGTGGTATCAGAGCCTAGGTCTAGTAGTTGGTGAATCCTTTTGGGTTTTGTAGTTCATAATATGTGATTTAAAAGTTGTAAAATGTTACAAGCTTTATTCTTGTTTTATGAATGTAAATTTTGTTGGAAAATTTGGCATCTCAAATGTTGTAGATGTAGTTCATATGAGCATGAGTATTGAAGCTAAAATTTGGTGCCAAGAATTTTGGGATTTTCGGCCAAATTAAAAGGGTGATTTTTTGGGTTCTTGTTTGTCTTGTTAAAATGTTTTTCAAGTGACTTTTGGAACCCCTAAGTACCCTAGTTTGGTTATATGAAATTTCCCTTAAGTTTAAGTGATTTTGAAATGTTTTTTAGGTGAAAAATGTTCATGGAACTTTTATGGGTTTCTCATGAATGTTCTTCATGTTCTTGATGTTCTTGCCAAGAACAATAAAGCTTGGGGTTTTGATTCAAAGTTTTGAATTATTTCATAAAGTTTTGTTATAAGATATTTTCATATATTTATTAATGATTAACATTTTTAATGTTAGTCAAAAACTTTGAAAATATGTTAGATATTTGTTTAAAAGATGATAGAAAATTGGTGATGGGTGTGTAAGGATTAAATCCCTTTCACACACCACATGCACCACTTGCATGACTTTATGTCACAAAACCCATCACTCCATGCATTGTCCCAAGGGCCGGCCGCTCCCTCAAGTGGGAGTACTTTTGGGGCTTTTATGCAATTACATAAAGTTTTGATACTTTTGTGTATTTGCACTTTGGCCCAAAAGTTTACGTTTTTACATTTAGGTCCAAAAACGCTAAAGGACAAATTGTTTTGCTCCTTTAATGAAGTTTTTACATTTGTGAAAAAGTTTGGGTTCTAGTTGTGATTACATAAAGTATTGGACTTTTGTGTTTTTACAAAGTGACCCCAAAAGTTTAAGTATTTGCAAAATAGCCCAAAAGTTGTGGTTAATTGCACTATGGCCCAAAAGTTGTGGCTAATTGCAAAATAGCCCAAATATTGAGGTTAATTGCATAATGGCCCAAATAAGTTGAGGTCATTACATTTTGGCCCAAATTAAATAGAGAACAAAAATTGTTTTGTCTCTTTAAATGAGAATTGGATTTTCATTTTAGTTAGCTCCATTTAAATCAATTTTATGGATACAAAAACCAAATGAAAAATGTTGCATTCAATTTAATTAGTTAAAATGTTAATTAATTAAAGGGTGATTATGAACCTAAGCCTACGATAATTGAGCTATGTGAAAGGCCGTTTCAAATTTGTTTGAACCATGGGAATGTGTAGATTATATTTTGGTTGTAATTTGATTAGATCAAATGTTGTAAAAGAGCATAAGCTCTTCTTTAATTTAAAGTAATTTGATTTGATCAATTGTTGTAAAAGAGCATAAGCTCTTCTTTACTTTGAAGTACTTCTTTCTTGCTTTATTTGATATGCATGAAAATGAAGTAGTTGGGTCCAACGCCCTTAAGACAACACGCCTTAATATGATTAAACGCGTAACTAAAATCAATCACCATCCCTAGTCCGAGATTCAACACAAGGCTCGTGTTGGATCTAAACAAAAGGTTCATAGTCATCCTAAGGCCCTAAGGCAACTATATAGTTCATCAATGAATGCAAACCTTATGTTAGTAGTATCATGTACTCTTGCTTTAAAAACCGTTTTAAAAGCTTAGTGGGAGTATTATATACAACTAAATAAATCATATGGACCAATAGTTCTGATAGGACCAAAAATGTTTTAATTGGATTAAAATGTATGTTTATATGTGATGAGACCTAAAAACCCTCAACCAAACCAATATTAAGTTGATAAGCGTGAGAGTGCTTTGAACACTCTTTCGTGGCCTTCCACCGTGGTAGGTCCAAACGTTTGTGACGTGTACACCGGCTTCACCCTATCATGGGGGAGTACAAAGTGCATGCTTACACTCGGGGAGGATTCTACATGCATACTTGATGTTGTGAAAGGTAGGCAAAGAGAATAGCCAACATCGTATCATCGTGAGGTTGTTCTTGGACCCCTAACTTGAACTCGCATGGTGGGAATGACTTAACTAAGTGCAATGAAGCCAACATCATATCATTGTGAGGTTACATTCTCTAGAGGCCAAACAAGATGGGTTCTTACATAAAGATGTAAATGAGTAAGCGTACTCTCTCATTGTTATTAATGCTAGCCAACATCGTATCATCGTGAGGTGGGCTTGGTAATAGTGAGTCTCCCATAACCTACTAAGAGTTTCCTCCAAAACTCTCGAATTTCGATGAGGGATATGGAATTTGCCAAAAATAGTGGGTGGTGCTATTATGATTTAAAGACCCGAATCAAATAGCTTAAAATCAATCATTTATATTCGTTATATATTTATTTACCAATATATTTGCAAACGCTATCCAATACTTGACAAAGAAAAGCCGAATACTTTAGTTTCCGGACTTAGTACTACAATTCCATAGATTGTCTTTAATGGATTGTAAATGTGTCTAAGTAGTTTCACCCTCACAATCTTCCCATCGATAATGTATCATTGGAAGAACATGATAGATAAGTCTATCATAAAGAGGACAACAATTTAATTGTCATAATTCTTCAAATACAAATGTTGTATGAAGAAATAAGAGTTGTTTTGAACAACCCTTAATCAACGCAAACATCAAGTGCTTGTCTCTTTGTTACATGAACAAGGAACTTGAGAAGAAAGCACAAGGGCATGGACACTTTATGTGCCATGATTCTTCACTTACAAATCGTTGTATGAAGAAATAAGAGTTGCCTTAAACAACTCTTGAATATTTGTAATTATGTTTAGAACATAATGGTTGGTTGACAAAAATAGTCCATCAACATGGACTTATGATGATTTTGAATCATTGTATGTTGAAGTGTTAAAACACTTAACGAGACGGAAACTAGATAAGGACTTCACCTTTGTGTCCCTATCCTAATCGTTCACTAGAGTTTATTGTAAACTATATAGTGAACAATAACCACACGCTCTCCAAATTGTTTGATGTGTATAAACACAATTGAAACAAGTTTCAAGAGAGATAGTGGGAGTTTAGGGACCATGACTATTGTAGTCAAAGGAGAAGTCAAATGAAGAAAGCAAAAATAACTCCAAGGGAACAAACTTTCTTTATGAAAGGATGGACATTGGAAGGGGTATTTGCAAGAAATGTCTTGCAAGTGTCAAGAACACACCTTTTTCAAGGTGTTGTAAAATGTTCTTGAATTGTTCAAAACAGTTGGTTCTTCTACTTGAATGCTTGATTCTGTATTAGTAACTATGTTTTACAAATCGTTGTAAAACTGTGGCTAATAAGAAGTAGAAGATTAATGAGAGAAGAGAAAGTACTTCACATTCGGAAACGTGAATAAAATAGAGATCTCTGCGAAAGCGGATAGTACTTACTTCCTCATATGAACTACCAAATAAGAATGATTAGATTATTGTAATCTAATTAATTATCTCTATAGTAGAGATGATGTGGTAGTGTTAATTGTTTAGAATATAACGATGCTTAAAAACCCAAAAGGTTGCAAGGTAGTGACTAATCCCAACTGAGTTGTGATACCTCTAAAAACATAAATTGCGAGTTGGTCATGGATGGATGCTTTGGATCGTTAGATCCGGATCCAATGCCTTCTTGTTAAAATTGTATAGAGGCGAAATGTTCGAATCTTTATTCTTTTGGAAAGAAGAAAGAATCACAAAGTTGTTGAGGTTAATTCACTTAGATGTTAGTGGCACTAGTCCACAACATAATACTACTCATGTTATATGACATTCACCGAAGATCACTCTCGGTTGGACTATAGTTTACTTTGAATAAACATAAGTCTGAATACTTTGCAAAAGGTTTCAAAGAATTCAAGAAATGTAAGTTGATGAGTAAGACGTCTAAAGTATTTAACTCCTTAGATTTGATCCAAGGAAAGATAACACTTTAGATGAGTTTCCTTGAAAGATATCAAGGAAAGTAGCATCACAAGATAATGAATTTCTCCATTAGGAGAAGAACGAACTTGAATAAAGACTTAGTTCGTTGGTTATTATCTATTACCAATATATAGGATATATACTTCTACAAACAATATGATTGTCAATTAGAAGAGCTTCCAAAATTTTCATGACTCCATAAGATGTAGTTGGAAAGAAAGACAAATCTTAAGTATGTTAAGATTTGGGGTTGTGTGCTAATAAGCAATATTTATTTGAGAACAATCTTGTGGGATATCCTTAAATTAACCTTTGGATATCGCTTCTATAAACCAACTAACAAATGTTGTTTTGTTGGGTAGTTCATTGTAATTCTACAATATGATTTGCCTAAACGCAAATGAACGAGAGATAGAACTCAAAGAATGTGTTCTTTGAGAGACAAGATAGTAATCAACAAATATAACAACCTAGTTCCTATACCACAAGCTCCAAGGTAGTCAAGAAGGATTTATAAACCGTCTTAATTGAACGGTTTGAACTTTATGACTATGTCATAGAGTTGCACCTCTTAATTCAAAAGAAATAAGAATGAAAATCCTTATGACTACATTGAGTGTATATACGATATATACTCAAGGAAATGGTAAAATACCATTTGACTCGAAATAATGAAACCTTAATAGCTAATTGGTAGCTTAAGGTGACTACAATCAAAGAGAATGGTTGCCTTTGAAGAAACCATCTTTGATATAGTCTTGGTTTTAATTAATTCGAGGATTGCTAGCTACAACTAAATGGTGATTTAATGTTTGGACATAATATGGGTTTCCATAACCATTATTAAGATAGTCTTGATAATGTATGTCTAAAACTATAAATCACATGACATGTAAGTTGTAGAGATCCATCCATCATGGATCTTAGCAAGCTAGTGGGAGCTACAACCGTCTTATGAAAGATCAAATCGTTTGATTTCTCATAAAGGTGTAAATGAATCTTTTGTTTACAAAAGATTAGTGGGAGTTAATCATATTCCTAAATTTAAATATATATATGATATATTAATTTTTGGGAAATGAAATGAATACTTCTTCGTTAAAGTAATGACTTTAAACATTCTATAAACGATAGAATAAATCTGGGAGATATAGTCTAAAATAGACAAGAGATGCTAGGAAGTTTCTTATATGATGATAAACTTCAATTTGAATGACAATTCTAGTGAAACTAGGAAATTGTTCTTCTCAAAGGGAATGTACCCTTTGACTCCCAAAGAAATAATGCGTAAATAGAATCCTTTATGCATATGCACAAAGGTGATTTATGTATTTCATATTGTATGAAAACATTGATATGAGTTGTACCTAGAACGGTACAAAACGATATCAGTGCAAGCCCAGGATCAGAACCATGGCAACTGTTAAGTGAGTCCTTAAGTATTTAAGAAATACTAAAGGATAGATTTCTCAATAATTGAGGAAGAATTAGAGTAACGTAATGGAAGCGTAAATGTATTAGATTATGAATCTAATCCATCATTGGATGTTTCTTCATTATGAATGAAGAGATAAACAGATATCTCTTTATTATGACTAAAGAGATATTTGGATGGAAACATTAAAGTAATGACTTTAGTGTGTTCCATTATGAATGCAAAATATATCGCCATATAGAAGCTTACAACAATGTTGTTTGGATGGGAAAGTTCATTTATGAACTCTCTATTCGGTTCCAACCAGAAAGTGTATGACACTAATGGGGCGATAGCTCAAGCCAGGGAATCAAGGTCTCATCAAGGTCCGAACTCATATGAGAGACTAAACCACATGATTGGGAATCATGTATAATGGTGACGTCGTTATTCTCAAGGTTGCTTCTATGGATAACATATAGATATCCATTGTCTAGGCCTACTATTCAGCCATTTATGAAATGACTACAGAAGAGGTATCATCGCTGATGACCAAACTGATTGGCTCTAGTGCAAGTGGGAGATTGTTGGAAATGTGCCCTAAAACCAATCATATGATGATACTTTACGGACATTTCACATGATTAAACTAATCTAGTTTAATATCAAGGGCAAAGATTATTGTTTGAGCGGTCTCATATAAATGTTATATGCTTAAACGATAAAGTCCAAGGAATATGTGATTGGGAGAATGCGATCTAAATAGTTAGATTCATGAGACCATTCTTTCGTAGACACATCCTAAACGTTCCTGATCATAGGATTGCCAATTGGGCATTGACAGTCCGTTAAGATCAGTACGTGCTATGTCTTCTCTCAGGGAGAGTGACTAGTCTCGAGTCATTGGTGTGAGTGACACCAAGACAAGTACGTAGGTGCTCAATAGAGAATGAGTTCACTGAACACGATCAACGACGAGTTCTCATATTCATGTCACGTGAGAACTCATGGTTAGGATAATGCAAATTAGTCCTTTGACCTGAGGCATCATAGTTGTCTTGTGGTTAGGTCCTTGATCTTTGATCGTGTCAAATGGCATTCCTTTGGAGTGTCCACGGCATGGTTGGGGTCAAGCTATCTAGTCATGGAGACAAGTGAATGCGCAACAAGGGATCTCTAACCTTCAAACTGTTGAGGGAGAATACTCTATGATATGATTTAGAATCTCTGGCCAGAGTATGAATGAGATGTTGGAATGCGTTCCAGATCACATTCAAGGTAATCATATAAGCACGAGATTCACATTGGATAGTAGACATGAATAAAATATCAAGCCAAACAATGTGGTCAAGGGTATTGGATTAGAGAAGGACCGTATTGCATTTGTAATCCTAAACTGAATAGGTTCTCCACCTCTTCTGATTAGCTTGGGTAACCATGATATGCTGCTAGGTGTCACTCATGGTTTGTGGAAGCCCTAAACGTGTTTAAACACTAAAGGGAGAATTGAAAGTAAGTTTCAAATTCACAATCGATTTGAAAGAGTTTGAATCGCCCACTGCCTCGCTAAAAGGAACCTAATGGATCGTACACCGTGTAAGGTAGAGATTGAAGATTCAACGGAGATGAGTAAGAATAATTAAATAGTTTAATTATTTATGGCAAGGATTAATTAATATGATTATTAATCAAACGAATAAGTTCGTTAAAGACCTCGGGATGGTTTTGGACCTTAAGGCCCAATGGGCTTCGAACGTCAAGTCCATTGACTTAAGTTGTATGACAACTTAATAAATAATGTTTTACAAAGGCCCAAATGCTCCAAAAATATCCCAAAGGCCGGCCACAATGTAAGGGTAGCAAACTTGGACTTATTTACAAGTTTGCCACTCAAATGAATTAAGGTATAAATTTGATTTTATAGCCAAAATTCATTAGGGTTCTTTTTGGGGAAATTGGAGAGAAGAAATGCTCTCCCTTCTCTCTAGAAATGGCCGGCCCCCTTGGAGGGTTTTAGCTAGCACTCTAGCTCCTCCAAGGTCACTCATATCCTCTTAATCAAAACCTTGGTGTAGAAACTTAGAGGTTCTCAATTTTGAGAACTTAGAGAACCTATCCTTTCTATATAAATCCATAGATTTAAGATGCAAGGAATGAAGGCCCTCTCTTTGGGTGATTAGCCTTTGCTTAAGCAAAGAGGAATCTACAAAGGTATAAATCTCAACTCACTTTGTTTTGAGTTGTTTAAAGGTTCACCAATCTACTAGGCTTTGAACATTCATGGTTGATGTTTTGTTTTTAAGTATATGCAAGCATGATTCCGCCTTTAATTTGTTAATTGCATGCTAATGATATTGCTTAAATGAACATGTTTCTCCAAAATAATCCTTCACTTCTGTGGATAACATATAGATATCCATTGCCTAGGCCTATTACTCAGCCATTTTCGAAATGACTACAGAAGAGGTATCGTCACTGATGACCAAGCTGATTGGCTCTAGTGCAAGTGGGAGATTGTTGGAAATGTCTAAAACCAATCATATGATGATACTTTACGGACATTTCACATGTTAAACTGATCTGGTTTAATATAAAGGGCAAAGATTATTGTTTTAAGCTGTCTCATATAAATGTTATATGCTTGAACAATAAGTCCAAGGAATATGGAATTAAGAGAATGTGATCTAAAGAAGTTAGATTCAAGAGACCATTCACTTTCGTATACATATCCTAAACGTTCCTGATCATAGGATTGCCAATTGGGCATTGACAGTCCATTAAGATCAGTATGTGCTATGTCTTCTCTTAGGAAGAGTGATTGGTCTCGAGTCATTGGTGTGACTGACACCAAGACAAGCATGTAGGTGCTCAATAGAGAATGAGTCCACTGAACACGATCAAGGAGGAGTTCTCATACTCATGTCACATGAGAACTCATGGTTGGGATAATGCAAAGTAGTCCTTTGACCTGAGGCATCATAGTTGTCTTGTGGTTAGGTCCTTGATCTTTGACTATGTCAATGTCACTCCATCAGAGTGTGTCCACGGCGTAGTTGGGGTTAAGCCACTTAGCCATGGAGGCAAGTGAATGCGCAACAAGGGATCTCTAACCTTCAAGCTATTTGAGGGAGAATACTCTATGATATGATTAAGAAGCTCTGGCCAGAGTATGAATGAGATTTGGAAAGTCATTCCGAATCACATTCAAGGTAATCATATAAGTAAATGAATTACATTGGATAGTAGACATGAATAAACTATCAAACCAAACAATGTGGTCAAGAGTGTTGTATTAGAGAAAGATCGTATTGCATTGTAATCCTAAACTGAATAGGTTCCCCACCTCATCTGATTAGCTTGGGTAGCCATGACATACTGCTAGGTGTCACTCATGGTTTGTGGAAGCTCTAATAGTGAGTAATCACTAAAAGGAGATTTGAAAGTAAGTTTCAATTCACAATCGATTTAAAAGAGGTCTAATCGCCCACTGCCTAGCTAAAAGGAACCTAATGGATCGTACACCGTGTAAGGTAGAGATTGAAGAAATAACAGAGATGAGTAAGAATAATTAAATGGTTTAATTTTTTATGGCTAGGATTAATTAATATGTTAATTAATCAAACGAATAAGTTCGTTTAGACCCTGGGTTAGTTTTGGGCCTCAAGGCCCAATGGGCTTCGAACATCAAGCCCATTGACTTAAGTTGTATGAAAACTTAATGACTAATAAAACATAAGGGCACAAATAGCCCTATAAACCCTTAAGGTCGGCTATGATGAATTGGAGTGGATTTTTGGACTTATTACAAGTTTGCCACTCCAATGAAGGTGGTATAAATATGACTTTATAGCCTTTTCTTCATAAGGGTTTCTTTTGGAGAAAAGATGAGAACACTTCTCTCCCTTTTCTCTCTAAGTGGCCGACCCCCTTGGAGGGGATTAACTAGCATCTAATCCTCCTCCAAGGTGACTCATCTCTTCTAAATGCTCTCTTTGGTGTGGAGACTTAGAGGTTCCCTTTCTTGGGAACTTGGAGAATCCATTCTACCATCCTCATCCAAGAAATTCATGGAGCTAAGAAGCAAGGAATGAAGGCCCTCTCCTTGGGTGATTAGCCTTTGCTTATGCAAAAGAGGAATCAACAAAGGTATAAGATTTCTCAACTCACTTTATTTTGAGTTGAGTCTTGGTTCACCTATCTACTAGGCTTTGAATTTCATGGGTTAAGTTTTATTTTTGAGTGCATATAAACATGATTCCGCCTTTAAATGTTAATTGCATGTTGTTGATGTTGCTCAAATGAACTTGTTTTTCACAAATTTTCCTTCAATATATATATATATATATATATATATATATATATATAATGAAAACAAAAACTCACTCACGTTTTCTATTTTGCGCCCTTCTAGGTTTAGTTAATGAGGTTCATATTGATGAGGATTCTTGGCAAATCTCTAGATAGGTGCCTACTTCTGAGGGTATAATTCTTACCCGCTCTACTACATTTACTTATGCTCTGAAGTCACGCATAAGATGGGTTCGCTCTCGCTCACAAGCACACTCTGGTGTTTAAGCACTTCTAGGTTTAAATTTATTGACATTTTCCACATCACTACACTTTATGGCTTCGTCACCTTCCAAGTGTCGGCCAGCACAACTCAACTTCGGTGTTCTAGTGGACTTTCTGGGTCGGGATGTGTCAGCATTTTCTAGGACAAATACCATGCATATATATATAATGAAAACAAAAGCCCACTCACGTTTTCTGTTTTACGCCCCTCTAGCTTTAGTTGATGAGGTTCTTATCGACGAGGATTCATGGCAAATCTCTGGATATGTGGCTACTTCTGAGGGTATAATTCTTACCCGCTCTACTACATTTACTTATGCTCTGAAGTCACGCATGAGATGGGTTCGCTCCCGCTCACAAACATACTCTGGTTTTTAGGCACTTCTAGGTTTAAATTTATTCACATTTTCCACATCACTACACTTTATGGTTTCGTCACCTTCCAGGAATCGGCACCTTCCAGGTATCGGCCAGCACAGCTCGACTTCAATGTCCTAATGGACTTTATGGGTCGGGATGTGTCAGCTAGTTATAACCTTTAGTAGACCTTATTTTATATAAAGAGACCAAAATAGAAATTACGTTTTATATAGTAAAACAGAAGGCTAGTTATAGCCTTTTGTAAAAAAAAAAAAGCAAAAAAAAAGCCGAAGGTTGTGTTGTTGGCATAAACAAATTTCAAACTGATGCTGTGATGAAATTGGCACAATCCACTCACCCAAGCTCCTTATATTAAAAACTAGCTGACAATAAATATATGTTCGTAAAATGTCAAGACGGGCCTAGGCTTAACCTGGCCTCCATGTAACTTGGCCACTACAACATAATACATCATTCACTCTCATGTATAAATGTCATTTGTCTAGAATAGCATCATACTATACAAGGAAAACAATTTCTGAACAATACAGGACCTCTTCCAGTTACCAGCGCATCACTAAAATTAAGCATCAGCGTTTTTGCAAAAGCCTCAAGTTTTTCTACAATCAATAATATATTTTAAATGGGTATTCCAAATAAATCAAAACCTGCATATCGTAACTTTTACATCTAGAGCTCGATAATATGGTTCAATACCATACTCAAAGCAAAACCTTTTCACATCTCACTGCTAAAAAGATAACCAAACCCAAAAAGCCCATCTTTGCCGCTCTCAAAATCCCGGTGCTTTTGCTGTAGGTAGAGCCATTTAGGATATTATTCTTATTACTCACGTAATGTTTGCAGGTTTCAATAGGATGAAAGGAAGAATTGGAGCTATTGGTGTCAAGCTGCATCTAGAAAAGGCATATGATTACTAAAATTGGGATTACATTCGGTATGTTCTTAGATTTGGTTTTGATAGTCGTTGGGTTGAGCTGGTTATGAAGTGTATTACTTCTCCTTCATTCTCTGTGCTTAGAAGTGAGCAAGCCTCATGGTTATTTTTATCTGAAGCAATGAATTAGACAAGGGGATCCCCTATCCTCTTATATATTTTATCATTTGTTTGGAACCTTTAATTAGACACCTCAATATTCTAACAAATAATCTGAAGTTACATATTGGTATCTTGTCCTCACCTAGAGGATTTAAAATCTCAAATGTAGTATTTGCTAAAGACTACCTCCTGCTTGCTAAGACCACGCTAAGGGATGCGAGGAATATTCTTCAAATCCATAATATGTTTTCTACAGCGGTGGGCCAACAAATAAACTTTCATAAGTCGTCCTTGTATTTTTCCAAGAAAACTACTTCTCCAATTAGAATTGATATTTAATATATTGCAGATTCAACATAAAACTACTATTGGTAAGTATCTAGGAATCCATAATATTTTTTTCTTGAAAGTCCAAGTTAATGGAAATGAGTTACTTAAAAGTGTCAAGCAAAATTTAGCTGGTTCAAAAGAAAGCACTCTTTCGAGAACGGGGAGGCATACTTTAATTAACTATAATCTAATGGGTATGCCCAATCATGTTTTGTCTTGTTTAAGTGTCCTGACAAGATTGTCAATAAGCTTAATGTAGAGTGTAAGGATTTTCCTTTCTGGGGTAGGGTCAAAATATCTTTCCAGTGGCTTGAGATTTGGTCTATGCTCCTAAGAAAGCAGATGGTTAGGGAGTTAGAAGATTGGATCATTTTAATAATGCTTGTCTCGATAAATTGGTGTGGGGCCATGATTTTCCAGGGTCGGAGTCAATCTAATCTGAATACAATTACCTCAAAAGTTTGGTCATGGACTAACCAGCTCCAAGTAGAGTTGTATTAGATGGAGTAGCGGTTTGACTGCCACTCTACACTGGGACACTAGGCATAGTCCTAGCGAATCTGCTGGATGACTATACTTGTTCCGCAAGACACATCATCTATTTTAAGATATCCTCTAGAATTCTCCTGACTTAGATAAGAATTCCATTCTAAAAAGGTCTCTTTGCCCACGGTATAAATAGACCCACCTATGGTAACATAATTTAAGAACTTGAATTTTCTTGCCCACTGCTTGAGTCTAAAATCATTAACTAACTTGATCGTCGGAGAGCCTCTAGTAGTCACACCCTACTCCCCTCTTCCCGGGGGTTTTATATGCTTGTTCACAGTTGTTTACTGTTTTTCAAGTTGCTCAGGTTTAATTGGATTTTCGTTTGACCACGGCTCATGGAGTTGCGCGAATTTGGTTCTAACAATTGGGTTAGAAGGTAATGACTGATGAGGATAACTAGTGGGTGAAAGTAAAAAGTAAGTATCTTAGAAAGGAAAATTTTCTAGATAATAAAATTAGACAAAATCATTCTTTTGCTTGGAAAGGTGTCTTGAAAAGTAGGGATGTTATACTTAAAGGTATGAGATTAAGAGTGGAAAATGGTAATGACAATTTGTTCTGGTCCCACAATTAGGCTTTTCCTTACCCGTTCTTCCATCTCTTACCCAATACTGATAATCAAAACATTAATTGGGATAAGAGAAAGATTTCGCAAGTGGGTTAGTAATGAAAGGAAAATATGTGAATTACAATTCCCTTGCAGGATTCCAACGATGTGCTAACTTAGGGTCCAAATACAAATGGTAAGTTCCCTATTAAATCAACTAGTTGGATTCAGAAAGGGACGTTGACTCAATCTACAAAGCATAAGTTAATTAATAAGATGTGGAAACTTCATATTCCTCCTAAAGTTAAGATGCTTGTGTAGTTGTTCGTTCGTGACAGACTTCAGACTAGGAAAAGATTAAGTCATATTGTGATTAATAGTGATAAGATGTGTCCTTTTTGTAATTTCGTAGACAAGGACCAAATACATTTATTCTTTAATTGTAGTGTCACTAAATTGATTTGGGACCTTTGATGTGGTAGAAACTAACACACAAATTAAACCATGTATGTTACGCAATCGTAGTATGAGTAAGTAAGGATCGTTCTATTCCAGGGTTTAGAAGGGATGTTAATCAACAAAAATTAAACTTATAAAACTGAAAACTAAGTTAAATTAACAACAAAACAATGACTGGGGGATTTTGGACAAATTTAATTAAAGTAAAAGTAAATGGCAGCAAGTAACTTAAGTTGTGAATAAAATATGGATGAAAGGATAGCAAAAGGATTCTTCTCCACACATGAAACATTTGCATACAAATTGATTTCCAGTTATTCTTCCTATAAACCATGAATGACAATGCCCCAAATTAATCATGAACAGCACTAATTAACCCTCAGATTTTCTTAAGTTCATTGAATTGGACTCAGTGATGCAACCAAATTATTCTTCTCAAGTTCCCTAACCATGAAAAGCATGATAGAGATACATCTTGAAGATCATTAACTTCTGTGAAAATCATAAGCATTGACAAAACATTCGTAACTATGAAAAGCATGATACTCGTACCAAAGAATTTACTTAACTCAATCATGACTAGTTACTTTTACTACTTGCAAATAAAAGTTCATAACGATTAGGTGAAATTCTGTTATATTCTAGCATCAAATCCCTACATGCAAACTAAGCGGGCCCTTTTAATAGACATACACGAATAAGTTCTTAATAAACCTAATAGGTAAATCACATTCATGTTTTATGAAATAATAACTGGATGTAATCAATTTATACAAAACATATGGTCATGGCTTTGAATTCACCTCTAACTAAAAAGAAACTTAGTTACACGTGTCCATCATAACTGAAAAGAAATCTAAATTAAATATTGAAACTTAAAACAAAGATAGAAAAACTCTGAAAATTCCAGCAACTTCAAGGAATGAATGGTAGGCACTGTACATTCCTAAAATGTTGCATGACACTTCAAATATATAGGGCACGGCTTAATCCAAGGAGGAAAAAGATTAGGCTTTTTAAATTATTTTAGGACTCTAAGAAATAGTTGGGGAGTTTTGGAATATGATTAGAATTCTTCCTTCCAGCTGGAGATGAGAGAAGATATGATAAGATAATGTTTCACTCCAACTAGGATTCCTCTTTCTTGTGCGATTCCTTGTCTTCCAAGCCTCAACTTTAAATTCTCCAAAATTTAGCACATGTTTAACACCTTTTAAACAGCAAAAACATCCAGCCCATATGCTATCCACACATGTTATCCAATCTAAGTCCAAAACTGCTCCAAATTGCTCCATTTCATCTCTAATTGTCAACTTTACCAACTGGACCTACAATAATATGAAAATAACTTAAATTACTATAATAAATGGAAATTAACTAAGTAAATGGAAGAAAATAAGATAACAAATTCGCATAAATATGTTCCTATCAACCTTTGTTAAATTAAGTTGAGCAGTTTCACTAAAGTAACTTCGACTCGATAATAGATTGGCTAAATTCTTTAAAGCATGTTGATAAGGAAGTTCTTAGTGATAATTTAGAATGATCATAATAATATGGTGTTTAGAAATGTTATGCCCATCCTGGTGTGGTCTAAGTTATTCACTATATCTATGGTGAACGATATCTTAAAACCAATTGTAAATGTTTGAGAAGGAATATTGATCATACTTCCACCGGTATTGAATGACATCCTCCATATTAGAGTTTTGTTAAGATAAATTTTGACTGTTCGGTGGCTAGAACAAGGTGGCGGTAGGATTTGTCTTAAGGAATCATATTGGGCAGCTTAATAAAGGTGAAGCTTTATATCTTGACAGTGCCATTATTTCAAAAGTGGAGACTTGATAGAAGCATATTTATGCCACTTAGCTTGCTTGTTTCCTTGCATTTACGTTGTTAGTTCCTAGTTATTTTAGTATTTTAAGTTATTTTCGTATGTTTGTAGGTCTAAAGTGCAAAGTAGGCAAGAAAGTGCATTTTGGTGCATTTTGGAGCAGTTTTGGGCATTGGATGGATAGCACATGCTTGGAGCTAAGTGAATGGACGAAATTGAAGATCAAAGGAGGCTAGGATTGAGTGAAGAAATGAAGAAATGAAAATGAAGAACAAAGAGTTCAGAATTGGAAACCAAAGTTTCTAAATTTGTAGGTTTCTAAATTTGGTCCTAAACTTTGCTAATCCTAAGTCAACTAAGTTATAGTTGCAAGGGGGTTTCCAAAATATATAGGTTGCCTAATTACTCATTCCAGAAGCTCTAAACCTACCCTAAAAGTCCATGCTGCACCTTCCTAAGGCTTTCCCCTTGCCGTGCAAAAAGATCCTCCCCTTTCCTATTTTCTGTTCTTAAAACCACATTCCCCTTTTATTTTTATCCCAGCTGCACATTACCTTCCTTTTCTTCTTAATTTTTGAACCAAAATCACATTCCTAGTTTGTTCCTTCCTTGCCGCACAAGGGGAGAGGATTTTTCCCCATTTTCTGTGCCAAAACACTTTCCTCTTCTCTGCCGCACATCCCTTTCCTCTTTTCTTTAATTTCTAACTTTTATTCCTTGTGGAACCAAATTAGCTAAGTTCTATAATTTTCCTAATCTATGCCGTGCACCCTAGCACTATATATATGTAGTGCCGCACCCTTTAGTTCTCTCTACACATTCACAACACAATTCTACCGCAAGTCTCTTCTCTTCCTCCTTCCATTCCATCCACCTCTTCTCCTATCCATCCTTTACCACCCTTCCACATTCTCTAACCTTATCTATACCCCTTGCCGCACCTAAACCTCAACCATACACAAACTGCCGCAACCCTTAGACCATCCATTCACCACTCACACCTTGGTGCCGCATGTTTGCAAGGAATGAGGAGGGCTTGGAGCTGTGCTAGCCGTGTAAGATGTTGGATTGCTGGAGCGTTCTAGGTGTTTTCTACTTTTGTTTATCATGTTTAAATTCAATTGTAGTTGTTTAATTGCAAATATGTAGAACTAAATTTCTTTTGGCTATAGGTGGAATTTCAATACCATGAATATATTTGTGATATGAATTGATTACCTTCAGTTGGAATTTCATGAATTGTTATTGGCAATAAAAGAAAGACTCTTAGATCATCTTTTGCAAACAGAACAACAAGTTAGAGCAATCATGAGAAGGCCAGAACTTATAAATAGATTAGAGATTCACTTTCAGACGAATGATTACAGCAATTCCAGACCAAATTGAAGAATTTTTGGAAAATCTCAATGGATGAATACAAAGATAATAGCTATTTTAATGAGGCAGTAAAAGAAACAAAAACTTAATAGAACATCCAAAAATAGTTTAGTAAGCTATCGGTTACAGAATCAGCTAATAAAGAGACCTGAAAATTACTTCATAGTACAAATTATTTTCTTCTAGAAATATTGCATAAATTAGAATCTATTAAAAATAAAAATAAAATTCTTAGAAAAACGTTTAGTACATGATAAAGATAAGCAACTTATACCATATGAAGATTCTAATAGGAAGATAGACCAACTACTCGAAAATATAAGAAATATAAACGGAGCTAAAATGATAAATATTTTTAAAGGAAATGTATACTAATGAATCCGATAAAACTTGATCAATACATAGAATTAGTAGCTAATCATTGTCAGAATTATGATAAGGTAGAAAGTGACATAGAAAAGTATTTCAATTGGACAGATGAAAAATAGGAGGATATTTGTAGAAAAAGAAACCATTTTATGAATTTTTTAAAGATAAACAAGAAAAAACTATATAACTGTTGGAGTGGAAAAATTCATATTCTTTCAATCCTTCAACTAGTAAATCTTGTAACCACATCGAGAAGCCAAACACCATCTTTGCTTGCCATCAATGAGAATCGGAGGGACCTGCAAGAAAACACTCCGACGCTCAAGTCAGTCGTTGTTCAAAATAATTGCCAGACATTGTAAAGCTATCTCATACTTTCCCTTCCCCCCTGTTCTCGTCAGATTCTAGTTCCTTTATTGACATAAAATACTTGGGCTCCAAGTTCCACTTTCCCTCTATTTCTCCATGTTCGATGTTCCATGGCAGTGTTTGATCATGCTCCTTTATTCTAGTCCCACTCCCCCAAATTTAGGACGTGGCTCATTGCTTGAGCCTTAATTTTTGCACCCATAGATGCCCCTTTTTTTTCTCTAAAAATACACATTATCTGAATTTGTAGAGGAAAACTATTTCTTTTGCAAAAATTCATGTGACGTCATTAGTATTATATAACCAAAACATGTTAGATTTTATGTGGATGATCTTCAAACATGCGTTTAACAGTCTACTACGGTCGTAGTTTAGCCTCTAGCTACAATCACACAATCATATATTATTCTTTAGCTAGACTCACTTGGTCATAATTTAACCTTCGGCTACGATCATATGGTCATAAGTTAACCTTCAGATACGATCATACGTTCATAATTTAGCCTTCGATGCGATGATATGGTATTCGACCATGGGTTTTGGGTTTTCAACCCTAGTCTTGGGTATTCGGCCATTTTACGATCTTTGTGTTTGCTGCCTAAATTTTTGTTCGATCTCAATCCTTTTGACCCCATTCGGTCTTAAGTTTCGATTTCAATTCGGTCTTAACCCATTTGATCTTAGGTTTTCGATCTTAATTTGGTCTTAACCCATTCAGGTTATTGATCTTAATTCGGACTTAACCCATTCGGGTTATCGATCTTAATTCGGTCTTAACCCAATCAGGTTATCGATCTTAATTCGGTCTTAACCCAATCAGGTTATCGATCTTAATTCGGTCTTAACCCATACAATCTTGGGTTTTCTATCCTAAATTTTGAGACGTTAGCTTGATTTTATATTTTTTATCATTGGTCTCAAATTCATAGTTACCAGTTCATGATAAATCATTCATAAGCAATCATTCTAGTAATAGTGGAAAAAGGTTGGACCTTAGCACGTACGCAAGTTGGTGCGGCACCCTGTTGGGCCTTAAACATTCACATGGTGAATTCTTCTATTTGAACATTCCTCTCGGGCAACTTCGTCGCCAATGGAGTTGATGTATAGTGTTTTTCTTTTACTCAGAAGTCTTGAATACACTCCCTATAAGTGGCTTCTCAATCTTCTCATATCCCATGTCCTGATTGCACAAATGTCTTCAACAAATTTTTGTTA
Source organism: Crataegus laevigata (assembly GCA_963580275.1). Lineage (NCBI taxonomy): Eukaryota > Viridiplantae > Streptophyta > Magnoliopsida > Rosales > Rosaceae > Crataegus > Crataegus laevigata. The sequence continues at coordinate 11,597,557 of OY756954.1, forward strand.
GACTCAACTTGGTCAAGCAGAAGTTTTGTTCCTTCATGAGAACTATGCATACTTGTGAATATATTAGCAATTCAACTCTACATATTCACATATACATCTTGATAGCATCGTCCCAAGGTTATGAAATACATGTTGTAAAATAATCACCAACTGTTTTGGTGTTCAAGTGAGGCATGAGAGTGTATCTTCTCTACCATATATCAATAAGTAATGAACCCAGATCCAGATATCAAATAAGTAATAAAAAAAATATATAGTTCAAGTGAGGCATAGGGGCCTGCATTCCTAATGTCAATGGATAACGAATCAAGTTCCACATACCGACATGCGCTGAGAGCTATGAAAGGAGAAACAAAAAAAAAGGAACTGGTATGCTCATATGGGAGCTTCGACTCCCACAAGCAAAAGCAAAACAACCACATCAATTTTCTCACTATCTGCAAGTCAGTGTATGCAATAGTCATATTATAGTTTCATGCAATGTCATGTATATACCTCCCATTAGTTGATATACCAAACAGAGTGTGTCATGTCCCATGAATAGCATTGCTTTCCTGTTATATTAAGCCTATGAAGCTTAATGGCAATTGACCTCTCAGAAAATACTTGATAATTGAGAATCTTATCACGATCCTATTGTCAAAAATTAGAATATAGTGAGAAGTCTTATCTTGTTAGGTGACTAAGAAATTCCTCCAACACCTGCAATGTTATAACTTGTAACAATATCGTTTCATGTAAATGAGAATTTAAAAGTGGGGGCCGAAAGAATTCTTCTCTTGGAGGCTTTAACTTGTGCCATAAGTTTGGTCTTCAACCATCGAAATGATACTCGGTCATGTGTTCGGCCCTTGGCCATGACTGCGCCTTGGAGTTGAAAATTAGTTGCCCTCATTATGCAAGCTATTCAACACATAATGGAGGGATGTGCATTACTTATTTCCTTCTTTTCTCATCTGCAGATGACTCGTGAGACAGTGCCCTACATTTAATGCACGTTGTGAGAGAATTAGGCATTCGAATGTTAGTTGCTTGCCCCCATTGGATCTGCTGATTTTAGTAGACATAGTATATGAAAGCATGAATTGTGAATAATTTTATTGTCGCTCTTGGTAAATGTCCTGCCTTTCTCTATTGGTTATTAAGAATTTCACTGCACAAACATGACTTTTTCACAATCGGACGACTGCATAAGTTATTGGAAAACTTAGATACCTATATATGACATTTGAGAATTTCGAACATTTCTTTTGTACAATTCAGAGCCACGAAGGGATGATACTCATTCCCTCATCTTAAGATGTATTAAAGAAGACCTGTAGTGACATGTCTTACCATACCATTTTGTTACGTGCTATGATAAAAATGCATACTTCACACAATAACCTTGAAATAATAAAAGAGAGGAAATCTTCCCTGCTTGAGGTTTAGCTCATGCTCCATTTCCAATTAATTGGTGCTTAATGGCTTTATTAGCTCCCTTGAATTAGCATTGTTGGATGGCTCCAAGCCTAAGACCAACCAATCACCTCATTTTAGACGACAGTGAAGTGGATTGGAACAGCTGCATATGACAAAGGCTTGTGTGTTGCTGGGGATGAGTTGCGATTGCTTCAGCCTAATTTCACTTTCAACACTTGCATTGTCAAAGGTCCTTGCCCCCATTCAACTGTTTCCTATCAACTTGTTCTCTATTCACTGAATTATTTGAAATTTGTGAAGACATGTTAATGGAAATTCTTTTGTAAACATTTTGAAGTCAGCGAATCCCTTTCCTCTTGTGCTACTGCACGAAGTGCAATGACAAAAAGGCCTAAATTTCATGAAATTGCAAAAGAAATCATAAAACTTATCTATTTAGGGTCTTTGACTCATGCCCCCATTGTAGCATGAATAATATCTATAAAGCAAATGTGGAAGATGGAGGCTCGTACGCTGCTGAAGTTGGTTAGCGCAACGCTTGACTCTGAATCATTACTTTATACCAGGACTCTGAATTGATAACAACGATTAGTATTATTGATATTTAATTAGGACTATATTATTATCATCAAATGTTATTTTTTAATTTCTTGCTGGTAAATATTACATATGGAAGCAAATAAGTTCTTATCTTCTTGTTCGCATGGTACACGATGTGCCCCAAATTCCTGGCTAGTCTCATGTTTAGCAGTCATTATGCATTTCTGATTTTCTTTCTTCCTTCAACTCTCAAATTGTTGAAGATCATTTCCCCCATTATAATCCAGCATACGCCGTTTGTGACGTAGCCACCTTGTTGTTTGGGGTTTTAATTCATGCCCCCTAAACCAATCTAAATGGTTTGCTACACGTACGATGATACGCCTAAAAAAAAACTTGAAATTGTGAAAGCTTTTTTCCAAATGAAATTCCAATGAGACAAAGGATTGTGACAATTCTTTTGAATTATGGCAGGAAGAATCGCAATCACAAGATGCCACTGCAATGATTCTCATTTAATTCGTGAAACTGAAAAGTAGGAGTATAGGAATTCTTCTCTATTCTTGGACGGTTCCATGGCTTCACGAGACGGCTTTTTGTAAGTTTCCCACAGACGACACCAACTGTTGGAGTGAAAAAATTTAGATTCTTTCAATCCTCCAACTAGTAAATCTTGTAACCACATCGAGAAGCCAAACACCATCTTCGCTTGCCATCAATGAGATTGGGAGGGACCTGCAAAAAAACACTCCGACGCTCAAGTCAGTCGTTCAAAATAATTGCCAGACATTGTAAAGCTATCTCATACTTCCCCCCCCCTTGTTCTCGTCGGATTCTAGTTCCTTTATTGACATAAAATACTTGGGCTCCAAGTTCCACTTTCCCTCTATTTCTTCATGTTCGATGTTCCATGGAAGTGTTTGATCATGCTCCTTTATTCTAGCCCCACTCCCCCAAATTTAGGAAGTGGCTCATTGCTTGAGCCTTAATTTTTGCACCCACAATAAGATATGAAAGAAATTATAGATCAAGATTATTCACAAGAAGTTTTTTTTTTTACAAAGAAATGAGTGAACCTAAACCAGAAAGCTTAAAAAGAATGGAATATAGAAGACCTAATTTTGATAGACTAGCACCATTTTCAAATAGAAATAAAAAGGTCGGTATAGGAAGTGAACCATATATAAGTGCTACATATCACTATAATGAAACAGGAAAAGAATACAGATGTAGAGGAAAAGGATATGAAAAATTTAAGACACCTTTATTAGATAGATCTAGTATTAATGGATTAATTCTAGAATTAGCACATGTACATCCACAAATGTGGGGGCAAACTATAGATATTTGGGAAAGTCAATTAATAAGTGACATACCCCGACCCGCACTTGGATTCCAAATTGAACTGTGCTGGCCGACACTTGGACGGTGATGAAGCCATAAAGTGAGTGATGTGGAAAATGAGGATGAATTTAAACTAAAAGTGCCTAACATGTGAGTGTGCAACTGAGCGGGATTGAACCCTATTCACACATGATGTCAGAGCAAAAGACAGTATAGTAAATACGATGAGAGTTATACCACTGAAGGTAACCATCTCCTGAGATTTGCCATAAATCCTCGTATACGTGTAAGCACACAGCTATTAAACTTGGAGGGGTGAAAAACAAAGTTGAGTGGGTCAGTAAAACAATGCTTATTCGAAAACCTTTATTTTTAAAAATACTAACCTCTCGCCGTAAAACAAATATAGTTTCCTTAAAACATACAACGTAGGTATGTAAGCAATAATATGATAGCAATATAATCAGAAATATTGATCGGACCATATTTATATACATTTTTATATCAAATTCACTCGTCTTTTCTTAGTTAGTTCGTTATATTTTGAGTTATTTACGTTATTTTTGTGTTTTTAGAATTTATCTAGCTAAGAAAATAAAAATAGAATAAGTGTAGTGTTAAGTAATAAATTCGTACTATCTTGCTTGTTGATTAGAGTTTATCATTTGGAAAATAATATATTTATATATATATATATATCTTTTTATATATTTATATATTTATTTATATATAATATATATGTGATGATTGTGTGTGTGTGTGATTATTAGCTGCAAGTGGAGTGGAAAGCAGAAAATGATGGAGAAGCTCGGTGGGAAGGAAAAGAAACAAAAGAAAATTTTAAAATGGCAAAGTGAGGATGAATGTGGAAGACAAAAAGGAAAGAAAACAAATAAAAAAAAAAGAAGCACCGAAAGTGAGGAAAGAAAGAAAATAAAAAAAAAATAATAAAGGGTGTCGGTGCAGCGTGCGAGGAAGAAAAGAGCACCGAAGCTGCCATTGAGGGAGAGCTGCGCAGGAAACGATATAAAAAAAGAGGGGCTGGCGCAGAGGTTAAAGAGGTGAAGGAGGAATAAGGGAGATAAGCGGCCTTGCAGGCTGCCAGCGAGGAGTGCAATACGAACTGGAGAAGGCGCCTGGATAGAAGAAGAGCTGCTTGGCAGCTTAAGGGCAGCGCAGGATAAGTGAGAGGCGCTGAGGCGCCATTTGGCAGCAGGAACAATCAGCCAAGTGGCTGCCTTGGCAGCAAGTGAAAGCCTCGGTGCAATCAGCTTGAGGGCAGCGCAGGAGTGGAAGGACCTGCAATCGGTGCAGTGTCCAGAGGAAAATAGAAAACTCACGGTGCAAAACTCACAGTGCAAAATAGAGGGCACAGTGCACAGATCCTTGCAATCCCCAATTTGGTTTAATCCTCCAACTTTTGTTTTTAATTTCTGTTTTAAGTTATAAATAATGTGTAATTAATTTGTTTTGGCTAGAGGTTAATTCAAAGCCATGATTATATTTGTAATTTGAATTGGTAACTTCAGTTGTGATTTCTGAGTTGTGATTTAATTTGCTTAACTGCTTGATTAATAACTTATTTGTGTATGTCGATTTAGAATGCATACTTAATTTACATGCATGAATTTGATGCTAGAATATAAGTGAATTTCACCTAATTGTTATGAACTTATATTCATGAGTAGTGAAGGTTGCTAGTCACAATCGCGTTAAGTAAATTCCTGGCAAACGTATCATGCTGTTCATAGTTACGAATGCTTTGTCAACACTTATGATTTTCATAGAACATAATGATCTTTAATCGTATCTCTATTGTGCTTTTCACTTAGGGAACTTTTGGGGAATAATTTGAGTTGTTGTATGCTGTTCATCCAATTCAATAACATAAGGAAAATCTGAAGGTTAATTTAAGCGTACCTAATTAATTTGGGGTGTTGAGATTTACAACTTATTAAAAGAACAACTGAAGGTCAATTTAGATTGCATTTGTGTCATGTGTGGAGAAAAACCCTCTAGCCAATCCGTCGCCTATCCTTTCACCTTTATTTTATGTTTTTGTCAATTCTGTAATTTATTTAAGTTTAATTTACGTTTTATCCAAACCAACCCCCCATTATTATAATATTATTATTTAGTTAATTTTTATTATTTTTAATCTTTTAATTTAATTTCCGTCCATTTTAATTCCTAGTTTTTATTTTAAATTGTTTTCATTATTTTGAGTCATTTTTAGTGTGTTTCAAGTTTTTAGCTTAGTTTGTATTTTCTAGAGTCTTGAGTTATTTTAGTTAAGTGTTTTTATTTTAGTTTAGTGTTTTAAACTTTGTTTTTACGTTTTTAAATTATTTTAGAGGTTTTAGCAAGCCCTCCTAATCCCCGGCCTAGAACGATACCCTACTTACATCATTACTACAACTGTCAAAAAGAGGGTTAAATTTGTGCGGTTTAAAATCCCGTCAAATTTTTGGCGCCGTTGCCGGGGATTAGCAACTTTGCTAATCCTTTATTTTTGTTTGTGTTTATTTTTATATTTGTGTTTTTGTTTGTGTTTTTATTTATATTTGTGTTTGTGTGTTTTACTTTTGGTATTTGATTTATTTTTCTTTCTTTGATTTTAGGTATAATTGGAGTAAGACATGGATTTTGATAGTATTCAAGCTCAATTGTCAAATCTTACTTCTCAATTGTCGCATAATGCCGAACGGACCACAATGCCAAGTGTCCCTACACTTGATGTGCCTTATGGGCAAGGATATCAGACTCATCAGTATCCTCAATTTTCTGCATATGAAGATGATTGGGGATATCAAGGCTATGATCAATCAAGGGGCAATATGTATTCCAACGCTTGCAATTTGAATTGGAGGGATTATTCAAATCAAATGTGGGATGAACCTCAGCAATTTCAACAAAGTGGATATTGGCAGCAAGACGAGTTCTATTCCAGACCTATGCAGCCACCACAGCATCCCCCACAACAATTCCAATCGAATTCAAGTATGCCCGTGGATTATAATCAAATTCTTAATGAATTAAACTCTTTGGTGCAGGGGTCACAAAATTAAGCTAAGGAGACTCACCAAGGAGAATATTGGCAGCCTTATGATGAGTTCTATACAACACCTTTGCAACCATCACAGCCACCACAACAATTTGCCCAATTCGATTCAGGTACATCTCTGGATAATGATACATTTAATAAGTTACTCACTTCTTTGAATCAGGGAGTGGAAAATCGAATCCAGGAGATGCAAGATCGAACCAACAAGGTGGATGAATTGGAAAGGCAAGTTGGGGAGATTATGGAGATCATGGCACAGATTCAAGATCAAAGTGAACTCTCCAACTCACCTATTGAAAATTCAAAAGAAGTGGAAATTGATGAAGCCATCTCTTTGGAAGGTGATATGGAGGATGAGGCTGTCCTAGAACCGTTCAAACTCAGCCCGAACTTGGATGAATTGCCGCTGCAAGCAGAAGATGAGGAGGACGACTTGGGCAGTTTAGACGAATTCTTGTCTCAACCCCTCAAGTCTCTATGTCGTCCAACTATGGTGAGGTAGTTCCAAGTTCAATTCATTCTAACATTTTTCCACCGAATGTCTCTTTTCCTTGCAGATTTTTTCCAAATAACGAAGAAAGTGAAAAAGACATTGTGGAACATCTTCCAGAGGTGCAAAGTGATATCTCAATTCTTGGTGCACCAAAACAAGTTCCCGAACCTTGTGCACCAAGAAAAATGATTCAAGATATCAAAGTGGCTGGAGAATGCGTTGAAAATATCCAAGAGGCTGTGCATGAGACAATTAAGCCCAAAGAATTTGAGTTTGATGACACAGAACAGGCCACAACCATCATAGTAAACCTGGCCCAGTTCAAAATCCCGGAAATATCCAAAGGCGTAGTTTTTATAATTGAGTTTGTGTCGGAGAAATACAATAAGTCATTTTCTCCAATTTTAATTTTCATTTTATTTTATACTAACATGTCTCTAATTTTGATGATTCAGGCACCCAACTTAGAATTCAGACCATTGCCGAATCATTTCAAGTATCACCTCCCATTGAAAGATAAAGTTCATGCTTTGGAGCTGAGGGGAGGTTAATGGAAAGATTCGTCAGGCTAAAGACGTTAAAGCAAGCGCTTCTTGGGAGGCAACCCAAGCAATCAGATTTGCATTTCTAATCCTCTTCTTTATTGCCTTTACTTTCATTTTTGTTTTGTTTAGTTAGTTGTGTTATTTGGTTGAATTTTGTTTAGTTTGCGTTTAAATAAATTAAGGGCATTGTTTATTTTAAGTGCGGGTAAACAAAGTCTTTTTGCTTTAATTTACATATTTTAATTTACATATTTTATATTGCTTAAAATAAACCTAAAAAAAATATTAATAATAATAATAATAATATTAGTAATATTTATATATATATATATATATTTATATATATATATATATATTTATTTAAATAAACTTTAAAAAAAAATTAAAATTAAAATTTACATTAATTTACATATTTTGATTTACATTTATTTTATTTTGCTTAAAATAAACTTAAAAAAAAAATTACAATAATGCGAAAAACTAATAGCAATCATTGGTTATTGGTTAGGTGGCGCCCCAGAGGTCGACGGAGCTCCAGGAAGACGAAGGGCCAGAGTTGGAATCTCTGGAGCCGGAATGCTTGGTGCTACTCCAGAGGACGAAGGCAACATAAACCTTGGGAGTAGTGCCATGAACCTTTCATGATCGCTCTGAATCCGACCGTCCAACTCCTGTAGCTGGTCCAGCTTCTTCTTCATGCTGGTCGAGTAACTAGTTGCAAGCATGTGCAACTCCTTGTTCTCGTGCCTGAGTCCTCTGACCTCCTGCCGAAGACTGGCCACCTCCGCCATCAGCGACTCCACCTGACGAGATCTTGCAAGCAGGCGCTATCCCATGTTTGAAACTGAGCCTGCACTTTGGACGCTGAGGGCTAGAGATTCCTGAACGGCCAGCTCGTCCGACCGCCTAGATAGAATCCTATTGTCCCTTGGAGTGAGCAGATTTCTGGCAATCACCGTAGCGGTGATTTCATTCCTCATCATCGTGTCCCCGACTGTAAGAGGACCATTGGGGGATATGAAGGACGGATTCCAAATGTTGTTCGGAGAAGACGAGTCATCGTCTTCCCCGACATTCAAGTTTAGGCGACGGTCGGAAGGGCAAGACATTTTTAGAGGGGGTTGAGGAAGAAAAGAGTTCGGAAAAATTAAGATTGCTGAAGCGGAAGAAGAGATCGGAAAGATTAAAAGTGCAGAAGTGCAGGAAGAGAGCGGAAGGAGTAAGATTAAGAAGTGCAGAAGAGAGTGTTTACAGAGGAAAGTGTTTGAGGAAGGGAGTTCAAGTGTGAGGTGGAGCAAAATTAACGCCTCTATAAAAAGAAGCAAATCAAAGAGAGGCGCCCGCTCCTCAGAGGTTGAAGACGCGTCCTCACGCAATTCGGAAAAGCTGGACGCTCCTTTCTCAAAAGAGCCGTTACCTTTCTCAAAAGCTGGGCTTGACTCAGCAATCACGTGGCTCAGCTTTTCCAATTTTGTCGTGTTTCATCACGTGCAGCGTGAAGCGTTGCGAAAACCACGAGCCGCACCCGGTTTTGAACCCCGGTTTTCAAAAGATCATCATTCCAATTTGTCGTCACTCGTCGCATGCGCTGTCAGCTTCGCGGAAATTACGGAAGCTTTGTCAGAAAGCGCGTAACGGGCACTGTTCATCCATCCACCGGCTGCCGACAAATAGTGAGGGAACAGTTCCGGTTGTGAAGGAAAATTTCTATAAAGTCGACCTTCACCTTCCACATCAAAGGCACACCTTCACACCCTCTCAACCTCTCAACCTCTCTTCATCTCCGACAATGTTTTCCCAAAGAAAGCTTTCGAGTTATTCAGTGTTCTTCATCCCTTGGATCACCCTAGAAAACAAACCTTCCAGAGCAAAAGTATTTCATATCAAAAAGGTTAAAAGCAAAAGTATCTCAAATCACGCTTTCTCCTCACTTTCATCTGAAGAACATGGAGAAAGTGAGATCCTGATTGCTTACCTAGTCTTGCTCTCGAGTACTCATCTCAGACCCCTCCTAGCCCACTTCAAAAATAAACCTGTGCAGAGGTACTTCTTCAAAAACAAAAGTACCTCACAGACGAAGCAGGAGGAGTCTGAGTTACTTCGACGAGCAGATGAGTCTGGGTTGATCCAAGAGTTCAAGAAGATGCCACACCTGCGTGGAGACCGGACTACTTGAAGCATGTGGAGACAACGTGCTGATTCATCCTCAACTAAGCTGAGGAGCACTTGCAAGAAAGGAGGCCCATCCAGTTCAAGAAGAAAGCTGTGGAAAATCAACAAGGACGACCAATGATCATCTATTAGTTCTTTTCGTTATCGTTTATTTTCAATTTTTATTTTTCGTTTGCATTTTTTTTTATATATTTTCTTGCGTGCTTAACTGATTTATTTCTTTTCTTTGCAGGAACGTTTGGTTATTTTCTCCCTTGAAGTTGATTGCAAAATTTACGCTTGGGGGTCATCGCTGGGTTTTCTGCAAATTAGGGAAGTTTTCAGCTCTTTTGCTTTATTTTGTTCTTTTCATTTAGTAATTTTATTTTTATTTTTATTTTTATATTTATTTGCTTTATTAATGTTTTCTGACATTGGGGACAATGTCTAGTTTAAGTGTGGGGGTATCAAGAGTATAAAAAATGACCAAATTGAAAATTTTTGTACCTTCGACTTTGAACTGGTTCATTTGTTTCCATGTTATTGCTTTTTGTTTTCTTAATTAGTTTTGTTTTATTTAATTTTTTCGAAAAATTTTAAAAATCTAAAAATATTGTTTTGTTTTCCTTATTGTTTTAAATTAGATTTTTGTTAGTTTCCCAACCCAATGATATAACTGAATGAAATTTGAACCATGATTATCAAGAACTTAGTTAACATGTGTTATGTGAAATTCCTTATTCTCTTGTTAGTATTGTACATGTTTGATCATCTTTGAAAAACCAAATGCACATAGCCTTGTTGATGTGAAACTAAAGCATGAATTAAAGCTTCATATGTGAATTTAGTGACCATATACATCCTATGTGAGTTTTTGAGCCTATTGAAAGTGTGTGCATTTTTCATACACTCCTATTCTTTCATGTGTGATGAACTTATGTGAGATACATCTCTAGAACTTGCGTAACGATCTTTTGAAATATTTGTCATTGATTGCATGAACTTGAAAGTGATAGAGGCATTAGGTTCACCACCATGGCCCAAATAACCATATTTCCCAAAGAAAAAAAAATTATATCATTAGATTGCCAATTTGAGCCGTATATGTTGAGCCTTTTATTTCTTATCACCAGATATGTCTACCCTTATACCTCAAAACATGTTTCCTTAACCTTTCCAAACGAGCAATTTGAGATTGTCTTGTAAGAAATGTTTGTGAAGTACTTGGAAGGAATTTGGCAAAAGAATAAGTGTGGGGGTATTTCATGTTTGATTTTAAAAAAAAAAAAAAAAAAAAGGGGAAAAGAAAAAAAAAGAAAGTTTGTATACGAAGAAAATAAAAAGTTTCTAAAGTTTCAGTTTAGGGGTGTGGTTGGAAGTGCTAGAATAATCAGTGGAGAACTTGAGTTCTTATAAATCTCAACAAAAGAATTGCATGCAATGTAGCTTGGAACTCGTGTTTACCTATTCTTTCGTTTCAATAACCCTATCCCTAAGCCTCATTACATCCAATAAAAGTCCTCTTGATTTAAGTTTTGCAATTATGATTGTGGAGAAGTGATTTTTATGCAAGCTTATGGTAGAACTTTCACATTTGTTTCTTTGAGCGAAACACATTAAAACTAAACACATGTGTGATTGAGTGCATATCCCGTGAGAAGGTTGCTAGTTTGCATATGATGATTTTAAAAATAAAAACTTGAAATTGCATTAGCATGGCTGTCTCACACACTACACTTCAAGGATGATTTAAAGATTACTGCTAATATTTGAATAAGGAAGATGAGCTTGAATTAGCTTGTTTGGTGCTAGCTATGGTTCTTGCTGATTTGTGTTCTCGAATGAAATTCTATGAGGGTCAAATAGGGGGAAGCTAATGTTTTTCATGTTATTACTTATTCTCGTTGTCTTTGTTTTGCTCGAGGACTAGCAAAAGCTAAGTGTGGGGGTATTTGATCGGACCATATTTATATACATTTTTATATCAAATTCACTCGTCTTTTCTTAGTTAGTTCGTTATATTTTGAGTTATTTACGTTATTTTTGTGTTTTTAGAATTTATCTAGCTAAGAAAATAAAAATAGAATAAGTGTAGTGTTAAGTAATAAATTCGTACTATCTTGCTTGTTGATTAGAGTTTATCATTTGGAAAATAATATATTTATATATATATATATATATATCTTTTTATATATTTATATATTTATTTATATATAATATATATGTGATGATTGTGTGTGTGTGTGATTATTAGCTGCAAGTGGAGTGGAAAGCAGAAAATGATGGAGAAGCTCGGTGGGAAGGAAAAGAAACAAAAGAAAATTTTAAAATGGCAAAGTGAGGATGAATGTGGAAGACAAAAAGGAAAGAAAACAAATAAAAAAAAAGAAGCACCGAAAGTGAGGAAAGAAAGAAAATAAAAAAATAATAATAAAGGGTGTCGGTGCAGCGTGCGAGGAAGAAAAGAGCACCGAAGCTGCCATTGAGGGAGAGCTGCGCAGGAAACGATATAAAAAAAGAGGGGCTGGCGCAGAGGTTAAGGAGGTGAAGGAGGAATAAGGGAGATAAGCGGCCTTGCAGGCTGCCAGCGAGGAGTGCAATACGAACTGGAGAAGGCGCCTGGATAGAAGAAGAGCTGCTTGGCAGCTTAAGGGCAGCGCAGGATAAGTGAGAGGCGCTGAGGCGCCATTTGGCAGCAGGAACAATCAGCCAAGTGGCTGCCTTGGCAGCAAGTGAAAGCCTCGGTGCAATCAGCTTGAGGGCAGCGCAGGAGTGGAAGGACCTGCAATCGGTGCAGTGTCCAGAGGAAAATAGAAAACTCACGGTGCAAAACTCACGGTGCAAAACTCACAGTGCAAAATAGAGGGCACAGTGCACAGATCCTTGCAATCCCCAATTTGGTTTAATCCTCCAACTTTTGTTTTTAATTTCTGTTTTAAGTTATAAATAATGTGTAATTAATTTGTTTTGGCTAGAGGTTAATTCAAAGCCATGATTATATTTGTAATTTGAATTGGTAACTTCAGTTGTGATTTCTGAGTTGTGATTTAATTTGCTTAACTGCTTGATTAATAACTTATTTGTGTATGTCGATTAAGAATGCATACTTAATTTACATGCATGAATTTGATGCTAGAATATAAGTGAATTTCACCTAATTGTTATGAACTTATATTCATGAGTAGTGAAGGTTGCTAGTCACAATCGCGTTAAGTAAATTCCTGGCAAACGTATCATGCTGTTCATAGTTACGAATGCTTTGTCAACACTTATGATTTTCATAGAACATAATGATCTTTAATCGTATCTCTATTGTGCTTTTCACTTAGGGAACTTTTGGGGAATAATTTGAGTTGTTGTATGCTGTTCATCCAATTCAATAACATAAGGAAAATCTGAAGGTTAATTTAAGCGTACCTAATTAATTTGGGGTGTTGAGATTTACAACTTATTAAAAGAACAACTGAAGGTCAATTTAGATTGCATTTGTGTCATGTGTGGAGAAAAACCCTCTAGCCAATCCGTCGCCTATCCTTTCACCTTTATTTTATGTTTTTGTCAATTCTGTAATTGATTTAAGTTTAATTTACGTTTTATCCAAACCAACCCCCCATTATTATAATATTATTATTTAGTTAATTTTTATTATTTTTAATCTTTTAATTTAATTTCCGTCCATTTTAATTCCTAGTTTTTATTTTAAATTGTTTTCATTATTTTGAGTCATTTTTAGTGTGTTTCAAGTTTTTAGCTTAGTTTGTATTTTCTAGAGTCTTGAGTTATTTTAGTTAAGTGTTTTTATTTTAGTTTAGTGTTTTAAACTTTGTTTTTACGTTTTTAAATTATTTTAGAGGTTTTAGCAAGCCCTCCTAATCCCCGGCCTAGAACGATACCCTACTTACATCATTACTACAACTGTCAAAAAGAGGGTTAAATTTGTGCGGTTTAAAATCCCGTCAAATATGCCAAGTAATGATGTATCAATGCCACAGTAGTATAATCAAGTGATAACCAATATAATGAAGTACTCATCAATCTAATGCTGGCACACAAGTTCGAATAGATAAACTCTGACATGAACAGGACTGGGTGTAATCAATAGCTCAAGTACTACGATCATGTGAAGACTGGTGTAGAAGCACATCACATACAAGTCGAATTGCCTAATGCAATATACCCGATAGGACTGCCACCTAACCTGGATCCAAGATGAGCGAACGGTGCGATGTGAACATACACGTGAAGGACTAGCCCTGGCCCTAGGGCGAGTACTAACATCGGTGCAGCAAGATGAGCATGTATACAAGTATGTATGAATGTCATGACAAGTATATCTCAACTGTATTTCAGCATTTATCACAATTATAAGGACATTATCAACTACTTGGCAATATATATGTAAAGCAAAATATTTATGCAATTTCAGAAACTATAAATACGTATAGATATAAAACAAACTGCCCACTCACAGATACGCAGTCCAAATGAAGCCTCTTAGCCTGGCTTAACCACATATGTCCTCGAAATACGTTTCCTTATACGTGAAATTTCAAATTAACTTAGTTTAATAACACATAAACGGAAACGTGAATAAAATCTTCCTAGATTGTCCAAACATAGGGTTTAAATATATGAAATCGATCTACTTGACATCACAGACACACATAATTTTTTTAGAATCAAAATCAAGCCACTCATGCGCCCCCACGCGCCGCCACAAGGTGGCTGCGCTAGTGGCCACGCGCAGCCCACACGCGCCTTCCTCACGATTTCTGGGATTTTTTTCCAGTTTTTTTTTCCAGGTTTCTCGACCAAAATCCATGATTCAAAAACCAAAATGAAGCTAGGAATGTGATGAATGGATCTACCTTCACAAAATGTTCAAATATGGTCTGTGTTGTTCAGAAATTTGGCCTAAAAGTGGCCAAACGACCACGGCTACATATTTCCCAGAAAACTAAGAATTTCTTCCTAACTTCCAGAGTCAATATCTAACTCGATTCTTAGCCAAACTTGATGATTTAAAAGCCATTATGAAGTTAGGAATATAGAGAACAAGTTTGTTCCTAATGGGAGAAATCTATGCAACTTCATTCCTTCGAGTTGTTTCACGACAAAACTTCCTGAAAATCATCCTAGGAGCCTCGAGGAGTTATGGGGAGGCTTCCTCGACCTTCAAAACTTCTTAACTCGTTCGAAAACACATTGAACTCAACACGACCGAGTTCGGACCTCAAAGTTTGACGATTAAAACTCGTCCATTTTGAATTCTGAGAACATGGTTGTGTTTGTGAGGATGAGAGGAGTACAATGGTGTGATTTTTGAGTTCGATCCGTGAGCTTTAGGGTTCGCTCATGGTGCTCACAGAGAAGGAGAGTATACGGGAGAGAAAGAAAGAGAAGAGAGAGAGAGAGAACTTTGAATTTCTCTTTTTTTTTCTTTTTCCTTCGATTCTGATTGGGTACCAAGTAAAAGGAGGGATGATGATTGGTGGTAAGTGAAAGAGATGGTTTTGGGGGAAAAAGGGGCTAACAGGTTGTACAATTTTAATGTATAAAATTTGATTTCTTACAGTGTTTCCAACATTGTTAATTTGTACGCGCTTATATAAAGATACCCGTAACTAACGTACTTTAACGGAGTGTAACTTTTTTGTTTTTCGTTACAGATCCGATTCGAGTCTATCACGCGCTCACGCGTTCGTAGTGACGAGCACTACGAGGGTACACTAAAAGAATAAGTCATACGTTTCTCGAGACAATGGTCAACGAAAGTCAAGGTCTTCGCCTCTAAGGGCATTTTCGTAAATTCACGCTTTTAAAATTAATAAAAACGTAAAATTAGGGACGGGTCGTCACAATAAGACCAGCCATGATAACAGAAGTTAGATTCCAAACGAATACAGATGTTTTTTATTTTGGAGAACTCATTTTAGGACTATTTATAGCAAAGGTTTGTAATAATTTTAAAGAAAAATATCCTAACAAGTTCAACCCTAGAACAGAAGTAGGAATGAATATTTACAGTTTTACCAACTTTATAAGAGAATTAATGACGGGAAGGGTAGCTCCCACCAAAGGAGTAGCAGATCAAAATATAGCATTAGCACATTTAAAACAAACAAATCTTAAAAAAATAAAAAAATATTGTCCCATTTACAAAAAAAAATATTACTATCTAACTGGTAGAGTAGGACTCGCTTTAGAAAAATCAACTTGTGAAGGATATATGAATAGGTTACCTTGATTGATAGGACAAAAATTACGCAATGAGTTTTATGAAGAATTCAAAGAAGACTACCAAAAAATATTTCGAAAAATTCAGTAGGTGTGTCAAAAGAAACTAGAAAATTAATAGCCACTAACATGTTCCAGTTAAATAATTTAGCTTTTAGGAGAGGATTGGTTTTTGATAAGTTAACAAATTATTGTATAGAAGAACTGACAAAGAAGGAAATGAAGAAAAGTAAAGAAGAATATAGTTACTGTGGAGAAATTTATATGTCCGGTTTTAGTGATTACTTAGAAGAAAAAAAAGACATAGAAAGAAATACTTTAAGCGTAAGAAAACCAAGTTTCAAAAGAGTAGTCCAAAATATACTTCATTTCGAAAGAAATATAAGTTAGAAAATATTAAACTAAACATGGTATATGATAATATTTGGAAATTTCTTGTTTATTCATTAATCTCCAAAGTGGAGTATATATAGGAGTTACAATTGGTATTACATATGTACTTCACCAATGTGGGACAATAAACTACTATTTACACTTTAACTAATATCTAATTTGCAACACTTCCCCTCAAGTTGGTGCAAAGATGTCACGCATGCCTAACTTGTCAAGCGAGTTGGAAAACACACTATTAGACATAGCCTTAGTAAGGACATCAGCAAGTTGATCTTCAGATTCCACAAACGGAAACATAATAATTCCAGTATCCAATTTTTCCTTGATGAAATGTCTTCTCAATCTCCACATGTTTTGTTCGATCATGTTGCACTGGATTATGAGCAATCTCAATAGCATCCTTGTTATCACAATGAAGTTTCATAGCATCCTTGGATTATGAGCAATCTCAATAGCATCCTTGGATTATGAGCAATCTCTCAACAATTTTTTCAACCATAACAACTCATATACACCATGAGACATACCACGAAACTCAGCTTCTGCACTTGACCTAGCCACCACTGTTTGCTTCCTGCTTCTCCAAGTAACTAAATTACCACCCACAAACGTAAAGTATCCAGATGTAGATCGCCGGTCAGTGATAGAACCTGCCCAATCTGCATCCGTATATCCTTCGATATTCAAATGACCATTCTTGGAGAAAACCAAGCCTCTACCAGGAGCCATCTTCAAGTACCTCAAAATACGAGTTACTGCATCCATATGAGCTTCACTAGGTGAGTGCATAAACTGACTTACCACACTAACTGCATAAGCAATGTCAGGGTGAGTGTGAGACAAATAAATTAATCTCCCCACAAGCCTCTGATACCGTTCCTTATGAGTAGGAACTTGATCTGGAAAAAAGCCCAGACGATGATTCTGCTCAATCGGAGTGTCAACAGGTTTGTAATCTAACATACCTGTTTTGGCTAACAAATCAAGGACATACTTCTGTTGAGACAGAAAAATACCATGCTTGGATCGTACAACCTCGATTTCAAGAAAATACTTCAATTCACCCTATTCTTTCATCTCAAATTCAGTAGCTAGGTACTTTTGAAGGCATTGTATCTCCTTCTAATCATCACCAATCACTATCATCTCATCAACATAAATAATCAATGCAGTTAGCTTACCATTTTGTCGCTTTAGAAACAAAGTATGATCTGAATAACTCTGGGTATACCCAAACTTCTTCATTGAACTTGTAAACCTCCCAAACCATGCTCTAAGAGATTATTTCAAACCATACAAAGCCTTTCGCAACCTGTATACGACACCTTTTTCAGGAGATGTTCCGATACCAGGTAAGAGATCCATATAAACTTCCTCATTAAGATCACCATGAAGGAAAGCATTCTTAACATCAAACTGCAACAAAGGCCAATCTTGATTTGCTGCTAAGGACAGAAGACCACGCACAATATTAAGTTTGGCAACAGAAGCAAAAATTTCCTGATAGTCTACCCCATAGGTATGAGTAAAACCCTTAGCAACTAATTTGGCTTTATACCGATCAATAGAACCATCTGCTTTGTGCTTAATAGTGAACACCCATCTACATCCAACAACTTTCTTCCCATTTGGTAAAGGAACCAAATCCCAAGTAGAATTCTTTTCCAAAGCTTCCATCTCAACTCTCATGACATTAACCCACTGAGGGTCAGACAAAGCATCTTGCAATTTTGTTGGAATTGATACACTAGATACATATGTAAGATTCATATGGTTTGGACAAACGATGAGTAGACACATAATTATTGATAGGATATTTGGCTTTAGCATGCATATCAGGCTCATATTGTACTTTAGGTTTTCCGCGATTAACTGATAAGTAGAAGAATTGTCAGAATTTACCTCATGTATGTCGTCATCTTGTACCAAACTGTTACAAGAATCATCGATGGATGAACCATCATCAGGAAACTCGTTAGATATACCAGCAGCAGGCAACCGGTCATCAGAAGGTTATTCATCAGACATACTCACAAGCAACTCGTTGAGCACATCTGATTCGTTGTCCGTAGAAATAGTTTAGAGAATGACACTATTTATAGCCGACTGATCAAAATCACGCAACATAATAGGTTATGTCCCCAACTCTGCCTGTAACACATAATCCATACCATCTCTTCGAATCTACACTTCACTCCCCCTCTCCCCTGAAGTGGAGAGTGAAGGAAAATTTGTAAAAAACAAGTTCATTTGAGCAACATCAACAACGTACAATTAACATTTAAAGGCGGAATCATGTTTATATGCACTCAAAAACAAAACTTAACACATGAAATTCAAAGCCTAGTAGATAGGTGAACCAAGACTCAACTCAAAATAAAGTGAGTTGAGAAATCTTATACCTTTGTTGATTCCTCTTTGCATAAGCAAAGGCTAATCACCCAAGGAGAGGGCCTTCATTCCTTTCTTCTTAGCTCCATGGATTTCTTGGAAGATGATGGTAGAATGGATTCTCCAAGTTCCCAAGAAAGGGAACCTCTAAGTCTCCACACCAAGGTGAGCATTTAGAAGATATGAGTAACCTTGGAGGAGGATTAGATGCTAGTTAATCCCCTCCAAGGGGGCCGGCCACTTTGAGAGAAAAGGGAGAGAAGTGTTCTCATCTTTTCTCCAAAAGAAAACCCTAATGAAGAAAAGGCTATAAAGTCATATTTATACCTACCTTCATTGGAGTGGCAAACTTGTAATAAGTCCAAAAACCACTCCATCCTCTATGTGGCCGGCCTCTTAGGGTCTTTGGGCTATTTTGGGCCCTCTTAAATATTTATTCATTAAGTTGTCATACAACTTAAGTCAATGGGCTTGACGTTCGAAGCCCATTGGGCCTTAAGGCCCAAAACTAACCCGAGGTCTATAACAAACTTATTCGTTTGATTAATTAACATATTAATTAATCCTAGCCATAAATAATTAAACCATTTAATTATTCTTACTCATCTCCGTTGTTTCTTCAATCTCTACCTTACTCGGTGTACAATCCATTAGGTTCCTTTTAGCGAGGCAGTGGGCGATTAGAACTTTTTCAAATCGATTGTGAATTGAAACTTACTTTCAATTCTCCCTTTAGTGATTACTCACTATTAGAGCTTCCACAAACCATGAGTGACACCTAGCAGTATGTCATGGCTACCCAAGCTAATCAGAAGAGGTGGAGAACCTATTCAGTTGAGGATTACAATGCAATACGGTCTTTCTCTAATACAACACTCTTGACCACATTGTTTGGTTTGATAGTTTATTCATGTCTACTATCCAATGTGATTCATTTACTTATATGACTACTTTGAATGTGATTTGGAACGACTTTCCAAATCTCATTCATACTCTGGCCAGAGATTCTAAATCATATAATAGAGTATTCTCCCTCAAACAGTTTGAAGGTTAGAAATCCCTTGTTGCGCATTCACTTGCCTCCATGGCTAAGTGACTTAACCCCAACTATGTCGTGGACACCCTCTGATAGAGTGACTTTGACATAGTCAAAGATCAAGGACCTAACCACAAGACAACTATGATGCCTCAGGTCAAATGACTACTTTGCATTATCCCAACCATGAGTTCTCATGTGACATGAGTATGAGAACTCCTCGTTGATCGTGTTCAGTGGACTCATTCTCTATTAAACACCTACATGCTTGTCTTGGTATCAGTCACACCAATGACTCGAGACCAATCACTCTCCCTAAGAGAATACATAGCACAGACTGATCTTAACGGACTGTCAATGCACAATTGGCAATCCTATGATCAGGAACGTTTAGGATATGTATACGAAAGAGAATGGTCTCATGAATCTAACTTCTTTAGATTACATTCTCCTAATCACATATTCCTTGGACTTATCGTTTAAGCATATAACATTTATATGAGACAGCTTAAAACAATAACCTTTGCCCTTTATATTAAACTAGATTAGTTTAACATGTGAAATGTCCGCAAAGTATCATCATATGATTGGTTTTAGGGCACATTTCCAACAGAGAGTCGGAAGAGGGCTTCACAAAATACGAAACTTCCTCGTGGAAGGTGACATCCATTGTAATATAAGTTTTATGTGTCGAAGAATGATAACACTTATAGCCTTCTTGATTGTTCGCATACCCAATAAATACACATCGAAGAGTACATGCATCAAGTTTACTCCGCTGATGAGAGTAAACATGCATATACGCGATACACCCAAACACTTTCGAAGGAAGCTTTGATACAGAAACAAGATAAACATGCTTTTGTAGCACATCAAGCGGTGCCTGAAAATCAAGAACCTTACTTGGAACACGATTTATCAAATACACAGCAGCCAAAACAGCATGACCCCACAAATGATTAGGAACACAAATTTATCCAACATCAAGGAGCAACCTCCATTATTTGACGATTCTTCCGTTCTGACACACCATTTTGTTGGGGTGTAAACAGAGTAGTCGTCTGGTGAATAATAACTTGATCACAGAAAAAGCATGCCAAAGTATGATTCACATATTCTCATCCGTTATCAGACCTGAAGACCTTAACTTTAGTCTGAAACAGAGTAGACACCATTGTACAGAATTCTTGAAGAAGCAACGGAACATCACTATTATTCTTCATCAATAACACCCAAGTTAATCGAGTACAATCATCAATAAAAATAACAGACCAACGGAATCCATTAGAAGTAACTTTCATCGGACCCCACACATCAGAATGTATCAAGTCAAATGGCAAAGTAGCTTTAGAATTACTGATGGGAAATGAAGCACGATGACTCTTAGCCATGACACATGTTCACACTTGAACTATGAATCACTACAAGTGCGAAACAAAGAAGGAAACAAATGCTTCATATAACTGAATGATAGATGTCCCAATCGTCGATGCCACAACCAAATTTGATGTTCATTATCCACTTTAACACTTCAAACTTGATGATTATTTGAACCAGAAACAAAATTATCCTCCATAGTCAAGATGTACAAACCCCCAATTTGTTTACCATAACCAATTATCTTCTGAGTTTGAATGTCTTGAAAATAACAATACGTAGGGTAGAAGTGAGCAGAACAATATAAGGTATCAAGAAGTTTTCCAACCGACAAAAGATTACACTTAACATCAGGAACAAGTAAAGCATGGATCAGTGATAAGGTCGGAGTAAGAAAGATAGTGCCTTCACCCTTCATAGGGGAATGTGCACCATTTGCACTAGTAATACACAGATCACAAACATAGTCACATAACTCATCAAACATTCTAGGATCACTAGTCACATGATCAGTGGCCCCAGTATCAATTATCCATTTATTTGTTCCACCAAGATGCATAACAACATTATGATTATATTGAGCCATTGAACCAAATCACGAACAATAAAGGCACAAAAGATACACAGCAGAATGAAAACAATTTACCAGAACACTGCAGCAAGACTGTTCACACACTGTAGCATATCACTATTCATGCACTGTAGTAAGGCTTGTACTGTGGCGCGGCATTGTTCACTTTTTTTTTTTCTCTCAACGAAGAAAATAACAACAAAAGTGGGCACAAAATCAAAACACACAGGTCACCAAGAGCGAACTACTCTGATGCCATATTAAACTAAACATGGTAAATACCAAAAATATATATGATAATATTTGGGAATTTCTTGTATATTCATTAATCTCCAAAGTGGAGTATATATAGGAGTTACAATTGGTATTACATATGTACTTCACCAATGTGGGACAATAAACTACTATTTACACTTTAACTAATATCTAACTCGCAACAGAAAAACTACAAATTATCCTAACAAATATCATCTCAAAAGACATGTTAAGAGGTATAATAAGAACAAGTTAATAAAGGATTGTAGATGTTATATATGTGACTCAAAAGATCATTTAGCCAATAAATGCCACAAAGCAAATCAGAATCGACATACAAGAGGATATAATAAGATGATAGAAGATACAGAACAAGTGTTTATAAACATTTCTGATAATACATATGCTGAATTAGTTTATAGTATACATTCTAGTGAATATAAAAAAATATTGCTTAATTCTTCAGACGAAGAATCTTCTTCTGATGATGAAACCATACATCTTCTAAAAGAGATAACCCATATTACTATATAATGAATTGTATTCATAAATTTATAAAATATTGAGGTTTTATGATAGAAAGATGTAATAAGTGTAGCTATTTCCCAGATAAAAGTAATAAAATAAAATGTTTAAATTGTAATGATATAAGACATATAAAATGTTCTAATTAAGATTATAGGGAAAAAATATGACACACCCGTACCCGAAAGTAGGGTGTGCTGGCTGTCACGTGAGTGTGACGTAGCCAAGTGCACAGTGCGGAAGCAAGGATCGTTAACGAAGTATGAACTAATTAAAATCGAATTCTAGCAACCAAGATATGATAGTGTGCTAGAGATATTACAATACTGATACATAACCAGAGCGTACTAGGTCGAGTGCAGTCAAGCATGAATTAAGTAAGTTCAAATACACCAACGGTGCGACATAGTAGCAAGTCTGTTAAAACTGCCGAAAGGTCCTCGCTAGCCATCACGGGTACTCATGCTATCAAGAACCTGGAGGGGCGAAAAACGAAATTGAGTGGGTCAGCAAAACAAATCTTTTCAAAATCATTCTTTTCTCAAACATATAGCCCCTCTCCGTAAAGCCTGTATAGTTCCCAGAAAATAATACGTACATATATATCACAACCTTTCTCAGCATAAAACATTTTCAATGTATCACGAATATATGTCGTGCAATGCATTTCAATGCCAGTCTGAATCTCATAAGTAATGCCATGTTATGCATTTCGATAATCATATCGCTACTAGATATCAACTCAGCCCTCGGCTGTAAATATAGCTCATAACATCTCTATCTCATCATATATATATATATATATATATATATATATATATATATATATATACACACACTGCACATACATCAATATCATCATCATATCATCATCATTATCAGCGCTGTATCAATAATAAATGCTCTAGTGCTGCAATCACGTGAAGACTGTGCGAATGAACGCGAGTCACCTACATGTCGTACCCACTCAAAAATGGTCTATACGACAAGACTGTGCACCTAACTTGGATCCAAGGCGAGCATGCGGTGCGGGAGGTGAACGACACGTGAAAGACTGTGCCCCTATCTCTGGGCATGAGCACTAACAATATGTGCAGGTCTATGAGCTAACAATTCATAATATCTCATCATTTCACATCATATCTCATCAATGTTCGTCTATCGTTTCTTATCAATGCATGCCCTTACCTGGCCCTTACCTGTGCGTCCTCAGCACCAACATATGCATGAAATGAATGTATAATTATTTGTGCATCAATTCTGAATATATGCATAACGATAAAAACGTACTTTTCATTTAAAAGCTGATTATGGGAAAATCATAGTATATATATAGGTTTTACGAAAAAACTGCCCACTCACTGATATGTCGCTGGATCGTATCCCCTATGTCTAGCATGGTTACGCTCGTCCTCGGGGTGGGTCTCACCTAACTTCGATAATAACTTCTCATACGTAGCTCAATTTTGGCATACGAATATACCTACGAGACCTATTCGACGTCACGAGCGTCGCCATATTTTTAGAAAAAAATTTGCGCCAGCACAGTACATGGTCCATGCGCGCCCACGCGCAGCGCGTGTGTGCCACGCGTCTCTATCCTTGGTTCACCGGACTGGTTTTTCCAGTGACCGGAAAACTTTCGTGTGTGATTTCTCACTCGTTTCTCAACCATTCTTCGTGAAATTTTCACCAAAATGTTCTAAATTAAGAGGAGAACAAGATTATACCTTCAAAAGTCTCGAAAAACACCGAAATCACGATGGTGAATTTCCTACTCAACACGTCCAGTCTCGATCTGTGCAATGCCGACGTCCAAACTTGTCAAACGAAGTACACCGAGCCTCTAGAGGACCCAACAAACACTTCTGTGATCTCAGATTTTCCTAAAACGCAACGTATAAAAAGTTGATGAATAGTGCCAATTATGAACCTTGAGTTTTGGACGTGAAATCATTGTAGTTTTTACCTAAAAATGGTATGGTTGAGTTCGTATGGACCTAACGAGCATGAATATGTATTTTGTTTCTTCGATCTACGAGGTTTTGTGTGTTTTGTGTGTTGTGCCGTACATAAAATGGGTAGAGAGAGAGATAGTCGAGAGTGAAGAGAGAGAGAGGAGGTCTGAGAGTGATTGAGAGGGGAGAGAGAGCATGGGTGAGAGAGTGACTGCCAAGGAATTGTGTGGTTCCAAGCCACCTATCCAAAAACAATAATTCTCTTTAGTTTTTCATTGGCCCCTAGATTTTAGGAAGTTAAGCCATTGGCCACATTATTAAACTCATGCATAAAATATATGCCCGTCACTCAAGGGCATAATAGTCATTTCATATCGTCGAAATAAAAATCCCGAGACAGGCTGTTACAAAATATCTCATGAAAAATTCCTAGAAAAAAAAATATTCTTCTAGTTTATCACAAAAACATTTAGAACTTGACTTACAAGAAGAACAGCTAAAAAATGGAAACTTAGAATTTCAAATTCAAGAATTAGAATATCAAATAAAAAATGAAAGGAAGATATATGATGTGCAACTAAAAGAATATAAAAGAGAATTAGAGAACTAACCAATCAGATAAAGCATGATGAATCAAAGATATCTCTAGAATTATTATTACCTCAAGTTTCTGGGACAAGAATGCTAGAAGGAACAATAGAATCAGATAGTGAAAAATAGAATGACCTACCTTTACTAGAATATCATGAACTTAGTATTATAGAATCCGAAGAACAAGTTTTATCTACATCTAATATTTCACTTAAAAGACCAACATGTATTATCATACCCTGTACACTTTATTTCCCAGATAAATCATATATACAATTACAAGCTTTTGTAGACACAAGAGCAAGTAGAAGTCATATATATTGTTTTTTTTTGTTTTTCTAAACAAAACCAATGATCAGTTCATAATCATCTCCGGCCCAATTCCTCTCTATTAGAAAGATGATATAAATGATGGTATAATGAGGTGGAAAGTGTAGCATTATTAGGAGGAAATATGAGAAAAATGGAATTGGGAACTTGTGAGATAAATCAGATCTTAAAATAAAACCTCTGCATGCATGACTAACAAAATGATTTTTTTTTTTTCATTATCCATAAGATTCAACTCCTCATTACTTTTTGACCAATTTTCTCTATCCTATACCCTGACCTGCGCTAATTGAATATTTGTAAAGATTCTTGCGCCTATGCACGTCTTAAAACTCCACGCATACACCTCACCTAGGCGCAAGCATCCACTTGCAACAAAGATTAGATGGTGGTTGGACTATACCCCTTCTCAACACACTGTATCAACCTTTTCTATATACAATATACATTTACTTCCCCCCTTTTTTTCTTGGGAGCTTTAATAAAACACCCCTGGCACTGTTTACTTTTAACGAAAAACCACTTTTTTACCTTTAACTGTCACTATTCATTATACCTTCAAAAAGGACTTTTCATTAAAACTGTCACTATTCAGGGACTTTTCGTTAGTTTTCCTTTTTTTCTTTCATCATTTACTCCTCCATATCTGACCTCATTCACTTTACACTACGTATCATTATCTGCCCTCAAGCTTATTTAAGGACAGTCACTATGTCAGACCGAAAGTGTTATTCTTAAACCTATTGTTTATTTGGGAAATAGTTTTTGGTCCGCAGCTTTGGGCTGTGAGTCATCTATGTCAAATTTCTTGTTGTCCTTGCATTATGGTTACTTTGATTTTGTTTTGTTTTTATTATGATTGTTGGTTGTTTGTCTTTGTTTTTATTTTGTTATTTGCATGATCTAGCTTATACACATGGATGAGGGACACCTGAAAATGATGCTGGACATTATGATTGTGGAAAGTGAATTCCATTAGTAGTTATGCTCTTGACACCATAATTTTTTGAGAAGAACTTAGTGAAAGCAAATATACATCGGTTGATTATTATAGACTACGATGCTCTAGATGCACCAAAGAAAGGTGGAACTGTTAGTTCTATTTTTATTGCTTTATTTGGTCATACAAAGAAATGTTCGCTCTTTAGCGTAGTCCTTAATCTTCGAACTAATATTATTGCAAGTGATTGGATTTATCTTGTAACTTGATTTTTTACGTTCAAGTAACATGTTGAAGTTCCCAAAGAATTGAAGATGTCAAATTTTTCTTATTACATAGAAGAAAAATATATACCATTCAACTTCGATTTGGAGATCGATTGAATGCATACAAGAAGAAGATCTTTCAACTAAAGGTGATAAAAGTATTTTAATATTTTCTACTCATTAAAGTTCTTGACTTTTGTTTGGGTTTTATTTCTTCATAAATTTTATTTCTACATGCAATACATACTAATAATTTTAAGCATTTGACATCTTCATGAATTTTTCTATGTTGTCTTTAGATGCACACTTTTGACATCTATTGAATGCATAATGTAATTCTCAATGTAATTAGAAAAGGTTAAATATTTTGAAAAAAGATTATGGTCTTTTTGAGTTGTTTACATGCATTTGTTATAAGAGTTGCATTTTTAACAAGTGTCTTATGAACTATTAGTCATCAAGTCGAAGTTGAACTGTTGGACTCATAATTGATCGGACTATATTTATATATATTTTTATATCAAATTCACTCGTCTTTTCTTAGTTAGTTCGTTATATTTTGAGCTATTTACGTTATTTTTATGTTTTATAAGATTTTCAAGAAAAGAAAATAAAAATAGAATAAGTGTAGTATTAAGTAATAATTTCGTTTAAACTATCTTACTTGTTGAATAAAACTTATCATTTGGAAAATAATATATATATATATATATATCTTTTTATATATTTATATATTTATTTATATATAATATATATGTGATGATTGTGTGTGTGTGTGTGTGATTATTAGCTGCAAGTGGAGTGGAAAGCAGAAAATGATGGAGAAGCTCGGTGGGAAGGAAAAGAAAACAATAGGAAAAGAAAAGCTAGCAAAGCACCGAGAAGGAAAGAATATAAAAAAAATAATTGGGTGCTGTCCACGGGAAGAATCCAAGGGGGGAGAAAGCATAGAAATAAGGAAGCTTCAGGGGGCTTGCGCAAGAGGATTAAAGGGTGCGAGAGGCGCAGACGTGAGCGGGGAGAAGACACAAGCTGCGAGGCAGCTGTGAAGGAAATAATAAAAATAATAAAAAAAATAAAAAAAGAAACGGAGCGTGGGCAGCTGGGAGGAGATCCTGAAATCAGAGGAGAAAAGCCTCGGTGGGCAGCGCTGAAAAGGGCTCATTGCGGGAGAGGACGCTGCCTCTTGGCAGCGAGAAGGCCAGAAGAGAGAAGGAGGTCGCAAAACCGAGAGGAAGCAGCGAGAGTCTCGGGGAAAGTTGCCATTTGGCAGGGGAGGGGAAAGTCTGTCTCGGGGAGTCGGTGAAGCTGCCTTGGCAGCTTGTCAAGCCGAGAAATATAAGGCAGCAGCACAGCTGCCAATTGGAGAGGCTGCCAGTCGCACGGGGACCAAAGCAGGAATCAAGGGGGCTGCGGAAATAAGGCGCCCATTGGAGAGAAACCAGGAGCATGCAATCAGGCAGCGCCAGGAGGCCAATCAACCTGCACGGTGAAAACCAAATTTGCACAGAGAGATTTTTGCACTCCTCAATTCGGTTTAATCCCTCCAAACTTATGTTTATTTCTGTTTTTAATTTATAAATAATGTGTAATTAATTTGTTTGGCTAGAGGTTAATTCAAAGCCATGATTATATTTGTAATTTGAATTGATTATCTTCAGTTGTGATTTCTGAGTTGTGATTTAATTTGCTTAACTGCTTGATTGATAACTTATTTGTGTATGTTAATTAAGGATGCATACTTAATTTACACGCATGAATTTGATGCTAGAATATAAGTGAATTTCACCTAATCGTTATGAACTTATATTCATGAGTAGTGAAGGTTGCCATCCGCAATCGCGTTAAGTAAATTCCTGGCAAACGTATCATGCTGTTCATAGTTACGAATGCCTTGTCAACACTTATGATTTTCATAGAACATAATGATCTTTAATCGTATCTCTATTGTGCTTTTCACGTAGGGAACTTTTGGGGAATAATTTGAGTTGTTGTATGTTGTTCATCCAATTCAATAACATAAGGAAAATATGAAGGTTAATTTAAGCGTACCTAATTAATCTGGAGTATTGAAATTTACAACTTATTGAAAGAACAACTGAAGATCAATTTAGATTGCATTTGTGTCATGTCTGGAGAAAAACCCTCTAGCCAATCCGTCGCCTATCTGTTCACTTTTAATTTTATGTTTTGTCAATTTGTAATTTATTTAAGTTTAATTTACTTCGTCAAAACCAAACCAATCCCCCCCCATTATTAAAATATTATTATTTAGTTAATTTTTATTATTTTTAATCTTTTAATTTAAATTCCGTCCAATTAATTTCCTAGTTTTTATTTTAAATTGTTTTCATTATTTTGAGTCATTTTTAGTGTGTTTCAAGTTTTTAGCTTAGTTTGTATTTTCTAGAGTCTTGAGTTGTTTTGAGTCTTTTGAGTTGTTTTAGTTTATTTGTTAGTTTTATTTTGAGTTATTTTAGTTAAGTGTTTTTATTTTAGTTTAGTGTTTTTAAACTTTGTTTTTACATTTTTAAATTATTTTAGAGGTTTTAGCAAGCCCTCCTAATCCCCGGCCTAGAACGATACCCTACTTACACATATACTACAACTGTCAAAAGAGGGTTTTAATTTGTGTGTGGTTTTACATCGCATCAAATTTTGGCGCCGTTGCCGGGGATTAGCAACTTTGCTAATCCCTTTATTTTTTTTTTGTTTGTGTTTATTTTTATATTTGTGTTTTTGTTGTATTTTTGTTTATATTTGTGTTTGTGTGTTTTATTTTTGATATTTGATTTATTTTTCTTTCTTTAATTTTAGGTACTAATGGAGCAAGATTTGGCAACCATTCAAGCTCAATTGGCGCAGCTCACTGCTCAATTGACTCATAATGCCGAACGGACCTCAATACCAAGTGTCCCTACACTTGATGTGCCCTATGGGCAAGGATATCAAACTCAGCAATATCCTCAATTTTCTGCATATGAAGATGATTGGGGATATCAAGGCCACAGCCAATCAAGGGGCAACATGTATTCCAACGCTTGCAATTCGAATTGGAGAGGTTATTCAAATCAGATGTGGGATGAACCTCAGCAATTTCAACAAAGTGGATATTGGCAGCAAGACGAGTTCTATTCCAGACCTATGCAGCCACCACAACATCCCCCACAACAATTCCAATCGAATTCAAGTATGCCCGTGGATTATAATCAAATTCTTAATGAATTAAACTCTTTGGTGCAGGGGTCACAAAATCAAGCTAAGGAGACTCACCAAGGAGAATATTGGCAGCCGTATGATGAGTTCTATACAACACCTTTGCAGCCACCACAACCACCACAACAATCTGCCCAATTCAATTCAGGTACATCTGTGGATAATGATAATATTATTCAATTACTCATCTCTTTGAACCAGGAAGTAGAAAATCAAACCAAGGAGATGGGAGAATTGAATAATCAAATGGGGCAGATTGTGGAAGTTCTTC
This sequence comes from Crataegus laevigata, assembly GCA_963580275.1. Taxonomy (NCBI): domain Eukaryota; kingdom Viridiplantae; phylum Streptophyta; class Magnoliopsida; order Rosales; family Rosaceae; genus Crataegus; species Crataegus laevigata. The sequence goes on from OY756954.1 coordinate 11,627,473, forward strand.
CTGAGATCCAAAGTGATATCCCGATTCTTGGTGCAATAAATCAAGTTCCAGATTTTGCTGAAACGTTCAAAGAACCTTGCACACCAAGAAGAAGGATTCAAGAAGATATCAAAGTGGCTGGAAAATGCGTTGAAAAGATCAAAGAGACTGTGCAGACAATCAAGGCCCAAGAAATTGAGATTGATGACACGGGACAGGCCACAACCATCATAGTCAATCTGGCCAAGTGCAAAGTCCCCGAAACATTAAAGGGCGTGGTGTTTGTAATTGAGTTTGTGTCAGAAAAATATAATAAGCCATCTTCTTCAATTTCAATTTTAATTTTAATTTATACTAATATGTTTCTCATTTTTATGATTCAGGCACCCACCCGAGAATTCAGACCACTGCCGAATCATTTCAAGTATCATCTCCCATTGAAAGATAAATTCCATGCTTTGGAGCCGATGGGAGGTTAATGGAAAGAATCGTCCGGCTAAAGACGTTAAAGCAAGCGCTTCTTGGGAGGCAACCCAAGCAACCAGATTTGCATTTCTTAACCTTCTTCTTTATTGCTTTTACTTTCATTTTGTTTTGCTTAGTTAGTTGTGTTATTTGGTTGATTTTTGTTTAGTTTGTGTTTAAATAAATTAAGGGCATGTTTATTTTAAGTGCGGATAAACGAAGTCCTTTTACATTAATTTACATATTTTATTTTGCTTAAAATAAACCCTAAAAAAAAAATAATAATATTTAAATTATAATAATAATAATATTTATATATATATATTTATATATATATAAATATTTAAATAACCCTTAAAAAAAAATTATTACAATAATTCGAAAAAACTAATGGAAATCATTGGTCATTGGTTAGGTGGCGCCCCAGAGGTCGACGGAGCTCCGGGAAGACGAAGAGCCAGAGTTGGAATCTCCGGAGCCGGAACGCTTGGTGCAACTCCAGAGGAAGAAGGCAACATAAACCTAGGGAGTAGCGCCATGAACCTTTCATGATCGCTCTGAATCCGACCGTCCGACTCCTGCAGCTGGTCCAGCTTCCTCTTCATGCTGGTCGAGTAACTAGTTGCAAGCATGTGCAACTCCTTGTTCTCATGCCTGAGTCCTCTGACCTCCTGCCGAAGACTGGCCACCTCAGCCATCAGCGACTCCACCTGACGAGACCGGGCAAGCAGGCGCTGGCCCATGTTTGAAACTGAGCCTGCACTTTGGACGCTGAGGGCAAGGGATTCCTGAACGGCCAGCTCGTCCGACCGCCTAGATAGCATCCTATTGTCCCTTGGAGTGAGCAGATTTCTGGCAATCACCGTAGCGGTGATTTCATTCCTCATCATTGTGTCCCCGACTGTAAGAGGACCATTGGGGGATATGAAGGATGGATTCCAAATGTTGTTCGGAGAAGACGAGTCATCGTCTTCCCCGACATTCAAGTTTAGGCGACGGTCGGAAGGGCAAGACATTTTTAGAGGGGGTTGAGGAAGAAAAGAGTTCGGAAAAATTAAGATTGCTGAAGCGGAAGAAGAGTGCGGAAAGATTAAGAGTGCAGAAGTGCAAAAAGAGTTCGGAAGGATTATGAGTGTTTACAGAAGAGAGTATTTTCAGAAGGAAGTGTTTGAGGGAGTTCAAGTGTGAGGTGGAGCAGAATTAGCGCCTCTATAAAAAGAAGCAAATCAAAGAGAGGCGCTCCTCTGAGGTTGAAGACGCGTCCTCACGCAATTCGGAAAAGCTGGACGCTCCTTTCTCAAAAGAGCCGTTTCCGTTCTCAAAAGCTGGGCTTGACTCAGCAATCACGTGGTTCAGTTTTTCCAATTTTGTCGTGACTCATCACGTGCAGCGTGGAGCGTTGCGAAAACCACGAGCCGCACCCGGTTTTGAACCCCGGTTTTCAAAGGATCATCATTCCAATTTGTCGCCACTCGTCGCATGCGCAGTCAGCTTCGCGGAAATTACGGAAGCTTTGTCAGAAAGCGCGTAACGGGCACTGTTCATCCATCCACCGGCTGCCGACAAATAGTGAGGGAACAGTTCCGGTTGTGAAGGAAAATTTCTATAAAGTTCGACCTTCGCCTTCCACATCAAAGGCACACCCTCTCTACCTCTAAACCTCTCAACCTCTCTTCATCTCCGATAATGTCTTCCCAAAGAAAGCTTTCGAGTTATTCAGTGTTCTTCATCCCTTGGATCACCCCAGAAAACAAACCTTCCAGAGCAAAAGTATTTCATATTAAAAAGGTTAAAAGCAAAAGTATCTCATATTACGCTTTCTCCTCACTTTCATCTGAAGAACATGGAGAAAGTGAGATCCTGATTGCTTACCTAGTCTTGCTCTCGAGTACTCATCTCAGACCCCTCCCAACCCACTTCAAAAATAAATCTGTGTTGAGGTACTTCTTCAAAAACAAAAGTACCTCACAGACGAAGCAGAAGGAGTCTGAGGTGCACCCAAGAGCAGATGAGTCTGGGTTGATCCAAGAGTTCAAGAAGATGCCACACCTGCGTGGAGACCGGACTACTTGAAGCATGTGGAGACACGTGCTGATTCATCCTCAACTAAGTTGAGGAGCACTTGCCAGAAGGAGGCCCATCTTGTTCAAGAAGAAAGCTGTGGAAAATCAACAAGGACGACCAATGATCGCCTATTAGTTCTTTTCATTATCTTTTATTTTCAATTTTTATTTTTCGTTTACATTTTTCTATATTTTGCTTGCGTGCTTAACTGATTTCTTTCTTTTCTTTGCAGGAACGTTTGGTTATTTTCTCCCTTGAAGTGGATTGCAAAATTTACACTTGGGGGTCATCGCTTGGTTTTCTGCAAATTAGAGAAGTTTTCAATCCCTTTTCTTTATTTTGTTTCATATTATTTATTTATTTTATTTTTATTTGCATATTTTTGTTTTATGACATTGGGGACAATGTCTAGTTTAAGTGTGGGGGTATCAAGTATAAAAAATTGACCAAATTGAAATTTTTTGTACCTTCGACTTTGAACTGGTTTCATTTGTTTCCATGTTATTGCTTTTTGTTTTCTTAATTAGCTTTGTGTTTTACTTAATTTTTTTTCGGAGTTTTGTGTTTTATTTAATTTTTTTCGAAAAATTTAAAAAATCCAAAAATATTGTCTTGTTTTCTTTATGGTTTTGAATTAGAATTTTTTTAGTTTCCCGACCCAATGATATAATTGGATCGAATTTGAACCATGATTATCAAGAACTTAGTTAACATGTGTTGTATGAAATTCCTTATTCTCTTGTTAGTATTGTACATGTTTGATTATTCTTGAAAAACCAAATGCACATAGCCTTGTTGATGTGAAACTAAAGCATGAATTAAAGCTTTATATGTGAATTTAGTGACCATATACATCCCATGTGAGTTTTTGAGCCTATTGAAAGTGTGTGCATTTTTCATACACTCCTATTCTTTCATGTGTGATGAACTTATGTGAGATGCATCTCTAGAACTTGCGTAACGATCTTTCGAAATATTTGTCATTGATTGCATGAACTTGAAAATGATAGAGGCATTAGGTTCACCACCATGGCCCAAATAATTTTTCCCAAAGAAAAAAAAAATTATCATTAGATTGCCTATTTGAGCCGTTTATGTTGAGCCTTTTATTTCTCATCACCAGATATGTCTACCCTTATACCTCAAACATGTTTCCTTACCCTTTCCAAGCGAGCAATTTGAGACTATTTTATGAGAAATGTTTGTGAAGTACTTGGAATGAGTCTGGCAAAAGAATAAGTGTGGGGGTATTTCATGTTTGTATTAAAAAAAAAATGAGAAAAGAGAAGAAAAGAAAAGAAAAAGAAAGAATGTATACGAAGAAAAAAAAAAAAGTTTTAAAGTTTCAGTTTAAGGGTGTGATGGGAGGTGTTAGAAGAATCGTTGGAGAGCTTGAGTTCTTATAAATTTCAACAAAAGAATTGCTTGCAATATAGCTTGGAACTTGTGTTTTCCTATTCTTTCGTTTCAATAGCCCTATTCCTAAGCCTCATTACATCCAATAAAAGTCCTCTTGATTTAAGTTTTGCAATTATGATTGTGGAGAAGTGATTTTTATGCAAGCTTATGGTAGATCTTTCACATTTGTTTCTTTGAGCGAAACACATTAAAACTAAACACATGTGTGATTGAGTGCATATCCCGTGAGAAGGTTGCTGGTTTGCATATGGTGATTTTAAAAATAAAAACTTGAAATTGCATTAGCATGGCTATCTCACACACTACACTTCAAGGATGATTTAAAGATTACTGCTAATATTTGAATAAGGAAAATGAGCTTGAATTAGCTTGTTTGGTGCTAGCTATGGTTCTTGCTGATTTGTGTTCTCGAATGAAATTCTATGAGGGTCACTTAGGGGGAAGCTAATGTTTTTCATGTTATTACTTTTTCTGTTTTCTTTGTTTTGCTCGAGGACTAGCAAAAGCTAAGTGTGGGGGTATTTGATCGGACTATATTTATATATATTTTTATATCAAATTCACTCGTCTTTTCTTAGTTAGTTCGTTATATTTTGAGCTATTTACGTTACTTTTATGTTTTATAAGATTTTCAAGAAAAGAAAATAAAAATAGAATAAGTGTAGTATTAAGTAATAATTTCGTTTAAACTATCTTACTTGTTGAATAAAACTTATCATTTGGAAAATAATATATATATATATATATATCTTTTTATATATTTATATATTTATTTATATATAATATATATGTGATGATTGTGTGTGTGTGTGTGATTATTAGCTGCAAGTGGAGTGGAAAGCAGAAAATGATGGAGAAGCTCGGTGGGAAGGAAAAGAAAACAATAGGAAAAGAAAAGCTAGCAAAGCACCGAGAAGGAAAGAATATAAAAAAAATAATTGGGTGCTGTCCACGGGAAGAATCCAAGGGGGGAGAAAGCATAGAAATAAGGAAGCTTCAGGGGGCTTGCGCAAGAGGATTAAAGGGTGCGAGAGGCGCAGACGTGAGCGGGGAGAAGACACAAGCTGCGAGGCAGCTGTGAAGGAAATAATAAAAATAATAAAAAAAATAAAAAAAGAAACGGAGCGTGGGCAGCTGGGAGGAGATCCTGAAATCAGAGGAGAAAAGCCTCGGTGGGCAGCGCTGAAAAGGGCTCATTGCGGGAGAGGACGCTGCCTCTTGGCAGCGAGAAGGCCAGAAGAGAGAAGGAGGTCGCAAAACCGAGAGGAAGCAGCGAGAGTCTCGGGGAAAGTTGCCATTTGGCAGGGGAGGGGAAAGTCTGTCTCGGGGAGTCGGTGAAGCTGCCTTGGCAGCTTGTCAAGCCGAGAAATATAAGGCAGCAGCACAGCTGCCAATTGGAGAGGCTGCCAGTCGCACGGGGACCAAAGCAGGAATCAAGGGGGCTGCGGAAATAAGGCGCCCATTGGAGAGAAACCAGGAGCATGCAATCAGGCAGCGCCAGGAGGCCAATCAACCTGCACGGTGAAAACCAAATTTGCACAGAGAGATTTTTGCACTCCTCAATTCGGTTTAATCCCTCCAAACTTATGTTTATTTCTGTTTTTAATTTATAAATAATGTGTAATTAATTTGTTTGGCTAGAGGTTAATTCAAAGCCATGATTATATTTGTAATTTGAATTGATTATCTTCAGTTGTGATTTCTGAGTTGTGATTTAATTTGCTTAACTGCTTGATTGATAACTTATTTGTGTATGTTAATTAAGGATGCATACTTAATTTACACGCATGAATTTGATGCTAGAATATAAGTGAATTTCACCTAATCGTTATGAACTTATATTCATGAGTAGTGAAGGTTGCCATCCGCAATCGCGTTAAGTAAATTCCTGGCAAACGTATCATGCTGTTCATAGTTACGAATGCCTTGTCAACACTTATGATTTTCATAGAACATAATGATCTTTAATCGTATCTCTATTGTGCTTTTCACGTAGGGAACTTTTGGGGAATAATTTGAGTTGTTGTATGCTGTTCATCCAATTCAATAACATAAGGAAAATCTGAAGGTTAATTTAAGCGTACCTAATTAATCTGGAGTATTGAAATTTACAACTTATTGAAAGAACAACTGAAGATCAATTTAGATTGCATTTGTGTCATGTGTGGAGAAAAACCCTCTAGCCAATCCGTCGCCTATCTGTTCACTTTTAATTTTATGTTTTGTCAATTTGTAATTTATTTAAGTTTAATTTACTTCGTCAAAACCAAACCAATCCCCCCCATTATTAAAATATTATTATTTAGTTAATTTTTATTATTTTTAATCTTTTAATTTAAATTCCGTCCAATTAATTTCCTAGTTTTTATTTTAAATTGTTTTCATTATTTTGAGTCATTTTTAGTGTGTTTCAAGTTTTTAGCTTAGTTTGTATTTTCTAGAGTCTTGAGTTGTTTTGAGTCTTTTGAGTTGTTTTAGTTTATTTGTTAGTTTTATTTTGAGTTATTTTAGTTAAGTGTTTTTATTTTAGTTTAGTGTTTTTAAACTTTGTTTTTACATTTTTAAATTATTTTAGAGGTTTTAGCAAGCCCTCCTAATCCCCGGCCTAGAACGATACCCTACTTACACATATACTACAACTGTCAAAAGAGGGTTTTAATTTGTGTGTGGTTTTACATCGCATCAATAATACTGGTTTTGATTGCAGAAATTGAATTAAAAGTGTGTTTTTGTGAGTTCACGGCATCATATATTTAGCAGTGGATATTGAGTTAGATTTATGGAAGAACCAAATCAAGATTGTTCCTAGTTCCTAATGCATTCTTGGTTTTGGTTTGTTTTTATTATGGTTGCTAGTTGTTGGTCTTTGTTTTTATTTTGTTCTTTGCATGATCTAGCTTATACACATAACGAGGGACTCTTGAAAATGATGATGGACATTATGATTATGGAAAGTGAAATCCATCAGTTGGGAGTTACGCAAGAAATGTGGAGTATTATACATCGTTTGTTTATTATATCCTACGATGGGCTACATGCACCAAAGAAAGGTGAAAATGTTTGTTCTATTTTGATTGCGTTTCTTGATAAAATGCGTCCCAAGCCGAAGTATCACAACTCCACCTTGTCTCGGACCATCGGAAGGAAAACTATAACAAAAATCTTTTTTATGAGTAATTGCATGTGTCTCTAGTGCTTGGTCATACAAAGAAATGCTCGCTCTTTTGCTTAATCCTTAATCTTTGAACTAACATCATTTCAAGTGACGATATTAGTCTCCAAACTTGGTTTTTTACGTTTGAGTAACACGTTGAAGTTCCCAAAGAATTGAAGATGTCCAATTTTTCTTATTACAAAGAAAAGAAAAATTGATATAATTGAACATTGATTTGAGGATTGATAGAATGCGTACCAAGTAGAAGATCTGATAGGAGCATATTTATACTACTTAGTTAGCTTGTTTTCTTGCACTTACGTAGTTAGTTATCGTTTATTATAGTGATTTAAGCTATTTTCGTGTGTTTGTAGGTCCAAATGGCAAGTGAAGCAAGAAAGTATGTTTTGGTGCATTTTAGAGCTAAATTGAGCTGAAATGGAGTACATGCATATGGAGCACCATGGATGGACGAATTTGGAGCTAAAAGGGAGCTAGGAATCAGTTTTGAAGATGATGAAGGGAGCTAGGAATCAGTTTTGAAGATGATGAAATAAGTTTGAGACAAAGAAGATAAGGAAAGTGCAAGAAAGGTGGAACATTATCCAAAACATTATCCAAACAACCTTATCTTATCTTATCTTAACCAACCTTATCCTTATCTTAACTAACCTTATCTTATCCTATTCTTGTCTAAACTTAATTCCTGGTACATTGAGGGTTTATTTTCTGATTGGAGACATTTAAAATAGGTTCTAGAAGCCCTAAGCCTTCCCTACAAATGTGCCGCACCTATCCCCTCATTCCCCTTGGTTTTCTGACTTCTAGAAGGTTTTAATTTGGGCCTTAATTGGTGCCGCACCTTCTCTCCCTTTTCCCCTTTGGATTTCTGAGTTAATTGGCCCTTTTCCTTGTGGATTTGGGTTAATTGGGTCATAAACCTTCTCCCTTGTGGATTAATAAAACCTGCCGCACCTAGGAGCCCAATTCCATCAATTAAACTAAATCCAAGCCCTAATCTGAATTGACCTAGGGTTTGGGGTGCCTATATATTCATAACCTAAGTGTGTCGTGAAGGAATAATTATGTCCTAGCTAAGAACATGTAAAGAACATTTGAATACATATGCAAACTATTAACAAATTAAAGTACACATGCATCCAAAAACAATTCATAAAACCCATGACTTTCAAAGCCTAGTACATGCATCCAAAAACAATTCATAAAACCCATGACTTTCAAAGCCTAGTATATGGTGAACCATAACTCTTTAACAACATTAAAAAGAAAAGGATTAAGAGAATCATTACCCTTGAAGCTCATCCTTGATTACACAAGGGATTCACCCAAGTGGAGGGCCTTCAAGTCACCTCCTTGCTTCTTTGAGGATTTGTTCTCCAAAACACCAAAGGCTTGATGTCTCTAACTTTCCACACCAAGGATTAGTTGTGTAGATGAAATGGATGACTTAGGGAAGAATAAATTGCTAGATATTTTCTCCCTAAGTGGCCGGCCCTTGTTTAGCAAAAGGGGATATTTGTTTCACCTCTTTTGCTTCAAGAAAACCCTAAATGAAATAAAGCTATAATGTTGACTTTATACTCCATTTCTTGTGAGTGGCAAACTTGTAATTAACACAAGTTTGCTACCCCTCACCCTTATGGCCGGCCTCCCTTTGTTATTGGGCTAGTTGCCCATTTTGTTTTAGTTGTCATACAACTTAAACATAATGGGCCTTGTGGACCAAAACACTTTTGGGCCTCGAAGCCCAAAACCAACTTATAAGCCCAATACGAACGTTTCGTATAATTAATTAACTAATTAATTAATTTTGACCATTCTTCAATTAAACCATTTAATTGCATATCCATTTCATTTAATTACTTCACTTTCATCCTTACTCGGTGTACGATCCATTAGGTTCCAATTAGCTAGGTAGTGGGCGATCGTTACTCTTAACTATCGATTGTGAATTGAAACCACATTTCAATTCTCCCTTAAGATTAGTGTTTGCTAATCCTTAGGGCTTCCACAAACCATGAGTGACACCTAGCAGCATGTCATGGTTACCCAAGCTAAGTAGAAGTGGTTGGAGAACCTATCCAGTTACAATTACAATGCAATACGGTCCTTCTCTAATACAATACTCTTAATCACATTGTTTAAGTGATAATTTGCTTCATGTCTACTATCCAATGTGATACTTATCTATATGATTCAATTGAATATGATTTGAAACAAACTTCCTAAGTCATATTCATATGCTTTGGCCAAAGACTCTCGAATCATATCTTAGAGTATTCTCCTTCCATTATGGAAGGTTAGAGATCCCTTGTTGTGCATTCATATGCCTACATGACTAGGTAGCTTGACCACAACAATGTCGTGGACACTCCAATGGAATGCCTTTGACACAATCAAAGATCAAGAACCTAACCATTAGACATCTATGATGCCTCAGGTCAAAGGACTACTTTGCATATTGTAACTCTTGAGTTCTTACATGACATGTATGTATGAACTCTCTTTTGATCGTTGTTCAGTGTACTCGATTACTCTTTCGAGCACCTATGTGTTTGTCTTAGTGTCCAACACTAAATGACTTGAGACTTGTCACATTCACGTTTGAGTCGGCATAACACATACTAACCTTAGCGGATTGTCAATGCCCAATTGGCAACCCTATGGCTAGGAGCGTTTTAGGAATGAACATAAGAGAAAGGTCTCGTTAATCTAACTTACTTAGATCACTTATCTCTTAGATCAAATACATTCCTTGGATTCCCTTATTGCTTAAACACAAGATACAATAAATAGTGATTAACAATAAGCTTTGCCCTCCATTAAACATATAAAAGTTTAATACAATAAGTATTCCAAAAAGCTATTACATCAAATGAGTGGCTTTGTGGGCATACTTCCAACATGTCGCAGGTTTTATCACTTATTCTCCCTCAGAAACCATTCAGTTGCACCATCCTCTCATCATTCCTTCATTCATTCGTCAATTATCCCAGAAACAAACCCTTGCCGCAAGCTCTACACCACCATCTCACCTTTGCCGCAAGCATCCATTCACCACCATTCAGCCACTGTCCAAACCACCTTCCATACAACCATAGCCGCACCATCCCACCACCACAACCACCTTGTGCCGCCACTCTTGGGAGAAGTTGGAACCTGTGCCGTGCATTCCAAAGTAGGGAGGGAGCCTTGCGCAAGCAATCTCCCACCATTGGAGTGTTTGGAGTTCTTTCTCTTCTTGTTTCTATTTTAATGTTTAATTTAACTTGCTGTTCAATTATGTTAAACATGTGGAACTAATTTCTTTTTAGTTAGAGGCGAATTTGAAGCCATGGACATATGTTGGTTATGATTTGATTTACTCCACTTATGAATTCATGAACTATGGATGTGGTTTACTTTTCTGTTTTGATTAAGAACTTGTTTATGTATGTGGGTTGACGGTCGACACTTAATTTGCATGCCTAAACTCGATGCTAGGATATAAGGGAATTGCACCTAATCGTTATGAACTTATATTCATGAGTAGTAAAGATCGCTAGTCACGATTGTGTTTAGTAAACCCTAGGTTGGATTAACATGCGTATTCCATAGTTATGAATGCCTAGTCGATGTTTATGATTTCCATTGAACTTAATGATCTTTGTTGAATTTCTCTATCATGCGTATTCCATAGTTAGGGACTTTGATGAGGAATAATTTGGTTGCAATGCGTATCCCATTCAATTCAATGAATCTAGGGAAATCTAAGAATTAATTAGTTCAATACAATTAATTTGGAGCATTGTCATTCATCGTTCGTTGAAATCATAATTGGGAATCAAATTATATGCATATGTTCATGTGTGGATAAGGACCCCTCTAACTAGTGTCTCGTCATTCTATTTTATCAAAATCTGTTTTCTTTGAAGTTTGTTTACAAGTTTCTGTTTTAAATTCAATTTCGTCAAAATCAATCCCTCATTCATTGTGAAGTGTTAGATTAGTTAGAAATCAACTTAGGTTGTGTTTTTAAGTGTCTTGAGTCAAGTTATAACATATTTTCGTCCAAATTAGTGTTTGTGTTCAAAACTGCCCAGAAAGTGGTTTTCAGGCAGTTTTGAGTGTTTCTGTGCTGTTTTGAGTCTTTTGGTTTGTTTTAGTGTTTTAAACTCAAGTTTTGCATTCTTTGAGCCTAGTTTAGTGTTTTACATTGTGTTTTTACGTTTTTGAGTTAGATTCACATTGATTAGCATCCCTAGTTAATCCCCGGTTAGAACGATCCCTACCTGCAAATATACTGCAGTTCTCATCAATAGGGTTTAATTTGAGTGTGCTTATAATTATCACATCAAGATCTTTCAACTAACGGTGATAAAAGTACTTTAATATTTTCTGCTCATTAAAGCTCCAGACTTTTGTTTGGGTTTTGTTTCTTCTTGAATTTTATTTGTACATGCAATACATACTAATATCTTCAAGCATTTGACATCTTCATAAATTATGCTATGTTGTCATTAGATGCACACCTTTGACATGTATTGTATGCATAATGTAATTCTCAATGTAATCATAAAATGTTAAATCTTTTGAAAAAAAAAAGGAAAAAAAAAGGAGGATTATGATCTTTTGAGTTGTTTACATACATTTGTTATAAGAGTTGAGTTTTTAATAAATGTCTTATGCACTATTAGTCATCAAGTCGAAGTTAAACTGTTGGACTCATAATATTAGTTTTGATTGCAAAAATTGGATTAAAAGTGTTTTTTTTGTGAGTTCACGGCATCATAAAAGTGTTTTTTTTGTGGTTCTTGATGCATTTCACATAATTTTGCTGACAACTACATTTATTATTCTTGTAAAGCAGTTGTGAGAGCTTTCACCATGTCATGCTTTACAGGAATAATAAACGTAATTGTCAAATAATATTTTGTCCCATGCATATGAAAAGAACAATATAATCAATACCATAATCTTGATTTGGTTTTTCCGTAATTTTGATACGTTATGACCAATAGGCTTTAAGATACTTGTTAATAACTCCACTCTTATTACAAATGTAAGTAGACAACTCAAAGGCCTTCATCAAAGATACCAAAATCTTGTCAAAGATATCAAATCCACAAATTTTCTCTTGACTGTTGGGAGCATTAAATGCAAAAGCACTTTGTATTTTGGACGGAAGGCAATGCCACAATAAAAACAACAAAACTAGTGTTCGGGTCTGGGTCCAAGGTTAGAGTTGTTCTAATATAGTTATCACGTGCAACATTCAATCGACCTCAAGTTACTCCACGGTACTACTTGGTGGTAAGTGTAAAATTATTTTTAAAAATTTAGAAAAATAGAATTGGAAACTTGTGAGATGAATCAGATCTTAAAATAAAAATTTTACATACAAAACTAACAAAATGATTTTTTTTCATTATCTGTAAGATTCACTCCTCATTACTTTTTGACCAATTTACGAAATCATATACCTTGCTCTACGCCTATTTAATATATGGAGATATTCTTGCACCTATACACGTCTTAAAACTACACACCTATTGCCGCATAGGTCTCATCTAGGCGCAAACATCCAATTACAGCAGAGCTTAGATGGTGGTTTAGCTATGCCCCTTCCCAACACTTTGTATCAGCCTTTTCTATATACTATATACCATATACCTTTTCCCTTACTTTTTCTTTCGCCATTTACTCCTGCATATATGACCTTATTCACACTTACCATCATCATCTCTTACCTGTATTTATGGATAGTCACGACGGCAAACTGAAAGTGTTATTCTTGAACCTATTGGTTGTTTGGGAAATAGAAAAACTCTTTTTGGTCCACATCTTTAAATTGCGAGTCATCTTTGTCAATTTTTTTGTTGTCTTTGCATTATGGTTGCTTTGATTTTGTTTTGTTTTGATTATGGTTGCTAGTTGATGGTCTTTGTCTTTATTTTGTTCTTTGCATGATCTAGCTCATACACATAGATGAGGGACACCTGAAAATGATGCTGGACATTATGAATGTGGAAAGTGAATTCCATTAGTAGGGAGTTATGCAATAAATGTGGAGTAAGTTATGGTATTGACACCATAATTTGTTGAGAAGAACTTAGTGAAAGCAAATTTACATTGTTTAATTATTATATCCTATGATGTGCTAGATGCACCAAAGAAAGGCGGAAATGTTAGTTCAATTTTTATTGTTTTACTTGAGTAATTGGATGTGCGTTTAGTGCTTGTCATACAAAAGAAAAATGTTCACTCTTTTGCGTAATCCTTAATCTCTAAACTAATATCATTTCAAATGAGAATGTCTTGAAACTTAGTTTTTTGACTTTTGAGTAACACGTCGAAGTTCCCACAGAATTGAAGATGTCAAATTTTCCTTATTACATAGAAAAGAAAAATTTATACCATTCAACTTCGATTTGAGGATCGATTGAATGTGTATCAAGCAAAAGATCTTTCAACTAAAGGTGATAAGAGTATTTTAATATTATCTACTCATTAAAGTTTCTGACTTTTGTTTGGGTTTTGTTTCTTCATGAAATTTCTTTGTAAATGCAATACATACGGATAACTTCAAGCACTTGACGTCTTCATGAATTCTACTATATTGTCTTTAGATACACATTTTTGACATGTATTGGATGCCTAATGTAATTCTCAATGTTATCATAAAAGGTTAAATCGTCTGAAAAAAGGATTTTGGTCTTTTGAGTTGTTTTCATACATTTGCTATAACAGTTGAATTTTTAATAAGTGTCTTATGAACTATTAGTCATCAAGTCGAAGTTGAACTGTTGAACTCATAATATTGGTTTTGATTGAAGGAATTGGATTAAAAGTGTGTTTTTGTGAGTTCACAACATCATATATTTAGGAGCAGACATCAGGTTAGATTTATGAAAGAACCAAATCAAGATGTATTATTGGTTATCTAGTTCTTGATGCATTCAACAAAATTGTGGCGACACCTACATTTATTATTCATTTAAAGCGGTTGTGAGAGCTTTCACCTTGTCATGCTTTAGAGGAATAATAAATGTAGTTGTCAACAATATTTTGTTGAATGTATATTTGAAAAGAACTATATAACCAATACCATAATCTTGATTTGGTTCTTCTGTAAACCTGACACGATATCCTTTGCTAAATATACGATGCTGTGAACTAACAATAACACGTTTTTAAATCCAATTCCTACAAGCAAAACTAGTATTATGAAGCCAACAATTCAACTTCAACTTGATGACCAATAGGCTTTTAAGACACTTGTTAATAACTGACACGCCCCGACCCAGAAAGGTCGACGCATGCTGGCCATCACTGTGAAGTGACGTAACTATAGGGGTAAGTGATGTAAAAAGTGCATAAATTTAAATCGAACTTAGAATCAATTCAAATAAGATAGTGACAGAGTGCACAAACGTGGGCGTGGCCCACTATAGTTATTCAGAGCTTTAAGATAGAACGACTACTGAAGAGTAGTCACGCAACTAAAGTACGCTTATTACACACAGTGATAAGTTCATACATCAGAAGCCGATGCCAACTGTCAGAAACTTTCAAGATTCCTTGAACGCCACGAAGAACAGCTATCTAGGTCCTGAAGGGGCGAAAAACAAAGTTGAGTGGGTTAGCAAAACAAACTTACATGAAAACCTTTGGTTTTGAATATACTAACCCCTCGCCGTAAAACAATTATAGTTTTCCTTTAATAAGAAGTACATTATGAGTAAGTACGTATATATATATATATCCGCAATACTGTAGTCAAGTATTAGTGACAATATGCGAGTCGAATCATGATAAAGTCAATGCTGCAGAAGTATAATCATGTGGCAATAATATAATGCAAATCTCATCTATCTAATGCTTGCACACAAGTTCGAACAGACAGAATCTGACACGAACAGGACTGGGTGTAATCAATGCGCTCAAGTACTACGATCACGTGAAGACTAGTGCAGAAGCACATCACATACAAGTCCGATTGCCTAATGCAATCTACCCGACAGGACTGGCACCTAACTTGGATCCAGATGAGCGAACGGTGCGATGTGAACATACACGTGAAGGACTGGCCCTGGCCCTAGGGCGAGTACTAATGACGGGATTTTAAAACCGCACAAATTTAACCCTCTTTTTGACAATTGTAGTATAGGTGTAAGTAGGGTATCGTTCTAGGCCGGGGATTAGGAGGGATTGCTAATCACTCTAAAATTAATTTAAAAACGTAAAAACAAAGTTTAAAACACTAAACTAAAATAAAAACACTTAACTAAAATAACTCAAAATAAAACTAACAAATAAACTAAAACAAATCAAAAGACTCAAAACAACTCAAGACTCTAGAAAATACAAACTAAGCTAAAAACTCAAAACACACTAAAAATGACTCAAAATAATGAAAACAATTTAAAATAAAAACTAGGAAATTAATTAGACGGAAATTAAATTAAAAGATTAAAAATAATAAAAACTAACTAAATAATAATATTATAATAATGGGGGGATTGATTTTTGATGAAACGTAAATTAAACTTAAATAAATTACAAAATTGACAAAAACATAAAATAAAGGTGAAAGGATAGACGACGGATTGGCTAGAGGGTTCTTCTCCACACAAGACACATATGCAATCTAAATTGACCTTCAGTTGTTCTTTCAATAAGTTGTAAATCTCAATACTTCAGATTAATTAGGTACGCTTAAATTAACCTTCAGATTTTCCTTAAGTTATTGAATTGGATGAACAGCATACAACAACTCAAATTATTCCCCAAAAGTTCTCTACGTGAAAAGCACAATAGAGATACGATTAAAGATCATTATGTTCTATGAAAATCATAAGTGTTGACAAGGCATTCGTAACTATGAACAGCATGATACGTTTGCCAGGAATTTACTTAACGCGATTGTGACTAGCAACCTTCACTACTCATGAATATAAGTTCATAACGATTAGGTGAAATTCACTTATATTCTAGCATCAAATTTATGCATGTAAATTAAGTTTGCATTCTTAATCGACAAACATAAATAAGTTATTAACCAAGCAGTTAAGCAAATTAAATCACAACTCAGAAATCACAACTGAAGTTACCAATTCAAATTACAAATATAATCATGGCTTTGAATTAACCTCTAGCCAAAATAAATTAATTACACATTATTAAAACATAAATTAAAACAGAAATTAAAACAGAAATTAAAAACATAAATAAAATATAAGTTTGGAGAGATTTAACCAAAATAGGGATGCAAAGGTTTGTTTTCCACCGTGAGCTTTCTTTTGGATCTGTGAGATTTATGTGCTTGCGCCGAGACCTTTTGTTTTAATCCATTCGCCTGCTGCCTGATAGAAGCATATTTATGCGACTTAGCTTGCTTGTTTTCTTGCATTTTTATTATTATTTAGTATTTATTATAGTGTTTAAAGTTAAATTCATGTGTTTGTAGGTTTTATGGGCTAAGGGTACATTATGAGCCAATTTGGAGTAGTTTGAAGTATTTTTGGGCCCAAGATGGAGTGCTTATGATCCAAGCTAGATGGATGGACGAATTTGGATATTAATTGGGTTGAAATCTACTTTGAAGATGGAAAAGTGAAGCCCAAATTCTAGATGTGAGTGGATGATGCAATGCCTAGCTCACCATGACATTTGAGTGGATGATGCAATGCTTAAATCACCATGACATGTGAGTGGATGACTCAAAACCTAACCCACCAACAATTCTCCACTCTTTGCATTAAACAAGTCCATCCTCTCCCTATAAATACCCATGGTAGCAACCTCATTAAAATCATCCAAGAATCAACCATTCTACAAGCCTTCCCTTGCCTCTCCCTACATATCCAAACTCCTCCCATGCAATCCTCCATATAACCAACCCTTCAACATCATTCCACCCTTGAGGCACGGCAAAGAAGAAGAGGAAAGCTCTTGGACGTGCTTGCTATCCAACAAGGATCGTTGGAACGTTTAGGTGTTTTCTTTCTTTTGTTTTCAATGTCTAAATTTATTTATCTTTGTTTTATGCTTATGAGGAACTAAACCTATTTAGTTAGGGGGAAGTTTGAAGCCATGAACATGCTTGTGATATGAATTGATTTCTTCCAATTGTGATTTAATAAGTTGTGATTGCAATTCAATTATCTATTTTCTTAATAACTAATTCTTGTATGTTTATTAAGGATGCATACTTAGTTTTCATACATGAATTAGATGCTAGAATATAAATGAGTTTCACCTAATCGTTACAAGTTTATATTCATGAGTAGTGAAGGTTGCTTGTCACAATCGCGTTAATTGAATTCTTGGCATAAGTTTCATGCAATTCATAGTAACAAGTGCCTCGTCAACGCTTATGGTTTTCATAGAACTTAATGATTCTTGCTTGTATCTCTTTTATGCAATTCATTGAGGGAACTTGTGGGGAATGCCTTGGGTTGTCGTATGCAATCATCCAATCCATTAACTTAAGGAAAATCTGAGAATTAATCTATGCAATTCATGGTTAATTTGGGGCGTTGAGAATCATAATTTATTGAAAAGCAATTGGAAATCGATTCATGTACAAGTGTGTCATGTGTGAAAAAACGGACCCCTAACTAATTCATCCACCATCTTATTTCTCAATTTCGTTTTACAAATTTAATTGTTTAATTTCACCAAACCAAAATCCCCCTTTTACTTTCTTGTTTTAAAATCTTTTATTTACACATTTTCAACTTTGTTTTTTTTATGTTTTTGAATTAGTTTAGAGGTTTTAGCAAGCCCTCCTAATCCCCGGTTTAGAACGATCCCTACTTATACATATACTACAATTGTCAAAAGAGGGTTAATTTGTGTGTCAAGAAATTCTCACATCACTGCCAAATGGTTGGTCGTTGGCTCCAAGCTCCACGTCCGCAGCTCCCTGGTTGCCCCGAGGTGATGCCCCTTCTTTCCGCCCTCGGATTCTCCCCCTAGTTTGCTTCCTGCTTGCTGCCAAGTCGTAGCCCCCTGCTTCGCTGACCTTAACAAACCTGCCAATTGGCAGCTCCCCGCGTCAGTCCTTCACGCTAGCTGCAAAGGCAGCTGCTCTTTGACTTCTCCTCTCGGTGCTGCCCAAGGCAGCTTCTTATCCCCCCTTCAGCTGTTTTATTCCCTCTGTTCCAAGGCCCGAGGATTGGCTGCTCCTAAGGCAGCCTCCAATTATGAATGGCTTTCTTCTCCCCAGATATGTTTTCTCCCTCATCTCTTTATAATTTCTGTCGGTGCTTTTCTATTTTCCCCCGTTCTCGCTGCTTGCCAGCCCTTTTCACATGCGTTTCATCATTCATTTCCCTTAAGCTTTCCACCGAATGCAAATATTTGCTGCCAGCTATCACACACACACATTAAATATATCTAAAATATATATATATAAATAAATTATTTTCTAAAGAATAAGTTTTATTCAACAAGCAAGGTAATTTAAACGAATTAATTACTTAACACTTCATTTATTTTATTTTTATTTTCTTTTCTTGAAAAACTTATAAAATATAAAAATAACGTAAATAGCTCAAAATATAACGAACTAACTAAGAAAAGACGAGTGAATTTGATATAAAAATATATATAAATATGATCCGATCAAATACCCCCACACTTAGCTTTTTGCTAGTCCTCGAGCAAAACAACGAAAACAGAAAAAGTAATAACATGAAAAATATTAGCTTCCCCCTTATTTGACCCTCATAGAATTTCATTCGAGAACATAAATAAGCAAGAACCATAGCTAGCACCAAACAAGCTAATTCAAGCTCATCTTCCTTATTCAAATATTAGCAGTAATCTTTAAATCATCCTTGAAGTGTAGTGTGTGAGATAGCCATGCTAATGCAATTTCAAGTTTTTATTTTTAAAATCATCATATGCAAACTAGCAACCTTCTCACTGGATATGCACTCAATCACACATGTGTTTAGTTTTAATGTGTTTCGCTCAAAGAAACAAATGTGAAAGTTCTACCATAAGCTTGCATAAAGATCACTTCTCCACAATCATAATTGCAAAACTTAAATCAAGAGGACTTTTATTGGATGTAATGAGGCTTAGGGATAGGGCTATTGAAACGAAAGAATAGGAAAACACAAGTTCCAAGCTGTATTGCAAGCAATTCTTTTGTTTAGATTTAAAAGAACTCAAGCTCTCCAGCTATTCTTTTGACACTTCCCATCACACCCTTAAACTGAAACTTTAAACTTTTTTTTTTTTTTATTTTCTTCGAATACAACCTTTCTTTTTTTTCTTTTTCTTTTCTCTCTTTTTTTTTTTTTTTTTTTTTTTTTTTTTTTTTTTTTTTTTTAAGAATACAAACATGAAATACCCCCACACTTATTCTTTTGCCAAACTCCTTCCAAGTACTTCACAAATATTTCTCAAAAGACAGTCTCAAATTGCTCGCTTGGAAAGGGTAAGGAAACATGTTTGAGGTATAAGGGTAGACATATCTGGTGATAAGAAATGAAAGGTTCAACATATACGGCTCAAATAGGCAATCTAATGATAATAAATTTTTTTTTTTTTTTTTTGGGAAATAAGGTTATTTGGGCCATGGTGGTGAACCTAATGCCTCTATCATTTTCAAATTCATGCAATCAATGACAAATATTTCGAAAGATCGTTACGCAAGTTCTAGAGATGCATCTCACATAAGTTCATCACACATGAAAGAATAGGAGTGTATGAAAAATGCACACACTTTCAATAGGCTCAAAAAAACTCACATGGGATGTATATGGTCACTAAATTCACATATGAAGCTTTAATTCATGCTTTAGTTTCACATCAACAAGGCTATGTGCATTTGGTTTTTCAAAGATGATCAAACATGTACAATACTAACAAGAGAACAAGGAATTTCATAAAACACATGTTAACTAAGTTCTTGATAATCATGGTTCAAATTTCATCCAGTTATATCATTGGGTCGGGAAACTAATAAAAATCTAATTTAAAACCATAAGGAAAACAAAACAATATTTTTGGATTTTTTAAATTTTTTCGAGAAAAATTAAATAAAACACAAAACTCCGAAAAAAATTAAGTAAAACACAAAGCTAATTAAGAAAACAAAAAGCAATAACATGGAAACAAATGAAACCAGTTCAAAGTCGAAGGTACAAAAATTTTCAATTTGGTCAATTTTTTATACTTGATACCCCCACACTTAAACTAGACATTGTCCCCAATGTCATAAAACAAAAATATGCAAATAAAAATAAAATGAATAAATAATACGAAACAAAATAAAGAAAAGGGACTGAAAACTTCTCTAATTTGCAGAAAACCAAGCGATGACCCCCAAGCGTAAATTTTGCAATCAACTTCAAGGGAGAAATAACCAAACGTTCCTGCAAAGAAAAGAAATAAATCTGTTAAGCACGCAAGAAAATATAGAAAATGCAAACGAAAATTGAAAATGAAAATAAAAGATAACGAAAAGAACTAATAGGTGGTCATTGGTCATGAATGTTGATTTTCCACAGCTTTCATCTTGAACTGGATGGGCCTCCTTCTGGCAAGTGCTCCTCAGCTTAGTTGAGGATGAATCAGCACGTTGTCTCCACATGCTTCAAGTAGTCCGGTCTCCACGCAGGTGTGGCATCTTCTTGAACTCTTGGATCATCTCACCCTCCGCCTTCATCAGGATGCACCTCAGACTCCTCCTGCTTCGTCTGTGAGGTACTTTTGTTTTTGAAGAAGTACCTCAACACAGGTTTATTTTTGAAGTGGGTTGGGAGGGGTCTGAGATGAGTACTCGAGAGCAAGACTAGGTAAGCAATCAGGATCTCACTTTCTCCATGTTCTTCAGATGAAAGTGAGGAGAAAGCGTAATATGAGATACTTTTGCTTTTAACCTTTTTAATATGAAATACTTTTGCTCTGGAAGGTTTGTTTTCTGGGGTGATCCAAGGGATGAAGAACACTGAATAACTCGAAAGCTTTCTTTGGGAAGACATTATCGGAGATGAAGAGAGGTTGAGAGGTTGAGAGGATGTGAGGGTGTGAAGGTGTGCCTTTGATGTGGAAGGCGAAGGTCGAACTTATAGAAATTTTTCTTCCTCAACCGGAACTATTCCCGCACTATTTGTCGGCAGCCGGTGGATGGATGAACAGTGCCCGTTACGCGCTTTCTGACAAAGCTTCCGTAATTTCCGCGAAGCTGACTGCGCATGCGACGAGTGACGACAAATTGGAATGATGATCTTTTGAAAACCGGGGTTCAAAACCGGGTGCGGCTCGTGGTTTTCGCAACCCTTCACGCTGCACGTGATGAGTCACGACAAACTGGAAAAACAGAACCACGTGATTGCTGAGTCAAGCCCAGCTTTTGAGAAAGGAAACCACTCATTTGAGAAAGGAGCGTCGGCCTTCGATTTGCGCGAGGATGCGTCTTCAACCTCAGAGGAGCGCCTCTCTTTGATTTGCTTCTTTTTATAGAGGCGCTAATTCTGCTTCACATCACACTTGAACTCCCTTCCTCAAACACTTCTGCACTTATACTCCTCACTCATAATCTTACTCCCTCTACTCTCTTCCTGCACTTTTGCACTTTTAATCTTTCCGATCTCTTGTTCCGCTTCAGCAATCTTAATTTTTCCGAACTCTTTTCTTCCTCAACCCCCTCTAAAAATGTCTTGCCCTTCCGACCGTCGCCTAAACTTGAATGTCGGGGAAGACGATGACTCGTCTTCTCCGAACAATATTTGGAATCCATCCTTCATATCCCCCAATGGTCCACTTACAGTCGGGGACACAATGATGAGGAATGAAATCACCGCTACGGTGATTGCCAGAAATCTGCTCACTCCAAGGGACAATAGGATGCTATCTAGGCGGTCGGACGAGCTGGCCGTTCAGGAATCTCTGGCCCTCAGCGTCCAAAGTGCAGGCTCAGTTTCGAACATGGGCCAGCGCCTGCTTGCCCGAACTCGTCAGGTGGAGTCACTGATGGCGGAGGTGGCCAGTCTTCGGCCAGAAGTCAGAGGACTCAGGCACGAGAACAAGGAGTTGCACATGCTTGCAACTAGTTACTCGACTAGCATGAAGAGGAAGCTGGACCAGCTGCAGGAGTCGGACGGTCGGATTCAGAGCGATCATGAAAGGTTCATGGCGCTACTCCCGAGGTTTATGTTGCCTTCGTCCTCTGGAGCAGCACCAAGCGTTCCGGCTCCGGAGATTCCAACTCTGGCACTTCGTCTTCCCAGAGCTCCGTCGACCTCTCAGGCGCCACCTAACCAATGACCAATGACTGCTATCAGTTTTTCGAATTATTGTAAATTTTTTTTTTTAAGTTTATTTAAATATTTATATATATATATAAATATATATATATATATATATATAAATATTATTATTATTATTATAATTTAAATTTTTTTTTTTTCAGGTTTATTTTAAGCAAGGTAAAATATGTAATGTAAAATAAGTAAATTAATGCAAAAAGACTTTGTTTATCCGCACTAAAAATAAACATTGCCCTTAATTTATTTAAACACAAACTAAACAAAAATCAACCAAATAAAACAACTAACTAAACAAAACAAAATGAAAGCAGTAAATAGAAGGGTTTAGGAATGCAAATCTGATTGTGGGTGATTCCTAGGCTTCCTTTCTTTATTCAAGTGCATGGCTTTATCCTTGAACGGACAGTGGTACTTGAAATGATCCGGCAATGGTTTGAATTCACAAGTGGGTGCCTGAATCATAAAAATCAGATTGTTAGTAAAAAACAAAATTAAAAATGGAGAAGATGTCTTACTTTCATTCTCCGACGCAAACTCAATAACAAAAATCACGTCTTTGAACGTTTCAGGGACTTTGAACTTGGCCAAATTTATTATGATTGTTGTGGCTTGTCTCGTGTCCTCAGTCTCAACTTCTAGGGCCTTGGTTGTCTCAACTACATCCTCCTTGATGCATTCAACATATTCTCCGATCACTTCCTTTTCTGAAATCCCTCTTCTTGGTGTGCACGGTTCTTTGAATGTTTCCACACTATCGGGAACTTGATTTGGTGCACCAAGAATTTGGATTTCACTTTGCACATCTGAGTTGGATGACATAAGGACTTGAGGGGCTTGCGACAAGAATTCTTCTAAACTGCCCAAATCGTCCTCCTCATCTTCTTCTTGCAACAGCAAGTCATCCACGTTCGGGTTATGTTTGGCCGGTTCTAGGATATCTTCATCCTCCATATCACTTTCCAAAGTGATGGGTTCATCAAGTTCAACTTCTCCCTTTGAATTTGCAATGTTTGAATTGGAGAGTTCACGTTGTTCTTGAATCTGTGCCATGGATTCCACCATCTCTCCCATTTGATTCTTCAAGTTATCCATTATTTTGTCTTGATTTTGTTGGTCCTGCACCAAAGAGGTTAGTAATTGAAAAATTTGATCATTATCCATGGACATACTTGAATTTGATTGGAATGGTTGTGGGGGAGGTTGTGGTGGTGCACATGGCCATTGATAGAATTCCTCATACGGCTGCCAATATTCTCCTTGGTGAGTCTCCTTAGCTTGATTTTGTTGGTCCTGCACCAAAGAGTTTAATTCATTAAGAATTTGATTATAATCTATTGACGAACCTGAGTTTGATTGAGGATATTGCATATGAGGTTGTGGTGGTTCCATAGGTTTTGAATAAAACTCCTCATATGGCTGCCAATATGCCTCATGTTGAACTTGTTGAGCTTCCCACCACATAGAGTTTGAATGATCACTCCAATCTCTTGGTGGACATTGATTGGCTTGAAATCCTTGATGTCCCCAAACATCTTCATTTGCAGAAAATTGGGGACATTGATGATTTTGATATCCTTGCCCATACGATGCACCAAATGTAGGGACACTTGGCATTGTAGCCTAGCTTGGCCTTGAATTTCCTCCGGATATGTTTCCCCTATTTATAAATAACTTATAACAAATTAATTAAAGCTTATATACGGAAACTTAAATAAAACTCCCATAGATTGCTCAATCCTAAGGTTTAAATATACCAAATTGATCTACTCGTCATCACGAACACACCTATATTTTTATAATAATTTTTGGACTTGTCACGCGCCCCCACGCGCCAAAAATGTCACAGACCTACGCGCCCCACGCGCGGCCACGTGACATGCATACTGACGGCGTAAGTTGACGTCGTCAGGAATATTCTGGGAATATTCCGTTTGTCCTTTAATAAAATTTGACGGCGTGACTTAACGCCGTTAGAATATTCCGTTTAACTTAACGGAATATTCTCTCATCTTCATCCTTTCGCTCCGGCGACTGTCGCCGTCACTGGAAAACTGGGATTTTTTTCTATTTTCTATATCTTCGTCGTTTTTTATCCATTTTTCATGCAATTTATATCAAAATGAACCCCTCATCGTATAGAACATGTTTATATCTCTTTGGAGCTTCAAATCTTTCAAAATCTCGTCGAAGTAAAATCACGAAAAACCGGCCAACGTCGAAACCTACGATCCCGATGTCCAATTCCTTCCAACGAACTACTCCGGGGTTCTTGGGAGAGTTCTAAGACTCGTGGTGATCTTGGTTTCCTTTAAAACACAACCATTTAAAAGTTGATGAATAGTGCCAAAAGAGTTCGATATTTCAACGTGAAAACGTTCGATTTCTTACCTGAAAGTGATGTAGATGGACTCGTGAGGTTCCAAGCAATCCAAAGATAACCTTGGATCCTCAAATCTTCAAGGTTTGAGTTGTTTTCCAATTTGCTCCGTAAGGAATGTAGAGAGAGAGTGAGTTCGAAGGTAGGAGAGAGAGAAGGTTTAAGACCTTGAGAGAGATAGAGTCTGAGACCTTGAGAGAGACGAGAGTGAGTTGTATTATTTGCTTTCCTAATGTTATGATTGAATGACAACGAGAAGATGGAATGGTGAGTTGTATTGGATGGAGGATGGGGTTTCAGATAATAGAAAGTTGTTGAGTGAGCTGGTGTGAGGGGTTACGGATCCATTTTCTTTAATAAGAGAGAATATTTTCTGACAATATACACTTTCGGTGTATACATTAAATCCCAATACAGTGTTTCAAGTACTATTAAATCTCTACGTGTGAGTGAAATTGGAATACTAAAACGCGAACGAAATAAAATTAATATAACGTGTCCACGTCACTCAACGATAAGGGCATAATTGCCAATACGCACATGCGGGGAGAATTTATATAGGAAAATTAGGGACGAGTCGCCATAATCTACCCCCCTTATAAAATTTTGTCCCCGAAATTTCAACATCAATTACATATCGAAACCATAAAACAAACGTGGGTACAAATCTCTCATACGCTCTTCTGCCTCCCAAGTAGCTTCTTCCACTGAGTGGTTTCTCCATAAGACCTTTACCATCCGTACGGTCTTGTTCTTAAGGACCTTATCTTTTCGGTCAAGAATCGTCACTGGAATCTCGTCGTAGGTTAAATATAGGTTGATTTCCAACGGTTGAGGATGGATCACATGTGATGGATCAGAGACGTATCTCCGTAGCATCAATACGTGAAATACATTATGCACTCTCACTAATTATGGTGGCAAAGCGAGTCGATAAGCAACTTCACCAATCCGTTCGATGATCTGGTACGATCTGACGTACCTAGGGCTAAGCTTCCCTTTCTTCCCAAAGCGCATAACGCCTTTCCACGACGATAGCTTCAAGAATACCAAGTCACTAACCTTATAAACTCTGTCGGTGGAATGTCGATCAGCAATACTTTTCTGTCGATCCTGGACTGCTTTCAGGTTAGCTTTTTTCACTTGAATGTTCTGTGTCATCTCATCCACGATCTCCGGGCCCACCAAAACCCGTTCACCTACTTCAGACCAACACAAAGGAGTACGACACGGCTTTCCATACAACGCTTTAAATGGGGCCATACTAATGCTAGAATGAAAACTGTTGTTGTAAGCAAATTCTATCAACGGCAAACGCTTGTGCCAAGTGTCTCTAAACTGTAGAACTGACGATCACAACATGTTTTCCAAAGTTTGGATCATTCTTTCTGATTGTCCATTGGTTTGAGGATGATAGGCGGTACTGTAAAGCAATCTCATATCCAAAGCTTCCTGAAAAGCTCTCCAGAACTTCGAGGTAAACCGGGGGTCCCGATCAGAAATGATGCTAATAGGGACTCCGTGATACTTTACTACGTCGGAGACAAACCGTTCGGCGAGTTGGTCCAACGAGTAATTCTCACGAACGGGTACGAAATGTGATGATTTAGTGAGTCGGTCAACGATAACCCAGATAGCATCATAACCATTTCACGTACGGGGTAATTTGTACACGAAATCCATTGTAATGTTCTCCCATTTCCACTGAGGTATCGGGAGTGGTTGTAGTAATCCAAAAGGCTTCTTTCTTTCAGCCTTAACTTGTTGACAAATTGCACATCGACTGACATACTCAGCAACCTCCATTTTCATCCCTGGCCAATAGTAAAATTGTCGGATGGTATGATACATTTTGGTACTTCCAGGATGCATCGCATAAGCAGAAATATGTGCTTCATCCAGTATATCCTTCTTTAGTCCTCCAATATTTGGTACATACATCCGAGTACCCTACATCAACATGCCATCAATGTCTCTGTCCCTTAGATCTTTCTTCTTCCCTTCTGATACCGCCTGTATCAACTCCTGAATTTCTGTATTGTTCCCCTGGGCTTCAAGAACACGATCCAACAGGATTAGTCTGACCTGAAAACTGGCAATTAAGGCTCCTCGTCGCTCTGCTTCCAGAGTTACACCAGTAGATCGTAGGTCAGTCAATACAGGAAGATAACTTGCAATAAGAGTATTAAGCCAAGCATGAGGTTTCCTGCTAAGAGCATCTACTACGGTATTCGCACGACCTGGGTGATACTCAATAGTGCAGTCATAATCACTAAGCAACTCTATCCACCTTCATTGCCGGAGATTAATCTCTGGCTGAGTGAAAATGTACTTTAGGCTCTTATGATCAGTGAAGATTGTACACTTCTCTCCATAAAGGTAATGTCTCCAAATCTTCAGAGCAAATACGATTGCTGCCAATTCAAGGTCACGAGTGGGATAATTCTTCTCATGAGGCTTTAGCTGGCGTGAAGCATACGCGATCACATTCCCATGTTGCATTAGCGACGGGATTTTAAAACCGCACAAATTTAACCCTCTTTTTGACAGATGTAGTATAGGTGTAAGTATGGTATCGTTCTAGGCCGGGGATTAGGAGGGATTGCTAATCTAAACTAAATTAATTTAAAAATATTAAACAAGACTCAAGGACACAAAATTAGGCTAAAAACTCTAATAATTCAAAACACACTAAAAATGACTCAAAATAATGAAAACAATCAAATTAACTCAATCTAGACACTAGGGACAGAATTTGGACGGAAATCAAATTAAAAGATTAAAAACAATGAAAACTAACTAAATAATATAATTTAATAATGGGGGGGTTTGGTTTTGATGATAAGTAAATTAAACTTAAATAAATTATAAAATTGACAAAAACATAAAATAAAAGTGAATAGATAGGCGACGGATTGGCTAGAGGGTTCTTCTCCACACATGACACATATGCAACCTAAATTGATTTTCAGTTGTTCTTTCAATAAATTGTAAATCTCAACACTCCGGATTAATTAGGTACGCTTAAATTAACCTTCAGATTTTCCTTATGTTATTGAATTGGATGAACAGCATACAACAACTCAAATTATTCCCCAAAAGTTCCCTACGTGAAAAACACAATAGAGATACGATTAAAGATCATTATGTTCTATGAAAATCATAAGTGTTGACAAGGCATTCGTAACTATGAACAGCATGATACGTTTGCCAGGAATTTACTTAACGCGATTGTGACTAGCAACCTTCACTACTCCTGAATATAAGTTCATAACAATTAGGTGAAATTCACTTATATTCTAGCATCAAATTCATGCATGTAAATTAAGTATGCATTCTTAATCGACAAACATAAATAAGTTATTAATCAAGCAGTTAAGCAAATTAAATCACAACTCAGAAATCACAACTGAAGGTATCAATTTAAATTACGAATATATCCATGGCTTTGAATTAACCTCTAGCCAACACAAATTAATTACACATTATTTATAATTTAAACAGAATTAAAACATGAGATTGGAGAATTAAACCAAAAGAGGATTTTCTGTGTGCTTGTGCACTGTCCACGCTGCCAATTTCCTGTCCCGAGGCTAGCGCCTCTTGGTTCTTCTTGGTGACACCTCCTCCGCACGCCAGCTCCCGTCCTGGCAGCTGCACAGAGACCACACGCACTTGGCAGTCCTCTCTCCCTCCTTGGTTTTTACGCTGCTATCTGCCTCTTGACTCGCTGCTTAAGGCAGCGTTCCTCTTGTTTCTTATTTTTCTATTTTTGTTTCTCTTAAACTGCCAAATGGCAGTTCACCATTTTTGCCCCTTATTCCTCCGAGGCTGCCCTTAATTCCACCGCTGCTCCAAGGCAGCCTTTCTTTTTATTTACCCCCCCCCCCCGCCGCGAGCTCTCCTTTGTATATTTCTCAAGGCCCGAGGATTGGCTGCTCCTAAGGCAGCCTCTGTTTTTCTCCTGGTTTCTCAAGGCCCCGAGGCCTTTTTATTTTCTATTTCCTCTTTTCCCCGCTGATTGGCCTTCATCATTTCATTGGCTGCCTTTCTCGCTGGTTTCCACCTCCCTATTATTCTCTTTTTGAATTCTTCCCCCTTGAGGCTTCAGCCAGCTGCCCCAGCAGCATATGTTTCTGTCGGTGGTCCAAGCTTTAATTATTCTGTTTTTATGTTATTTAACACATAACACAAACCAACCAAATTACAATCACTCAAACCGAATCGAAAATATAAACAAAGAAAATAAGTGAGTAAGTAGATTTGACGAATTTAGCACTTAAAATTTCACTTATTCAATTTTTATTTTCTTTGCTTGATAAATCTTATAAAACATAAAAATAACGTAAATAGCTCAAAAATATAAGGAACTAACTAAGAAAAGACGAGTGAATTTGATGTAAAAATGTATATAAATATAATCCGATCAATTAGCACACATCCAAGACCATTCAGAGACGCATCACTGTAAATCTCGAAGTTCCCTTTGTCATCGGGGAGTGCTAAGACAGGTGCATGAGTGAGAAAGTACTTCAACTGTTGGAAACTCTGTTTACACTCCTCACTCCATACAAATGGAACTCCCTTCCTAGTCGACTTCGTTAGAGGCAGTGCAATAGCTGAAAAATCCTTCACGAAACGTCGATAATAGCTAGCAAGACCAAGAAAACTTCGTATTTCAGTAACCGTCTAAGGTTGCTCCCAATTCTCAACGGTTGATATTTTCTGAGGATCAACGAGCACACCCTGAGCCGATATCACGTGCCCCAGAAATAACACCTGGTCTAGCCAAAACTGACATTTACTAAACTTAGCATACCGTTTATTCTCCCTTAGCGTCTCCAAAACTAAATGCAAGTGTCTGGCATGGTCAGCTTCATTCTTAGAGTACACCAAGATATCATTTATGAAAACAATGACAAACTTGTCGATGTATGGATGAAATACTCGATTCATCAGGTTCATGAACACTACTGGTGCGTTAGTTAACCCAAATGGCATCACAAGGAATTCGTAATGACCATATCGAGTTCGGAAAGCTATCTTCGGGACGTCATCATGTCTGATCTTCAACTGGTAGTAACCAGACCTTAGATCAATCTTCGAAAATACACAAGCTCCTCTAAGCTGGTCAAAGAGATCATCAATACGAGGTAACGGATAACGGTTTTTAATCGTTACCCGATTCAACTGTCTGTAATCAATGCACAATCTCATAGTTCTGTCTTTCTTCTTCATAAACAGAACTGGAGCTCCCTAAGGGGAAGTGCTTAGTTGAATGAAACCTTTATCAACAAGCTCTTGTAACTGAGTTTTAAGTTTTTCAACTCTGCTGGAGCCATACGATAAGGTGTAAGAGAAATAAGATTAGTACCTGGAAGTAGATCAATGGTGAGCTCTACTTCGCGATCCGGGGGTAAACTAGGTAAGTCTTTAGGGAAAACATCTGGAAAGTGTCTGACCACTTCGATGTCGTTCACCGACGTAGTATTCTCTTCAGATAGTACAACATGAGCTAAGTAGCCTTGACAACCTTTACTCAACATTCTTCTCGCCCTCACAACAGTGATAACTCCGCGCCTGAAACTACTTTGTTCACTAACAAACATGACACTAGGCACGTCTGGTCGATGAAAAGTAACTACCATTCGATAGCAATCTAGATGGGCACGGTAGTAGTTCAACCAATCCATGCCTAAGATAACGTCAAAATCAACGATATTTAACGGAACAAGATTAGCCGACATTACTACATCTTTGATAAGGATGGGACATCCTTGATATTCCCAGTTAACATAACAAATTTCACCCCTAGGCATCGAGAGTTCTAACTCGTAACCGAGTGAAGTGGGATGTGGTTGGGTTGTTTGAGAAAATTTATGGGAAATAACTTAATGTGTAGCACCAGAATCAATTAAAACTTTAGCAAGGTGGCCTAGAACATTCAACGTACCCATTATCAAGTTCAGGTTTTCCTGGGCCTCCTGGAAGGTGATTGACGGGATTTTAAACCGCACAAATTTAACCCTCTTTTTATCAATTGTAGTATAGGTGTAAGTAGGGTATCGTTCTAGGCCGGGGATTAGGAGGGCTTGCTAAAACCTCTAAAATAATTTAAAAACGTAAAAACAAAGTTTAAAACACTAAACTAAAATCAAAACACTTAACTAAAATAACTCAAAATAAAACTAACAAATAAACTAAAACAAATCAAAAGACTCAAAATAATGAAAACAATTTAAAATAAAAACTAGGAAATTAATTAGACGGAAATTAAATTAAAAGATTAAAAATAATAAAAACTAACTAAATAATATAATATAATAATGGGGGGGTTTGGTTTGGTTTTGACGAAACTGAATTTAAAACAGAAACTTAAGAAAAATTATCGAATTGACAAAAACATAAAATAAAAGTAAACGGATAGGCGACGGATTGGCTAGAGGGTTTTTCTCCACACATGACACATAAGCAACCTAAATTGATTTTCAGTTGTTCTTTCAATAAATTGTAAATTTCAATACTCCAGATTAACCGTGAACATCACTTTTTTAATCTTCAAGTTTTCCTTAAGTTATTGAATTGGATGAACAGCATACAACAATTCAACACATTCTCTAAAAGTCCCCTACGTGAAAAGCACAATAGAGATACAATCAAAGATCATTAAACTTTGTGAAAACTATAAATACTGACGAGGCATTCGTAACTATGAAAAGCATGATACTCCTGCCAAGAATTTACTTAACGCAATTGTGGATAACAACCTTCACTACTCATGAATATAAGTTCATAACGATTAGGTGAAATTCACTTATATTCTAGCATCAAATTCATGCATGTAAATTAAGTATGCATTCTTAATCAACATACACAAATAAGTTATCAATCAAGCAGTTAAGCAAATTAAATCACAACTTAGAAATCACAACTGAAGTTACCAATTTAAATTACAAATATATCCATGGCTTTGAATTAACCTCTAGCCAACACAAATTAATTACACATCATTTATAAATTAAAAACAAAAATAAAATATGAGTTTGGAGGGTGATCAGCTCATATTTATACATATTTTTATATCAAATTCACTCGTCTTTTCTGAGTTAGTTCGTTATATTTTGAGCTATTTACGTTATTTTTATGTTTTATAAGATTTTCTAGAAAAGAAAATAAAAATAGTATAAGTGAAGTTTTAAGTAATAATTTCGTACTATCTTGCTTGTTGATTAGAATTTATCATTTGGAAAATAATATATATATATATATATATATATATATATATTTATATTTTTATATATTTTTATATTTATGAATTTGATTTGTGTGCATGTAGTCGGTGGAGCTAAGAAAGATTTAAAAAAACAAAAGGAAGCTGCTTGGCAGCTAAAGAGAAGAAAAAGGCTCAAGTGCTTTCGGTGGAAATAATGGCAAGGAATAAAAGCAGTGGGGAATAAAGGCTTGTCGGGGGGAGCATCATTAGGGGGCCAATAAGTGAGGAGAACAAAGTCAGAAAAGCATGAAGACTAAAGAAAATAAAAGTAGCAGGTGGGCTGAAAATAATAAAAAAAGAAAACATGATGCTGCCTTAAAAAAAGATCAGCCTTGCAGAAAGGAGAGGAGCTGCCTTAGAGCAGCGACTGAAAGAAAAACAAAAAAAAAAAATAATAAGGAGCTGTTTTGCGCAACTCACGGAATAGGGGAGAGTCAATCAGAGCTCCTCAGGGGAAAATATTCGGAAAACAAGGCATAGGGGATTAGCAGCTTTGGGCTGCCATTGGAGAGAAGCCGAGCAGTGGAGTGCTGCCTGGCAGCTTGAAGGCAGCGTTGGGGGCGAATACAAATAAGAAGAGGGGAGCCTCGGGAGGAGTCAGCACCGAGAGAACCACTTGGCAGCTAGAGGAGACGAAAACAAAAGGCGCCCATTCGAAGGGGGGCACGGGGCTGAAGCTGCACGGCGCAGACGCCAGGGAACAAAAAGAAGGCCACGGGGCAGCTGGGTTGACAAGCACCGAGAAGAAAGCCAATCCAGAAAAGATCAGAAAAACAGCACGGTGCAAGTGCACAGTGCACAGATCCTCACACCCCATTTCGGTTTAATCCTCCAACTTTTATTTTTAATTTATGTTTTTAATTTATAAATGATGTGTAATTAATTTATATTGGCTAGAGGATAATTCGAAACCGTGATTATATTTGTAATATGAATTGATTACCTTCAGTTGTGATTTCTGAGTTGTGATTTAATTTGCTTAACTGCTTGATTAATAACTTATTTGTGTATGTTAGTTAAGGATGCATACTTAATTTACATGCATGAATTTGATGCTAGAATATAAGTGAATTTCACCTAATCGTTATGAACTTATATTCATGAGTAGTGAAGGTTGTTATCCACAATCGCGTTAAGTAAATTCTTGGCAGGAGTATCATGTTTTTCATAGTTACGAATGCCTCGTCAGTATTTATAGTTTTCACAAAGTTTAATGATCTTTGATTGTATCTCTATTGTGCTTTTCACGTAGGGGACTTTTAGAGAATGTGTTGAATTGTTGTATGCTGTTCATCCAATTCAATAACTTAAGGAAAACTTGAAGATTAAAAAAGTGCTGTTCACGGTTAATCTGGAATATTGAAATTCACAATTTATTGAAAGAACAACTGAAAATCAATTTAGGTTGCATTTGTGTCATGTGTGGAGAAAAACCCTCTAGCCAATCCGTAGCCTTTCCGTTCACATTTATTTTATGTTTTTGTCAATTTTATAACTTAGTTAAGTTTAATTTACGTTTCATCCAAACCAAACCCCCCATTATTATATTATTATTTAGTTAAATTTTATTATTTTTAATCTTTTAATTTAATTTCCGTCCAATTAAATTCCTAGTGTTTAATTTAAATTGTTTTCGTTATTTTGAGTCATTTTTAGTGTGTTTCGAGTTTTTAGCTTAGTTTGTATTTTCTAGAGTCTTGAGTCGTTTTGAGTCTTTTGAGTTGTTTTAGTTTATTTGTTAGTTTTATTTTGAGTTATTTTAGTTAAGTGTTTTTATTTTAGTTTAGTGTTTTTAAACTTTATTTTTACGTTTTTAATTTATTTTAGAGGTTTTAGCAAGCCCTCCTAATCTCCGGCCTAGAACGATACCCTACTTACATCTATACTACATCTGTCAAAAAGAGGGTTAAATTTGTGCGGTTTAAAATCCCGTCAAATTTTTGGCGCCGTTGCCGGGGATTAGTAAATTTGCTAATCCCTTTATTTTTTTTGTTTGTGTTTATTTTATTTTATTTTATTTTATTTTATTTTTGTTTTGTTTGTTTGTGTTTATTTATGTTTATATTTGTGTTTGTGTATTTTATTTTTGATATTTGATTTAGTTTTCGTTCTTTAATTTTAGGTAAAAATGGATGAAGATATGGCAACCATTCAAGCTCAATTGGCGCAGCTTACTTCTCAATTGTCGCATAATGCCGAACGGACCACAATGCCAAGTGTCCCTACACTTGATGTGCCCTATGGGCAAGGATATCAGACTCATCAGTATCCTCAATTTTCTGCATATGAAGACGCTTGGGGATATCAAGGCTATGACCAATCAAGGGGCAATATGTATTCCAACGCTTGCAATTCGGATTGGAGAGGTTATTCAGATCAGACGTGGGATGAACCTCAGCAATTTCAAAGTGGATATTGGCAGCAAGATGATTTCTATTCAAGACCTATGCAGCCACCACAACATCCCCCACAACAATTCCAATCGAATCAAAGTATGCCCGTGGATTATGATCAAATTCTTAATGAATTAAACTCTTTGGTGCAGGGGTCACAAAATCAAGCTAAGGAGACTCACCAAGGAGAATATTGGCAGCCGTATGATGAGTTCTATACAACACCTTTGCAGCCACCACAGCCACCACAACAATCAGCCCAATTCGATTCAGGTACATCTCTGGATAATGATGCAATTAATAAGTTACTCTCCTCTTTGAATCAGGGAGTGGAAAATCGAATCCAGGAGATGCAAGACCGGACCAACAAGGTGGATGAATTGGAAAGGCAAGTTGGGGAAATTATGGAGATCATGGCACAGATTCAAGATCAAAGTGAACTCTCCAACTCACCTATTGAAAATTCAAAAGAAGTGGAAATCGATGAAGCCACCACTTTGGAAGGTGAGATGGAGGATGAGGCTGTTCCAGAACCATCCATACACAGCCCGAACTTGGATGAATTGCCGCTTCAAGAAGATGAGGAGGACGACCTGGGCAGTTTAGACGAATTCTTGTCTCAAACCCCTCAAGTCCCTATGTCGTCCAACTATGGTGAGGTTGTTCCAAGTTCAATTCATTCTGATATTTTTCCACCGAATGTTCTTTTTCCTTGTAGAATTTTAATTCCAAATTTTGAAGAGAGTGAAAAAGACGTTGTGGAATTCCTTCCAGAGATCCAAGGTGATATCCCAATTCTTGGTGCACGAAAACAAGTTCCTGAACCTTGCACACCAAGAAAAGGGATTCAAGAGAATGAAGTGGCTGAAGAATGCGTTGAATACATCAAAGAGGTTGTGCAAGAAACAAAGGCCCAAGAAATTGAGCTTGATGACACTGGACAGGCCACAACCATCATAGTAAACTTGGCCCAGTTCAAAATCCCGGAAATATCCAAAGGCGTAGTTTTTGTTATTCATTTTGAGTCGGAGAAATACAATAAGTCATCTTCTCCAATTTTAATTTTTATTTTATTTTATACTAACATATTTCCGATTTTAATGATTCAGGCACCCACCCGAGAATTTAAACCACTGCCGAATCATTTCAAGTATCATCCCCCATTAAAAGATAAATTCCAAGCTTTGGAGCCGAGGGGAGGTTAATGGAAAGATTCGTCCGGCTAAAGACGTTAAATCAAGCGCTTCTTGGGAGGCAACCCAAGCAACCAGATTTGCATTTCTTAACCCTACTCTTTATTACCTTTATTTTGAAATCTTTGTTTTGTTTAGTTAGTTGTGTTATTTGGTTGATTTTTGTTTAGTTTGTGTTTAAATAAATTTAGGGCCTTGTTTATTTTAAGTGTGAGTAAATAAAGTCTTTTTACATTAATTTACATATTTTATATTGCTTAAATGTGACAACCCGTCCCGATTTATATGGATTTACCAGTTATGGAATGACGGAATTGCCCTACGAGGATATTTTGTACGTGTGCATGTGTGTGTGTGTGTATTGGACCACACACTCCATTATTTTCAGACTCTCTCTCTCACCATCAGACTCTCCCTCTCTCTCTCCTCCGTCGACTCTCTCTCTCCCTCGCCCAGAAAACGTACGGCCAAGGCCAAAGGTGGCCAAAACTTCACAGATCGAACCATCCATCACCACCATTCGACTCCTGAGACTCCTACGAGTACGTAGACACCCATTTCAGGTAAGGTTTCGTTCGTTTTCACGCCGTTCTCTCGATGTACGATTTTGGCACTGTTCATGAACTTTTCATACGTTGTGTTTTAGGCAAAACTAAGCTCACCACGAGTCTTAGAAGGTCCCAAGGAAGCTCGGGGACGTTCGTTTGCTAGGCGTTGACGTCGGGATCGTCGGGAACGGAGGTGGCCGGTTTTGGAGAATTTCTCGACGAGATTCTCGTTGGTTTTCGAAGTTTTTGAAGGTATAGACTTGTTCTACCCTTAATTTAGAGTACGTAGGAAGAAAAATGGAGTAAAATGGTGCAAAAATGGCGAAGAAATGTCGAGTTGCAGGTTTTCCGGCGACGGTGGCCGGCGCCGGCGAGAGCTCCGGCGAGCTCGAGGAAGAAGGCGCGTGGCGCGTACGCGCCTGTGCGTGGGGGGCGCGTAGCCCCGTGCCTGTGCTGGCGCGTGGGGGCGCGTGAGACCTCCAAAAATTATTTTAAAAATATAGCGACGCTCGTGACGTCGAGTAGGTCGCGTTGGTATATTCGTATGCCAAAATTGAGCTATGTATGAGAAGTTAATTTCGTAGTCACGTGTATGTGCTTAAATGACGTATTTATAGTAATTTCTCATATAGGTGAGACATACACCGAGGACGAGCGTAGCCAGGCTAGACGCGGGGGCTACGACCCGGCGACCTATCAGTGAGTGGGCAGTTTTTACCGTATTTCCTATATTTTATTATTATTTTTCCCAGAAAGAAATAAATGAACGTTTATGAGAATTTAATGCCATGCAAAGTATTCATATATTATTTTTTATGCATTAATGATTGCATATTCGCATGTTGGTGCGGCGGACGCACAGGTAAGTGCCAGGTGAGGGCATGCATTAATGAGAATCGATAAACTAGCAGTGATGAGATTGATGAGAAGGGATAAGATATATATATATGCAGCCGAGGGCTGAGATGATTATGAGACATATAGGCAGCCGAGGGCTGAGATGATTATGAGGCATATATGCGGCGAGAGCCGAGAAGATTATGAGACATATAGGCAGCCGAGGGCTGAGATGATTATGAGACATATATGCGGCCGAGAGCCGAGATGATTATGAGATTTATATGCAGCCGAGGGCTGAGATGATTACCTGACATTTAATCATGTCATTAGTTTATGATTGAGTTTCTGTTTTGAATATTTTGGCATGGCATACTTACTCTTTCAGCATGATTTTGAGAACCTAAGGACATTGAGTATATATTTTGATTCTGGGAAATTATACAGGTTTTACGGTGAGGGGCTATATATATTTTGAGCAAAGATTGGTTTTAAAAGAGAATTGTTTTGCTGACCCACTAAGTTTTGTTTTTCGCCCCTCCAGGTTCTAGGTAGCGAGAGTTACGAGTTTGGCACTTCGAGGACTCCCGGCTTTCTGACAGCTTTATTCATATGTATGGCACCGAGGGTGTAATTAAACCCTTTTTATTTATGCTTGACTGCAGTTAAACTTAGAACGCTCTGATTATGTACAAGTAACGTTTCATGCATCTAGTACACTATTGTATCTAGGTTACCAGTGGTTTTGATTTTAATTAGTTCGTTCGTAGTTTTCGATCCTAGCTTCCGCACAGCGCACATGGCTACGTCACACTCACGTGACGGCCAGCACGCCCCATTCTCGGGTGCGGGCGTGTCATTAAAATAAACCTACAAAAAAAAAATATTAATAATAATAATAATAATAATATTAGTAACATATATATATATATATATTTATTTAAATAAACATTAAAAGCAAAAAAAAAAATTTACAATAATTCGAAAAACTAATAGCATCCATTGGTCATTGATTAGGTGGCGCCCCAGAGGTCGACGGAGCTCCGGGAAGACGAAGAGCCAGAGTTGGAATCTCCGGAGCCGGAACGCTTGGTGCTACTCCAGAGGACGAAGGCAACATAAACCTAGGGAGTAGTGCCATGAACCTTTCATGATCGCTCTGAATCCGACCGTCCGATTCCTGCAGCTGGTCCAGCTTCCTCTTCATGCTGGTCAAGTAACTAGTTGCAAGCATGTGCAACTCCTTGTTCTCGTGCCTGAGTCCTCTGACTTCTTGCCGAAGACTGGCCACCTCCGCCATCAGCGACTCCACCTGACGAGTTCGGGCAAGCAGGCGCTGGCCCATGTTCGAAACTGAGCCTGCACTCTGGACGCTGAGGGCAAGGGATTCCTGAACGGCCAGCTCATCCGACCGCCTAGATAGCATCCTATTGTCCCTTGGAGTGAGCAGATTTCTGGCAATCACCGTAGCGATGATTTCATTCCTCATCATTGTGTCCCCGACTGTAAGAGGACCATTGGGGGATATGAAGGATGGATTCCAAATGTTGTTCGGAGAAGACGAGTCATCGTCGTCCCCGACATTCAAGTTAAGGCGACGGTCGGAAGGGCAAGACATTTTTAGAGGGGGTTGAGGAAGAAAAGAGTTCGGAAAAATTAAGATTGCTGAAGCGGAAGAAGAGAGCGGAAGGAGTAAGATTAAGAAGTGCAGAAGAGAGTGTTTACAGAGGAGAGTGTTTGAGGAAGGGAGTTCAAGTGTGAGGTGGAGCAGAATTAGCGCCTCTATAAAAAGAAGCAAATCAAAGAGAGGCGCCCGCTCCTCAGAGGTTGAAAACGCGTCCTCACGCAATTCGGAAAAGCTGGACACTCCTTTCTCAAAAGAGCCGTTACCTTTCTCAAAAGCTGGGCTTGACTCAGCAATCACGTGGCTCAGCTTGTCCAATTTTGTCGTGTCTCATCACGTGCAGCGTGGAGCGTTGCGAAAACCACGAGCCGCACCCGGTTTTGAACCCCGGTTTTCAAAAGATCATCATTCCAATTTGTCGTCACTCGTCGCATGCGCAGTCAGCTTCGCGGAAATTACGGAAGCTTTGTCAGAAAGCGCGTAACGGGTACTGTTCATCCATCACCGGCTGCCGACAAATAGTGCGGGAATAGTTCCGGTTGAGAAAGAAAATTTTCTATAAGTCTCGACCTTCACCTTCCACATCAAAGGCACACCTTCACAACCTCTCAACCTCTCAACCTCTCTGATCGGATCATATTTATACATATTTTTATATCAAATTCACTCGGGAGTTGCACCAAGTGATAAGTTCTAATTAACTAGCAAGATAGTTTAAACGAATTTATTACTTAACACTTCACTTATTCTATTTTTATTTTCTTAGCTTGAAAATCTTATAAAACATAAAAATAATGTAAATAGCTCAAAATATAACGAACAAATTCACTTGACGAGACCGGGCAAGCAGGCACCAAGCATTCGTTCATGGCGCTACTCCCGAGGTTTATGTTGCCTTCGTCCTCGGGAGTTGCACCAAGCATTCCGGCTCCGGAGATTCCAACTCTGGCTCTTCGTCTTCCCGGAGCTCCGTCGACCTCTGGGGCGCCACCTAACCAAAACCAATGAACACTATTAGTTTTTCGTATTATTGTAAATTTTTTTTTTTTTTTTATTTTTTTTATTTTTTTTATTTTTAGGTTTATTTTAAGCAAAATAAAATATGTAAATCAAAATATGTAAATTAATGCAAAAAGACTTTATTTAACCGTACTTAAAATAAACATAGCCATAAATTTAATTAAACACAAACTAAATAAAAATCAACCAAATAAAACAACTAACGAAACAAAACAAAAATGAAAGTAAAGGCAATAAAAAGAAGGGTTAAGAAAAGCAAATCTGGTTGCTTGGGTTGCCTCCCAAGAAGCGCTTGCTTTAACGTCTTTAGCCGGACGAATCTTTCCTTATCCTCCCCTCGGCTCCAAAGCATGAAATTTATCTTTTAACGGGAGGTGATATTTGAAATGATTCGGCAATGGTCTGAATTCTAAGTTGGGTGCCTGAATCATCAAAATTAGAGACATGTTAGTATAAAATAAAATGAAAATTAAAATTGGAGAAAATGACTTATTGTATTTCTCCGACACAAACTCAATTATAAAAACTACGCCTTTGGATATTTCCGGGATTTTGAACTGGGCCAGGTTGACTATGGTTGTGGCCTGTCCCGTATCATCAAACTCAACTTCATGGGCCTTTGTAGTCTGCACAGCCTCTTGAATGTATTCTTGATACGCAACGCATTCTCCAGCCACTTCGATGTCTTGAATCTCTTTTCTTGGTGTGCAAGGTTCGGGAACTTGTTTTGGTGCACCAAGAATCGAGATATCACTTTTCACCTCTGGAAGAACTTCCACAATGTCCTTTTTACTTTCTTCGATATTTGGAAAAAATCTGCAAGGAAAAGGGACATTTAGTGGAATAATGTTAGAATGAATTTCACTTGGAACAACATTACCGAAGTTGGACAACATAGGGACTTCAGGGGTTTGAGACAAGAATTCTTCTAAACTGCCCAGGTCGTCCTCTTCCTCTTCTGCTTGCAGCGGCGATTCGTCCAAGTTAACTTCATCCTCTACGTCACCTTCCAAAGAGATGGCTTCATCGATTTCAACTTCTGCCATTGAATTTTCAATAGGTGAGTTGGAGAGTTCACTTTGATCTTGAATCTGTGCCATGATCTCCATAATCTCCCCAACTTGCCTTTCCAATTCATCCACCTTGTTGGTCCGGTCTTGCATCTCCTGGATTCGATTTTCCACTCCCTGATTCAAAGAGGAAAGTAACTTATTAAATGCATCATTATCCAGAGATGTACCTGAATCGAATTGGGCTGATTGTTGTGGTGGCTGTGACGGTTGACATGGCCATTGATAGAACTCTTCCGATGACTGCACTTGTTCTTCTTTTTGTGAGGCCTGCGTCAAAGAAATTAGTCCTTCAAGAATTTCATTATAATTTACGGCCATACTTGAATTCGATTGGAATTGTTGTGGGGAATACTGTGGTGGCTGCATAGGTCTGGAATAGAACTCGTCTTGCTGCCAATATCCACTTTGTTGAAACTGCTGAGGTTCATCCCACATCTGATCTGAATAACCTCTCCAATCCGAATTGCAAGCGTTGGAATACATATTGCCCCTTGATTGGCTGTGGCTTTGATATCCCCAATCATCGTCATATGCCGAAAATTGAGGATACTGATGAGCTTGATATCCTTGCCCATAAGGCACATCAAGTGTAGGGACACTTGGCATTGAGGTCCGTTCGGCATTATGTGTCAATTGAGCAGTGAGCTGCGCCAATTGAGCTTGAATGGTTGCCATATCTTCATCCATTTTTTTCCTAAAATTAAAGAACGAAAACTAAATCAAATATCAAAAATAAAATACACAAACACAAATATAAACATAAACACAAACAAACAAAACAAATAAAATAAAATAAAATAAAATAAAATAAAATAAACACAAACAAAAAAATTAAAGGGATTAGCAAATTTACTAATCCCCGGCAACGGCGCCAAAAATTTGACGGGATTTTAAACCGCACAAATTTAACCCTCTTTTTGACAGATGTAGTATAGGTATAAGTAGGGTATCGTTCTAGGCCGGGGATTAGGAGGGCTTGCTAAAACCTCTAAAATAATTTAAAAACGTAAAAATAAAGTTTAAAAACACTAAACTAAAATAAAAACACTTAACTAAAATAACTCAAAATAAAACTAACAAATAAACTAAAACAACTCAAAAGACTCAAAACGACTCAAGACTCTAGAAAATACAAACTAAGCTAAAAACTCGAAACACACTAAAAATGACTCAAATAATGAAAACAATTTAAATTAAACACTAGGAATTTAATTGGACGGAAATTAAATTAAAAGATTAAAAATAATAAAATTTAACTAAATAATAATATAATAATGGGGGGTTTGGTTTGGATGAAACGTAAATTAAACTTAACTAAATTATAAAATTGACAAAAACATAAAATAAATGTGAACGGAAAGGCGACGGATTGGCTAGAGGGTTCTTCTCCACACATGACACATATGCAATCTAAATTGATTTTCAGTTGTTCTTTCAATAAGTTGTAAATTTCAATACTCCAGATTAATTAGGTACGCTTAAATTAACCTTCAGATTTTCCTTATGTTATTGAATTGGATGAACAGCATACAACAACTCAAATTATTCCCCAAAAGTTCCCTACGTGAAAAGCACAATAGAGATACGATTAAAGATCATTATGTTCTATGAAAATCATAAGTGTTGACAAGGCATTCGTAACTATGAACAGCATGATACGTTTGCCAGGAATTTACTTAACGCGATTGCGGATAGCAACCTTCACTACTCATGAATATAAGTTCATAACGATTAGGTGAAATTCACTTATATTCTAGCATCAAATTCATGCGTGTAAATTAAGTATGCATCCTTAATTAACATACACAAATAAGTTATCTATCAAGCAGTTAAGCAAATTAAATCACAACTCAGAAATCACAACTGAAGTTACCAATTTAAATTACAAATATAATCATGGTTTTGAATTAACCTCTAGCCAAAACAAAATTAATTATACATTATTCATAAATTAAAAACAAGAATTAAAACTAAAGTTTGGAGGAATAAACCAAATTAGGGTGAAAATGTTTTCTGTGCAATGCCCCGTGTGCCACCTGCACTGGCTTTTCTTTTTGCTCCGTGCCTGTCAAGGCCTCATCAGCGAGCTGCCCAGCTGGCAGCGTTTTTCTTCCTTTGCGATAGGCACTGCCTTCCCAGCTGCGAGCTGCCAAATGGACTGCCGCTCCCTCCAAAAGCCCCCAGCCGCTCGCTGCCCCGTGGCTCCTTTCTGTTGCGCCTTAACTCTCCTCGCCAGCTTCTCCTGAGGCTTCCCCCTCCGTGCTTCTTCAGTTCCCCCGAGGCAGCATCTAAATTCCTCCTCTGATGAACTCGCTGCCCTCCTTTTGATAAGCCCCGAGGCTCACTTAAATTATTTTCTTTTTCTCAGCTTTTCTGTCGGTTGCTGCTCTTCTAGCAGCCCCTTATATCTTTTTGTCCCCAGGTCCTCCCGAGGCCTTTGACTCCCCAC
This sequence comes from Crataegus laevigata, assembly GCA_963580275.1. NCBI lineage: Eukaryota > Viridiplantae > Streptophyta > Magnoliopsida > Rosales > Rosaceae > Crataegus > Crataegus laevigata. Next base: position 11,670,631 of record OY756954.1, read on the forward strand.
CATTCGCTAAGGCAGCCAATCCTCCATTATCTTTTTGAGGCCTATTCGGTGCTTAAGCTTCGCGTCCCACCAAGGCACCGTCTGTGCCTTTTTTATTATATGTTTTCCCCTCATGATTTTTCCAAGTTTTGCACCGCCCCACAGCATGCTTTCATCATGACTTCCCTTTCTTCTTTAATTATCTCCCTGCTTCATGATGCCGTGAGTAGTGCTGCCAGCTATCACACACACAAATATTTAAATATATAAATATAAATATATAAATATATATATATATTTATATATATATATATATTATTTTTCCAAATGATAAGTTCTAATTAACTAGCAAGATAGTTTAAACGAATTTATTACTTAACACTTCACTTATTCTATTTTTATTTTCTTAGCTTGAAAATCTTATAAAACATAAAAATAATGTAAATAGCTCAAAATATAACGAACTAGCTAAGAAAAGACGAGTGAATTTGATATAAAAATATGTATAAATATGATCCGATCAAATACCCCCACACTTAGCTTTTGCTAGTCCTCGAGCAAAACAAAGAAACAAAAACAAAACTCAATCTAAACCTTCCAACATTTATCTCAGGGATTTCCAATGGACATGACAAATTAAAAATCATCACTTACACAGATTTTGGCAATCCATACCCTTAAGCACATACTTAATCACAGTCACCATTTATTAGTTCGCATTTAATCAATTAAAACAACATTTTGAATGTAGTAACATGCCTTAGAGAATTTACTCTATTCCTTACTAGATATGCACTCAATTTTTCGCTCAGATTTTCTGACTACACTCCCTACACTAGGTATATGTGAGAAGAATGATGTAAGCAAGGAAACGATCACTCACATATGTTATAGCAAAGAAAGCATTTTCTGGAGTTATTAATGTGCATATGAATATGATCTCATGAACGGAATGCTACTACTTAGATGCGAGAACCAGGGACACTATATGCTCATACCAATCCCAAACTCCACATATTGAACACACAACAACCAAGATAGAAGTCAAAGGGTTGTAACGGGGCTAAGGATATAGGCTTAACAAAGGAAGGCTATGGAAAAACAAATGTTCTTAAAGAAATAGTAAGCAAAGTAATAAGGTTAACGCATAGAATTCACTTTTGAATGAAAATTCAACTCTAAACCCGAGGGGAGGATTCACACATTTTATGGCCAAATTTCAAACTCTTTTTCTTCTTTCTTTTCTTTTCATGCGTTTTTCTCTTCTTTTTTTTTTTTATACTTTTTTTTTTTTTTTAGAAACGCAAAACGTACAATTGAGCTCAAAACAACAAATTCCTCCCCCACACTTGTTTTTCTGTATAGTGTAGAATAAAATGAATTCTTTTTTAAGTCATGCTCACTATTCTTTAAGAACAAGGGTGAGGACGGTTAGGTGCGGTTTAATGTGGTTAACAACAAAAATAGGCTAAACCAGGCTCGAAAGGGGTTAAACCTACAAAACATAAGAAAGATGGAGGGTAAGGCTTTTTGGGATGTGGTGGTTCACTAAACAACTTCATCTTGATATGTGTTATGCAATTCAATGTCATGCTTTGAATGAAACGGATATGAGTTCTAGTATCTGGAACTAAGATGATAAAACGCCTTCTAAGTAGCAACCAAGCAAAGAATAATGAGATCATGCAACAACTTTAGAAAACAAAAACATCAAGATTAATAACTCTCCAAACAAGGTATAAGCTCAAGTCTCACAGGGATGTAGCATTAGTTTGAGTTCCTTCCTTCAAGCATGTTACAAAAACTAATTTTATCCTTTTGTGATCAAATTTAAATTCATAAACAACAACTACAACTAAACATAAACCAAGAGCATATCAAACTTCCATCCATGTTTATAACTTTCTTTAACAGTCATGCCATTAAAAACTAAATCCTCATCATTGTGTTGGAAGGTACCTAAGACACAAACACGCAAAAACAACTCTAAAATAAAATTCTTTTTGGGTTTTTCAAAATATTTTTCAAATTTTTAAGTCATTTTCGTAAGATTTCCTCAAAACACAATAAAACACACCAAAACAGCATAAAACACTAAGAAAACAAAAAGCAACAACACGGAAACAAATGAAACCAGTTCAAAGTCGAAGGTACAAAAATTTTCAATTTGGTCATTTTTTTATCTTGATACCCCCACACTTAAACTAGACATTGTCCCCAATGTCAGAAAACAATAATAAGCAAATAAAAATAAAAGGAATAAATAAAACGAAACAAAATAAAGCAATAGGACTGAAAACTTCCCTAATTTGCAGAAAACCAAGCGATGACCCCCAAGCGTAAATTTTGCAATCAACTTCAAGGGAGAAAATAACCAAACGTTCCTGCAAAGAAAAGAAATAAATCAATTAAGCACGCAAGCAAAAAAAAATAGAAAAATGCAAACGAAAAATAAAAATTGAAAATAAATGATAATGAAAAGAACTAATAGGTGGTCATTGGTCGTCCTTGTTGATTTTCCACAGCTTTCTTCTTGAACTGGATGGGCCTCTTTCTTGCAAGTGATCCTCGGCTTAGTTGAGGATGAATCAGCATGTTGTCTCCACATGCTTCAAGTAGTCCGGTCTCCACGCAGGTGTGGCATCTTCTTGAACTCTTGGATCAACCCAGACTCATCTGCTCTTGGGTGCACCTCAGACTCCTCCTGCTTCGTCTGTGAGGTACTTTTGTTTTTGAAGAAGTACCTCAACACAGATTTATTTTTGAAGTGGGTTGGGAGGGGTCTGAGATGAGTACTCGAGAGCAAGACTAGGTAAGCAATCAGGATCTCACTTTCTCCATGTTCTTCAGATGAAAGTGAGGAGAAAGCATAATATGAGATACTTTTGCTTTTAACCTTTTTAATATGAAATACTTTTGCTCTGGAAGGTTTGTTTTCTGGGGTGATCCAAGGGATGAAGAACACTGAATAACTCGAAAGCTTTCTTTGGGAAGACATTATCGGAGATGAAGAGAGGTTGAGAGGTTGAGAGGTTGAGAGGTTGAGAGAGTGTGAAGGTGTGCCTTTGCTGTGGAAAGCGAAGGTCGAACTTATAGAAATTTGGCTTCACAACCGGAACTATTCCCTCACTATTTGTCGGCAGCCGGTGGATGGATGAACAGTGCCCGTTACGCGCTTTCTGACAAACCGTCCGTAATTTCCGCGAAGGCTGTCGACGCATGCGACGAGTGACGACAAACAGGAATGATGATCTTTTGAAAACCGGGGTTCAAAACCGGGTGCGGCTCGTGGTTTTCGCAACGCTCCACGCTGCACGTGACGAGTCAAGACAAAACTGAATAAGCTGAGCCACGTGATTGCTGAGTCAAGCCCAGCTTTTGAGAAAGGAAACGGCTCTCGAGAAAGGACTCCTGCCTTCGAGAGAGGAGCGTCCAGCTTTTCCGATTTGCGTGAGAACGCGTCTTCAACCTCAGAAGAGCGCCTCTCTTTGATTTGCTTCTTTTTATAGAGGCGCTAATTCTGCTCCACCACACACTTGAACTCCCTTCCTCAAACACTCTCCTCTGTAAACACTCTCTTCTGCACTTCTTAATCTTACTCCTTCCGCTCTCTTCTTCCGCTTCAGCAATCTTAATTTTTTCGAACTCTTTTCTTCCTCAACCCCCTCTAAAAATGTCTTGCCCTTCCGACCGTCGCCTTAACTTGAATGTCGGGGAAGACGATGACTCGTCTTCTCCGAACAACATTTGGAATCCATCCTTCATATCCCCCAATGGTCCTCTTACAGTCGGGGACACAATGATGAGGAATGAAATCACCGCTACGGTGATTGCCAGAAATCTGCTCACTCCAAGGGACAATAGGATGCTATCTAGGCGGTCGGACGAGCTGGCCGTTCAGGAATTTCTTGCCCTCAGCGTCCAAAGTGCAGGCTCAGTTTCGAACATGGGCCAGCGCCTGCTTGCCCGGTCTCGTCAAGTGGAGTCGCTGATGGCAGAGGTGGCCAGTCTTCGGCAAGAAGTCAGAGGACTCAGGCACGAGAACAAGGAGTTGCACATGCTTGCAACTAGTTACTCGACCAGCATGAAGAGGAAGCTGGACCAGCTGCAGGAGTCGGACGGTCGGATCCAGAGCGATCATGAAAGGTTCATGGCGCTACTCCCGAGGTTTATGTTGCCTTCGTCCTCGGGAGTTGCACCAAGCATTCCGGCTCCGGAGATTCCAACTCTGGCTCTTCGTCTTCCCGGAGCTCCGTCGACCTCTGGGGCGCCACCTAACCAAAACCAATGAACACTATTAGTTTTTCGTATTATTGTAAATTTTTTTTTTTTTTTTTTTTTTATTTTTTTTTATTTTTAGGTTTATTTTAAGCAAAATAAAATATGTAAATCAAAATATGTAAATTAATGCAAAAAGACTTTATTTAACCGTACTTAAAATAAACATAGCCATAAATTTAATTAAACACAAACTAAATAAAAATCAACCAAATAAAACAACTAACGAAACAAAACAAAAATGAAAGTAAAGGCAATAAAAAGAAGGGTTAAGAAAAGCAAATCTGGTTGCTTGGGTTGCCTCCCAAGAAGCGCTTGCTTTAACGTCTTTAGCCGGACGAATCTTTCCTTATCCTCCCCTCGGCTCCAAAGCATGAAATTTATCTTTTAACGGGAGGTGATATTTGAAATGATTCGGCAATGGTCTGAATTCTAAGTTGGGTGCCTGAATCATCAAAATTAGAGACATGTTAGTATAAAATAAAATGAAAATTAAAATTGGAGAAAATGACTTATTGTATTTCTCCGACACAAACTCAATTATAAAAACTACGCCTTTGGATATTTCCGGGATTTTGAACTGGGCCAGGTTGACTATGGTTGTGGCCTGTCCCGTATCATCAAACTCAACTTCATGGGCCTTTGTAGTCTGCACAGCCTCTTGAATGTATTCTTGATACGCAACGCATTCTCCAGCCACTTCGATGTCTTGAATCTCTTTTCTTGGTGTGCAAGGTTCGGGAACTTGTTTTGGTGCACCAAGAATCGAGATATCACTTTTCACCTCTGGAAGAACTTCCACAATGTCCTTTTTACTTTCTTCGATATTTGGAAAAAATCTGCAAGGAAAAGGGACATTTAGTGGAATAATGTTAGAATGAATTTCACTTGGAACAACATTACCGAAGTTGGACAACATAGGGACTTCAGGGGTTTGAGACAAGAATTCTTCTAAACTGCCCAGGTCGTCCTCTTCCTCTTCTGCTTGCAGCGGCGATTCGTCCAAGTTAACTTCATCCTCTACGTCACCTTCCAAAGAGATGGCTTCATCGATTTCAACTTCTGCCATTGAATTTTCAATAGGTGAGTTGGAGAGTTCACTTTGATCTTGAATCTGTGCCATGATCTCCATAATCTCCCCAACTTGCCTTTCCAATTCATCCACCTTGTTGGTCCGGTCTTGCATCTCCTGGATTCGATTTTCCACTCCCTGATTCAAAGAGGAAAGTAACTTATTAAATGCATCATTATCTAGAGATGTACCTGAATCGAATTGGGCTGATTGTTGTGGTGGCTGTGACGGTTGACATGGCCATTGATAGAACTCTTCCGATGACTGCACTTGTTCTTCTTTTTGTGAGGCCTGCGTCAAAGAAATTAGTCCTTCAAGAATTTCATTATAATTTACGGCCATACTTGAATTCGATTGGAATTGTTGTGGGGAATACTGTGGTGGCTGCATAGGTCTGGAATAGAACTCGTCTTGCTGCCAATATCCACTTTGTTGAAACTGCTGAGGTTCATCCCACATCTGATCTGAATAACCTCTCCAATCCGAATTGCAAGCGTTGGAATACATATTGCCCCTTGATTGGCTGTGGCTTTGATATCCCCAATCATCGTCATATGCCGAAAATTGAGGATACTGATGAGCTTGATATCCTTGCCCATAAGGCACATCAAGTGTAGGGACACTTGGCATTGAGGTCCGTTCGGCATTATGTGTCAATTGAGCAGTGAGCTGCGCCAATTGAGCTTGAATGGTTGCCATATCTTCATCCATTTTTTTCCTAAAATTAAAGAACGAAAACTAAATCAAATATCAAAAATAAAATACACAAACACAAATATAAACATAAACACAAACAAACAAAACAAATAAAATAAAATAAAATAAAATAAAATAAAATAAACACAAACAAAAAAATTAAAGGGATTAGCAAATTTACTAATCCCCGGCAACGGCGCCAAAAATTTGACGGGATTTTAAACCGCACAAATTTAACCCTCTTTTTGACAGATGTAGTATAGGTATAAGTAGGGTATCGTTCTAGGCCGGGGATTAGGAGGGCTTGCTAAAACCTCTAAAATAATTTAAAAACGTAAAAATAAAGTTTAAAAACACTAAACTAAAATAAAAACACTTAACTAAAATAACTCAAAATAAAACTAACAAATAAACTAAAACAACTCAAAAGACTCAAAACGACTCAAGACTCTAGAAAATACAAACTAAGCTAAAAACTCGAAACACACTAAAAATGACTCAAATAATGAAAACAATTTAAATTAAACACTAGGAATTTAATTGGACGGAAATTAAATTAAAAGATTAAAAATAATAAAATTTAACTAAATAATAATATAATAATGGGGGGTTTGGTTTGGATGAAACGTAAATTAAACTTAACTAAATTATAAAATTGACAAAAACATAAAATAAATGTGAACGGAAAGGCGACGGATTGGCTAGAGGGTTCTTCTCCACACATGACACATATGCAATCTAAATTGATTTTCAGTTGTTCTTTCAATAAGTTGTAAATTTCAATACTCCAGATTAATTAGGTACGCTTAAATTAACCTTCAGATTTTCCTTATGTTATTGAATTGGATGAACAGCATACAACAACTCAAATTATTCCCCAAAAGTTCCCTACGTGAAAAGCACAATAGAGATACGATTAAAGATCATTATGTTCTATGAAAATCATAAGTGTTGACAAGGCATTCGTAACTATGAACAGCATGATACGTTTGCCAGGAATTTACTTAACGCGATTGCGGATAGCAACCTTCACTACTCATGAATATAAGTTCATAACGATTAGGTGAAATTCACTTATATTCTAGCATCAAATTCATGCGTGTAAATTAAGTATGCATCCTTAATTAACATACACAAATAAGTTATCTATCAAGCAGTTAAGCAAATTAAATCACAACTCAGAAATCACAACTGAAGTTACCAATTTAAATTACAAATATAATCATGGTTTTGAATTAACCTCTAGCCAAAACAAAATTAATTATACATTATTCATAAATTAAAAACAAGAATTAAAACTAAAGTTTGGAGGAATAAACCAAATTAGGGTGAAAATGTTTTCTGTGCAATGCCCCGTGTGCCACCTGCACTGGCTTTTCTTTTTGCTCCGTGCCTGTCAAGGCCTCATCAGCGAGCTGCCCAGCTGGCAGCGTTTTTCTTCCTTTGCGATAGGCACTGCCTTCCCAGCTGCGAGCTGCCAAATGGACTGCCGCTCCCTCCAAAAGCCCCCAGCCGCTCGCTGCCCCGTGGCTCCTTTCTGTTGCGCCTTAACTCTCCTCGCCAGCTTCTCCTGAGGCTTCCCCCTCCGTGCTTCTTCAGTTCCCCCGAGGCAGCATCTAAATTCCTCCTCTGATGAACTCGCTGCCCTCCTTTTGATAAGCCCCGAGGCTCACTTAAATTATTTTCTTTTTCTCAGCTTTTCTGTCGGTTGCTGCTCTTCTAGCAGCCCCTTATATCTTTTTGTCCCCAGGTCCTCCCGAGGCCTTTGACTCCCCACCATTCGCTAAGGCAGCCAATCCTCCATTATCTTTTTGAGGCCTATTCGGTGCTTAAGCTTCGCGTCCCACCAAGGCACCGTCTGTGCCTTTTTTATTATATGTTTTCCCCTCATGATTTTTCCAAGTTTTGCACCGCCCCACAGCATGCTTTCATCATGACTTCCCTTTCTTCTTTAATTATCTCCCTGCTTCATGATGCCGTGAGTAGTGCTGCCAGCTATCACACACACAAATATTTAAATATATAAATATAAATATATAAATATATATATATTTATATATATATATATATATTATTTTTCCAAATGATAAGTTCTAATTAACTAGCAAGATAGTTTAAACGAATTTATTACTTAACACTTCACTTATTCTATTTTTATTTTCTTAGCTTGAAAATCTTATAAAACATAAAAATAATGTAAATAGCTCAAAATATAACGAACTAGCTAAGAAAAGACGAGTGAATTTGATATAAAAATATGTATAAATATGATCCGATCACTCTCTTCATCTCCGATAATGTCTTCCCAAAGAAAGCTTTCGAGTTATTCAGTGTTCTTCATCCCTTGGATCACCCCAGAAAACAAATCATCCAAAGCAAAAGTATTTCATATCAAAAAGGTTAAAAGCAAAAGTATCTCAAATCACGCTTTCTCCTCACTTTCATCTGAAGAACATGGAGAAAGTGAGATCCTGATTGCTTACCTAGTCTTGCTCTCGAGTACTCATCTCAGACCCCTCCCAACACACTTAAAAAATAAACCTGTGTTGAGGTACTTCTTCAAAAACAAAAGTACCTCACAGACGAAGCAGGAGGAGTCTGAGGTGCACCCAAGAGCAGATGAGTCTGGGTTGATCCAAGAGTTCAAGAAGATGCCACACCTGCGTGGAGACCGGACTACTTGAAGCATGTAGAGACAACGTGCTGATTCATCCTCATCTAAGCTGAGGATCACTTGCAAGAAAGGAGGCCCATCCAGTTCAAGATGAAAGCTGTGGAAAATCAACAAGCGACCAATGATCGCCTATTAGTTCTTTTCGTTATCTTTTATTATCATTTTCAATTTTCGTTTACTTTATTTTCTATTTTTTCTTGCGTGCTTAACTGTTTATTTCTGTTCTTTGCAGGAACGTTTGGTTATTTTCTCCCTTGAAGTTGATTGCAAAATTTACGCTTGGGGGTCATCGCTTGGTTTTCTGCAAATTAGAGAAGTTTTCAGTCCTTTTTCTTTATTTTGTTTCTTATTAGTTATTGATTTTATTTTTATTTGCTTATTAATGTTTTCTGACATTGGGGACAATGTCTAGTTTAAGTGTGGGGGTATCAAGATAAAAAATGACCAAATTGAAAATTTTTGTACCTTCGACTTTGAACTGGTTTCATTTGTTTCCATGTTATTGCTTTTTGTTTTCTTAATTAGTTTTGTGTTTTACTTAATTTTATTCAGAGTTTTGTGTTTTATTTAATTTTTTTCGAAAAATTTAAAAAAAATCCAAAAATATTGTTTTATTTTCCTTATGGTTTTAAATTAGATTTTTATTAGTTTCCCGACCCAATGATATAACTGGATGAAATTTGAACCATGATTATCAAGAACTTAGTTAACATGTGTTTTATGAAATTCCTTATTCTCTTGTTAGTATTGTACATGTTTGATCATTCTTTGAAAAACCAAATGCACATAGCCTTGTTGATGTGAAATTAAAGCATGACTTAAAGCTTCATATGTGAATTTAGTGACCATATACATCCTATGTGAGTTTTTGAGCCTATTGAAAGTGTGTGCATTTTTCATACACTCTTATTCTTTCATGTGTGATGAACTTGTGTGAGATGCATCTCTAGAACTTGCGTAACGATCTTTCGAAATATTTGTCATTGATTGCATGAACTTGAAAATGATAGAGGCATTAGGTTTACCACCATGGCCCAAATAAACATGTTTCCCAAAGAAAAATGATATCATTAGATTGCCAATTTGAGCCGTTATGTTGAGCCTTTTATTTCTTATCACCAGATATGTCTACCCTTATACCTCAAACATGTTTCCTTATCCTTTCCAAGCGAGCAATTTGAGACTGTCTTTTGAGAAATGTTTGTGAAGTACTTGGAAGGTTTGGCAAAAGAATAAGTGTGGGGGTATTTCATATTTGTGTTTATAAAAAAAAAAAAAAAATGAAAAATGAGAAAAGAGAAGAAAAGAAAAAGAAAGGTTGTATACGAAGAAAATAAAAAGTTTCTTAAGTTTCAGTTTAAGGGTGTGATGGGAGGTGTTAGAAGAATCGATGGAAAGTTTGAGTTCTTATAATTCTCAATAAAAGAATCGCTTGCAATGTAGCTTGGAACTTGTGTTTTCCTATTCTTTCGTTTCAATAGCCCTATCCCTAAGCCTCATTACATCCAATAAAAGTCCTCTTGATTTAAGTTTTGTAATTATGACTGTGGAGAAGTGATCTTTATGCAAGCTTATGGTAGATCTTTCACATTTGTTTCTTTGAGCGAAACACATTAAAACTAAACACATGTGTGATTGAGTGCATATCCCGTGAGAAGGTTGCTGGTTTGCATATGGTGATTTTAAAAATAAAAACTTGAAATTGCATTAGCATGGCTATCTCACACACTACACTTCAAGGATGATTTAAAGATTACTGCTAATATTTGAATAAGGAAGATGATCTTGAATTAGCTTGTTTGGTGCTAGCTATGGTTCTTGCTGACTTATGTTCTCAAATGAAATTCTTTGAGGGTCAAATAAGGGGAAGCTAATGTTTTTCATGTTATTACTTTTTCTGTTTTCTTTGTTTTGCTCGTGGACTAGCAAAAGCTAAGTGTGGGGGTATTTGATCAGCTCATATTTATACATATTTTTATATCAAATTCACTCGTCTTTTCTTAGTTAGTTCGTTATATTTTGACGTATTTACGTTATTTTTATGTTTTATAAGATTTTCTAGAAAAGAAAATAAAAATAGTATAAGTGAAGTTTTAAGTAATAATTTCGTACTATCTTGCTTGTTGATTAGAATTTATCATTTGGAAAATAATATATATATATATATATATATATTTATATATTTATATATTTATATTTTTATATATTTTTATATATTTTTATATTTATGAATTTGATTTGTGTGCATGTAGTCGGTGGAGCTAAGAAAGATTTAAAAAAACAAAAGGAAGCTGCTTGGCAGCTAAAGAGAAGAAAAAGGCTCAAGTGCTTTCGGTGGAAATAATGGCAAGGAATAAAAGCAGTGGGGAATAAAGGCTTGTTGGGGGAGCATCATTAGGGGGCCAATAAGTGAGGAGAACAAAGTCAGAAAAGCATGAAGACTAAAGAAAATAAAAGTAGCAGGTGGGCTGAAAATAATAAAAAAAGAAAACATGATGCTGCCTTAAAAAAAGATCAGCCTTGCAGAAGGGAGAGGAGCTGCCTTAGAGCAGCGACTGAAAGAAAAACAAAAAAAAATAATAAGGAGCTGTTTTGCGCAGCTCACGGAATAGGGGAGAGTCAATCAGAGCTCCTCGGGGGAAAATATTCGGAAAACAAGGCATAGGGGATTAGCAGCTTTGGGCTGCCATTGGAGAGAAGCCGAGCAGTGGAGTGCTGCCTGGCAGCTTGAAGGCAGCGTTGGGGGCGAATACAAATAAGAAGAGGGGAGCCTCGGGAGGAGTCAGCACCGAGAGAACCACTTGGCAGCTAGAGGAGACGAAAACAAAAGGCGCCCATTCGAAGGGGGGCACGGGGCTGAAGCTGCACGGCGCAGACGCCAGGGAACAAAAAGAAGGCCACGGGGCAGCTGGGTTGACAAGCACCGAGAAGAAAGCCAATCCAGAAAAGATCAGAAAACCAGCACGGTGCAAGTGCACAGTGCACAGATCCTCACACCCCATTTCGGTTTAATCCTCCAACTTTTATTTTTAATTTATGTTTTTAATTTATAAATGATGTGTAATTAATTTATATTGGCTAGAGGATAATTCGAAACTATGATTATATTTGTAATATGAATTGATTATCTTCAGTTGTGATTTCTGAGTTGTGATTTAATTTGCTTAACTGCTTGATTAATAACTTATTTGTGTATGTTAATTAAGGATGCATACTTAATTTACATGCATGAATTTGATGCTAGAATATAAGTGAATTTCACCTAATCGTTATGAACTTATATTCATGAGTAGTGAAGGTTGTTATCCACAATCGCGTTAAGTAAATTCTTGGCAGGAGTATCATGTTTTTCATAGTTACGAATGCCTCGTCAGTATTTATAGTTTTCACAAAGTTTAATGATCTTTGATTGTATCTCTATTGTGCTTTTCACGTAGGGGACTTTTAGAGAATGTGTTGAATTGTTGTATGCTGTTCATCCAATTCAATAACTTAAGGAAAACTTGAAGATTAAAAAAGTGCTGTTCACGGTTAATCTGGAATATTGAAATTCACAATTTATTGAAAGAACAACTGAAAATCAATTTAGGTTGCATTTGTGTCATGTGTGGAGAAAAACCCTCTAGCCAATCCGTAGCCTTTCCGTTCACATTTATTTTATGTTTTTGTCAATTTTATAATTTAGTTAAGTTTAATTTACGTTTCATCCAAACCAAACCCCCCATTATTATATTATTATTTAGTTAAATTTTATTATTTTTAATCTTTTAATTTAATTTCCGTCCAATTAAATTCCTAGTGTTTAATTTAAATTGTTTTCGTTATTTTGAGTCATTTTTAGTGTGTTTCGAGTTTTTAGCTTAGTTTGTATTTTCTAGAGTCTTGAGTCGTTTTGAGTCTTTTGAGTTGTTTTAGTTTATTTGTTAGTTTTATTTTGAGTTATTTTAGTTAAGTGTTTTTATTTTAGTTTAGTGTTTTTAAACTTTATTTTTACGTTTTTAATTTATTTTAGAGGTTTTAGCAAGCCCTCCTAATCCCCGGCCTAGAACGATACCCTACTTACATCTATACTACATCTGTCAAAAAGAGGGTTAAATTTGTGCGGTTTAAAATCCCGTCAGAGGGATTAAACCAAATTGGGGGATTGCAAGGATCTGTGCACTGTGCCCTCTGTTTTTGCACCGTGAGTTTTCTGTTGCTGCCTTCCTAGCTTTGCAGCCCTGACTTGCTGCTGCTCTGCTGACTTCGGTGCGGTGCTTGACTTGCTGGCGACCTCTCACCGACGCAACACACCATTCTCCCAGTGCCTTGCTCCTGTCGGTGCTATAGCTGCACTTAGCAGCTCTCCACGTGCTGCCTTGTTGCCCTCTCAAGCTGCAAAGGCAGCTTTGCTTCTCAACGTGACAAGCTACCCCTTCCGTTTATCCCCGAGGCTTGGCTGCTCCTAAAGCTGCCATTGTTTTTCCCTCGTTTTCTCATAAGCTGCCTCAGATAGCAGCTCTTTATTCCCGAGGCCTTTCTTCCACCGAGGGCTTCTCGCCCTTTCTCCCTGCGAGCTCCAAATGGCAGCCCTCAAGCCTTTGTTTTTGATGCTCCCCCGAGGAGCTCAGTACTTCTCCTGCGCCCCCAATTCGCTGCTTTTTTTTATATTTTCTTTTCCGCTGCCCCTTAGGCAGCTCTCCCCTCTCTCCCAGACCTCCGAGGAGCTTATCTCCTCTCTTATTGGCCTTCAATCCCTGTTTTCAAATCTGCCCGTGTGTTTACCAGCTGCCTTCCATCATGACTTCCGTAATAATGCTCCCAGCCCTGCCTTCCACTTAGCTTTCTTTTAATTATCCTTCTTTGGCATTCCACCGAAAGCATCTTCCCACATGCTGCTTTGCACACACACACAAAAATATATTTAAATATAAATATATATATATATATATATATATATATTATTTTCCAAATGATAAGTATAATTCAACAGACAAGAAAGTTTAGATGAAATTAATACTTAACACTTCACTTATTCTATTTTTATTTTCTTTGCATGATAAATTCATAAAACATAAAAATAACGTAAATAGCTCAAAAATATAAGGAACTAACTAAGAAAAGATGAGCGAATTTGATATAAAAATTGTATATAAATATGGTCCGATCAAATACCCCCACACTTAGCTTTTGCTAGTCCTCGAGCAAAACAAAGAAACAAAAACAAAACTCAATCTAAACCTTCCAACATTTATCTCAGGGATTTCCAATGGACATGACAAATTAAAAATCATCACTTACACAGATTTTGGCAATCCATACCCTTAAGCACATACATAATCACAGTCACCATTTATTAGTTCGCATTTAATCAATTAAAACAACATTTTGAATGTAGTAACATGCCTTAGAGAATTTACTCTATTCCTTACTAGATATGCACTCAATTTTTCGCTCAGATTTTCTGACTACACTCCCTACACTAGGTATATGTGAGAAGAATGATGTAAGCAAGGAAACGATCACTCACATATGTTATAGCAAAGAAAGCATTTTCTGGAGTTATTAATGTGCATATGAATATGATCTCATGAACGGAATGCTACTACTTAGATGCGAGAACCAGGGACACTATATGCTTATACCAATCCCAAACTCCACATATTGAACACACAACAACCAAGATAGAAGTCAAAGGGTTGTAACGGGGCTAAGGATATAGGCTTAACAAAGGAAGGCTATGGAAAAACAAATGTTCTTAAAGAAATAGTAAGCAAAGTAATAAGGTTAACGCATAGAATTCACTTTTGAATGAAAATTCAACTCTAAACCCGAGGGGAGGATTCACACATTTTATGGCCAAATTTCAAACTCTTTTTCTTCTTTCTTTTCTTTTCACGCGTTTTTCTCTCTTCTTTTTTTTTTTAAAAGAACAAAACGTACAATTGAGCTCGAAACAACCAATCCTTCCCCCACACTTGTTTTTCTGCATAGTGTAGAATAAAATGAATTCTTTTTAAGTCATGCTCACTATTCTTTAAGAACAAGGGTGCAGACAGTCCTACAGTAGGTTTGGTGCGGTTTAATGAGGTTAACAACAAAAATAGGCTAAACAAGGCTCGAGATGGGTTAAGCCTATAAAACATAAGAAAGATGGAGGGTAAGGCTTTTTGGTTAAGGTGGTTTACTAAACAACTTCATCTTGATATGTGTTATGCAATTCAATGTCATGCTTTGAATGAAACGGATATGAGTTCTAGTATTTGGAACTAAGATGATAAAACGCCTTCTAAGTAGCAACCAAGCAAAGAATAATGAGATCATGCAACGACTTTAGAAAACAAAAACATCAAGATTAATAACTCTCCAAACAAGGTATAAGCTCAAGTCTCACAGGGATGTAGCATTAGTTTGAGTTCCTTCCTTCAAGCATGTTACAAAAACTAATTTTATCCTTTTGTGATCAAATTTAAATTCATAAACAACAACTACAACTAAGCATAAACCAAGAGCATATCAAACTTCCATCCATGTTTATAATTTTCTTTAACAGTCATGCAATTAAAAACCAAATCCTCATCATTGTGTTGGAAGGTACCTAAGACACAAACACACAAAAACAACTAAAAAAAAATTCTTTTTGGGTTTTTCAAAATATTTTTCAAATTTTTATGTCATTTTCGTAAGATTTCTTCAAAACACAATAAAACACACCAAAACAGCATAAAACACTAAGAAAACAAAAAGCAACAACACGGAAACAAATGAAACCAGTTCAAAGTCGAAGGTACAAAAATTTCAATTTGGTCATTTTTTATCTTGATACCCCCACACTTAAACTAGACATTGTCCCCAATGTCAGAAAACATTAATAATGCAAAAATAAATATAAAAATAAATATAAAAATAAAATTACTAAATGAAAAGAAACAAAATAAAGCAATAGGACTGAAAACTTCTCTAATTTGCAGAAAACCAAGCGATGACCCCCAAGCGTAAATTTTGCAATCAACTTCAAGGGAGAAAATAACCAAACGTTCCTGCAAAGAAAAGAAATAAATAAGTTAAGCACGCACGAAAATATAGAAAATTCAAACGAAAAATTGAAAATGAAAATAAAAGACAATGAAAAGAACTAATAGGTGATCATTGGTCGTCCTTGTTGATTTTCCACAGCTTTCTTCTTGAACAGGATGGGCCTCCTTCTGGCAAGTGCTCCTCAGCTTAGTTGAGGATGAATCAGCACGTTGTCTCCACATGCTTCAAGTAGTCCGGTCTCCACGCAGGTGTGGCATCTTCTTGAACTCTTGGATCAACCCAGACTCATCTGCTCTTCGTAGCAACTCAGCCTCCTCCTGCTTCGTCTGTGAGGTACTTTTGTTTTTGAAGAAGTACCTCAACACAGGTTTATTTTTGAAGTGGGTTGGGAGGGGTCTGAGATGAGTACTCGAGAGCAAGACTAGGTAAGCAATTAGGATCTCACTTTCTCCATGTTCTTCAGATGAAAGTGAGGAGAAAACGTGATATGAGATACTTTTGCTTTTAACCTTTTTGATATGAAATACTTTTGCTCTGGAAGGTTTGTTTTCTGGGGTGATCCAAGGGATGAAGAACACTGAATAACTCGAAAGCTTTCTTTGGGAAGACATTATCGGAGATGAAGAGAGGTTGAGAGGTTGAGAGGGTGTGAAGGTGTGGCTTTGATGTGGAAGGCGAAGGTCGAGACTTATAGAAAATTTTCTTCCTCAACCGGAACTATTCCCGCACTATTTGTCGGCAGCCGGTGGATGGATAAACAGTGCCCGTTACGCGCTTTCTGACAAAGCTTCCGTAATTTCCGCGAAGCTGACTGCGCATGCGACGAGTGACGACAAATTGGAATGATGATCTTTTGAAAACCGGGGTTCAAAACCGGGTGCGGCTCGTGGTTTTCGCAACGCTCCACACTGCACGTGATGAGTCACGACAAAATTGGAAAAACTGAACCACGTGATTGCTGAGTCAAGCCCAGCTTTTGAGAAAGGAAACGGCCTTCGAGAAATGAGTGTCCAGCTTTTCCGATTTCTGAGATGAACGCCTCTTCGATCTCTGAAGAGCAGGCGCTCTTCATTTTCTTCTTTTTATAGAGGCGCTGATTCTGCTCCACCTCACACTTGAACTCCCTTCCTCAAACACTCCCTTCTGCACTCTTATTCTTTCCGAACTCTTCCTGCACTCTTAATCTTTCCGACTCTCTTTTCTTCCTCAACCCCCTTTAAAAATGTCTTGCCCTTCCGACCGTCGCCTAAACTTGAATGTCGGGGAAGACGATGACTCGTCTTCTCCGAACAATATTTGGAATCCATCCTTCATATCCCCCAATGGTCCACTTACAGTCGGGGACACAATGATGAGGAATGAAATCACCGCTACGGTGATTGCCAGAAATCTGCTCACTCCAAGGGACAATAGGATGCTATCTAGGCGGTCGGACGAGCTGGCTGTTCAGGAATCTCTAGCCCTCAGCGTCCAAAGTGCAGGCTCAGTTTCAAACATGGGCCAGCGCCTGCTTGCCAGATCTCGTCAGGTAGAGTCACTGATGGCGGAGGTGGCCAGTCTTCGGCAGGAGGTCAGAGGACTCAGGCACGAGAACAAGGAGTTGCACATGCTTGCAACTAGTTACTCGACCAGCATGAAGAGGAAGCTGGACCAGCTGCAGGAGTCGGACGGTCGGATTCAGAGCGATCATGAAAGGTTCATGGCGCTACTCCCTAGGTTTATGTTGCTTTCATCCTCTGGAGTAGCACCAAGCGTTCCGGCTCCAGAGATTCCAACTCTGGCCCTTCGTCTTCCTGGAGCTCCGTCGACCTCTGGGGCGCCACCTAACCAATGACCAATGACTGCTATCAGTTTTTCGAATTATTGTAAATTTTTTTTTTAAAGTTTATTTAAATATTTATATATATACTATTATTATATTATATATTTATATTATTATTATAATTTAAATAAACTTTTTTTTTCAGGGTTATTTTAAGCAAATTAAAATATGTAAATCAAAATATGTAAATTAATGTAAAAAGAATTTATTTACCCGCACTTCAAATAAATATTGCCCTTAATTTATTTAAACACAACTAAACAAAAATCAACCAAATAAAACAACTAACTAAACAAAACAAAAATTGCAAAGTAAAGGCAATAAAGATGAGGGTTAAGAAATGCAAATCTGATTGCTTGGGTTGCCTCCCAAGAAGCGCTTGCTTTAACGTCTTTAGCCGGACGATTCTTTCCTTAACCTCCCCTCGGCTCCAAAGCATGAAATTTATCTTTCAATGGGAGGTGATACTTGAAATGATTCGGCAGTGGTCTTAATTCAAGAGTGGGCGCCTGAATCATTAAAATGAGAAAAATGTTAGTATAAAATAAAATTAAAATTAAAATTGGAGAAGATGGCTTACTGTCTTTCTCCGATGCAAACTCAATTACAAAGACTACGTTTTTGGACAATTCCGGGATTTTGAACTGGGCCAGGTTTACTATGATGGTTGTGGCCTGTCCCGTGTCATCAAACTCAATTTCTTGGGCCTTTGTTTTCTGCACAGCCTCTTGGATGTATTCTTGATATGCTTCAACCACTTCGATGTCTTGAATCTCTTTTCTTGGTGTGCAAGGTTCGGGAACTTGTTTTGGTGCACCAAGAATTGGGATATCACTTTGGATCTCTGGAAGGGCTTCCACAATGTCTTTTTCACTTTCTTCGATATTTGGAATCAAAATTCTGCAAGGAAAAAGGACATTCGGTGGAAGACTGTTAGAATGAATTGAACTTGGAACAACCTCACCATAGTTGGACGACATAGGGACTTGAGGGGTTTGAGACAAGAATTCGTCTAAACTGCCCAAGTCGTCCTCCTCATCTTCTGCTTGCAGCGGCGATTCGCCCAAGTTTGGGCTGTGTATGGATGGTTCTGGAACAGCCTCATCCTCCATCTCACCTTCCAAAGTGGTGGCTTCATCGATTTCCACTTCTTTTGAATTTTCAATAGGTGAGTTGGAGAGTTTACTTTGATCTTGAATCTGTGCCATGATCTCCATAATCTCCCCAACTTGCCTTTCCAATTCATCCACCTTGTTGGTCCGGTCTTGCATCTCCTGGATTCGATTTTCTACTCCCTGATTCAAAGAGGAGAGTAATTTATTAAATGCATCATTATCCAGAGATGTACCTGAATCGAATTGGGCTGATTGTTATGGTGGCTGTGACGGTTGACATGGCCATTGATAGAACTCTTCCGATGACGGCACTTGTTCTTCTTTTTGTGAGCCCTGCGTCAAAGAAATTAGTCCTTCAAGAATTTCATTATAATTTACGGCCATACTTGAATTCGATTGGAATTGTTGTGGGTGATGCTGTGGTGGCTGCATAGGTCTGGAATAGAACTCGTCTTGCTGCCAATATCCACTTTGTTGAAAATGTTGAGGTTCATCCCACATTTGATTTGAATAATCCCTCCAATCCGAATTGCAAGCGTTGGAATACATATTGCCCCTTGATTGGCTGTGGCTTTGATATCCCCAATCATCGTCATATGCCGAAAATTGAGGATACTGATGAGCTTGATATCCTTGCCCATTAGGCACATCAAGTGTAGGGACACTTGGCATTGAGGTCCGTTCGGCATTATGAGTCAATTGAGCAGTGAGCTGCGCCAATTGAGCTTGAATGGTTGCCATATCTTGCTCCATTAGTACCTAAAATTAAAGAAAGAAAAATAAATCAAATATCAAAAGTAAAATACACAAACACAAAAACAAACAAAAACACAAACAAACAAACAAACAAAAATTAAACACAAACAAAAAAATAAAGGGATTAGCAAAGTTACTAATCCCCGGCAACGGCGCCAAAAATTTGACGGGATTTTAAACCGCACAAATTTAACCCTCTTTTTATCAATTGTAGTATAGGTGTAAGTAGGGTATCGTTCTAGGCCGGGGATTAGGAGGGCTTGCTAAAACCTCTAAAATAATTTAAAAACGTAAAAACAAAGTTTAAAACACTAAACTAAAATCAAAACACTTAACTAAAATAACTCAAAATAAAACTAACAAATAAACTAAAACAAATCAAAAGACTCAAAATAATGAAAACAATTTAAAATAAAAACTAGGAAATTAATTAGACGGAAATTAAATTAAAAGATTAAAAATAATAAAAACTAACTAAATAATATAATATAATAATGGGGGGGGGGGGTTTGGTTTGGTTTTGACGAAACTGAATTTAAAACAGAAACTTAGAAAAATTATCGAATTGACAAAAACATAAAATAAAAGTAAACGGATAGGCGACGGATTGGCTAGAGGGTTTTTCTCCACACATGACACATAAGCAACCTAAATTGATTTTCAGTTGTTCTTTCAATAAATTGTAAATTTCAATACTCCAGATTAACCGTGAACATCACTTTTTTAATCTTCAAGTTTTCCTTAAGTTATTGAATTGGATGAACAGCATACAACAATTCAACACATTCTCTAAAAGTCCCCTACGTGAAAAGCACAATAGAGATACAATCAAAGATCATTAAACTTTGTGAAAACTATAAATACTGACGAGGCATTCGTAACTATGAAAAGCATGATACTCCTGCCAAGAATTTACTTAACGCGATTGTGGATAACAACCTTCACTACTCATGAATATAAGTTCATAACGATTAGGTGAAATTCACTTATATTCTAGCATCAAATTCATGCATGTAAATTAAGTATGCATTCTTAATCAACATACACAAATAAGTTATCAATCAAGCAGTTAAGCAAATTAAATCACAACTTAGAAATCACAACTGAAGTTACCAATTTAAATTACAAATATATCCATGGCTTTGAATTAACCTCTAGCCAACACAAATTAATTACACATCATTTATAAATTAAAAACAAAAATAAAATATGAGTTTGGAGGGATTAAACCAAATTGGGGGATTGCAAGGATCTGTGCACTGTGCCCTCTGTTTTTGCACAGTGAGTTTTCTGTTGCTGCCTTCCTAGCTTTGCAGCCGTGACTTGCTGCTGCTCTGCTGACTTCGGTGCGGTGCTTGACTTGCTGGCGACCTCTCACCGACGCAACACACCATTCTCCCAGTGCCTTGCTCCTGTCGGTGCTATAGCTGCACTTGGCAGCTCTCCACGTGCTGCCTTGTTGCCCTCTCAAGCTGCAAAGGCAGCTTTGCTTCTCAACGTGACAAGCTACCCCTTCCGTTTATCCCCGAGGCTTGGCTGCTCCTAAAGCTGCCACTGTTTTTCCCTCGTTTTCTCACAAGCTGCCTCAGATAGCAGCTCTTTATTCCCGAGGCCTTTCTTCCACCGAGGGCTTCTCGCCCTTTCTCCCTGCGAGCTCCAAATGGTAGCCCTCAAGCCTTTGTTTTTGATGCTCCCCCGAGGAGCTCAGTACTTCTCCTGCGCCCCCAATTCGCTGCTTTTTTTATATTTTCTTTTCCGCTGCCCCTTAGGCAGCTCTCCCCTCTCTCCCAGACCTCCGAGGAGCTTATCTCCTCTCTTATTGGCCTTCAATCCCTGTTTTCAAATCTGCCCGTGTGTTTACCAGCTGCCTTCCATCATGACTTCCGTAATAATGCTCCCAGCCCTGCCTTCCACTTAGCTTTCTTTTAATTATCCTTCTTTGGCATTCCACCGAAAGCATCTTCCCACATGCTGCTTTACACACACACACAAAAATATATTTAAATATAAATATATATATATATATATATTATTTTCCAAATGATAAGTATAATTCAACAGACAAGAAAGTTTAGATGAAATTAATACTTAACACTTCACTTATTCTATTTTTATTTTCTTTGCATGATAAATTCATAAAACATAAAAATAACGTAAATAGCTCAAAAATATAAGGAACTAACTAAGAAAAGATGAGTGAATTTGATATAAAAATTGTATATAAATATGGTCCGATCAGTGATGTTGTTGACTCTTCCTTGAACTTGTTGTCTGCCTCCACGACCTCTGTTTGCCTAAGTTTGGTTTCCTTAGCCTTGGTTCCCTCGACCCTGAGAGGGTGGAAGTGCCTGTCTGCCTGCACCTCCACTGCTAGAAGCTACATCCAAATTCTGATATTCCCTTCAGTATGCATCTGAGTTCCACCACCCTGATATGGCACATAATCTCCCTGGTACTGCGGGTAGCCTCTCTGAATCTGCTGATTTCCCGTCTGATAATAGGGTGCCTCAATTGGATTCGGGTATGGTCCTCCCTGGTACGGGGCTATGTCTCCCTGATAATGGAAAGCTCCACCATAGCCTATCATTTGACGGTTTCCAGGTGCAGGGCGTTGTTGTATGGGTACTGCAGGTGGCATATTAGCAAGCTGATTTTTCTTACTTTGAGGACAATTATAGGCTCTATGCCCTGGTTGTCCACAGGTGAAACATCCTCCTGTTCCTCTTCTACACTCACCATAGTGACGAGTGTTACACATGTGACAAAATTGAGCCTCTGTGCTGTTAGAGTTTCCTTGAGTCTGGGAACGAGAATTTCCGGTGAATCTGTTTCCTCTATTTTGGGCACCATAGTTAGAACCTCTGTTGTTTTCGTTCCTCTTGAAGTTCTGTGTTCTCCGTGGACTAAACGGAGACTGTCCATGGTTGTTGTTCCTCTGATATTCTTGCCCTTATCCTCATCATTATCATCAGGAGCATTCTCTGACTCTTCCACTCGAAGCAAAACCTCAAAGAACTCCTGATAAGTATTACAATGAATAGCGGTCGCTAAGGTGCGTAATTTCTTTTGAGTTCCCTTCTTAAACAGACGAAGCATCTCCTGAGGATTAGCAGCTGTCTCGGGGTGATAGCGGGATAAATCCGTGAACTTCCGATGGTACTCAGTGGCTGACATCCTACCCTGCTTCAGCTCTGTGAACTCATTCTTCTTCCTATCCAAATAAGTTGAGGGAATGAAACTGGTCTGGAAGATGTGTTTGAAAGTATCCCAATCTGTAATATCTTCAGCGGACAAAGAGCGCTTCTCCTGTCTCCACCAGGATTCTGCTCCCTTACGTAAGAACCAAGTCGCTATATCAACCCATATCTCTTTAGGAAGATTCCCCTGACGATGCATGACCTCAAAAGTCTTCTCAACATGTTCGAGCCAGGTCTCTGACTTCTCTGGCCCTTCAGTACCGAAGAGTTCATCTATCTTTACGCGTGCCACAGAGTCTAGAGTGTTCCTCTGGGGAGGACGAAGTGCCGACTGGATAGCATTAGCGATAGCCTCGCCAAATTGCTTAAAACCCGGAAAGTTGTTTTCGACAGGAGTACAGGGCCCTTTTCGAGGTGGCATGTTTCTGACATAAGAAGACAAGAGTTTAAATACACTATGAATAATAGGATTATCTAAACCTAGTGCTCTGATACCAAGCTGACACACCCCGACCCGAAAAGGTCGACGCATGCTGGCCGTCAATATGAAGTGATGTAACCATAGGGGTAAGTGATGTAAAAAGTACATAAATTTAAATCGAACTTAGAATCAATTCAAATAAGATAGTGACAGAGTGCACAAACGTGGGCGTGGCCCACTATAGTTATTCAGAGCTTTAAGATAGAACGACTACTGAAGAGTAGTCACGCAACTAAAGTACGCTTATTACACACAGTGATAAGTTTATACATCAGAAGCTGATGCCAAATGTCAGAAACTTTCAAGATTCCTTGAACGCCACGAAGAACAGCTATCTAGGTCCTGGAGGGGCGAAAAACAAAGTTGAGTGGGTCAGCAAAACAAACTTACATGAAAACCTTTGGTTTTGAATATACTAACCCCTCGCCATAAAACAATTATAGTTTTCCTTTAATAAGAAGTACATTATGAGTAAGTACGTATATATATATCCGCAATACTGTAGTCAAGTATTAGTGACAATATGCGAGTCGAATCATGATAAAGTCAATGCTGCAGAAGTATAATCATGTGGCAATAATATAATGCAAATCTCATCTATCTAATGCTTGCACACAAGTTCGAACATACGGAATCAGACACGAACAGGACTGGGTGTAATCAATGTGCTCAAGTACTACGATCACGTGAAGACTGGTGCAGAAGCACATCACATACAAGTCGGATTGCCTAATGCAATCTACCCGACATGACTGGCACCTAACTTGGATCCAGATGAGCGAACGGTGCGATGTGAACATACACGTGAAGGACTAGCCCTGGCCCTAGGGCAAGTACTAACACCGGTGCAGCAAGATGAGTATGTATATAAACATGTATGAATATCATGACAAGTATATCTCAACCATATAGCAGCATTTATCACAATTATATCGTACTTAACATTTATTTGGCAATATATGCGTAAAGTGAATCATTCATGCATTTTGGAAACTATAAATACGTATAAGTACAAAAACAAACTGCCCACTCACTAGTACGTTGCTGGGTCGTAGTCCCCGGGCCTAGCTTGGCCTTGAATTTCCTCCGGATATGTTTCCCCTATTTATAAATAATTTATAACGAATTAATTAAAGCTTATATACGGAAACTTAAATAAAACTCCTATAGATTGCTCAATCCTAAGGTTTAAATATATCAAATTGATCTACTCGTCATCACGAACACACCTATATTTTTATAATAATTTTTGGACTTGTCACGCGCCCCCACGCGCCAAAAATGGCACGGACCTACGCGCCCCCACTCGCGGCCACGTGACATGCATACTGACGGCGTCAGTTGACGTCGTCAGGAATATTCTAGGAATATTCCGTTTGTCCTTTAATAAAATTTGACGGCGTGACTTAACGCCGTTAGAATATTCCGTTTAACTTAACGGAATATTCTCTCATCTCATTTTTTATCCATTTTTCATGCAATTTATATCAAAATGAAACCCTCATCGTATAGAACATGTTTATACCTCTTTAGAGCTTCAAATCTTTCAAAATCTCGTCGAAGTAAAATCACGAAAAATCGGCCAACATCGAAACCTACGATCTCGATGTCCAATTCATTCCAACGAACTACTCCGGGGTTCTTGGGAGAGTTCTAAGACTCGTGGTGATCTTGGTTTCCTTTAAAACACAACCATTTAAAAGTTGATGAATAGTGCCAAAATTGGAGAGAGAGTGAGTTCGAAGGTAGGAGAGAGAGGGTTTAAGACCTTGAGAGAGATTGAGTCTGAGACCTTGAGAGAGACGAGAGTGAGTTGTATTATTTGCTTTCCTAATGTTATGATTGAATGACAGCGAGAAGATGAAATGGTGAGTTGTATTGGATGGAGGATGGGGTTTCAGATAATAGAAAGTTGTTAAGTGAGCTGGTGTGAGGGGTTACGGATCCATTTTCTTTAATAAGAGAGAATATTTTCTGACAATATACACTTTCGGTGTATACATTAAATCCCAATACAGTGTTTCAAGTACTATTAAATCTCTACGTGTGAGTGAAATTGGAATACTAAAACGCGAACGAAATAAAATTAATATAACGAGTCCATGTCACTTAACGATAAGGGCATAATTGCCAATACGCACATGCGGGGAGAATTTATATAGGAAAATTAGGGACGGGTCGCCACAATAACTCCAATCTTATAACAAATATATGTAAAGAACTCATAGACCTTAGTCAAAGATACCAAACCCACATATTTTCTCTTGAATGTCGGGGGCATTAAATGCAGGAGTACTTTGCATTTTGGACGGAAAGTAATCGCACAATAAAAAACAAAACAAATATTTAGGTCTGGGTCCAAAGTTGGAGTTGTTCTAATTATAGTTATGACATTGTACACACGAAAATTTCCTGAAACGAAAGAGACAAGAACACGTGTACAAAATATATTTGTATTAATGAATTTGTTTGGGTTACAATCTCTATGTGATTTGATCCTCTGATTCAATCTCCGTGAGGTGTTGGCTTGCGGATTTGGTTGATCCAAGGGCCGTCGGGGCTTGGTCTTGGAGTGGTTTTTGACGAAGAATGCAGAGAGCTTTCTTGATTCTTCGAGATTTGCTTAAGAACTTTAGAACTTTGAGTTTTCGAGGCCTTGGTTTGATGTAAATTCCCTTCTGATTTTAGAGTAGAGAAGATGTATGTCCAAAGTCCCCTGATCTTTTGATGGAGCAGCCTATTTATAGGCCTTGGGAATGAATCACTACCCTCCGTTTTTTTTGTTGGTGAGAACGAATTACCACCGTCCATTTTGTTGGTGGGAATGAATTACCACCGTCCATTTTTGTTGGTGGGAATGAATTACCACCGTCCATTTTTGTTGGTGGGAATGAATTACCACCGTCCATTTTTGTTGGTGAAGTGTATGATGTAGGTGAAACAGGTGAATGTTGTAATTTTAATACAATGGTCGACATTTTATTTCACCAAAATTTTAATGTCTACACATGTAATTTTAATGCATTTGTTAATATTCATTTCACCGAAATTTCAATGTCTACAAATGCCCCCACTTCAAGGCGCGTCGTATACATGTGCTTGTCACGTGTAGAAGATACGTTTTGAAGTCCTTTGATGTAGACGTTGATCCAAGGGCCATCAAGGCTTGATCTTAGATTCGACTGTAAGATTTTTTTGGTTTTTTCCAATCTTTTAATTTTCCACAGACTTTTTCTTGAACTAGATTTGATTCAAGGGTGTTGGACACTTGTTCTTGAATCGGGCTTGTGATTTCTTCATGGGCTGTTGGGCTTGATCTTGAAGCTGGACCACGAGCAGTTTGGTTGGGGATGGATCAGCACCCGCGGTTGTCATAGTTGTCGATTCTCCACGAGTTTGACGCATCACGCGGAAGTTTGAGTGGAAGTTTCGACATATTGCTTTTCTTCATCCTTGTCTTGGAGGCAAGAGCGAGGACAAAGGGAAGAACAAGGGAAAAGCATGATATGAGATACCTTTGCTTTCGACCCTTATGATATGAGATACTTTTGCTTTTGAAGAAGTAGCGGATGGACCGGCGTATATATTGGTTGCGCTTGTCTCCACATGCTTCGAGACATGTCATTTTCTCTTACCTTGTCTATTTCCCTTGCATAAGTGGTATCCTCCTTGAAAGCACAAGATGTTGAAGATGTGTACTCGAGAGCAAGGCTAGGTAAGCAACCAGGGAAGGGCTTCCAGGCAGTCAGTTCCAGACCAGAAGTCTGATTTCAGGTTCTGACTGACTATTTTCTTTCTCCTCGTCTTGTAAGCAAAGGCGAGGGCGAGGGAAAGAATAGGGAGATTGCATGATATGAGATACTCTTGCTCTCAACCTTAATGATATGAAATACTTTTGCTCTTGCAGGAAAAAAAGCGTAAGATTTTGATGCTGGTGCAGGCTTTTTGGGTGGCTTGATTGAATGGTTGATCTCGGGGAGGAAGAGAATTGAACATTTTCTCTTCCTCTTCTTTTTTTTTTTTTTTTCGAGGGCTTCGTTTGCAGAAGCATTTTTCTTTGCGAGAAGGCAGAATGTCGCATTTTGGATGGGTGCCTCACCAATGAAGGATGAAGATGATGTATATAGGGAAGGATGTGGTAGTGTGCGGATGTGGATTTCACTTATGCCTGTCGGTGGAAGTGTGTGGATGTGGATTTCGCACACGCTCATTGGTGGGAGTTTGTTGGTGCGGTGGTTGGCACAGTGATTTTGTTGGTGTGTGGTAGTTGAAACCGGGACTTCACGTGCTTTTATCAGTAGTGCGGTGATTGGAACAGTCGGCTCTGCGCGTTTTTCAACTTTGTCAGCCTGGTGGTGGTTGAAACAGCGATTTTTTACGCGTTTTCGTCTTTGTCAGAAAAATTTTTGACAGAGTCGCACGTGATATTTGAAAAAGTTGAGATTGTGTCCGGAATGAGTTGACGGATTTTAGGCGGGAAAATCCGCCTCTTTGAAATATGGGGAGTGACGTGTTTTTGACCTTTGAATAGGTGGCTGCGTTGCTTCTCTTTTTATAGAGGTATCAATTGTATTCAAGACGCGCACTTTGAAGATTTCTGCCTGTGAAAATTTATCTTTGCCATATTTTTTAGATCTTACTCCATCCAGCCCTTCCCCTTTACCATTTTTTGATAATGGCTTCCTCGTCTAACATTTGCTTAGATTTGAGTCTCGGGAAGGACTCACATATTGGGAATGATACAGACGTGCCACGCCGGGGTGATGTATGGCGCCCATCTTTCTTGTCTTCTAATGGCCCTTTTACGGTCGAATACTCTGTGATGAGGGATGCAATAACAGCTACGGTAGTAGCCAGGAACCTCATCACCCCTAGAGATAACAGGCTGCTTTCAAGGCGGTCCGATGAGTTGGCCGTCCAAGACTCCCTAGCTCTTAGTGTTCAGTGCGCGGGTTTCGTGTCAAACATGGGCCAACGCTTACTTGCTCGAACCCGTCAAGTCGAATCATTGATGGCCGGGATGACGACTTTTAGCCAAGAGATCGAGCAGCTCAAGCGTGAGAATAAAGAGCTGCATGTGCTTGTGAATAATTATTCGACGGGCATGAATAGGAAGCTTGATCAGCTGTTGGACTCCGAAGGTCGAATTCAAAGTGACCGTCAGAAGTTCAAGGATGCATTATGGAGGCACTTCTTGCCTTCGTCATCTGGGGCTCGGACAAGTATTGAGGCTCCAAATAACCCATCTTTAGTGCCTCCCTCCGCTAGGGTTCTGCCGAGTACTGAGACTTCAAGTGTTGAGGCTTCACATAAGTGACACTTGTGAAGGCTCCCTTTTTCTTCGTTTCTTTCCCTTTTTTTTTTCTTTTTTTTTTTTTGTAATTTATCGGAGATATTAATAAACGGACTTTATTTCATTTTGGTGTATTGTGCTAAATAAAATAATATGCCCCACTGAGATGTGTTACTTTTTATTTTTTAATTTTTTTAATTTTTAATTTTTAATTTTTAATTTTTAATTTTTAATTTTTTTTATTTTTTGAAATAGTGGCATGCACCAAGATTTCCCTATTTATAAATATACATATATGTTTTGATGGGTGTTGGCTGACGCACCCAGCAGCTTTATCACATTTTATTTTATATTATATATATGTTTATATATATATATATATATATATATATATATATATAATATTTAAGAGACTTGGAACATGATTCATCATATGTATATATATATTTTTTTTTCAAAAGAAAAAATGCATGTGCATTTATTTATTTTTTTTTTTTTTTGGCAAATACAACATGTGCGCTATAATAATTTTATTTAAATAATAATAAAATTATTAATAAGGAGTTATCTCTTTTCCACAGGTGGATGGATGATTTAATGCTCAGCCTGATGATAATGCTTGATTCATGATCGATGTAACAGAGGAACAGAAATATGCGGCTCTTTTATTCACGCGGATTACTGTTTGTACTGCCATTGTGCCATTATTCGCAGAGTCACCATACTCTATCTGCTATGCATTGCGTTTTTTTTTTTTTTCTCGCATGCGAACTTGTATAGTCACTTCTCTGCATTTTTCTCTGCATGCTTTTCGACAGGACTCTTCGACTGTATCCCCTTCTTTTTTTTTTCGCATGCGGACTCGAACAGTAACCGCACCATTTACCAGTACCATCATTTGCACCGTTCGCACTTTTTTTTTTTTGCTTCCACCGATTCTTCTACATATATGATGTACATATATATATGATCAAAACTGTTACTGCTCAACCATTGCACCGCGACTGCGTTACTTGCTGTTTTTGCCTCGTTGGTCTTTCTGAGCCTACACTATTCTTCTTTTGCATACATATTCATACATGCAGCTTCATTTTTTTTTGGTTCATCTGTTATGGAGAAATACACCATGAAGTTTGCGTAGTGTAGAGGGCAACTAGTCAAGAATACTAACAGTGTGAGCGTTCAAATTCCTTTTGTTCTAGCGTGGGACGTCAGTTCAAAGTAGCCATATCCTTCAACCATTCCGACGGCATAGGGGAGGAAGAGAAGAGCATAAAACAAGTCAACTGCTGCTTGCTGCTGTTTCTTAGAAGAGGTGAGTCCACGTTTCATTTGATACGAATGTATAAATTATGTTGCTGCTTCGGGACCTCTGTCTTGGGTGCGGTGGTTGTGTTTGTTTTCCTGTGGAGCCAAATAGATAGGGTAGGAAAGCTAACAAGGGAAAAGGAAACTGATGAGTACACCCTCCAGACTCCTTTTCCTTTTCTTTTTTTTTCATACACACACGCGCATGCGGTCTTATTTATGTGCAAGTTTGATCACTAGTTTGGAGGCTGTGTTTATGCCCACTTTATGTATGTATCTCCCACTCCCTTGTATACATACATATATATGCCATACGTATATGGAAAGTGATTGTCCTGTTTGTGTTTTACATATGCAGAGGAGGGAGAGATAGAGAGAGCTGTTGCTGCAAACGGGAAGAAGAGAAGGCAGTCATAAGCCTTCCTTTACGGAGCCTTTATGTGGTAAGGTTAGTTTGCTTTTAAGCTGATGTTGACTTTGTCCTTCTGGGTTGCATGTATTCATATATGTACATCCTTGAGTTGTACGTAGCATGCATATGTACATCAGCTGTTGATGTTTTCTTCTTGCTCGCGCCCAGCTCTGGCTTGTCCCGTCACCCTGCATGTATATATATATACATAAAAGTTGGCTGGTGGCTGTCGGTTTGGATTATATAAATATACATATATATTTGCATTGCAGGGTGCTGTGGCAGGCTTTGATTTTATATATATATATATATATATATATATATATATATATGTTTGCAGGGGGGCTGTCGGCCCTGATGTGATTATATATATATATATATATATATATATGAAACCAAATTAGGGCCAACAACCCCCCTGCCAAAACATATATATATATATATATATATATATATATATATATATATGTTTGCAGGTGACCTTGTCAGTCTTGTCTCTTTTTTTTTTCTTTTTTTTACTATGTATACAAAATACAATGCGCCCATTTTCCTTCTTTTTTTTTTTTATCACTTATAAATATATATACATATATATACATATGTATATATTTTATGCACAATGCGTGTGTGCCCTTTATTGATGGATCTCCCTGTTGTGATGCCAGGAATTTTCACGAAGCTTTCAGAGCTGTGGTAGCAGGGCGTGGGTGTGCTTGTGCCAAAGACTGCAACGGGGCTTCGTTGTGTAGTGTCTTTTGATCACGGTTTTTTTCCCTCGGTGGTGCGCTGCCGTGTGGAGCTGTGCAAAAGACTGCAGCGGGGCTTCGCTGTGTAATGCCTTTTGGTCACAATTTTCTCTTGGCGATGGCGTTGCCGTGCAGTGCAAGAGATTGCTTGCATAGTTATTGCGGGGCTGCGTAGTGTGATTGCGTGTTGCCTTGATTTCTTTTCAACCGTAGCGTGCCTTGACGGACTGTCTTGTAGCTACCCTGCTAAAGTTTTGTGGCTGACTCCTCGTTGCGGTCATGGTATTTTTGAAGTGCTTTAAAGGCAACACCATCACCATTCTTGCAAAGGAAGGCGATTCGCAAGATAGCGGAACGACGCTGAAGCTTTATGCGCCGCTGACTGGCCCCAAGGCGCTTATTCTTCCCGCAAAAGACAACTCCATGCATATTAAGTCATGGTCTTCTGAAGTGTCTTGGAAGGTGGTAGACTCTATTCGACCAAATGCGAAGAAGAAGGCTTATTTATCAAAGATTCTTATTTTGAACTTTTCGCACCATGTTTATGATAACCATCCGGCTTTGTTCGAGCTTCTTGGCGATCGCATCCGTAATGGAGTTGTGGCTTGGAGTGGCACTCTGTCAACTACTGGAGGAGCCTCTTTCGTCGAGTTTTATTGGGAATAGCTTGAAGATGTCCTGAGCCGCTCCAAAGATGTGCTTACCAAGACGGGCATTTATCACGCCGTATACGCATCTTTGTTCAGTTATGATCGTCATCCTCCTGTCATTCGTGCACTCTTCGAGCATTGGTGTTCAGCAACCAACACACTTCACACAGCTCGGGGGGAGATGTCGCTCTCTCTTAGGGATCTTCATAAGATGGGAGGCTTGCCGATCCAGGGAAAATTTTATGATGAAGTTATTCCTAGTGTGGAAGAGTTTTCCTGCCGCAACAGTCACGGATTGCCTGCGAGTTGTCGTTATTTGTTTTAGGCATATCATAAGCTCTTTCAAGAGGCTCCGGGCAAGTCAGGCGTGAAGATTTTTTCATGGATCCGATTTTGGTACCGGGGTGCCATGAAGTACAAAGGCCTTCGAGGAAAAATGGCCGCAACAAGACAACTAGGCCTAAAAGAGACTCGGATCCATCTGGTGTTATTGGTCCAGCTGGGCGCCGTACCTCTGCCGAGTCGAAGGTGTTTGACGATCTCGGCCTGGCGCCAGAGCACTTGGAAGAGTCTTACTTAGCCGCTTTCTTAGCTTGTTGGCTTTGCAAGTTCGTTTTCCCAAAAGATGACGTCAACTTCATCCGTCCCGGAGTCTTCAAAGTTGCTAGCAAGATGGCCGTGGGTGAGTCTTCTTGCCGCGTCACGGTATTCTGGCGTGCTTTCTGTGAAGAGTCTCGATGATTCGCAGGTGCAAGCACTATTTAGTAGTTGTGAAGGCTTGAGGATGGACCGCTTGGCAAGAGTTGGCTTGGCGCGGCAAGGCCTCATGGATGATTCGCATCTTCGCTCCTCAGACCTTTCTTATTTCATAAGTCTTCGTTCGGGGTATGTTTCTCTGCGGCAAGAAGGCAGATGCATCATTCAGCCATATAATCCCCACCGTTTTAGCAGGCAATTTGGTTTTGTCCAAAATGTGCCAGGCAAGCTGAAGGAGAGAGACCAATCGAGATCCTTGCAAGCCGTGTATATTCATTGGGAGTCTTGTACCCGTGCATGCACTAATGCTTCTATCACCCTACCAGCAAAAGACGAGTTCAAGAATAATCCAGTGACTCGCGCTTACGTGAGTTGGTGGTCGAGGGTACATTACGAGGATTTGGGGATGGCAAGTGACACAAATTCTTCTCATTCTTGCCGTGAAGCGTCGAAAGAGGGTTGTTCTGCAGTTCCTACACAGCTGGTACCTTTTGATTGTGCGAGTGCTACCCCATTGCAGGATGGACCTGTGGTCCCAGTCCGCCAGCGCTTGTGTTTGCCCTCTTCCCGTGATGTTTTTGAAGAGGCGGGTGACGAAGTCGATTCGCGCGAAGACAGACTTGTTTTGCGGCAGCGCCAACAAGTTTTAAACAAGCGACTATTTGAGGTCACTCAGGTTGATAGCGATGTCAATTTTCGTCATAAGAAAAGGGAAGTGTTCAGGCTCCCTCAATCCGATGGCCGCACGTCATTTGAGGAAGATGTATGTATTTCTCTCATCTCCATAACTTCTCATTCTTTCATTATTTTAGCTTTTGACTCTAACACTTTTCTTTGTCTTCTTTAGGTTGGGTCTTCTACGTTAGTTGGAGGCGATCTACCTACGGACGCTGAAATCGAGGATCCGCCTGGTGCAGAGCTTGTTCGAAATCCGCTGAACTTCCCAAGTTTGCCATGCACAGGTGAAGGTGTGCAAGAGTTTGTCGTGCGCCCAACACTTTTGCCGGCTAGTTCTGAGATCTCATTAAGAGGGCTGAACCTTAGCGGCACCGAGCAACTCATCCGCCGCATCAGCCTTCGCGCGGCCATGGACATCAAAAGTCATATTGAGAGCAGGATTTCAAAGTGCCCATTAGAAAACCTTGCGTTGCTTAGAGTGGATTTGCTGAAGCTTGTTTCTGCAATTGACAACCTTAACGTTGATTCTTCATCTTTGAGGATCAAGATTGCCGAGCTTATGGCCGCTTCGACTGAGTACTCTTCTTTGCGTGCAATTTCCTTGGAGAAATTGAGTCCGGATGCTAGGGCTCAACAACTTGCAATAATAGACTCCTCGCTGGCCCAAGTCCGATCTTCTCAGCAAACTGCTTTGGGAGATTATCAGACTACAGAGACTTCTTTAGCTTCCGTCCTAACGCGTCTCGATGCATTAGTGCAAGAGCGAGAGCAGTTGGAGACCGAATCATCTCATCTTGAAAGAGCGCTTGCAGAACAGAAAACTACACTTTCTCAGTACCAAGAGGAGATTTCTCATTTAGAGCAGAATGAGGGCGCGGCTATGGAATCGCCTATTTTGTCTCCTACTAAGGTCGAGACTCTGAAGTCTTTGGAAGGCTTACTCGAGGATCACCTTCGTAGTTTTAGGGATATAGCCTTTGAGTAGTGTCTTCTCTTTCCCTCTCTTGTTTGTAACAAGGCTCTAGAGCTGACTCATTCCTTTAAAGAATTAGTGTATTTTCGTTCTTGAATTTGCTCTTCATTCTTCAAAGTGTTTGTGTTTTTGTTGATGATGTGACTGTACTCGAAGTTTTGAGGCTTCAAGTTGCCTACGTACCCTCGGGTAAGGAGGGATCAAGTCATTACGTAGTTCAAATGAATGATGGATTTTTTTTTTTTTTTTTTTTTGTGGATTTTGCCGTACACAGTTTATGCTCTTGTGGGCCAGGAGCGTAGAGCGCTTGTTTTAGGGGTAGTAGCGCTTCAAGAACCTGCCATTGATGGGGCCAATCTTCAAACTGTCATCCGTCATGATTAAGTAGGCGCCGCTGGTGTAAACTTCTTGTATTACGTACGGTCCATCCCACTTTGATGTGAACTTGCTTTTTGTTTTGTGAGTTGTGATAATAGGCCTACGCAATGCAAGGACAAGATCTCCTTTTTGAAAAGAATGAGGGCGAACTTTCATGTTGAAAGCTTTGGACAACCGTGCTTGATAACACTCCAAGTGCTGTTGAGCTTCGAGCCTTCTCTCATACAGCGCCTCTAGCTCTTGGAAACGCAACTTTGCATTTTCTTCGCCAGTCAAGCCTTCTTGTATAGCCATTCTTAGTGAAGGGATTTGACATTCGAGTGGTAGAACAGCTTCTACACCATACACGAGAGAATAAGGCATCGCTTGGGTAAGAGTTCTGTGTGTCGTCCTATATGCCCAAAGTGCTTTGCTTATTCTTTCGTGCCAGTCTCTCTTTGTTCGGCCAATCACTTTCTTCAGAAGGTTGCACAACGTCTTGTTGAATACTTCTGCAAAATCGTTGGCTGGAGCGTGATACATGGAAGACTTGTGTTGTTTAAACTTGTATTTCTCGCAGAGCTCGTCCATGAGTCGATTGGAGAACTGTTTTTCGTTGTCGGTGATGATGTAGCGAGGTATGCCATATAGGTGGATGATATGTTCCTTGATGAAACGGACGACAGTTTCCTTCTTGACTTCCCTTAGGGGTATGGCTTCAGCCCATTTGGAGAAGTAATCTGTGGCGGCTAGGATGTAAGCTTCTCCTGCAGATGACTTTGGTGCGATCGGTCCTACTACGTCCAACCCCCACGCATCGAAAGGCCATGAAGCAACTGTGGGGTGTAGTGGTTCAGGTGGTTGATGTATGAAGTTGGCATGGAATTGGCAAGCTTGGCACCTCTTGGCATGTTCCAGACAATCCTTTACCATGCTTGGCCAGTAGTAACCCATTCTTTTGAGCCAGAAATGTAGCTTTGGCCCAGACTGATGTGCCCAGCATACGCCCGAGTGTGCTTCTTCCATGGCTTGATTGGCCTCTTCCTCACCTAGGCATCTCAGAAGTACTCCTTCAAAAGAGCGTCGATAGATTGTTCCTTTGTAGTAGAGAAAGCGATGTGCTCGTCGACGTATTTCGGAGCGGTGTCTAGGATTATTTGGAAGCCTTCCATGCTCCAAGTAGTCGATTAGTGGCTGCCTCCATTCTTCAGTGTTGACTGTAAGTACTGAGATAACATTTGTATCATCTAGTATCATCTTAGTGACGAGTGGGATTACCCATCTTTGGCAAACCGGCACGTCTGCAGCTTCTTCTTCCCTTAGTGTCATACTCGAGGCTAGGTTGGCTAGAGCGTCTGCTATTTGATTCTCTTTCCTTGGCACATGCTTTAGCGTCACGGCTTCGAATTTTTGTAGTAGTTGAGTTGCCAGCCGAAAGTACGGGACGAGATCATCCTTTTTTACTTCGTATTCAGTCGAAAGCTGATTGAGTACAAGCTTAGAGTCGCCATATACCTCGAGGGTTGTGATTTCCATGTTGATCGCCATTTGGAGCCCAATGATCAGTGCTTGGTATTCAGCGACGTTATTGGAGCATAATTCGCTTAGTTGGAAGGAGTAAGGTAGTATTTGCCTTTGTGGCGACATAAATACTACTCCTGCCCCCGTTCCGTCTGTTCGTGCGGATCCATCAAAGAACATCGTCCATGTCGGGTAGATGTCGATATAGAACACCTCCTCGTCAGGCAAGTCGTCTGAGATTTCCCAATCAGCTGGGATCGGGTGATCAGCAAGGAAATCTGCTAGAGCTTGTCCCTTGACGGCTTTAGCAGGGACATAGATGATTTCATACTGATTAAGAAGCAACGCCCATTTAGCTAGTCGCCCCGTCAAGACTGGTTTGGACATGACGTATTTGACTGGGTCAGCTTTAGCGACCAGATGGATGGTGTAAGCCTGCATGTAATGCCTGAGCTTTTGGATGGCGAACACCAAGGCGAGGCACATCTTTTCTATTAGGGAATAGTTTAACTCAGTGCCGGTGAGAGTTCGACTGAGGTAGTAGAGCGCTCATTCTTTCTGGGACTCATTTTCTTGTGCCAAGAGTGCTCCGACTGAATTTTCCTGGGCGGCGATGTATAATATGAGCGGTTTTCCAGGCGTGGGTGCCCCCAGGACAGGTGGACTTGACAAATATTTTTTTATGCTTTCAAAAGCATTGCGACATGCTTCGTCCCACACAAACGGAACATCCTTCTGCATGAGTCGACTAAATGGTTGACAGTGCCCTACGAGGTTGGAGATGAAACGCCTGATGAAGGCTAGCCGTCCTTGTAGACTTTTCAGCTCGTGCAGGTTTCTGGCTCGGGCATGCTTTGGATGGCCTTGATTTTTGATTGATCCACTTCAATGCCACGATGTTTGACAATGAAGCCGAGGAACTTTCCAGATGTAACGCCGAATGCACATTTTAAAGGGTTCATCTTGAGGTTATATTTTCGCAGCCTTTCAAATACTGCTCGCAAATCTTTCAAGTGATCTGACTTTTTCTTTGTCTTAACCACCACATCGTCTACGTAACATTCTACGTTTTTGTGTAGCATGTCATTGAAGATTTTCTGCATTGCGCGTTGATATGTAGCTCCAGCGTTCTTCAGACCAAACGGCATCACCTTGTAGCAGTAGATACATTTTAGAGTGCGGAAGGCTGTTAGTTCTTCATCTTCAAGAGCCATGCGAATTTGATTGTATCCCGAAGAGTCGTCCATGAATGATAGTGCTTCGTGGCCAGTGGTTGCGTCCACCATGATTTCAATGATCGACAAGGGGAAGTCGTCCTTCGGGCAAGCATCATTGAGGTCTCGGAAGTCTACACAAACACGTATTTGTCCCGATTTCTTAAGGACAATGACGATGTTGGAGATCCACTTAGGGTATTGCACCTCTCGAATGAAGCCTGCTTCGATTAGCTTGTCAATCTCGATCTCAATTTGTGGGATGAGCTCGGATCGATAACGTCTTGGAGTTTGCTTTATCGGTCGCGTTCCAGGCTTGACCGCAAGGTGGTGCACAGCAATGGTAGGGTCAAGGCCGGGCATTTCTTTGTATGTCCACGCGAAGACGTCTTTATACTCTACTAGCAGTTGGTAATACTCTTCTATCTCGTCTGTACTTAGCATGCACTTAAGAAGATAGGTTTTGGTTCCTCGCTCGTGCCTAAGTCGAGTTCTTTGAGATCATCAACCGTGGCTTGCCCCCCGTCTTCGAGCTGTGGTGGTGCAGCAGTGACATCTCCCTCAAGGATTTCGTCTTTTTTGCCTTCTTGGACTGTGATGTGGAAGACGTCTTGGGCTTCCTCTTCAGTGCCGTTCTCTTGGGCTAGTTGGCATGAGGGTTATCCGGTATGGATGATGGTGCGCCTCCTTATTTTCAGTGGTCCATTTGTGTCAATCTCCAAGATTGCTTGGCGCTTCATCTTTAAAGGAATTGAGCTTCGAATATCGCTTTTTTCTGCTAGTCTGTTGAGCTTTCCTTCTTTTGGCGTTGTCTCCCTCCTTCTAGAAGGCCTCTTGTTGTTTTCAAGTCTCTCCAACACCGACCGTCGTAAAGGCGAGCTAGCCTTGTTGCTTTGTTTCTTAGGTTTTGACAACCTTTCGAAAATAGCGCCTTGGGATGTTGGTGCTTTAAGCCTCTTGAAGACGGAGGTTCGACTTTGACTATCAATGTGATGAGGTGCGGATATTCTTGGTCTTGGATGACTCATCCTATTAAAAACTGATATTCGAGGGGCAGAATCAAGCTCTTCTTGGCTTTGTACCATGCTCACGCTGATGTGCTGAGCGCTAGCATTTTTTGCTTTGCTTGAAATCCTCACGGGTGCATTTGGTGTGAAGCCGATTCCTGCTTTACCGTTGTCAACTCCGTAACCATGCTCTTTTAACCTCTTTTGAGTCTTGGTAAGGCCGCGTTCTTTGTTGCTGACAGTGTCTGAACCCTCATTTCCAGGATTCGAAGAGGGAACGAAGGCGTACCCAGCCTTCGACATGAGTTTGTAGGCGTTTGGATCAAAACCTTCTTCGGTCCTTCTGGTTGGGAGAAAGCTTGGTTCCACTCCTTTTGGCAGAGCTTTTATGAAGCTTTGTGGTGATTTTGCAATCTTTGTCTCGCCTAGCTGTGTCAGGGGCAAAAATGCCTTTGTCTTTAGCAATCCTACATCACCCTCGCGCTACTGTACGTTAGCTTTGCTTGTCCCCGTTTCAAACGGGGATTGACCATTCTTTCTTTTTGACATCGGGATGTATCGGAAGACAGGTGTGTTCGATCTTTTTGAGGGCGTCCTACTCCCTTTGGTTATTGCAGGTTTGATAAGTTCATCATCGTTTTTGCTTAAAGATGGTACGACTTCTCTTTCTTGCTTTTTGGTCATGGCTTGCCATTCCTACTTTTTGGGTGTCGCTTTGCCCGTAGACTTGATTTCTTTTGGAAGAACTTCGAGCACTGTGTCTTCCTCCATGTAGAACTTGGCGTCTACAAAGTGTGATTCAGCTTTGGTGAATGGCTTGGTATCACCTTGGATCACCTTCACTCCTTCTCGGTAGAATTTTACACATTGGTGGAGGGTGGATGGTAGTATTCCATTCTCATGGATCTAAGGTCTTCCTAAGAGCAGGCTATATGAAGTTCTTGCCTCAATCACATGGAATATTGTGCTTGAGTTGAGTTCACCGATGGTCATCTCCACTCGGATCATGCCTATCGCCATTTGTCCTCCTTGGTTAAAGCCTTGGATTAGCAGACGGCTCGGGGACAGCTCATCCACCTTGATGCCGATCGTGGTCATCGTCGACTTTGGCATGATGTTTATAGTTGACCCACCGTCCACCAGCATACGGTTGACTTTGTGCCTCATCACGTACTCTGATACGAAGAGAGGACGGTTGTGAGGCTTGGATCCTAGCAGCAAGTCTTCATCGGTGAAGTGGATTGCGTCGTGGGTGACACAACACATGGCATACTCGTGTGGCCGGAACCCTAAGCCTTCGTCCTTGCTTTCTTGAATCTTGTCGTCGTTGGGATTCACCAAGGTCGCTGCTAGTTCTTTCTCTATCTCTTTGGGCGATTGTAGTGCCTCAGCAATGTTAGAGTGTGCCAGCGGGCTTTTCTTGGGTGTGAGGGTACTGTCTTCGTCTACGGTGATAACTTTGCCTTTCGAGGATTCTTCCACTTCTATTTCGACCACGTGACATGTGGCGATAGTGCACTGTTGGAAGAAGTCACTTGGGAAGTACTCATGCAAGGAGATAGGAATGCGTTCCCCTTGCTCGATAGGCTCCCCAACGTGTGTTGTCTTAACGGCAATCGTTTTTCCTTCGGGTTTCCTATTATTGCGGCGGCGATGCCTTCTCCCTTCCTTCACTTTTGGCTTTGTTGCTGGTGACTTTGACTTCCTTGTTTTTTTGTAGGTCACCAATGTCCATCCTTCTTCATTGTCGGTAAGCGTATTTACGTCGTCTGCCCCCAGCGATGGTTGTGCAGATGGGGCCGTGTGATTCGAGCTTTGAAGATGATGGTCATGTGTCACCTGAAGAGGCATTGGATCGAAGGATCCAAACACGATCGTCATAGCGTGTGTCGCGGCCGTGTCCTCTAGGTCGAGTTCAATTCGCTCTTGTTGTGCTAACTTCATTATAAGTTCCTTGAGGATGAAGCATTTGCTAACGGGATGACTTACGATGCGATGATACTTGCAGTACTTGGGATCGTCAACGCGATTCATCTCTTCGGGGCGTTTGCATTCAGGCAACTCGATCACCTTCTTTTCCAACAAGTCTTCTAGCATTGTGGCCACGTCGGAGTCCGGAAATGGGTATGTCTTCGACTCTAGTTCCCTCAAGGTGTTCCTATACCTATCTTGGGTGCGCGAGGGCTCGCTTCTTTTTATCTCATTTCCCTTATTCTTGGAAGAAATCCTGCTAGGGGCAGATGAGGCCTTGCCAGGCGCCGATGAGGTCTTGATGGGAGTAAATGAAGTCTTGATGGGAGTAGTGTTGACAGCAAAAGTTTCTTTGGCAGGCCTCTTCCCAGTCTTGTCTGTGTTCGGGGCGAACACCTTATCCTTCTTAAAGTCGGTGATCAGCTCTTTCTTCCTGTGATTGGCGATGCTCAGCTCCATGTCATGGGAACGAGTCGCCAGCTCCTCAAATGTTCTCGGTTTTATGCCTTGAAGAATGTAATGTAAACCCCAATGCATCCCTTGAACACACATCTCAATGGCGGAGGTTTCAGAAAGCCGATCTTTGCAATCCAGACTTAATGAACGCCATCTGTTGATGTAGTCGACAACAGGTTCGTCCTTCCATTGTTTCGTACTTGTTAGCTCTAGCATGCTAACGGTGCGGCGAGTGCTGTAGAAGCGGTTGAGGAATTCCCTTTCTAGCTAATCCCAACTGTTGATAGACTTGGGCTCAAGGTCGGTGTACCAGTCAAAGGCGTTGCCTTTCAACGAGCACACGAACTGCTTAACAAGGTAGTCCCCCTCTGTTCCAGCATTGTTGCAGGTTTCGACGAAGTGGGCGACATGTTGCTTTGGGTTTCCCTTTCCGTCGAACTGCATGAATTTTGGCGGCTGATATCCCCTCGACATCTTCAAAGCGTCAATCTTCCTGGAATAGGGCTTTGAGTATAACACGGAGTCATGTGAGCTTCCTTCATACTGTGCCTTGATGGTGCTGGCGATCATTTCCTGCAACTGTTGGATAGAGAGAGATCCCGTGAGCGCCGCCGCTTCGTCTGGCTTCCGCTTTTCTTCAGTTTTCTCCACTGGGGGCTCATCTTCTTCATCAGTTTCTTTCTTCGTTGGGTCGACCTTTAGGTTGACTTTCACGTCTTGTGCCTCTAGTTGGCTGGCGAGCGCGGCGATCTGCAAATCATTTTCCTCTACAGTTCATGTGAGTTTCGCAATTGCTTCATTCATTTGAGCCAACTGTTCCTCAATCGAAGTCGTTCCCGTGGTCATGACTTGCATGACTGCACTGTCGCTCGAGTCGGTATCAAAAAACAGAGACTCGGAGTACTTCCCCGGGCTTTCTTCCCTTGGCGCCTTCAGCGAGGCTAGGGTGATCACAGGCTCGTGCCTCGGGTGTTCTTGTTTCTCCAGCAAAGTTGATGCAGGGGTGGAAGATGCAGCCAAGAGAGCTCTTGCCTTGCTTCGGGTTATGACCTCCGAAATGCCCCCACTTGCGTCTTGTTCTTCGCATTGGGTGCGGGAACAACTTGATCTTTTCTTGTTGCCATTGATTTTGGGGGTTCTCTTGAGCGGAGAAAGAGATGAGAGGTAGAGATTGTCCCACTGGGCGTGCCAAATTTGTAAACACGAAAATTTCCTGAAACGAAAGAGACAAGAACACGTGTACAAAATATATTTGTATTAATGAATTTGTTTGGGTTACAATCTCTATGTGATTTGATCCTCTGATTCAATCTCTGTGAGGTGTTGGCTTGCGGATTTGGTTGATCCAAGGGCCGTCGGGGCTTGGTCTTGGAGTGGTTTTTGACGAAGAATGCAGAGAGCTTTCTTGATTCTTCGAGATTTGCTTAAAAACTTTAGAACTTTGAGTTTTCGAGGCCTTGGTTTGATGTAAATTCCCTTCTGATTTTAGAGTAGAGAAGATGTATGTCCAAAGTCCCCTGATCTTTTGATGGAGCAGCCTATT
This sequence comes from Crataegus laevigata, assembly GCA_963580275.1. Lineage (NCBI taxonomy): Eukaryota > Viridiplantae > Streptophyta > Magnoliopsida > Rosales > Rosaceae > Crataegus > Crataegus laevigata. Next base: position 11,712,603 of record OY756954.1, read on the forward strand.
TATAGGCCTTGGGAATGAATCACTACCATCCGTTTTTTTTGTTGGTGAGAACGAATTACCACCGTCCATTTTGTTGGTGGGAATGAATTACCACCGTCCATTTTTGTTGGTGGGAATGAATTACCATCGTCCATTTTTGTTGGTGAAGTGTATGATGTAGGTGAAACAGGTGGATGTTGTAATTTTAATACAATGGTCGACATTTTATTTCACCAGAATTTTAATGTCTACACATGTAATTTTAATGCATTTGTTAATATTCATTTCACCGAAATTTCAATGTCTACAGACATGTAACATTTACTCGACCTAAAGTAACTCCATGTAAACTTTTGTACAAAGTGGCTCAAGCCATCTTTAGCAGATATTTGTATATTAACTTGTAAATTCAATACAATATAACTCGAGCCATCTTTAGCAGATATCTGTATGTTTAACTTGTAAATTCAGTACAATATAGCTCGAGCCATCTTTATTTTGTTCACATAAACTCTGATGCTTCAATTGACAAAGATGTTTGGTATGTTTTCCAACATAACAATTTATGAAGCAAGATCTCCTTTCATGCATGCGAATATGGTGTCTAGTGTGGCCACCTATATCGCTAGGTATGCAAATGCTTTTAGCACAAACAAATTCAATTTTTCTTTTCTTCCTTTTGTTTTTGGTCTGACAAACTATTTCTATTTAAATGATATATAGTGACAAGAATTATGCAAACATTATCGTGTCATATTTAAGTATTCTTTACTTGCAAGTAAAGAAAAAAATCATTAGACTATAATACTAAGTAGTTAAATTATAAAGTTAAACATTGTGAAATAGGTTTAGAAAACTATATTATCTAGGAATAATCCAGAGACGTCGTTTCGATTTGTTTGGCCCTAAAACGCAGCGTTTGGCAATTGTTGAGTTTAGTTCGGTTGTTTTAGCCACGCAATCTCGTATCCACTCCCAGTCCAACACTTCGCTCACTTTGGAGCCCTCACTTCCGCGCCGCCACACCCTCTCTCTCTCTCCGCCCCCACACCGCCGCCGTCCACAACTGCTCCGCCACAATTCTCTCTGTACTCTCTCTCTCTCTCTCTCTCTCTCTCTCTCTCTCTCTCTCCCTCGTTAGGGTTTCAACAATTTCATTTCCCAAATTTACTTAATTTTACTTATTTTCTGATATTTTGTTAGCTTTGTGTGCTCCATTGCTAGGGTTCTTTGAGCACTGGGTTAGCGGTTCGCATCGCATATCAGGTAATTTTAATTTTTCTCCTTTTCGTCCTCCTCGTGTTCGATACTCTGCTCTGTGTTAATTTGTCATTGGAATTGTAAATCTTTTTTTCTTACCTACCAATTGAGATACTTGAGTTTGGTGCCATTTTCTTCAATTTTCAATCTTTTCTTAGCTTCTGCTATTCGATCAGACTATACATATCTATATGTTTTATTTCTGAATTGAAGTCAATGCATTTGAGTCAATCCATTAGTATAACCTTTGCCACGAAAATCTAGAAAACAAAATAAAAAACGTCTTCTTAAGATAAAAGGGGCGCATTTGCGTTCATTTTTGTAAGTTAATGAAACCCGATAATGACACGGAGCTTTGTGCTTATGTGATGTAGAGGGAAAGTTTAGAGACTCACTAAGAAGGTAAATGCACAGTTGTAGAGGGATTGATGGAGTCACCGAATTTGGCTAATTGAAGATTGCATGTACAAAAGTTTGAGGTTTATGGCAAGGAAATGGGCATTCTTTCAATAGTAATTTTTGGAGTGGCGTTATTGCCATTCACACAATGTTTCACGGCCCAACTTAAAAAAAGAAGAATTAATTACATTTTACATCAATATGGAATTGCTTAACGCGTATCCACCGTGGCCACGCCTGTTACTTTAAATTGTTTAATGCCTTTATGCCAGAAGAGTTTTGCCACATTGCAACATTAATTGTATAATTCTAATTATTGGATTTGGTACTTATTATTGTTGCTTAAAATAAAAGAAATCACATCACAAGCTTATGTGCATGTGATGATTACTTCTCTAAATGGTAGCGCCCAGAACATGTGCCCACAGTTATTAGAATCCATTATAGAAGAAAGATTAGCTAATGGTGGGAGAGAGAAAGTGCGCCCTTCCCCTGATGGGATCGCATCCATGGCCGCTGTCATTATGAGTAAACATTGGGATTATAGCCAAGGGGAAGAATAAGAAGGGAAAATTTGAGGAATATCAAGTGGCGAGATGAGTTGGTTAGAATCTTTTAATATTTGAACGAGGTTGAGTATGGGGGTGGGTGGTGAAATAGGATTGGAGGATCTCAATAGTGCTACTCCAAATTTTTAAGTTTAAGAATTTTACAATGTTTTAAAAGCCTCGCCTCAAGGTGCGCCTAGGCGCCCTCTGAGGCTGGGCTTGAGGGTTGCCGCCTCTATATTGAGGGAGTGGGCTAAGGCTTCGCCGGAGCCGCCTAGGTGGCGAAAGACACGCCTCAGGGTTTATTTATTTATTTATTTTTAACTCCCAAACCCAAATTTTGGGTAGAATTTTAACTGCCTCATACCTCTTCCTTGCACTTTCGTCTCTATGCCTTTTTTCTAATTTTTATTTTTTATATAATGGATGTGTGTGCTGTTTGCGTGCATTGTTATATGTGTGCTCATTGTGCTTTTCATCCTCTATTATAATATATATGTGTGCATATATATTTATACTATATGTGTGTGCTTAGGGTGATTATTGATTAATAATCTTCTTCTTTTTTAATATAATATATGTGTACACTCAGTGTATATATTAAAAAATTTAGGTCCCGTGAGGCGAGGCCAGGCTTCCCCTCGGACGCCTCGCCCAGGCCTCATGCTTTTAATACACTAGAATTTTATCACATAGTGAAAAAAAGTTAGAATGGATACTGAGAGAATGGGAGACAGAAAGGAGCTGGCAACCTAATAAATGCCAGTGCTTTTAATACACTCGTATTGAATTTCAACCAAAATGCACTATTAATAAAATGGAAAGTTTACAATTTAAAAAAAAAATAGTAATATAATAATAACTAATGACACTTTAATACTTGTAATAAACTAAAAAGATGAGATAAGAGGGGAAGAATGTTGAGAGAAAGAAAGGGTTTTGTACGTCCGGGCCTTTGCTAGGTTGACTAGTCCTCCTTCGGCTCTTCTCTCTCCATTTGTGTTGTGGCCATTTTCTCCTTTATTATTTTTCACACCTTCTCTGAATAGTCAGTTACTGAACTCTTTCATTCAATACGAGTTGGCTCCAAGTATGTTTTGGTTGAAATTCAAAAATTTCTGATATAGTGGGTTTGCTTCTGCTCAGTGCTCACAGAAAGTTCACTGAATGGCAATTATTCCTTGTGGAAGTACATGGGTTGCTCAATGGGGCGTTCGTCCCCAGACTATGCTAAGGCCCTATGCCATAAACAAGGTCCTCACATCTCAATGTTGGTAAGTTCTTTTTTTAATTTTTCTTTTATTTAAGAGCCTTAGGAATGCCATTGACTCCATTTATAAGTTCTGATTATATTTCTATCAATTTTGACTATTATTTTGAATGAAAAACTATAACCTGTTGTCATTTCTTCTATGTATGCTATATATGTTCCTCTCATTTTGTTTTGGTTTCTACTTCTAAATTAAAGTACATCTGCTTAACAAGCTACCAGCATCTTTTAGATTGTTTTTACCGTATTATTTGAAGTATCATTTTGAATGCAGTGTTTCAAGCAAAATAGGCTATTTGGGGGCACTGAATTCAAGCTTGTTCTCTCGGGATTCCTTGAATGCTCTATTCTGTGCAGGCCCATCTCAAACTTCACATCGCAGCAGGGGAACAAGATTTATAGTTAGAGCAGATTCTGTGAGTATAACAAACATTGGTCGGACTTTTTCTTCCATGAATTAAGAGGCTTAATGAATGAATACTCATTAACTGTTTCACGTATTCTTACATCCAGGACTTTTATTCTGTTCTTGGGGTGTCAAGAAATGCGAGTAAATCAGAAATTAAAAGTGGTATCTACACTTCTATTTTCTTTCTTCTTCTTTTTTCCTTGTAAACTATTGTCTGTGTATTGTTTCTGTTTGTTTTATATGCTTTTCTCATCATTTTTATGGATTTGAGATTCAAAAAACCTAAACTCTATATCTATTTATAGAGCTAATTGCTTGCATATTATGATATCCAGTTCTTACTTCTCCCTTAGCCTGGCATGTTTATCTCATTCTTCCCCCACAGGTATGTATGGGTAAAAGTACACGAAGGAATATATTGCATGTGTGCAGTCTAACTAGTTGAATGAATAATACTCTTTGTTCTTAGTATGGATGGAGGACCCCCAAATCCTGGATTTGAAGAGCTGGGAAATATAATAGGAACACCTCTACTGTATGAGGACTGTTTTGTATTGTGATGATCTGCATATCATTCTTCTTCGACCAAGAAGAAATGCATGATTTTTTCCTTTTGGGGGTGAAGAAATAAGGAATAGGCAGCTATTTGAGGCAGTTGGAGATTGAGTTTTCTCATTCATAGGAATCTTTGACCCAATGTAACTTGGTTGTAAGCTTTATTTTTTATGATATGTGACATTCTCCACCCTCTTGAGATGAGGTTTTTAAAAATTACAATGACATCTTCTAGATATTCCATGTGTTATAAAGCTTTTTGGGGATTTCATATTATCTTTACAAATGGATGGCTGTAATTAACATACATTACAAAGGAAGCCTTCATATTGGAACCTAATAAATGAAATGCTTTGGTATTTGTACAAGTCAGAAAATAAAATTAAGCTTCTATCACTCTTTGAATACATAAAGCATCTAGTGGGATGTTTGTGTGCTTGAAAGATTGAATAACTTATAATTAGTGGCTTCAAGCGTTGAATAAATCATGGTTTGTGGTTTTTTTGTTTTTTTTTTCTTTTTCTTCTTCTGAATTATCATCATCTAATTTTTCTTCTGCATACTTCTCACTTTTCAGCTTATCGGAAGCTTGCAAGAAGTTATCATCCAGATGTAAACAAGTGAGTCAGTTTTGCCAGCTAATTCTTGACTAGTAGTACTTACCCTTTGTTTTTTCTCCTCTCCCTTAATGTTACTTTCTACCCATTATTCTCTGTATTTGATCCTATAAAAAGAGGGTTATCTCAGTTCATTATGTTGCAATTGAATGTTAAGAGCATAAGACAGATCTCTACGTGCTCACTTTCCATTAGAGTTTTGGACGTGTATTATAGTGCTGGATAGTATGTACACAGTAGTCAGCCCGTAGAATTTTAGGACAGAATGCTTGAAGGTTCATGGTTACTTTATTCTTTTATATGCAGAAGAATATTCTCCCAAGATCTTTGCTATATTCATATCCTTTGTCCATAGTAGAGATCTTTTAAGTGTTCTTTTTTTCCTTTTTCCCTATTCAAGTCAGTTTAAAGGTTAGGCTTGCAAAGAAAACGCATTAGGGGTTCGGTAGAGCAAATTAAATTTCGAATGAATATTTGTAAAGTGGGAAAACAAGTGTGGATGTGAAAAGGGCAGCTTGCGAGAAATCACTTGCTGTCTATTTTCTTGGGGCTATGTGGCTGTTTTAAAATTGGTGGACCAGAATCTGGCCAAAATTCCTCTGCTCCTCATCTCACCACCCATTCTGAATGACTGGGAGAGAGTTTAGTTTAGTGAGTTTTCTTGGGTTGTTTTGTAATATTTTATTTATTCCTGAAAAGGGGTTCGGTAAGAGGAACCTTAAATTTAAGGACACAAAACATGATTGAAGCATAGGTTGGGCTTGAGTTTTACATCTCTAGCTCGGGATGCACAGCTATAATTTTTTTTTTTTTGTTCTTTATGAAATGGTGGAAGCTATTCCGTTTGAGCAAAATGTCCACATTTAATTCAGGACAAATAATCTAATGGCTTTTTAGTCAAAATGGTCCTGCATAACACATAACTTTAGTCCCTGAGATTGTCCACCATCCATTATTTTGGTCATTCCGCTAAAAAACTCTGTTAAGTTGAGGGTATAACACATAACGTTGGTCCCTGAGATCTGCATAACACATAATTTTGGTCCCTGAGATTTGCATAACACATAACTTTGGTCCCTGAGATTGTCCACCATCCATCTTTTTGGTCCTTCCATTAAAAAGCTCAAGGACCACTTAACGGAGTTTTTTAATAGAAGGACCAAAATAATGGATGGTGGACAATATCAGGGACCACTTCTATTGATTTTAAATTTTAGGGACCATAGTTATGTCTCAGGGACCATTTTTGTCTAAAAAGCCTAATCTAATTAGGCAGTACATGTGAATCTTTTTGCAAACACTCTGTCATAGAAATTATGGAGATATAATCATGTCTGGATATATGAGGTTTGATATCTTACATATGTATATCTGTTTTGTAAGGCGAAGACTGTTCAATTTAGTTTATCAATCTATGTGGTATGTGTTGTCTGTTTTCATTTTGTGGGAACTGTTTGTTCTTTGTTGCAGAGAACCAGGGGCAGAAACAAAATTCAAGGAAATCAGTAATGCATATGAGGTAAAGGCATGACTTTGAAAGGTATCATTGACCTGGTGGCCACTATTATAGTAGTTATATTAATTAATCTTCTCAGGTCTTGTCTGATGACGAAAAACGATCGCTATATGACAAGTATGGAGAGGCTGGAATTAAAGGTGCTGGTATGGGTACTGGGGTAAGTACCTTTCAAACTGATGATGGGGAATATTATCTCTTCATTTGCATCTCTACTTTCTTACAGTGGGACGATGAACTGTGATGTTGCAGGATTTCAGCAATCCGTTTGATCTGTTTGAGTCCCTATTTGAGGGCATGGGTGGGATGGGCGGAATGGGGGGCAGGGGTTCTAGGAGTCGAGCGGTTGATGGCCAGGATGAATATTATAATCTTGTCTTGAACTTCAAGGAAGCAGTTTTTGGGGTTGAAAAGGAGATTGAAATTAGCCGGTTGGAGAGCTGCGGGACTTGCAATGGTTCTGGTGCTAAACCAGGCACCAAGGCATCCAGATGCAGCACATGTGGTGGGCAAGGTCAGGTTGTTCAATCGGCAAGGACTCCGTTAGGTGTCTTCCAACAGGTCATGACGTGCTCATCATGCGGTGGGACTGGGGAAACATCCATCCCTTGTAACACTTGCTCTGGGGATGGTCGGGTGAGGAGGACAAAACGGATCAGTCTGAAAGTTCCAGCTGGTGTGGACTCTGGGAGTCGTTTAAGAGTCCGAAATGAAGGTAATGCTGGAAGGCGGGGTGGGTCTCCTGGCGACCTATTTGTTATTATAGATGTCATCTCAGACCCAGTCCTCAAACGTGATGATACCAACATATTGTACACCTGCAAGGTATCCTATATAGATGCAATTTTGGGAACTACAATTAAGGTTCCAACAGTGGACGGGATGGTTGATTTGAAGATTCCAGCTGGCACCCAACCGAACACGACCCTGGTGATGGCTAAGAAAGGGGTTCCCCTCTTAAACAAAAGCAACATGAGAGGTGACCAGCTCGTCCGCGTGCAGGTTGAAATCCCAAAGAGATTGAGCACCGATGAGAAGAAGCTCATCGAAGAACTTGCGAGTCTAAGCAAGGGCAAGGCTGCAAGCCGGAGGTAGTTTCTTTTGTGGTCCTTTGTTTCATCGATACAGAACTGGCCCCGGAGGTAGTTTCTTTTGTGGTTCTTTGTTCCATCGATACAGAACTGGCCCCGTCAGTTCGATTACATTCTTCCTTGATGCGCATTGTGGACCGCAGCAATTTTGATTTAGTTTTGTGAGGGGATCATATCTGTAGTCGTAGGTAGAACACTAGTTTGTTTTTTCATACCATGTATTTTCAACCTAATGCTTATTTATTCTTTGGGATTAAACATAAATTATATGATGTTACAAGGATTGTTTTCTTCATAGTAGTTTAAGATGCAACGAGTGTAATATGTATATATATGCCTTTTATCCAAAGTGATCCCCAATTTTTGGGTAAAAATGGGGACTAGTTGTAGGGTCCATTCTACGTCAAATTTTAATGCAATGATTCGAACTGATGTGTAAGTCTCAATTAATAGATTATTCTTGCAAAAATTCAATTTATTTGAAAACGTTTGTTTTATTTAATTATCACAATGAACTTCCATTGTTTCTTACATAGCGTAGTGTAAGTTAATTTCTTTGAACTCAATTAAATGTCTCAAATATTTTCGATTTGGCTAATATTTTGCAGAAATGATCTATGAGGTCCAACTTGAAAAATAGATGGTTTAAATCGTTGAATTTTGATCTAGTGTGAGCCCCACAACTAAATCAATTAATTTAGAGTAGGTTCTTCAAAATTAAATCAATTAATTTCTGGATAGCCGCAGCACTACATTCATTCAATCCGAGAGTCGAACCCTACTTCCAAGTAAACACAAATTCTATTAACTCGGTGACGTAAACAGGAAATAATAAGCAGAAACGGTTGCTTTTTAAAAAACACAGGCAACACTAGATAGAAAGGTAATACAAATAATATTAAAGGATGTGCTATTACAGTACAAAATCTGTTTCCTCAAAGCCAAGATCGAAAAGCCTCGACATATGAATACTGACTATTTTAACTGCTACCGGAAAAAAGAGGACGAAGCGAAAAACAGGGATGACTGCATTGGGAAGCACAAGACACCAGTAAAACTTTCAGGAGAAGAGATGGACCTACCAGAACCAAATCAGAATTTGCGACCGGCCGCACCAGAATCCCGCATCTCCCATGATGGTCTACTCTCTTTTGCAATATCACTCTTGATTGCTCGTTCTATCGGCTTAATGACACATAAATACTATTCACATTAAAAGACAAATGAATATAGATATTAGTCCCTTGCATCAATGGAGAAAAGATAAGCACTCCAGGTATTAAAACGGAAGCTCACCTGGATCGCTAAAAAGAGAGGGATTAACAACTTCCCCTTATCATTGGGGTTCGGTCCCTCGATCAATTTCTTGTCGACATGAATAGACGTGCTTCCGTTCAAGATGACTTCCGTCATTGTTTGGACTAAATGAGATATCCAAGCGGTTCCATTTGGAAGAACCTGTTACCGAACAACAGCCAACCAAAGATGGAATGATACACAACTGTATTTCAGGAAGAACGACTGTAAGCAGGAGTCACGACGTGAGGAAAATAACTAACCTTTTCGTCATTTTCATTCTTGTTACATCTCCCACTGTTCTCAACCAAAACAACAGGAATAGTCGAAGCCTGGAGAGAATACAGTAACACTTTTAGAAATATGAAAGGCTTTGCAAGCACACAAGGCCTTCCTGGAAAAGTAATTCAAAATGAAAGAACGAATTTGTTTTCGCCATTCACCATTACTTGTAAGATGGATTAACATAACTTGAAACCTTTATATTCTATTTTAAATGTAAAGGAAAAGAGAAACACGAGATTGAGCAAAGCGTATATAAATATGTGACCCCATAGAAAAAGTATGACACCCAAACAAAACTCCTGTTATGATATTCTACTTCATAAATCTCCCTGTTCCTTCTAAATCATTAGAAATTATAATTACCACTGCTTAGACTTCAATTCACTTCTGAACATCAAGTGAAATTTGAAGTCCAGACTCCTAGCATGATAATATAAACCTCGTAGCTATTGGTGTATTCACATACAAAGTCAAATTTGACGTGTATTTATTTGAAGGTTTAGTATAAATTAAGACGCATTAATGAACTCAATAGTTACACATTGGGGTCCCATCATGCCCCCACTTAATTGCAAGAGCTATGCAGCAACTCAGCAACCAATCCTCCACCTGGTAGAATACTCTAATTTACATATGTATCGCCCCCATCCCCTCAACTTCACATTGATGTATTGTTGATACATACCATAACAAACAAAATAATTATCACTTCAGAAATATAAAACAAAGGATGGATTGAAAACTTAAGTCATACATCAAATTCATCAAAAGCACAAGAAACTCATGGAACCCAGTAAAGGTAAGCAAGACTACATTTTTTTTTATTTTTATAAAGGACAAATATGAACATATACATAATTCACAGGACACTACTACAATATTTCGTGTCCCAATTTAATCCCATAAAATTACCCTTCTGTCCAGGCATCAAGCTCCGACGTAATAAACCTAGGTCAAACATGACCATATACATAATTCAGAACAATTATCGTAAGCATGGACGCTTGATTTTTTTTCAGTTAGCGAGGGCACAGCAAGAAGGTATCCTAGAAACTACTTGCACTAAGGTTTAAGCGTCCTTGTCACATAAACCAGAATGTTGAGTATTTCTCTTCCCTATTTGTAGCTCATTCATTACCGAAAAGAAAAATCTACCCTTCACACAGTTCACGTACTTTCAGATTAATAGTCTAACAGGACATTAAAAGTTCCTGCGTTGTGCCTTCAACGAAATAACCATCATGCCAATTACATCCAGAAAAAAAAAAAAAAAAAAAAGGAGGAAGATATGGAACTTAAAACACTGCCTAAACTTGGGAGGAAGAGATTACTCACCTGTGCATCCTGTTTTTTCAATCCAGCACCAAGACGGACAATTTTTAGAAGAGCCTCAGATCTTTTGGAGACAAAGTCATCATAAGCATAACCATCTGGTGGTGAGAGCTGAGCATGTGTTAGAACAACCAAAGCCCTATTCCATATTCCCTTACCGAAACTATCTGTTATGGCTTTGACAACCTCCTTATCCAGGTTGTCCACCCTATAAGCATCCAATCGATCCACATAGAGTAGAACATCTATGGTCTTATTCAAAAGGAAACTGCTCAAGAATACCACCAATAGAACTTATAGTCAATTAGTATTATCAAAATGAATTCTTGAACAAGAGCCCGCAGCGCATTTCCACAAGAGACTGAAAAGATTTTTAACAACATAAAGCATGAGCAAACCTTTTAATATTATTACGAGCCATGTCACTAACATATCCTCCTTCTATGAGCCCAGGGGTGTCAATGATGTTTAATGTAAACCCTGCCCTCGAACGTGAAAACATCAAGGGTCTCGTTCCTTCAGACTAGATTGAAACAACAAACATAAATCCAAAGAGTATTTACAAAGGCAAACAAAAGAATCCACTGAATCCAGACTAAACAAAAGCAAGACAAAAAAAAACCTGAAAAGGACTGATGGCAACAGCCCTTTCACCAAGGAGCGAATTGACAGTGGATGATTTTCCAACCCCGCCTTTCCCCATCACTAGAACAGTCAAACTGTTCACATTCTATACATGCACCGCACAAGAGTAAATAAAGTTAAAATTTAATTACACAAATAGAAAAAAGATAAATTGAATTTGAGTACTAAACTAAAATAGCAAAGAAATTGAACCTCTTGCTTGAGTTTTCCCAGCAATTCAAGCAACTTAGTCTGAGTGCCCGGTGCGAAGCTATTTATTCCAGCCCATTCTCTAATCATCTGGGATGCCATGGCTCAATCTCCGTTCTAGCGCTGAAAACAAAACATGGAAATAAAACTAAATTCTATAGTAATGTTTTCTTTTTGGGTAATGAAGGGCCCATTTGATAACAGTTTCTGTTTTTGGTTTTTTGTTTCATATATATTGTCCTTCATTCCTCCCACCACCCTTATTCAACCATCCTTAGTCCCACACATTTCCCTTATATCTCTGGCCAAAATAAAACCAATCTGAAATCGAACGGGCCTCAAGTATCTGAGGTGTAAAAAATCCAGTATTTTGAAGCACAGCTTAATACAGAATAGTAGATAGGACTAACTGACCCTTCAAAATTTGTTATCAATAAATGGGAAGACAAAGGACTGAGCTTTATATCTTCCTCAGTGCTTCGATAAAAAAACCACCCAAGCACCCAATGGAATTAGTAAATGAACGACCTTTACCTTATCCCTTAATTCGATTTTACTTGACAACCCCAATCAACAATCTGTTGGCTTTGTCTAATCCCTGAATTCAAATTAACAAAGGAATTTCAGTAGCTGTAAAGTTTTGGGTTCAACGCAGTCATCATCGAAATTTGAAAGCAATGCTATACAATTTGTTGTAAATTGCTGCAACTCTAAGTGATATAATCAATACCAAGCATACAAATTCTTAGCTAGCAGGCAACATTCGCTTGGCAGTAACCAGATAAATTAACTTCAAAGTGTATGAACTGAATGGTGATAAGTTTTTCTATAGAGCATTAAACATCGTCGAACATTCCTTGCCCAACCCACATGGACTAAATTCAGATAAACCCTTCGAAGCACCAAACCCACAATCAATTTACACAAAAACCCAGATATCAGAATTGAATACGGTGTCTGTGGTGATGAATTTTATTATTTTAGGGCTGAAATTAAGCAAAGAATTGAAAGTTCAAGAGAAATACCTTTGAAAGATAGAGACTTTACTTACCCTTTTGACGGTGGTATTAACTATTAAGAAGTGGGAGACACCATTTGATTCGCAGTTGAAAACAATTATTTATAAGTAATATGCATATGGATATATCATGGTATAATCTAAATTTTATCATCTCATAGTATTTTATAACATGTAAATATAGTGTGATTGCGACATATTTTGTTGTTTCTGATTGTGACATTTTGGGGCCCTTGTTAAAAATAATTCCACTTGCCCATGTCCTCTAAATCTGTCCCGCACCGAGAAGGAAACCAGCTAGAGGGAGGGAGAGAGGGGCGGGTATGGTGAGGATAAGTATAGTACCTTTGTTGCAAACTGTGTTGCAAACTCAATTCCCGGATGTGTTTCAAAAAAAAAAAACCTCAATTCCCGGATAAAACACAATTGGTGTCGTTTCCTTAATTTTATTGTCGTGCGCTCGGCTTAATTGTTTCATTATTTTCTCTTTCAAAGGTCGTGGGTCAATGAAATTAATGAACTATTTATGTGCATGGATTTTTTTTTTAACAAACGATATTATTTATACTAAAGAGTGCTAGAGAGTGTTAAGCCTCACACTGAATTTTTCACAATAATGTGATTCAAATTTATCTATGTGCATCAATTTTTGTACTTGCAGCTAATGAGATTCTCACTCGAAGTAAGACTGTAATATCTGCCGCCTCATTTCTTTTGCACAATATTTTATAAAATTGTTGGCATGAGATTTAACATTAAACTATGAGGTGCCAGAGGTCATTAAAAGTCTCATTTTTTAGCGACTTCCTGATGCGATGTAAAACAACACGCAAATTAAACCCTCTTTTTGACAATTGTAGTAAAGATGTAAGTAGGGTATCGTTCTAGACCGAGGATTAGGAGGGATTGCTAATGCATCTAAACTGACTTAAAAATATAAAAACTCAAAAGCACAAAACAAAAACTCTAAAACAGAAAGCTAAACTATAATAACTTAAAACACACTAGAATAGTCAAAACAACACAAAGCTAGCAAATTGAATAAAAACATATACTAGGGATGGATTTAAACGAATTTTGGACTACAAGGACTCAAAATACTCAAAAGACATCAAATTGTACAGATTCTAACTAAATAATACAACTTAACAATGGGGGGTTGGTTTTGGACGAATTCAAACAAGAACTAAGTAAACTTTGTAAAACAGATTTTAAGACAGATTTGAGTAAATCAATGGATGAATGGATGGCTAGAGGGTTTTTCTCCACATATGACATATATGCAACATAAGATCGATTTCCAGTTATGTTTACAATGAACTATGAATGACAATGCCCCAAGTTAACCGTGAACTGCACAAATTAACTCTCAAATTTCCCTAAGTTTATTGAATTGGATGAACTGCATACGACAACTCAAAACATTCTCCAATTGTTCCCTATATGAACTGCATGATAGAGATACATTCGAAGATCATTAAGTTCTATAGAAATTATAAGCATTGACATGACAATTGTAACTATGAACTGCATGATACTCTTGCCATGGATTTACTTAACGCGATTGTGACTAGCAACCTTCACTGCTCATGAATATAAGTTCATAACGATTAGGTGAAATTCACTTATATCCTAGCATCAGATTTATGCATGAAAATCAAGCGTGCACTCTCAACAAACATACACAAATAAGTTCTAAATCAAACAGATAAGTAAACCACATCCACAATTCATGAAAAAAAAACTGGAGGAAATCAATTGATTTCCGTGGAATGCAGAAACTGTGGAATGCAGAAACTGGAGGAAATCAATTGATTTCCGTGGAATCCACAATCCACAATTAATGCAACAAGTGGAATGCAAAAACTGTGGCTGCCATTACTTCTACTTAATCCTTTGATTTCCGTCACATTATTGGCTGCCAACTATTAAAAACCTTTCAGTGTTAAAATGCTCATAACGTCTATTAACAATCCGTAAAATGCTCCCGAAAATAGACATCCTTAGCTTTTCAAGAATATAAGGCTCATTTTCTAGTTCATTCTGAGCTATTCGCAACTTACTCCCAAAGTCAGCTGATCTGCACAGGCAGTTTTGACGAATTTATTACTTAAAATCTCACTTGTTCTATTTTTCTTTTCTTTGCTTGACAAATTCTATAAAACACAAAAATAAAGTAAATCGCTCAAAAATATAAGGAACTAACTAAGAAAAGACAAATGAATTTGATGTAAAATATATATAAATATGAGCTTATCAAATACCCCACACTTAGCTTTTGCTAGTCCTCGAGCAAAACAAAGAAAACATGAAAAAGTAGTAACATGAAAAACATTAGCTTCCCCCTATGTGACCCTCATAGAATTTCATTCAAGAAAACAAATCATCAAGAACCATAGCTAGCACCAAACAAGCTAATCCAAGTTCATCTTCCTTATTCAAATATTAGCAGTAACCTTTTAATCATAGATAGCCATGCTAATGCAATTTCAAGTTTTTTATTTTTTATTTTTTAAATCACCATATGCAAACTAGCGACCTTCTCACGAGACATACACTCAATCACACATGTGTTTAGTTTTAATGTGTTTCGCTCAAAGAATCAAATGTGAAAGTTCTACCATAAGCTTGCATAAAAATCTCTTCTCCACAATCATAATTGCAAAACTAAAATAAAGAGGACTTTTATTGGATGTAATGAGGCTTAGGGAGAGGGTTATTGAAATGAAAGAATAGGTAAACACAAGTTCCAAGCTACCTTGCAAGCAATTCTCTTGTTGAGATTTATACGAACTCAAGTTCTCTAGCGATTCTACTAATACCTTCAACCACACCCTTAAACTGAAACTTTAAAAAACTTTTTATTTCCTTTATATACAATTTTTCTTCTTCCTTTTTTTTCATTTTTTTTTCAAATTTAGCACATAACTAAATACAAACATGAAACACCCCCACACTTATTCTTTTGCCAGACTCCTTCAAAGTACTTCACAAACATTTCTCATAAGACAATCTCACATTGCTCACTAGCTAGCTTGGAAAGGGTAAGGAAAAATGTTTGAGGTATAAGGGTAGACATATATGGTGATAAGAAATAAAAGGCTCAACATATACGGCTCAAATTGGCAATCTAATGATATCATTTTTCTTTGGGAAACATGGTTATTTGGGCCATGGTGGTAAACCTAATGCCTATATCATTCTCAAGTTCATGCAATCAATGACAAACATTTCGAAAGATTGTTACGCAAGTTCTAGAGATGTATCTCACATAAGTTCATCACACATGAAAGAATAGGAGTGTATGAAAAATGCACACACTTTCAATAGGCTCAAAAACTCACATAGGATGTATATGGTCACTAAATTCACATATGAAGCTTTAAGCCATGCTTTAGTTTCACATCAACAAGGTTATGTGCATTTGGTTTTTCAAAGATGATCAAACATGTACAAACCTAACAAGAGAATTAGGAATTTCACACAGCACATGTTAACTAAGTTCTTGATTACCATGGTTCAAATTTGATCCAATTATATCATTGGGTCGGGAAACTAACAAAAAATCGAAGAAGCCCAAACCACAAGCCATAAGGCCGGAGGTAGAGGAAGGGAGAAGGCACCGCCGCTGCAACAAAAGGAAACCCAAAAGAGGTGCAAGAGTTGCTGAGCCAACATACGCTTGGGAGCCTATGGAGCAAGAACCACGTATTCCCGTCTCTTTGCACGAGTACTTTCCGAATGACTTCTTCCAACGGTGCACTATCGCTGCATGTCACATGGTGGAAGTAAATGAACCATTAAGAGACGAAGTTATTGCCGTTGAAGAAGTGAAGACCCTCATGACCAAAGAAGGTTTGCCGACCCACGTTAGCATCGAGGATGCATTATGATTACCCTAGGAGATGCAGAAAGCACTGATAGTGGTCTTCGCAAATCCCAACGACCATGGAGTACAAGGAAACAAGGACGAAGGTTCAAGGTTTTGGTCATACGAATATGCCACATGTTGTGCCGCCCAAGACTCAATCAACTTCACTGACGAAGACTTACTGTTGGGATCAAAACCTCACAACCGCTCTCTCTTCGTCTCAGGGTACATAATGTTGGAAATGTGCCCTAAAACCAATCATATGATGATACTTTACGGACATTTCACATGTTAAACTAATCTAGTTTAATATCAAGGGCAAAGATTATTGTTTGAGCGGTCTCATATAAATGTTATATGCTTAAACGATAAAGTCCAAGGAATATGTGATTGGGAGAATGCGATCTAAATAGTTAGATTCATGAGACCATTCTTTCGTAGACACATCCTAAACGTTCCTGATCATAGGATTGCCAATTGGGCATTGACAGTCCGTTAAGATCAGTACGTGCTATGTCTTCTCTCAGGGAGAGTGACTAGTGATGCGAGAATTAACTCGACACAAATTAAACCCTCTTTTTGACAGTTGTAGTAAAGATGTAAGTAGGGTATCGTTCTAGGCCGGGGATTAGGAGGGATTGCTAATCACTCTAAAATTAAATTAAAAACGTAAAAACAAAATTTAAAATACTAAACTAAAATAAAAACACTTAACTAGAAAAACTTAAAATAGAACTAACAAATAAACTGAAATAAATCAAAAGACTCAAAAATACAAAACTAGGCTAAAAATTCGAAACACACTTAAAATGACTCAAAATAATAAAAACAATTTAAAATAAAAACTAGGAATTGAAATGAAAGGAAATTAAAATTAAAAGATTACAAATAATAAAAAGTAACTAAATAATAATATTATAATAATGGGGGGATTGATTTTTGACGAAACGGAAACTAAACTTAAATAAATTACAAAATTGACAAAAACATAAAATAAAAGTGACCAGATAGACGACGGATTGGCTAGAGGGTTTTTCTCCACACATGACACATAAGCAACCTAAATTGATTTTCAGTTGTTCTTTCAATAAGTTGTAAATTTCAACGCCCCAAATTAACCGTGAATTGCACTAGTTAACTTTCAGATTTTCCTTATGTTTTTGAATTGGATGATTGCATACGACAACCCAAAACATTCCCCACAAGTTCCCTACATGAATTGCATAATAGAGATACAAGCGAGAATCATTAAGTTCTATGAAAATCATAAGCATTGACGAGGCACTTATTACTATGAATTGCATGAAACTTATGCCAAGAATTCACTTAACGCGATTGTGACTAGCAACCTTCACTACTCATGAATATAAGTTTATAACGATTAGGTGAAATTCACTTATATTCTAGCATCAAATTTATGCATGTAAATTAAGTATGCATTCTTAATCGACAAACACAAATAAGTTATTAATCAAGCAGTTAAGCAAATTAAATCACAACTCAAAAATCACAACTGAATGTATCAATTCAAATTACAAATATAATCATGGTTTTGAATTATCCTCTAGCCAAAATAAATTAATTACACATTATTAAAACAGAAATTAAAACAGAAATAAAAATCTGAGTTTGGAAGGATTAAACCGAAATGAGGATTGCAAGGATCTGTGCAATTCTGTGCATTTGCACCGTGTTCACTGGTTTCCAAGACTTGCTCTCGGATTGGCTCCTGATTTTTGCTCCGAGGTTCACTTGGCAGCTTCGGTGCTGCCTTGATTTCGTCCCAAACAGCCTTGTGATTAATCGAACAGCAACAGCCTCCCTGCTCTCTGACTTGCTGCCCTGCCGCACTGCCTTCATTCCCGAGGCACCTTCCCAAGCTTGCACCGAGGCTTGGCAGCGTTTCCCTCCGCCACTTGGCTGCTCTCCAAGTCTTCGACTGCCCAAGCTCCGAGGAGCTTCTTCACCTGAAGCTTTTTCGCTGTACCACACTTATTCCTTTTTTTTTTATATATTTTCTTTCTTAGCCTTCCACCTTGTTTCGTGCTTCTTGTTTTTCAGATTACACTGCCCACTAGCCCACTAACCCACCGAAGGGGCAGCCCCCTTTTGCTTCTCAAGCTTAATTAGTGGCCTCCCTTTATTTTCTTTTCCGCAGGCCATGTGCTTCTAGCTCCCCCTCCATCATTCTGTTTTAATATTTTATTTAACACATAAAACAAACCAACCAAATTACAATCACTCAACTCGAATCGAAAACATAAACAAAGAAAATAAGCGAGTAAGTAGTTTTGACGAATTTAGCACTTAAAATTTCACTTATTCAATTTTTATTTTCTTTACTTAATAAATTCTAAAAACACAAAAATAACGTAAATAGCTCAAAATATAACGAACTAACTAAGAAAAGATGAGAGAATTTGATATAAAAATATGTATAAATATTATCCGATCAAATACCCCCACACTTAGCTTTTGCTAGTCCTCGAGCAAAACAAAGAAAACAGAAAAAGTAATAACATGAAAAACATTAACTTCCCCCTATTTGACCCTCATAGAATTTAATTCGAGAACATAATTCATCAAGAACCATAGCTAACACCAACAGGCTAATCCAAGTTCATCTTCCTTATTCAAATATTAGCATTAATCTTTAAATCATCCTTGAAGTGTAGTGTGTGAGATAGCCATGTTAATGCAATTTCAAGTTTTTATTTTTAAAATCACCATATGCAAACCAGCAACCTTCTCACGGGATATGCACTCAATCACACATGTGTTTAGTTTTAATGTGTTTCGCTCAAAGAAACAAATGTGAAAGATCTACCATAAGCTTGCATAAAAATCACTTCTCCACAATCATAATTACAAAACTTAAATCAAGAGGACTTTTATTGGATGTAATGAGGCTCAGGGATAAGGCTATTGAAACGAAAGAATAGGAAAACACAAGTTCCAAGCTACATCGCAAGCGATTCTTTTGTTGAGATTTATAAGAACTCAAATTTTCCAACGATTCTTTTAACACTTCCAACCACACCCCTAAACTAAAACTTTAAATTTTTTTTTTTTTTTTTCGTTGAATACCATCTTTCTTTTCTTTTTTTTTTCTTTTCTTCTCTTTTCTCATTTTTTTTTTTTAAATAATAAATACAAATATGAAATACCCCCACACTTATTCTTTTGCCAAACCTTCCAAGTACTTCACAAACATTTCTCATAAGACAATCTCCAATTGCTCGCTTGGAAAGGGTAAGGAAACATGTTTTGAGGTATAAGGGTAGACATATCTGGTGATAAGAAATAAAAGGCTCACATAACGGCTCAAATAGGCAATCTAATGGTATCATTTTTCTTTGGGACACAAGGTCATTTGGGCCATGGTGGTAAACCTAATGCCTCTATCATTTTCAAGTTCATGCAATCGATGACAAACATTTTGAAAGATCGTTACGCAAGTTCTAGAGATGCATCTCACATAAGTTCATCACACATGAAAGAATAGGAGTGTATGAAAAATGCACACACTTTCAATAGGCTCAAAAACTCACATAGGATGTATATAGTCACTAAATTCACATATGAAGCTTTAAGTCATGCTTTAGTTTCACATCAACAAGGCTATGTGCATTTGGTTTTTCAAAGACGATCAAACATGTACAATACTAACAAGAGAACAAGGAATTTCATAAAACACATGTTAACTAAGTTCTTGATAATCATGGTTCAAATTTCATCCAGTCATATCATTGGGTCGGGAAACTAATAAAAATCTAATTTAAAACCATAAGGAAAACAAGACAATATTTTTGGATTTTTTAAATTTTTCGAGAAAAATTAAATAAAACACAAAACTCCAAAAAAAATTAAGTAAAACACAAAGCTAATTAAGAAAACAAAAAGCAATAACATGGAAACAAATGAAACCAGTTCAAAGTCGAAGGTACAAAAATTTTCAATTTGGTCATTTTTTTATACTTGATACCCCCACACTTAAACTAGACATTGTCCCCAATGTCAGAAAACATTAATAAGCAATTAAAATAAAATGAACAAATAATACGAAACAAAATAAAGAAAAGGGACTGAAAACTTCTCTAATTTGCAGAAAACCAAGCGATGACCCCCAAGCGTAAATTTTGCAATCAACTTCAAGGGCAGAAATAACCGAAAGTTCCTGCAAAGAAAAAGAAATAAATAAGTTAAGCACACAAGAAAATATAGAAAATATGCAAACGAAAAATTGAAAATGAAAATAAAAGATAATGAAAAGAACTAATAGGCGGTCATTGGTCATGACTGTTGATTTTCCACAGCTTTCATCTTGAACTGGATGGGCCTCCTTCTGGCAAGTGCTCCTCAGCTTAGTTGAGGATGAATCAGCACGTTGTCTCCACATGCTTCAAGTAGTCCGGTCTCCACGCAGGTGTGGCATCTTCTTGAACTCTTGGATCATCTCAGACTCTGCCTTCATCTGGATGCACCTCAGACTCCTCCTGCTTCGTCTGTGAGGTACTTTTGTTTTTGAAGAAGTACCTCAACACAGATTTATTTTTGAAGTGGGTTGGGAGGGGTCTGAGATGAGTACTCGAGAGCAAGACTAGGTAAGCAATCAGGATCTCACTTTCTCCATGTTCTTCAGATGAAAGTGAGGAGAAAGCGTAATATGAGATACTTTTGCTTTTAACCTTTTTAATATGAAATACTTTTGCTCTGGAAGGTTTGTTTTCTGGGGTGATCCAAGGGATGAAGAACACTGAATAACTCGAAAGCTTTCTTTGGGAAGACATTATCGGAGATGAAGAGAGGAAGAGAGGTTGAGAGGTGGAGAGGGTGTGAAGGTGTGCCTTTGCTGTGGAAAGCGAAGGTCGAACTTATAGAAATTTGGCTTCACAACCGGAACTATTCCCTCACTATTTGTCGGCAGCCGGTGGATGGATGAACAGTGCCCGTTACGCGCTTTCTGACAAACCGTCCGTAATTTTCGCGAAGGCTGTCGACGCATGCGACGAGTGACGACAAACAGGAATGATGATCTTTTGAAAACCGGGGTTCAAAACCGGGTGCGGCTCGTGGTTTTCGCAACGCTCCACGCTGCACGTGACGAGTCAAGACAAAACTGAATAAGCTGAGCCACGTGATTGCTGAGTCAAGCCCAGCTTTTGAGAAAGGAAACGGCTCTCGAGAAAGGACTCCTGCCTTCGAGAGAGGAGCGTCCAGCTTTTCCGATTTGCGTGAGAACGCGTCTTCAACCTCAGAGGAGCGCCTCTCTTTGATTTGCTTCTTTTTATAGAGGCGCTAATTCTGCTCCACCACACACTTGAACTCCCTTCCTCAAACACTCTCCTCTGTAAACACTCTCTTCTGCACTTCTTAATCTTACTCCTTCCGCTCTCTTCTTCCGCTTCAGCAATCTTAATTTTTCCGAACTCTTTTCTTCCTCAACCCCCTCTAAAAATGTCTTGCCCTTCCGACCGTCGCCTTAACTTGAATGTCGGGGAAGACGATGACTCGTCTTCTCCGAACAACATTTGGAATCCATCCTTCATATCCCCCAATGGTCCTCTTACAGTCGGGGACACAATGATGAGGAATGAAATCACCGCTACGGTGATTGCCAGAAATCTGCTCACTCCAAGGGACAATAGGATGCTATCTAGGCGGTCGGACGAGCTGGCCGTTCAGGAATCTCTTGCCCTCAGCGTCCAAAGTGCAGGCTCAGTTTCGAACATGGGCCAGCGCCTGCTTGCCCGGTCTCGTCAAGTGGAGTCGCTGATGGCAGAGGTGGCCAGTCTTCGGCAAGAAGTCAGAGGACTCAGGCACGAGAACAAGGAGTTGCACATGCTTGCAACTAGTTACTCGACCAGCATGAAGAGGAAGCTGGACCAGCTGCAGGAGTCGGACGGTCGGATTCAGAGCGATCATGAAAGGTTCATGGCGCTACTCCCGAGGTTTATGTTGCCTTCGTCCTCGGGAGTTGCACCAAGCATTCCGGCTCCGGAGATTCCAACTCTGGCTCTTCGTCTTCCCGGAGCTCCGTCGACCTCTGGGGCGCCACCTAACCAAAACCAATGAACACTATTAGTTTTTCCGAATTATTGTAATTTAATTTAATTTTTTTTTTTTTTTTTTTTTTTTTTTTTTTTTTTTTTTTTTTTTTTTTTAAGGTTTATATGAATGTTTATATTTTTTTTTTTAAGTTTATTTTAAGCAAAATAAAATAAATGTAAATCAAAATATGTAAATTAATGTAAATTTAATTTTTTTTTTTTTTCAGGGTTTATTTTAAGCAAATTAAAATATGTAATGCAAATTATGTAAATTAATGCAAACAGACTTTGTTTATCCGCACTTAAAATAAACATAGCCATAAATTTATTTAAACACAAACTAAATAAAAATCAACCAAATAAAACAACTAACGAAACAAAACAAAAATGAAAGTAAAGGCAATAAAAAGAAGGGTTAAGAAAAGCAAATCTGGTTGCTTGGGTTGCCTCCCAAGAAGCGCTTGCTTTAACGTCTTTAGCCGGACGAATCTTTCCTTATCCTCCCCTCGGCTCCAAAGCATGAAATTTATCTTTTAACGGGAGGTGATATTTGAAATGATTCGGCAATGGTCTGAATTCTAAGTTGGGTGCCTGAATCATCAAAATTAGAGACATGTTAGTATAAAATAAAATGAAAATTAAAATTGGAGAAAATGACTTATTGTATTTCTCCGACACAAACTCAATTATAAAAACTACGCCTTTGGATATTTCCGGGATTTTGAACTGGGCCAGGTTGACTATGGTTGTGGCCTGTCCCGTATCATCAAACTCAACTTCATGGGCCTTTGTAGTCTGCACAGCCTCTTGAATGTATTCTTGATACGCAACGCATTCTCCAGCCACTTCGATGTCTTGAATCTCTTTTCTTGGTGTGCAAGGTTCGGGAACTTGTTTTGGTGCACCAAGAATCGAGATATCACTTTTCACCTCTGGAAGAACTTCCACAATGTCCTTTTTACTTTCTTCGATATTTGGAAAAAATCTGCAAGGAAAAGGGACATTTAGTGGAATAATGTTAGAATGGATTTCACTTGGAACAACATTACCGAAGTTGGACAACATAGGGACTTCAGGGGTTTGAGACAAGAATTCGTCTAAACTGCCCAGGTCGTCCTCCTCCTCTTCTGCTTGCAGCGGCAATTCATCCAAGTTCGGGATATGGTTGGATGGTTCTGGGACAACTTCATCCTCCACGTCACCTTCCCAAGTGGTGGCTTCATCAACTTCAGCTTCTTCCATTGAATTTGCAAATGTGAAGTTGGAGAATTCATTTTGATCTTGAATCTGTGCCATGGATTCCATAATCTCCCCAACTTGCCTTTCCAATTCATCCACCTTGTTGGTCCGGTCTTGCATTTCCTGGATTCGATTTTCCACTCCCTGATTCAAGGAGGAGAGTAACTTATTAAATGTATCATTATCCAAAGAGGTACCTGAATTGAATTGGTCAGATTGTTGTGGTGGATGTGATGGTTCATATGGCCATTGATAGGACTCTTCAGAAGGCTGCCAATATTCTCTTTGGTGAGTCTCCTCAGCTTGATTTTGTGATCCCTGCACCAAAGAGTTTAATTCATTAAGGATTTGATTATAATCCACGGGCATACTTTGATTCGATTGGAATTGTTGTGGGGGATGTTGTGGTGGCTGCATAGGTCTTGAATAGAAATCATCTTGCTGCCAATATCCACTTTGTTGAAATTGCTGAGGTTCATCCCACGTTTGATCTGAATAACCTCTCCAATCCGAATTGCAAGCGTTGGAATACATATTGCCCCTTGATTGGTTGTGGCCTTGATATCCCCAATCATCTTCATATGCAGAAAATTGAGGATATTGCTGAGTTTGATATCCTTGCCCATAGGGCACATCAAGTGTAGGGACACTTGGCATTGAGGTCCGTTCGGCATACTGTGACAATTGAGAAGTAAGATTTGCCAATTGAGCTTGAATACTAGCAAAATCCATGTCTTACTTCTCTAGTACCTAAAATTAAAGAACGAAAAATAAATCAAATACCAAAAGTAAAATACACAAACACAAATAAAAACACAAACAAAAAAATAAAAATAAAATAAAATAAAATAAAATAAAATAAAATAAACACAAACAAAAAATAAAGGGATTAGCAAATTTACTAATCCCCGGCAACGGCGCCAAAATTTGATGCGAGAATTAACTCGACACAAATTAAACCCTCTTTTTGACAGTTGTAGTAAAGATGTAAGTAGGGTATCGTTCTAGGCCGGGGATTAGGAGGGATTGCTAATCACTCTAAAATTAAATTAAAAACGTAAAAACAAAATTTAAAATACTAAACTAAAATAAAAACACTTAACTAGAAAAACTTAAAATAGAACTAACAAATAAACTGAAATAAATCAAAAGACTCAAAAATACAAAACTAGGCTAAAAATTCGAAACACACTTAAAATGACTCAAAATAATAAAAACAATTTAAAATAAAAACTAGGAATTGAAATGAAAGGAAATTAAAATTAAAAGATTACAAATAATAAAAAGTAACTAAATAATAATATTATAATAATGGGGGGATTGATTTTTGACGAAACGGAAACTAAACTTAAATAAATTACAAAATTGACAAAAACATAAAATAAAAGTGACCAGATAGACGACGGATTGGCTAGAGGGTTTTTCTCCACACATGACACATAAGCAACCTAAATTGATTTTCAGTTGTTCTTTCAATAAGTTGTAAATTTCAACGCCCCAAATTAACCGTGAATTGCACTAGTTAACTTTCAGATTTTCCTTATGTTTTTGAATTGGATGATTGCATACGACAACCCAAAACATTCCCCACAAGTTCCCTACATGAATTGCATAATAGAGATACAAGCGAGAATCATTAAGTTCTATGAAAATCATAAGCATTGACGAGGCACTTATTACTATGAATTGCATGAAACTTATGCCAAGAATTCACTTAACGCGATTGTGACTAGCAACCTTCACTACTCATGAATATAAGTTTATAACGATTAGGTGAAATTCACTTATATTCTAGCATCAAATTTATGCATGTAAATTAAGTATGCATTCTTAATCGACAAACACAAATAAGTTATTAATCAAGCAGTTAAGCAAATTAAATCACAACTCAAAAATCACAACTGAATGTATCAATTCAAATTACAAATATAATCATGGTTTTGAATTATCCTCTAGCCAAAATAAATTAATTACACATTATTAAAACAGAAATTAAAACAGAAATAAAAATCTGAGTTTGGAAGGATTAAACCGAAATGAGGATTGCAAGGATCTGTGCAATTCTGTGCATTTGCACCGTGTTCACTGGTTTCCAAGACTTGCTCTCGGATTGGCTCCTGATTTTTGCTCCGAGGTTCACTTGGCAGCTTCGGTGCTGCCTTGATTTCGTCCCAAACAGCCTTGTGATTAATCGAACAGCAACAGCCTCCCTGCTCTCTGACTTGCTGCCCTGCCGCACTGCCTTCATTCCCGAGGCACCTTCCCAAGCTTGCACCGAGGCTTGGCAGCGTTTCCCTCCGCCACTTGGCTGCTCTCCAAGTCTTCGACTGCCCAAGCTCCGAGGAGCTTCTTCACCTGAAGCTTTTTCGCTGTACCACACTTATTCCTTTTTTTTTTATATATTTTCTTTCTTAGCCTTCCACCTTGTTTCGTGCTTCTTGTTTTTCAGATTACACTGCCCACTAGCCCACTAACCCACCGAAGGGGCAGCCCCCTTTTGCTTCTCAAGCTTAATTAGTGGCCTCCCTTTATTTTCTTTTCCGCAGGCCATGTGCTTCTAGCTCCCCCTCCATCATTCTGTTTTAATATTTTATTTAACACATAAAACAAACCAACCAAATTACAATCACTCAACTCGAATCGAAAACATAAACAAAGAAAATAAGCGAGTAAGTAGTTTTGACGAATTTAGCACTTAAAATTTCACTTATTCAATTTTTATTTTCTTTACTTAATAAATTCTAAAAACACAAAAATAACGTAAATAGCTCAAAATATAACGAACTAACTAAGAAAAGATGAGAGAATTTGATATAAAAATATGTATAAATATTATCCGATCAACTAGTCTCGAGTCATTGGTGTGAGTGACACCAAGACAAGTACGTAGGTGCTCAATAGAGAATGAGTTCACTGAACACGATCAACGACGAGTTCTCATATTCATGTCACGTGAGAACTCATGGTTAGGATAATGCAAATTAGTCCTTTGACCTGAGGCATCATAGTTGTCTTGTGGTTAGGTCCTTGATCTTTGATCGTGTCAAATGGCATTCCTTTGGAGTGTCCACGGCATGGTTGGGGTCAAGCTATCTAGTCATGGAGACAAGTGAATGCGCAACAAGGGATCTCTAACCTTCAAACCGTTGAGGGAGAATACTCTATGATATGATTTAGAATCTCTGGCCAGAGTATGAATGAGATGTTGGAATGTGTTCCAGATCACATTCAATGGAATCATATAAGCACGAGATTCACATTGGATAGTAGACATGAATAAACTATCAAGCCAAACAATGTGGTCAAGAGTATTGTATTAGAGAAGGACCGTATTGCATTTGTAATCCTAAACTGAATAGGTTCTCTACCTCTTCTGATTAGCTTGGGTAACCATGATATGCTGCTAGGTGTCACTCATGGTTTGTGGAAGCCCTAAACGTGTATAAACACTAAAGGGAGAATTGAAAGTTAGTTTCAAATTCACAATCGATTTAAAAGAGTTTGAATCGCCCACTGCCTCGCTAAAAGGAACCTAATGGATCGTACACCGTGTAAGGTAAAGATTGAAGATTCAACAGAGATGAGTAAGAATAATTAAATGGTTTAATTATTTATGGCAAGGATTAATTAATATGTTAATTAATCAAACGAATAAGTTCGTTAAAGACCTCGGGATAGTTTTGGACCTTAAGGCCCAATGGGCTTCGAACGTCGAGTCCATTAACTTAAGTTGTATGACAACTTAATGAATAATGATTCACAAAGACCAAATTGCCCAAATTAATCCCTAAGGCCGGCCACTATGTAAGGGTAGCAAACTTGGACTTATTTACAAGTTTGCCACTCAAATGAATTAAGCTATAAATATGACTTTATAGACAAAATTCATTTAGGGTTCTTTTTGGGGGAAATTGGTGAAACACAATCTCCATTTTTCTCTCTAAAAGGCCGGCCCCCTTGGAGGGATTAGCTAGCAATCCTACTCCTCCAAGGTCACTCATATCTTCTCCAATCTAACCTTGGTGTAGAATCTTAGAGGTTCCCAATTTTGGGAACTTGGAGAAACCTCTTCATCCATCCAAATCCATAGATTTAAGATGCAAGGAATGAAGGCCCTCTCTTTGGGTGATTAGCCTTTGCTTAAGCAAAGAGGAATCTACAAAGGCATAAATCTCAACTCACTTTGTTTTGAGTTGTTTAAAGGTTCACCAATCTACTAGGCTTTGAACATTCATGGGTAATGTTTTGTTTTTAAGTATATGCAAGCATGATTCCGCCTTTAATTTGTTAATTGCATGCTAATGATATTGCTTAAATGAACATGTTTCTCTAAAATAATCCTTCAAGTGGTATCAGAGCCTAGGTCTAGTAGTTGGTGAATCCTTTTGGGTTTTGTAGTTCATAATATGTGATTTAAAAGTTGTAAAATGTTACAAGCTTTATTCTTGTTTTATGAATGTAAATTTTGTTGGAAAATTTGGCATCTCAAATGTTGTAGATGTAGTTCATATGAGCATGAATATTGGAGCTAAAATTTGGTGCCAAGAATTTTGGGATTTTCGGCCAAATTAAAAGGGTGATTTTTTGGGTTCTTGTTTGACTTGTTAAAAGTGTTTTCAAGTAACTTTTGGGACCCCTAAGTACCCTAGTTTGGTTATATGTTATTTCCCTTAAGTTTAAATGGTTTTGGGATGTTTTTGGGTGAAAAATGATCATGGAAGAATTGCTCAAGGCGAATGCAATTTTACCTCTAACACAGCTAGGCGAGACTAAGATTGCGAGACCACCACAAGGCTTCATAAAAGCTCTGCCAAAAGGAGTAGAACCAAGCTTTCTCCCAACCAAGAGGATTGAAGAAGGTTTTAATCCAAACGCTTACAAACTCATGTCGAAGGCTGGGTACACCTTCATTCCCTCTTCGAACCCTGGAAAGAAAGGTTCAGACACTGTCAACAACAAAGAACGTGACCTCACCAAGACTCAAAAGATGCTAAAAGAGTATGGTTACGGAGTTGACAACGGCAAAGCAGGAATCGGCTTCACACCAAATTCACCTGTGAAGATTTCGAGCAAAGCTAAAAACGCTAGCGCTCAGCACATCAGCGTAAGCGTCGTCCAAAACTGAGAAAAGCTTAATTCCGCCGGATATCAGCCTTCAATAAGATGAATCATCCAAGACCTAGAATATCGACATTTCATCGCATTTGTGGTCAAAGCCGAGCCTCCGTCTTCAAGAGGCTTAACACGCCAACATCCCAAAGTTCCATTTTTGAAAGGTTGTCAGAACCTAAGAAACAAAGCAACGCGCCTAGCTTCCCTCCACAATGGTCGGTTTTGAGGAGACTCCAAGAAACCGAGAAGCCTTCACGGAGAAAAGAAACAATGCCAAAGAAACAGAAGCCCGATAGCTTAGCCGAAAAGGATAACATCCAAAGCTCTGTTCCTTCAAAAATGAAGCACCAAGCAATCTTGGAGGTTGACACAAATGGACCACTGAAAGTAAGGAGGCGCACCATTATCCATACTAGCCAATCTTCACGCCAACAAGCCCAAAAGGACGGCACTGAATGAGGGGTCCAAGACGTCTTCAACATCACAATCCAAGAAGACAAAGAAAATGAAGCCCTGAGGAAGATATCACCGCTGCAACACCACGCTCGAAGATGGGGGGCAAACCACGGTTGATGAGTTTAAGGAGCTCAACTTAGGAACGAAAGAAAAGCTCATGCCTATCTTCGTAAGTGCGCTACTAAGTGCGGATGAGATAGAAGAGTACTACTAGCTGTTATTATAGTATAAAGACGTCTTTTCCTAGACATATAAGGAAATGCCCCGCCTTAACCCTATTATCGCTGTGCATCGTCTTGCAGTCAAGCCCGAAATGCGACCGATAAAGCAAACTCAAAGGTGTTATCGATCCGAGCTCATCCCACAGATTGAGGCTGAGATTGACAAGCTAATTGAAGCAGGTTTCATTCGAGAGGTGCAATACCCCAAGTAGATCTCTAACATCATTATCGTCCTTAAGAAATCTAGACAAATATGTGTTTGCGTGGACTTCTGAGGCCTCAACGATGATTGCCCAAAAGACGATTTTCCCTTGCCAATCATCGAAATCATGGTGGACGTAACCACTGGCCACGAGGCACTGTCATTCATGGATGGCTCATTTGGATACAATCAAATTTGTATGGCTCCCAAAGGTGAGGAACTAACAGCCTTTCGCACTCCGAAAGGTATATACTGCTACAAGGTGATGCCATTTGGTCTAAAGAATGCCGGAGCTACATACCAACATGCAATGCAAAAAATCTTCGATGACATGCTACACAAAAATGTAGAATATTACGTAAACGATGTGGTAGTCAAGACAAAAAAGAGATCAGACCACTTGAAGGATTTGCGAATGATGTTCAAAAGGCTGCAAAAATACAACCTCAAGATGAACCCGATGAAATGTGCATTTGGCGTCACCTCTGGAAAGTTCCTCGGCTTCATTGTTAAGCACCGAGGCATTAAAGTAGACCAGTCAAATATCAAAGCCATCCAAAGCATGCTTGAGCCAAGAAATTTACACGAACTGAAAAGTCTGCAAGGATGACTCGCTTTCATTAAACGATTCATATCCAATCTAGCAAGACGTTGTCAACCATTTAGCCGACTCATGAAGAATGATGTTCTGTTTGTATGGTACAAAGCATGCCGCAATGCCTTTGAAAAGATATAAAGGTATTTGTCAAGTCCACCTGTCTTGGGGGCACCTGTGCTGGGGAAGCCGCTCATATTGTATATTGCCGCTCAAGAAAGTTCAGTTGGAGCACTCTTGGCACAAGAAAATCAATCCCAGAAAGAATGAGCGTTTTACTACCTCAGTCGAACTCTCACTGGTGCCGAGTTGAACTATTCTCCGATAGAAAAGATGTGCCTTGCCTTGGTATTCGCCATTCAGAAGCTCAGACATTACATGCATGCTTAAACCATCCACTTGGTTGCTAAAGCTGACCCAGTCAAATACGTCATGTCCAAACTAGTTTTGACAGGGTGACTAGCTAAATGGGCGTTACTTCTCAATCAACATGAGATCATCTACGTTCCAGCTAAAGCCGTCAAAGGACAAGCACTTGCAGACTTCCTTGCCGATCATCCGATCCCAGCCGATTGGAAAATCTCAGACGACTTGCCTGACGAGGAGGAGGTGTTTTACATCGACATCTTCCCAACATGGACGATGTTCTTCGACGGATCCGCACGAGCAGATGGTGCGGGGGCAGGAGTAATATTCACGTCACCGCAAAGGCAAATACTGCCTTATTCCTTCCAACTAAGCAAACTATGCTCCAACAACGTCGCTGAGTACCAAGCATTAATCCTCGGCCTCCAAATGGCAATCAACATGGGAATAACAGCCCTTGAGGTATATCGCGACTCCAAGCTCATAATCAATCAACTCTTGACCGAGTACGAGGTGAGGAAAGATGATCTCGTCCCATACTTCCGGCTGGCAACTCAACTGCTACAAATGTTCGAGATAGTGACGCTAGAACATATGCCAAGAAAAGAAAATCAAATGGCAGATGCTCTTGCCAACCTAGCCTCGAGTATGACACTAGGAGAAGGAGAAGTTGCAGACGTGCCAGTTTGCCAAAGATGGGTGATCCCACTTGCCACTGAAATACTGCTAAATGAGACAAACGTCATCTCAGTACTTTTGGTCGACACTGAAGAATGGAGACAATCGTTGATCGACTACTTAGAGCAAGGAAAGCTTCCAGACGATCCCAGACACCGCTCTGAAATATGTCGACGAACACATCGCTTCCTCTACTATAAAGGAACACTTTACCGATGCTCTTTTGAAGTACCTCAACGCTCGAGGAAAAAATTGTCAATTCACATCCTCGGAAAATAGAATTTTGGGACGGGCTGTCACAAGTGTAGCTGTAAAAAAAATCATCAAAATCGGAGTTAAAATAACCGTTAAATCGTGATTTTTTGTTGATAACCGTCGAAAAATTTTGTACCGTTACTTGATCTCTAAATGTTTGTTTTTTTGTGATTTTTGGTGTATTCGATCTCCAAGCATATACAAACAAGTTTGATAGTTGGAACTTTGAAATTAGTTTTGTAGAATGCGTATATCTCATCAAAACGATAGATTCTCTATCACTTAAAGTTTATTTATACTTTCATTAAGTATAACATAAGATTTTGTGGTATCCACTACTTGATATCTAAATATTTAAATTGAAGATCAAATTCATTCATTGTATTCATATAGGATCAAGGAGTGTAGCTATAAAAAAAAAAAATTAAAATCGGAGTTAAATTAACCGTTAAATCATGATATTTCGTTTTATAACCGTCGAAATTTTTTGTCTCATTACTTGATATCTGAATGTTTATTTTTTGCGATTTTTTGCTAATGCGATTTTGAAGTATATACAAATAAGTTTGACGGTTGAATTGTTGAAATTAATTTCTTAGAATTTGTATCCCATCAAGTTCAATGGTATATATATATATTTATTAAGTAGATTTAAATTTATTTATTTTGTACGTATAAAACTAAAGAAATTGAATGATATGTATATTTAAGCCGATCCAATGGTCACCAATTTTTAAAATTTAATTTAATATATATATATATATATATATAATTATTATAATTTTTAGGTGTATAAAATTGTTAAATTAATATATATAATTATTATAGTATTTTTTTAGGGTTATAAAATTATTAACAGGTGCTTATTAGGTTATTCAATAATGAACCGATTTGTTATCATGTCGACCCGAACACCTGTTAATTTCGTGTCGTGTCGGGTTATCGAGTCATGTCAAGAATTGCCAGGCCTACCAGTGCTTCTATAGATTTGGACTCGCCCCACCTTGTAAATACCACCGTCCCATCCCGCCCCGTTTCTTCTTTAAAAAAAATTAGACCTGGCCTGTACACGCTCCGAATCGCGATTACCCGTCCCGACCCACAGTTCCTAGACCCGTTTGTCCACCCCTACTTGCATGTCTTTATTTTTGTATCCACCCAATTGGCTGACCTTCTAACTTTTGACAAACTTTACATTTGCTAATGATAACATGTCACTTCAATTAGATAAGGATTTCAATGTGTCTGTTACAACAGTCACGTTATATTATTAGTATATTATATTTGTTATGATTTGTGGATTTATTTATTAATTTTATACTTTAGGTGTATGACATGAACCATCTCAATTCTTGTTTTGTTATTACAATATACAAATTCATAACATTATATGGCGACTAGACCATCACTCAGATTTTCTGTGGTTGGTTTGTGCTATATATGTTTTGGCTCTTTCAAGGGCACAACGCAAAATATTTGGGACAGATTTTGTTGTCACAAAAGAAAACAATTGCATCTTATTGGAACTTCCCTTCAAAACTTCTAAAACGTTGGTGCGTTTGAAACTTCTTATGTACATGGAGAGGAGAGATTTAAACTCGAGACTTCTTGCAACGTAACAAAGAAAAATACCACAAGATTAATACATAATTAACAAGTGACAGACTTTTAAAGAGGTCCAACAATAATGGTAATGTACCACTATGTGATACCTTTTTTATTTTTTATATTTTTCAATGTCTATTTTGTTGAGAATGAATCTCACATTAATGAAAAAATGAACTTTGCATGAGTTTATCGGTAAATTAGTCTACTCTCTATATTGCCAATTAATTTTATGATGGAACATAACTTCATAACCAGTGCAAAAACCATTAGATCCTTATTTGCAAGATTTCACTATTGAACTTCATAACCGAAAACAAAAAATCCGTTCGATCCTTACATGCAAGATTTAATTGTTGATTTTCCGAATCACTCGTATGAAACGACTGGTTTTAAAGACGAAAACTTGGGTAGAAGATGTTGAATAAGTGCGGATACCTGTTAAAGCAAAAGGGAATATGTCTGCGGTAGCAATTCAAAGACAAAAAACAAGCGAAATTCATTGTCAAAAGAGAAAGGAATTGGGATTCTTTCTTGCATAAAAACAAGGCCCCATCCTCTTGATTCTTCCCTTCACGGATACAACGGATTTATGCTTTAGGGTATCGTCGTATTAAAGGATAGACAGATCAAGACGAGTAGATTAGTAACACGACGGACAAACAATGCTATAGGCACATCGAAAAACTACTCGTGCTAAAGAGAGGACCAAACAACAGGCTGGCTGTGTATTAAAATCACTCCCAGCCACCATTCACAATGAATCAAATATGGGTATACGTAAGAAAGAAATGCAAAGGGAAAACACTGTAAACACAACGATGCAAAATTAACAGTCAGCCATGAATGGTGAAACTCTATATTTAGGCGCATCATAACACTCAATTTGTAGTGAACAAGAGTTGTTACAAAAGATGCACATATCACAAGCTGACCTAAAACTATCCTTGGAATAATTAAGACATGCTACCGTATGAACTCGATTCTAATTTTTCCTCCCAAGATTGCAAAATTATATTTGATCAGATGACAGATTTACACAAACCTGATGTCTACATTGTCAGCGATATACAACAATCCTCTACGTGGGCAGGACCCTGTATGCTGTCCAATTTACGGGGCAACCCTTGCCTTACTCTACCGTAATCCACAAAAGAAACGCAATTTTCTCCTGCAAAAAATATAACAATGCTAATTTCAGCCAAGGATAGTAAACACAGCCAACACAATAACAATTTCAACCAAGGATGCAAGCTCACCTAGGGTGCCTAGCTAATTACAAATGCTTTTTCACTGTAATATCATCTCCAGTCTCCTTTTCATGTTCCTGCAGAGAAGGGGGCTCCCAAGGGGAGGAAAACTAAAATATTAGAAAGTTAAAATATGAAGAATTATTCCCTAATATTGGGAGACACACGTAAAGTCGGAAGTCCCAAATCTGTGAACAAAGAAAACACATCAAATGTTTCTTTTTCTCACAGTACAGAATTTTCTAAAATTACCCCAAGTCAGGTTTAAAAGTGTAAGAAGTTTTTCTTAATTGATTGCAAAATTAAAATTTGTTTTTCTACATCGAAACAGTACTATGCTTGGGACATCAAACAGAAAGCGCATGAATAACTCAGAAAAAATTGTATAGTATTAAATATCATGGCAAAATGGCTAGT
Organism: Crataegus laevigata; assembly: GCA_963580275.1. Classification (NCBI taxonomy): domain Eukaryota; kingdom Viridiplantae; phylum Streptophyta; class Magnoliopsida; order Rosales; family Rosaceae; genus Crataegus; species Crataegus laevigata. Next base: position 11,747,329 of record OY756954.1, read on the forward strand.
GTGCTATGATTAGGGAAATTTGGAGCACCTTGTATAAAGCGTCCCACCAGAAATCTGACTTTTGCTGTAGAAGACACCATTCCATGGCCATGTCGTACTCGATTGTATTGGGCTGAGAACAATGTGATGTTGATACTGCCTTTCTCTACAAAAGGAACAAGAAAGAATTTATTCATATGATTGTTAGCGAGGCATTGGCAAGCCCACTATGCATTGTAGTTCATTAAAGTCTCCATCCAAAATCATTGATGCAAAAAATCAATCCAAGGACCATTAAGACATCTAATTGTGATAACATAAACAGATGAACATAGTGTATCCGATAAACATTGAAATTATCACCATTTACTTTCGATTTGGCTTATTGTTTGCAAGAACGATCCTTGAGCGGACCTAAAATATAGCCGACTTTGATCATTAAGCTACAGTGAAAGTGGGCCACAATATATCCATCAAAGAGGATCCCGCAAGGGAAATACATTGGGGTTAAAGAGATTCTGATTTGACTGATATTTTTACAGAGATGAGTCCTAAAAGAAACCCTAAAATATGGCCATTTCGGATTGTCAAACTACATTACAGGTTGAGCCGCAACAATGTGTCCTAATAACCCCATTTAAGGGATCCCTCGATGAAACGTGAATGTATCAGTTGTTGAGAGGCACCTCAAGTAGTGTTGTTAGAAGCAGTGTTTGCATCTTTTAACTTTGCAATTCAATGATCCAAGATTTCTATTTTTTAAGTCTCCATGCAAAAAACAAGCTAAATTCATAACCATTAACTGTTTGAAATGGTGATAGTATTGGATACTAAATAATGCCTAAATTGTTTCCAGTATAGTTTATTTTTTCTTTTTTATTTATATGCAGAGATAATAATTTAATGGAGACTTGGGAAACAAACGATTCAAATTATCAAACTACATTGTCTCCGTCAACTACTGTTACTTGAGGGATAGGTTAGTCACCATTTCTTCACGCTGACTATGAAACCTGAGTTTGGGAATGCTCAGATGTCCAACAAATCTCGCTGCTTTGTCAGGCACTTTTAGAGTTCTTCTGATACCAATGATAGGTCTGCAAAATCAGTGGAGTTGAATCATTTCATAACTTGTACCAATTTAACAGTTGCCTTTGTAAATGATTTAAGAAACTAAAGCCCCAAGTCTTCACAAAGCAAAACAATAAAACATATTTACATTTAGGCATTTGAAATAATGAGTATGACGATTCTCTTATCTGGTATAAAAAGGCATCATGGTGGTAACTAACTTGCATTTGACATCATAAAAAACATGACAAGCATCAAACATATGTGAATCACAGCAATGGGTGCATTTTAAAGAAAATTCCAAGAGGAGGAAGTGATGTAGGATAGAAAAATGATTGGAGAATTGGAAATTCACGTGTTAAAAGATTATTTGCTGTTGCCATCCATATCCCGAAAGTGGATGTTTTGTACCTTCCAGGCTGTTCGGATTGACATAACTTTGGTTGGCATGTTTGTTTTGGGTTCGTAATATGGATTTGAAGAGAACAACGACATCCACAAGACTTCTTGTTTCACAAGCCTAGTCAGAATTTGGCCAAATTCCAGCGTTTAATTTCCAAAAACTGGATTTTAGTATTTGAGGATCTTTCTAATATTTTGTTATTTGTTTAATTCTTTTCTTATTTGATTTCCTATGGCTTCTAGGTTAAGAACATTATAATAGGTAATCTTGGCCTTATGTTTGTAATCGTATTCATATGATCAAAATGGAGTTTATTCTCTCTTTCTTCCTAGAGAATTCTAGGGTTTACTAGCCAAAGTAACATTCGAGCTTCCTTGTTATATCCGCTGCATCAAGGAGGAAACGAAAAAAAAAAGACAGAAATAATATCGAATGATTGACAGGTAGAATGTTATTGTGCTAGTCATTCTTATCAACCATATTGATTTATAGTTTGTCATTTTCAAACAGAAATTATTTTCATAAATTTCACAGAATAATTACATGGGATCTTGAACACTCCCAACACACAGAAAGGGAGAGAGGTATGAACATGCTATTGTAAATATAGAAAGAGAGAAAATAGGCTACCTCTTGTCCGCAACAAGGCATCCCTCCTTTAATTTATTTATTGCAGATTCAGCAGCGACACTCGACTTGAATATGACAAAAGCCTTTCCTGTACAACCATGACAGGATAAATGTAATTAGTCCAAAATTAAGCTTCAGCCTCAATAGCATTAAAGATCTACCACCAAATAAAGCATGCCATCATTTGCAAATAAGTATAGATCCCCAACAAGCTGTTATACCATAGTTTGGAGTAGGGTGAATACTGTATTGTAACATTTTTGCCTCAACCTTTTCTCCAAATGCTTGCCAAACTAGACCCTGGGAAGAAAAAGGAATGTAGATTATACAGAATGTCTAACACTAGGCCCGACTACTCTGCCCCTGTAACTTATTTCTTTTACTTCGTCCGGTACGTTAGTCATTTCCCACCTAAGCCAGTTCAGCAGAGCTTTTGGAATTGCTTCTAAGTAAAAATGTTTTTGTGCTCTGAGAAGCACCTGATAGGTGCTCCTCCTCCAAGAAATGTTTCCAATTGCATTTCCATGAAGCACTCAGTTTTTATTCTTGTGGTCCTAAAAAAATCGCTTCATACAGAAGTGCTTATGAGCAAAAGTGCTTCCTACGAAAGCACTATCAAATAGGCCCCAAATTTGGTGCGGATGAAGCCTAGATCCTCTTGTGTGAGAATTTGGAAAAGATGATACAATGCATTTTATACTAAACTGGTTTTCTTTGACTGCCTTATCAACTTAATTTTATACACATAGGGGAATATTACCTCTACTTATCAACTTAATTTTATACACATAGGGGAATATTACCTCTACTTCTGATGATGAATAGGACGGCTCAAGATTGTCTAGTAAGACCAATTGGCCTGCATCTTGAGCTATCTGCAGTCTTTCCTCCCAAGGCTGCAAATTTTGAAATGGATACAAATCTCATCAATATTAACATATCCCAAATAAATTTAGACTTTTCCTTTTGCATTTCTTTTCAGTTCATTTTATTAACCTTTCATATAGAAGAAGGGTAATTTGGCATACGATAAGGGTTCAATTAACTTGGCATACATTGTTAAGAGACCCAGAGAAGAAGAAAGAGAAGTACGAAAGAGAGGGAGGCAGCCAGGTTCTGTTAACTGGACAAACTTTGTTGATGCATTCCCTAACCGCTTAAGTTTTTCCAAACATGGTATCAAAACTTTTGTTTTGGAGGTCTTTTGTCCTAAACCTCTCATCCTCCATTCCAGTTATTTGTTAATTCTAAGCATATAAAATATCATATTTTTCTTTTGCCTGTCATAAATATTGTTGCATCTCATGTTAATTGAGTATTCATCAGAAAATAAATGGGCAACCATTTCTTTATTCAATATTCATTGAATCCAGTGAGTTATCATATCCAAGGCAATCCTAGACACCAAACAAGTGAGAATTTGACAAGATGAAATAATTTAAACATAAATGAAAATTTCGATATTTACCTTCCTTAACTATTATTGTTTTGTCTTGCATTGAAAGACAAATAGGAAGCCTTTTGACAAAACATTAACAACCATTCATTTGTATGAACAATCAAACAATAAATGGGAAAGTCTAGGAAAGATATTTCAAAACAGAAACTCACTAATTGCTTGAACCACCTTGTTCTATCCTGCATTCAAGAAACTATAAATGTCAGAATATTAACCAAATTCATTAACAAATATTGTGAACAGCTTGTGTGCATGCGTGTTTGGAAATCCAGTATATTATTGCACGTCCATAGATATCCAAGCTTGGGAGATTAAGTAAAATTTCTAGATTTAACATGATAAAATTTGTCAGTTGCGGTATTCCCAAATGAATAAGATGTTACAATGTGAGTGAACAATTATATTATGCTCTAGCACTCTCCCGACTTCAATGGGAAGTTGCAATTGCATAAATTTGCATTCAGGACTATCAGATATAATGTTAGAATTAGAATATACAGCTCATCTAATTCTACAGGACCATGATTTGATATACTGAAATGCAAGGCTTTGTTTCATGTGAGACTTCATATTCTCAAAAGAAGCAATGCAATTTTATTTTTTTCCAGGAGCATTAACTTCAGAGGCATGCATTTACAGTTACATGTTTAAAACAACTGAATATAGGAAGCCACAAATGAAAATATAGTAAAATCAAAAGCAATATCAAATTGTATGTGTTTAAAACAAAATGAGTAGTTCCACGAAAAAGAAATCAGGAAAGAGAAGAAAATACAGCTGAAAACACTAAACTTACAACATCTGCCTTCTTTCCAGAATTTTCCCCCTTAGTTGAATCTACACCAACTGGGACTCTCATCTTCTTGGAAGGACGGGTATCTGATGCAGCCATAGGTGGTCGAGGTGGTTGATCTAAAAATATTGTTTTGCGTTTTTCTTTCTCTTGATTATGTGATATTCTAGCAGAATGAGTTGCAAATCCATCAAATCCAGGTTGAAGTCTTAATGTCTCATTTGAAGCATATGCCTGCGCACCACTATGAACCATTGGCACTTCCGATTCTGTAGGTGTCAGAAACAGTTGTATTTACATCTATCAGTTAAATCAGGAAGTAACATACAGAGTTGGCATTCTTAGAAATAACCTCTCACTACAGGGTTTATTCTGCTGCTAGACTTGTCAATTTTAACCGGAGAGGGCATCAACTTGGCCGAACATAACTTGGAAGACACCATTGACTGTCCAGCTGGATCTTTCAAATTTGTCTGGAACTTGGGAATCCTGAGGAGCTTTTCATTGTTTCTCTTGTTAAAATATCTCTCCACTGCGTTGCAATCAAAATATTTGAAGACGGTGATAGATATTAATATGCGCTACAAAAGAAATCATATAACGGATAACATTTATAATTATAGGGAGACACATATAGTAAATATTAGACTATTCTCAATAGTGCCATGGGAATTTAAAACCAATAAACACATCCAAAGTTTTAATTGATCTGAAATTTAAACGGATATTAAACGCACTCCAGGTCATTGGTGAATCAGTTCAGCATTGTTAATGTCTGTTTAAATGTCAGTTTTCACTAAACAGTTCCAAGACCTTGCGTGACATGTAGCCACAATTTGACCAGGATATCTCATATCAGTTTGCTTTAAGCCATATCATATCAAGAAAGTAATAAATGTTTTGATTTCTTTTAGGATAAATCTCAATAGAATTTAGTTAGAAAATAAGTCTTAAAGCCATTATCTTTTTAACTTCATCGTTGATTACAACAGGTAATTAGTTCTTTGTTCATATTCCCTTGTGAGGAGTTAACAATTTGTTATGCAACAAAGTTGCTCTTTTCCTCCCCACCTTCTCTTTTTCCTCCTGGTAGAGTTCTATTAGCTACAAGTAAGGGGAATTTGATTGTTTCTTAGAAGGGGGTACCAGTCCTTGAGAAATGACATCAAGTTTACAAACATTTATTTGTTATATCTGCAACAGTGTGCTCATTTCTTATGAGTTAAGTCTACATTAAAGATGCAAATGTACAGCACACCTACAAGTATGGAGTCATCTCTTTCAACTGCTACCTAAATTGGTAACAGGCTTTGAAAGTGACAGTAGCATTCTGAATATAAACATATTTCACTATTTTCCATAAACAAATTAGCTTGTATAGAAATGTTCTAAATCAAACCTACAGTATGGAAACTCTTGATGGTGGTTCGCTAATCCCATAACAATAGGCCAAAAACGCTACATCCCAACAAAAGATAGAAACAATACGCAATGAAATAACAGGATAAACATGTCTGATTACAATCTAACATCCTATATTTGACTGACCTGTAAGTCCCCTTATTTCATCGGGAAAATTCTCCAATATTTCACACTTTCCAACATCAAATGTACGACAGAAGAAGTAATTAGCCGTTCTCAACTCTTCTTTAGAGGGCTGACAATTCCTGTTGTCCTTTGATGTGCAGACAATATTGCATTTTCCAGCAATTGCTTCCTGAAATTTGTATTTAAAAGGGTGTCATGCAAATATATTTTAATATAACATGAGGACACCCTTGTTAACTATTCTGTATACACATGCAGAAACTAAAGAACCTTAAAATAGTTTCCATATAGCTTTTAATTGAGAAAACGAATCTGATCTGAGAGGGGAAAGAAGCTGAGAGGAAAGATTATAATATTTAGGCCACAGTTAAATAAAAGAAATACATGCATTTAAGTTTAGCAACTATTATATTTCACTAGTTAACCACAAAAAAACCTATTTCTTCCTATCCCTAACTTGCCTACCGCAAACTCATAATATCTCATTTGCACTGTCCCATGTAGTCATTATGCATGAAAGGATCATCTAAACTTGCTGCCCACTATCATACCCTATAACACACTTTACCTGATCACTTTCATTACTAGCAATGCATGAATGCCATGTTAACAAAGCCTTATCCCACTAAGTGGGGTCGGCTAACCCAAGGATTTTCATACTAACTGATTACTCCTCTTTCCTATTAGTCCATTATTTTAACTTAAGAAACACAAATTCTAGTAATAAAGAAACGGATACATGTAATGTGCGAGATGGTTCATCTATTCCAGGTTAACATCCTCAAGCAAAAACACAGGTTAAATTCAAACAAGAATCAAGACACATAATTATAACTGAAAGAATCAAGACTCGTAACAAAAACAGAATATCTAAGCAAACAGAAAAGATTATTGCTCTATTCTCTTGCCTAACCATGCAATAGTACTCTGCTTAAATGTGAGATGTATAAATCAACATGATTAGGAAAATATCTCTAATTAAATCTAAATTACCAGAGGATTGATATTGGAGAGGCCTTGACCCTCACCCGAACCTAAAAATAGCTCATTCCAGTGTGGTTCGTAATCACCAAGGAAGTTGCATATCTCAGCAGGACGGAAAAACCACAGGACCCTTACCTTCTTCTCATGGGTCTCTGTTTCAAATATTGACACCAGCTTACCAATATAGGTCTCAAGAGAACCAGCATGATAAAGATATACGCTGTCATAAAGCAAGTACTCAACGCCTTCCATCGTGAACGACAAATAGAACTGGGAACCTCTGTTATTCCGATCTCCAGCTTTCTCACCCCACTTAAACTGAAGATTTCGTTCCATATTTGTCTCTTGACGATGCAAAAGGGAGCTGTTTAAAGAACATCGAAAGAAACGATTAACGCTGTTTATCTTTCGAGTGAGAACAGTTCAGTCAGATAAATATCATCATCATTAGAGCTCCAAAGCTCCAAAAACATGATTCTAGAATGAGAAACAGCACTCCCCTGAGCACACACCTACATGGAAATCTTGCACATTTGCTAGCTGCAACAAACCGAATATCAAAATGCAGCTCGCAAATCACTCAACACAAGTTTATATTCAAACAAATTTCACATCCTCCTTGTGTGTACCATAACTCAATGACTAATACATCAACAAATATCGCCATTACTCGAAAAAATTAGCAACAAAAATGTACATCAACGAAAATCACAGGTGAAAACCCATTTTCCCTTTAAATTTACGAAAACGAATCACTTCACCCGCACAGAAAGTAGACATGCATTTATTGAGTATAAACCCTACTACATGAACAAAAATGGGAAAAAATTAACGCTGATGGGCCTAACACAATGCCCTAATTGAGACGTACAATCTGAAAATTCTGAAATTTTCACCCAAGAAAATCACTACTAATTCACACTTAAATTTCAGACTAAATTTTTTTTAAAAAGAAATGAAAGGAAAGAAGGAAAGGAAAAGCAGAGAAAGTAAAGGAAGACGAAGAAACAAAGACCCATTTGGCATTTGGAGAAAAAGCAAACAAAAAGTCGGAAAACCCATTTGGGGAAAAAGAAAGCGGAGCAAAAGCTTCTCCGAGCTCCCGACGAAGACTTGCAGCACACGGTTCCAGTGAGAAAATCGTACCTCAAATGTCGACGATCAAAGAACCAAAGAGCGAAACGCCGCGTTTTGGAGTTTAGGGTTTCGAAAAAGCACTTCCAGTGGAAAGAGAGAGTTTTAGAGAGAGATAGAGAGGGGATGAGAGAGAGAGGAGGTGGGAGGTAGAGGTGGAGGTGGAGGTGGCGAGGTTTATGACCAGTACGGAAGGAAAAGTACAGAATAATGCGCTGCGGGGTGGAGGCTAACGTGCGCCGTAACGCCAGGTTAGGGGTGCGTAGTGTGCACCCAAGAATTGGTTACGTGAATTTCTTGTTTCCGACGTGGTTCTGTGAGTAGCAGCAGAACTGAGTTGAGGGCGCGAAAGGAAAGGGAGGACTGGCACTACTACAAAAGGGTGTTATAATGTCGATGAGTGGTGTCGCTTTAATCTAATATAGTGATGGATAAGGCAGTTGCGACACTAACTGAATATTAAGTCGGATATATTGTCACTTATAAATGTCATAAAATGTTTATGTCGCTTTTAAACCGACGTAATCATACATTTTAATAATTTTTAAATACTAGTGTCGATTTTAAGGGACATAAAGTATTTTTTAAATACTGGTGTCGCTTTTAAGCGACATAAATTATATATATATATATATATTAATATTAAATTAAATTTTATATCCCTTAAAACTATAATATATATTTATATATATATATATATATTAAATTTTAAAAAATTGGTGATCATTGGATTGGCTTAAATATACATACGATTCAATTTCTTAAGTGTTATACATACAAAATAAATAAATTTAAATCTACTTAATAAATATATATACACACACACAGACCATTGAACTTGATTGGATACGAATTCTATGAAACTAATTTCGACAGTTATAAACGAAAAATCACGATTTAATGGTTATTTTAACTCTGATTTTGATGATTTTTTACAGCTACACTCATTGACCTTATATGAATACAATGAATGAACTCGATCTTCAATTTAAAATATTAACACTAGTGGATACCACAAAATCTTATGTTATACTTAATGAAAGTATAAATAAACTCTTAAGTGTTAGTAAATCTATCATTTTGATGGGATAAGCATCCCATGAAACTAATTTCAATGATCCAACCGTCAAAGTTGTTTGGATATGATTCGAGATTGCATACGCCAAAAATCGCAAAAAACAAACGTTCAGAGATCAAGTAATGGGACAAAAAATTTCGACGGTTATAAACGAAAAATCACAATTTAACGATTATTTTAACTCCGATTTTTTGATGATTTTTTACAACTGCACTCCTTGACCTTATATGAATATAATGAATAATCCCCTGCCAGCAATACAGGCCGAGACAGAATCTGCTCAAAATTGACTGATGAGCAATGGTGAATCAGGAAACAAATCAGTCAAAACTGACTGAGGAGCAAAAGCAACGCCTGCTGACACGGTCGAAGTCTAGAGAATGATTGATTCGGCTTTACAAAAGAGGCTAAAGTTCCCAAAATTCATTCACCCAAATCTAGCCTTTGTAGAAAGGTTTGAATATCCTAAGAGATTCAAGATTCCAGACTTTAGCCTTTTTCGCTGCAGAATCATCTCTGTCTTCGTTAGAACATGTGGCTCAATTCACTGTTCGATGCAGAGATGTTAATAGTGACTTTCATAAACTACGATTGTTTAATTTCTCATTAACCAGCTCAGCGTTCGCATGGTACATCAATCTCCCACTCAACTCCATTCGAAGTTGGGAGTAATTAGTCAAGAAATTTCATAAGCAATTCTATCGACCAAGAATGGAAATGTCAGTTTCTTCTTTGGCCAGGATGGCTCAATCATCCAACGAGTCACCAATGGAATATCTTATGTGGTTTAAATCGGCCAAAAACTGGTACCGAGTACCAAGGTTCTAAAAGACGCTAGGCACTAGTTGGGCGGCAGGCTGGGGCCTAGCGCCTAGGCGGCTAGGTGGGGTCTAGGCGGTCGCCTAGGCGGCTAGGTGGGGTCTAGGCGGTCGCCTAGGCGGCTAGGTGGGGTCTAGGCGGTCGCCTAGGCGGAGTAGGTAGATTTAATTAAATCTATTATATTTTGTGTAAATAAGTGTCTGTTTATACTTAAAATATATATGATTTCATCATAAACTACAAAATGGAATGACATATATATTATGAGCTATTGGAACATAATGAAAACATGGCGAACAAGTATATAATGTGTGTTCCTTTAAGTATTCAATAAGTCTCTTACAATTTATTGAAAAAATAAAATGCAAAATGAAAGTTATCTATTTTCTGTCTAAGTAAGTCGCAACCTAGGCGGGTGTCTAAGCGGGTTTGGGCAGGCTAGGCGGGTGCCTTAGTAAGTCTACGCACCCTTTCTTAATTTCTAAACGCCTAGGCATTAATTGGGGTGGTGGCCGACCACCTAGCGCCTAGGCGGTGCTAGGCGGGGATTTTTAGAACAGTGCCGAGTACCCATCCCTGAAGTTGAGTTTGTTAGGCTTGTCCTAAATGGCTTGGATGTAGAGTACAAAGAGAAATTCTTGGGGGAAAATTTCGGAGATATATACGAACTAGCTCAACATGTCGAGCAATAGATTATTTGCTTCGAGAAGAGAAAATCTTGAAGTCCTTAGCCCGACAGAGGATCTACAAGAACCCAACAGTAAGTTATGCATCAGCCGAAGGTGAAGAGTCCCAATATGCTAGTATAGATTTGGCTGAGATAGTAATTGATAAATAATACATATGCAAAGTGTTAGAGTGTTGGCTCACACTAATTCCAAAGATGTCAAAACCCGCTTGACCTCTATGGAAGCTGCCGTTAGGACGTCGAAAGTCTACAATTTTGACATCACCAAGGCTGACGCCATCTTCGACCAGTTGATACTTGCAAAATTCGTCAAGCTTCGGCAATGGCATAATATCCCTAAGGCTGAAGATTTGAAATGAAAGACGTATTGCAAATACCACAACTCAAACAAGCATACGACAAATAATTGTGTCGTATTTCGTGAGACCATCCAAAGCTGGATTGACAGTGGCAAACTCAAGTTTCCCTAGAAATCTCAAAGAATCGTTGATGCTGATTCTTTCCCTTCGGCGACGGTAAGCATGGCAGATGCTCATCTACCCAAAGACAAGAGAAAGGGGAAAGCCGAATTCATCTCAACGCAGTATGTCCTTAATCAGAATTCTTTGCCACAATTGATAGTTGATCTATCCTCAAACAAGCCACCCAAATACTTTTCAAACCCTGTTTATGCCAAGTCAATGTCGGACTCTAGCACAAAGGAAACTGATGGGCCAATGGTTTTATGTAGTCGGTGCAATCAAACATCATCATAACTGAGCCGAGGGAACAACTACTTCGGGCTGAAGCACCGCAACTGGTGTCTGCAGCTGCGGCAACACCTCAAAAGGTGCTCGGTGCAGGCTAACGCCATAAAGTTTTCGATAGGCTCGACCCTCAAACACATAATAACAAGCCGTCTTCGGCCAGACGGTGACTTGATTTCAACGCGCCATTTTACAATAATGATTATTATGTGCATAACTATAGCAGCTCAAGTTCACTCGTGAACCAGTGAACCTTCAAGCCACTTGACTCATGCAACAAGTGTTAGTATAGCTATAATTCCCTTAATTGTGCATATACCGCGTTGTTTAAATCTCAAAAATGTCGCTGCCAGAGAATATACTGTATGGCTCACTAACAAACAACTCAAGCTACCCTAGCTACCAAATGGCAGTCGAAATAAATGGTGGGTAACAAAGATGACCGACAACCTCCGACAATCATGATGAAACTACATTGAGGAAAAAAGGTAATCGATTGAGATTTTGAAACCACAATTAAAGAGTTTGAGAAATGAATCAAACTCCTTCTTCGGCCTGGGGAAATGAAAGCTTGCCTCAAGTACTTCTAAAAGAAAGCCAAAAGCAAACTTCCTTTGCTACCTCAACAAGAGCCATTAATTAAAGTGAGACAGAATCACCACTCACCGTTTCTTAATGAAGCTTTGGAATACATGCAAGAGTTTCATAAGAATTATTCAGCTAATGACTTATACAGCCTGCCAAAAGCATGTCAAGAGTCTCTTAATCTGTCGTTAACTTGCCCCGATGCTGAACAGATCAGCCAAAAGTGGTTAGATGGATATGGGAATGAAAGCTAGGTTCCAACATATATGTGAGGCCCGAGTTATCGGCTTTGAGGTAGAACCATATACTGATATTGATATTGCCGATTTTCCTTTCTCTCTCGAGGACCTTTAATATCTGTGGTACCATTTTGAAGTTTTCTCAATCATTTCTCTTTTTGGCCTTACAGCCAACGAACTTATTCCATCAGGGGTAACCATGATCAGCTTTGTTGGAGACAAATCTCAGACTAAGGGAGTGCTTCCTTTAGAGGTAACTATCGTAGGTCAAAATCACATAACCGCATTTTTTTTATAATGCATTGCTTCGTCATGACTGGATCCACCAAATTGGCTATATCCCCTTGTCAAGTTCTCATCTTCTGGGACTGTAAATCGGTTGTGGTTCATCCTGCCAATGATTAGTTGTTTGAAGCTAATATGATTCAACCTCGCTATTACGATGATCATGGAGGTTACATCACCTTACAAGGTTTCAACGAAGAAGGACGGTCGACTCAGATCTCAGTTCAAAAAGTCACCTAGGTTAGCGCCGAGACTATTCAGCAGAATTCGACAAGACTCGGGTTGGTTAACCTAATTGACGATCATGATGCCTGATACCAAACAGAATAGACGTTGAGTTGCTATTTCATCAATTATGGAACGCCTACTGGCCCATTGGTATACTATTTCCAAGCAACCAAATTCTGGGGTGAACTTAGTAGAGTTCCCTACCGAAAGAGAAAACGATCTAGTCCTGTCACTTGATAAAGTCCAGGCTGCCCCAGCCGAGCTTGAAGACAGTCAACCCTAAGCCAAAGATCCACTACACAAAATAAACATTGGAACGACTGATGAACCTCGGCCTTTATTTATTAGTTCTTTATTGCCCCAACCTATGAAAACTGAGCTTTGTAAATTGCTCTAAGAATTTAAAGATTCTTTCACTTGGAGTTACCATGAGATGTCTGGCCTGGATCGAACACTCGTTGAGCATGAATTACGAATCAAGGTTAGTTGTAAACCTTTCCGCTAACCCCTCTGATGATTCTCGTTTAAAGTTCAACTCGGCATAAAAAAATGAACTCGTTTGACTTTTAAAAGCCGATTTTATTCGGACAGCTTGATACGTCGAATGGTTGGAAAATATTGTCCCAGTTTTAAAGAAAAGTGTGCTTTACATATTTGCATTGATTTTTGTAATTTGAACTTGACAACCCCTAAAGACGAATATCTAATGTCAATTTCAGACTTGCTAATCGATGCTGTAGCAAACCACGAGATGTTACCTTTTATGGACGGCTATGTTGGGTACAACTAGATTTTCATAACTGAGGCTGATGTCCACAAAACTGCTTTTCATTGCCCTGGGGCACTCAAGACCTACGAATGGGCCCATCATGCCTTCCGGACTTAAGAACGCCGATGCCGCATATCAACGCACTATGAATACCATTTTTCATGACTTGATTAACACAGTCGTTAGGGTATATATTGATGATGTTGTGGTCAAATCGAAGCACCGCTGAACACATTTAGATGATCTTCGGCGAGCCTTCTTTCGTATGTGCCAACATAACCTTAAAATGAACCATGTCAAATGCGTATTTGGTGTATCGGTGATATGAGCATATTTATGCGACTTAACTAGCTTGTTTCATTGCATTTACATTGTTAGAACTTAGTTATCTTAGTACTTTAAGCTATTTTTGTGTGTTTTAGGTCCATTGGGCTATTGGAGCAAAGAAGTGCATTTTGGTGCGTTTTGGAGCAATTTTGGGCCTAAGATGGATAACACATGCTTGGAGCTAAATGGAAGGATGAAATTGAAGATCAAATGAGCTTAGGAGTGAATGAAGATGTGAAGAATGGGATTCAAGATGAATGAAGAATGAAGAGTCAAAATTGGAAACCGAAGTTTCTAAAGTTGGAAGTTTCTATTCTTGGAGGTTTCCATTCTTGAAGAGTTTCTATTTTTGGAATGGAAGTTTCCTAATTCTTCCTCACCTAAGTTCCAGCCACAAGAGGATTCCAAAATATGTTAGGGCATCTAATTACAACTTCTAGAAGTCCTAAACCTACCCTAAAAGGCTTGGGCACCTTCCTTGTTTCTCTTTCTTCCTTGCCGCACAAACTTAGCCTTTCCTTGCCTAATTTCTGCACACAAACACATTCCCCTTTCTTTCTCTTCCTTGCCGTGCAAGAGGGAGGGTTTCCTACCTGTTTTGTGTCCCAAAAACCTTCCCTTTTGCATCCCTATAATCTACCGCACACCCTTTTTCCCTTTGATTTTTGATTCCAAAACAATTCCTATTTTGTGCCAAACCCCTTGCCGTCCAAGTTAGCCATTTCTTTCCTATTTCTTGTCCAAAATTTCATCCCTATTCTATTCCTATTCAATGCCGTACCCTTTCCTTTATTCTCTCCTAATTTCTGACCCAAAATCCTTTCCTACATTGTTTCACACCTTTTGTTACTTATTCTATTTTATTTTCTAATTCTTTTCTTCCCTATTAATTAGGGGACAATTTAGCTAAGTTTTAAAAGCCTTTTTATGAACCTGAGCCGTGCTACCCTATATATATACATAGTTTTGCATTCTTGAGTCTTATTTTACGTTTTTGAGTCAGTTTTACATAGATTACCAATCCCTCCTAATCCCCGGTCTAGAACGATCCCTACTTGTATCCTTACTACAATTGACAACAAGAGGGTTTAATTTGAGTGTCCATTTAATTCACCTTAAATTTTTGGGGCTGTTGCCGGGGATTAGCAACTTTGCTAATCCCCCTTTGTTTTCTTTTCTTTGGTTTTATTAGTTTCTGACTTTGTTTAGTTTCTGACTTTATTTTGTTTTCTTTGTTTTAGGTACTAGTTTATGACTTGTAGCTCTCAACGCGTTCGTGAGAATGTCTTGGAGTTTGACGACGATTTTGAACAAACGTTGAGAAGGAAAAAGAAGAATTCAGAAATTCAATCTTCTTGTTCCAACTTTGATCCTAAACTTGGAGAAGAAGATAAGGCAACAGATCAAGAAGAACAAGAGCCCACGATAAGGAATTTAGAGGAACAACAAGCCATGGTAGCGGACAACAGTATAATCAATGAGCTATCTGCCTCGGGAATGGACAATGCTGCACCCTTGTGCATCCAATATCGAAGGGTAGCCCAAGACAAGACCGATGAGTTCGAGTTGAAGTCTAGCTTGTTGCACCACATTCCCAAATTCTATGGACTGTCCATGGAGGATCCGAATAAGCATTTGAAGGAGTTCGAAGTGGTGTGTTCAAGCATGGCTCCAATCAACGTTGATAGCAACATTTTGAAGATGAAGGTATTTCCCTTCTCTCTTCTAGAGAAGGCTAAGGATTGGTTGTATGAGTTAGCCCCTGGAACCGTCACATCTTGGGATAACATGAAATGGGCATTCTTAGAGAAGTTTTTCCCCACTTCAAGAGTCATTCTTTTGAGGAAGAAAATTAGTGGCATCCAACAAAACCAAGGTGAGTCATTTCCAAATACTATGAACTTTTAAAGGCCTTGTTGCATCATGTCCTCAGCACCAAATGAAGGAAGAGATTCTCCTTCAATACTTTTATGAAGGCCTTCTTCCGATCGAAAGGCAAATGCTAGATGCTTAAGCGGGAGGTGAGTTGGTGGACAAGACACCTATGACAGCTAAGACACTCATTGCAAACCGTGCATTGAATGCACAACAATATGAAGGCATTAGGCAGAGAGACACCCCACGACAACAACTCAATGAGGTAAGTTCTTCATCTGATATTTATTCTCAATTAGCTAATCTTACTTCCATTATGTCTCAGATAGCCGAAGGGATGAAAATGAAAGATTATTTTGAGAATACATGTTCATTTAAGCAACATCATTAGCATGCAATTAATAAATTAAAGGCGGAATCATGCTTGCATGTACTTAAAAACAAAACATCAACCATGAATGTTCAAAGCCTAGTAGTTTGGTGAACCAATAACAACTCAAAACAAAGTGAGTTGAAATTTATACCTTTGTAGATTCCTCTTTGCTTAAGCAAAGGCTAATCACCCAAAGAGAGGGCCTTCATTCCTTGCATCTTAGATTTATGGATTTGGATGGATGAAGAGGTTTCTCCAAGTTCCCAAAATTGGGAACCTCTAAGTCTCCACACCAAGGTTAGATGAAAAAGAAATGAGTGACCTTGAGGAAGTAAAATTGCTAGATATTTTCCTCAAGGTGGCCGGCCTCTTTAGAGAGCAAATGGAGTTTGTGTTTTTCCAATTTCCCCCAAAAAGAACCCTTAATGAATTTAGGCTATAAAGTCATACTTATACCTTTATTCATTTGAGTGGCAAACTTGTAAATAAGTCCAAAACCCACCCTAACTCTAAATGGCCGGCCATGTGGGATTTAATGGACTATTTGGGCCTTTGTGAATCATTATTCATTAAGTTGTCATACAACTTAAGTCAATGGGCTTAACGTTCAAAGCCCATTGGGCCTTAAGGTCCAAAACCATCCCGAGGTCTTTAACGAACTTATTCGTTTGATTAATAATCATATTAATTAATCCTTGCCATAAATAATTAAACTATTTAATTATTCTTACTCATCTCCGTTGAATCTTCAATCTTTACCTTACAGGGTGTACGATCCATTAGGTTCTTTTTAGCGAGGCAGTGGGCGATTCAAACTCTTTCAAATCAATTGTGAATTTGAAACTTACTTTCAATTCTCCCTTTAGTGTTTACACACGTTTAGGGCTTCCACAAACCATGAGTGACACCTAGCAGCATATCATGGTTACCCAAGCTAATCAGAAGAGGTGGAGAACCTATTCAGTTTAGGATTACAAATGCAATACGGTCCTTCTCTAATACAATACTCTTGACCACATTGTTTGGTTTGATAGTTTATTCATGTCTACTATCCAATGTGAATCTTGTACTTAAATGATTACCTTGAATGTGATCTGGAACGCATTCCAACATCTCATTCATACTCTGGCCAGAGATTCTTAATCATATCATAGAGTATTCTGCCTCAACGGTTTGAAGGTTAGAGATCCCTTGTTGCGCATTCATTTGTCTCCATGGCTAAGTGGCTTAATCTTGAAGATGCCGTGGACATACCAGATGGAGTGACATTTGACATAATCAAAGATTAAGTACCTAACCACAAGACAACTATGATGCCTCAGGTCAAAGGATTAATTTGCATTATCCTAACCATGAGTTCTCACGTGACATGAATATGAGAACTCGTCATTGATCGTGTTCAGTGAACTCATTCTCTATTGAGCACCTACGTACTTGTCTTGGTGTCACTCACACAAATGACTCAAGACTAGTTACTCTCCCTGAGAGAAGACATAGCACGTACTGATCTTAACGGACTGTCAATGCCCAATTGGCAATCCTATGATCAGGAACGTTTAGGATGTGTCTACGAAAGAATGGTCTCATGTATCTAACTTCTTTAGATCGCATTCTCCCAATCACATATTCCTTGGACTTTATCATTTAAGCATATAACATTTATATGAGACCGCTCAAACAATAATCTTTGCCCTTTATATTAAACTAGATTAGTTTAACATGTGAAATGTTCGTAAAGTACCATCATATGATTGGTTTTAGGGCACATTTCCAACAGAAAATGCAAGGACCAAGTGTGTGTGGCGTGTGTACTATCCAAGGACACACCTCTGAAAAGTGTCCTCAATTGATTAAGAATGGTGGATGGGAAAGTGCTAATGCAATTGGATTCCAAAGCTAAAATCAGCCCCGAAATGATCCATATTCAAACACATACAATCCAGGTTAGAGAGACCACCCAAACTTCAAATGGAATGAGCCCCAACAACCCCAACAACAAGGAGGCTTTAGGCAGCAACCTCCGGGCTTCTACACCAAGCCATATGCCTCAAATCAAGTCCAACAACAAACTGCCCAAAACAGTTTAGGTACTTCTCTAGATAATGATACACTTCTTAAGTTGCTAACCAATTTGTCTCAGGGGCAAGATAATCAAACTAAGACAATGCAAAACCAAGACAAAAGGGTGTATTAATTGGAGAAACAAATTGAGCAGATTGCAGAGTTTATTGGATAGTTTAGAGACCAAGGGAGACTCCATAACTCAACAGTAGCAAATCCAAAAGAAGGTTTCGAATCTGCCAAGGCCATCCTTTTGAGAAGTGGCAATGAAGTCGGGGCAATGAAGTCGGGGCAGGTCCTACACCATCAAAAACAGGTCATAAGGAGGATGAAAAGATGCAATTCAAAGAGGAGGAAGACAAGCAGCCCACGGCAAGGGTGGAAACACCTTTACTGCAAATTCCAAGTGGTTCTAAACCATCAAATCTGTCCAACAAAGGTAAGAACATGTCTAATTCAATTCTGACTAATGTTATTCTTTCGAATGTTCATTTTCCTCATAGATTCATGCAAACAAAGAAGAAGGAAGCTGAAAAGGACATTCTAGAGACGTTTAGGAAAGTTCAAGTCAACATACCTCTTCTTGATGCAATTAAACAAGTGCCAAGGTATGCTAAGTTTTTGAAAGAACTTTACACCACTAAAAGAAGAATTTCGAACAAAGAAGTGGTCAAGGTAAGTGAGAATGTTTCAGCCGTCTTGCAACGTAAATTGCCCACTAAATGCAAAGGTCCGGGCAGTTTTACGATTCCTTGTGTTATTGGAAACTCTAAGTTTGAACATGCCATGTTAGACTTAGGGGGCTTCAATAAATGTCATGCCATACTCTATATATGCATCTATGAACTTGGGTGAACTTAAAAATGGTGGTGTGATTATACAATTGGCTGATCGTTCTAATGCCTATCCAAAGGGTGTTTTGGAAGATGTTTTAGTGCAGATTAACCATCTATTTTTTCCAGCGGATTTCTATGTCCTTGACATGGAAGAATCAAGCAATTCACCTCCATTGCCGATCCTCCTTGGAAGGCCATTCATGAAAACAGGGTGTACAAAGATCGATGTGTTCACTGGAACTTTAACAATGGAATTCGATGGGGATGTTATTGATTTCAAAATTTTTGATGCTATGAAGTTCCCTAGTGATGCCTATCCAAAGGGTGTTTTGGAACATGTTTTTCTATTGAAATGGTCTTCACACCCCTTGCCGCACCACCCTTCTATCCTAAACACCACCATACCTATTCCTACCTATTTCTCCATACAAACAACCCCTCAAAACACAACCCACTCCTTGTGCCGCAGCAAAGGAAGGGAAGGAGATTGCTTGGACGTGTTTGCTGTTCATCTTTGATCGCTGGAGTGTTTAGGTGTTTTCTTTCTTTTATTTTCAATGTATCAATCTGTTTACTTTTGCTTTGTGATTATGAGGAACTAAGCCCTTGTGGCTGGGGGTGATGTGAGATTTATACGCACACAAATTAAACCCTCTTTTTATCAATTGTAGCAGAATATGTAAGTAGGGATCGTTCTAGACCGGGGATTAGGAGGGATTGCAAAATCACTTGGAATTGACTCAAAAACGTAGAAACAAAGTTTAAAACACTAAACTAGACTCAAACAATGCAAAACTATACTTTAAAACTCTAAAACAAACCAAAAGACTCAAAACAGCACAAAAACACTCAAAACTGCCTTAAAACCACTTTCTGGGCAGTTTTGGACACTAAACAAGATTTTGGACGAAAATAGTTATAACTTGACTTGAACACTTAAAAACATAAACTAAAACACTTTCTAACTAATTTGACACTTGAAAACAAAGGGGGATTTGGTTTTTGACGAATTTTGAAAACTAAACTAAACTTGTAAAACAAAACAGATTTGAAAACGATTTTGGTTTTAAAATAGATGGATGGAAGGCTAGCTAAGGGGTTCATCTCCACACATGTTATACTTGCATACGAAACGATTTCCAATTGCTTTTCAATAAACCATGAATTCTCAACGCCCCAAGTTAATTAGATCCGCTTAAATTAACCTTCAGATTTTCCTAAAGTTATTGAATTGGATGATTGCATACGACAACCCAAAGCATTCCCCACAAGTCCCCTACATGATTGCATAATAGAGACACAAGCAAGAATCATTAAGTTCTATGAAAACCATAAGCATTGACGAAGCACTTGTTACTATGATTGCATGAAACTTATGCCCAGAATTTACTTAACTCGATTGAGATCATCAACCTTTACTACTTGTAAATATAAGTTTGTAACGATTAGGTGAAACTCCCTTATATTTTAGCATCAAATTCATGCATGCAAACTAAGTGTCGACCCTCAATTAACATACACAAATCAGTTTTTATACAAACGGATAAGTAAATTGAATTCACAACTTATGAAACGCAATTAGAGGTAATCAAATCATATCGCAAGCATAAACATGTGTTTCGAATCCCCCCCTAGCCAAGGGGGGGTTTAGTTCCTCATATGCACAAAACAAAGAGAATTAAATTTAAACATTGAAATCAAAGGAAAAGAAACACCTAGAAATTCCAGCGATGTGAACTTGAATTGCATGAACTCCCAAGCTTCTTTCCCTCCTCCTTGGTGCGGCAAAGGGTTTAGAGACAGGTTTAGGACGTTATGTGGATGGGTGGATGGGTATGGAAGGATATAATGGTGTTTAGGTATGGTGGTGGCTGCGGCAAGGACTTAGAACTAGGGAGGATGGTGTTTTGGCGAATTTCTGAATGTGGGAGAGTGAATGATTAATTGGTGCGGCCAAGGGGTGTATTTATAGTGTTTAGGGGCTGATTTAGGGTTAGGAATCAGAGAAGGATAATAAAATCTAAATCCTAAAGGAATAGGCCTTCTAGAAGCTAGGAAACCTCACAGATTTTGGGGAAACATTCGGCAGGTTTGTAGGGATAGGCTAAGGCTTCTAGAAAGCCTTGCAAGGCAAGGGATTAGGTCCATCTAGAAGGCTAGGGTCGGCACCTTTGTAGGGATTAGGGATAGGGCTTCTAGAAAGCCCCAAAACTGATAGGAAATTGCTTAGAACTTGCTGCAAAGGGGAGGAACACTCTAGAACCTTCCAACTTGTGTCCTACAATACTTAGGAGTCCTTCTAGCATTAGGAAAACATGTCTTTCTCCTTCCTTGACTTGGAATTCTTCTCCTTCTTCACTTTGGAAACCTTTTCCCTCTTGGACTTGGAAAACTTCCTTGTAGCTGCAACTTGATGCCATTTGGGGTTTACATTTCCTACTTCAAGTAGGAAACCTTGTTTGAGTAGGAAACTTCAATCTTCTAGGTTTCCCAATTCAACTAGGAAACCAATTTCATTAGGATTCCTATTTCAACTAGGAAACCCAATTTAGCTAGGACTCCATCTTCCATTAGGACTTTTCCTACTCCAACTAGGAAACCTTGCTCAAGTAGGAATCATCATCTTCAAGTCTTCAATTTCGTCCAACTTCATGGCTCCAAGCATATGACATTCATTCCAAGCTCTAATTTGCTCCAAAAGGCTCCAAAATGCATCCTTTTGCATACTTTGCCCTTAAAACCTGAAAATACATAAAACTAGCTTAAAAGACTACTTTACTAAGGAAAAACACTATAAATGCACAAGAACAAGCTAAACTAAGGTGCATAAATATGCCCCTATCAAATTCCCCCACACTTAGCTTTTGCTAGTCCTCGAGCAAAACAAAACAAAACAAGGTAATAAAACAAGCAAAACGCGTAAAACACAACCTAAACCTTCCAACAATCGCCTAAGGGATTTCCAATGCACATGACATGTTAAAAATCATCATTCCCACAGATTTTAGCCATCTTTACACTCGAGCACATGCTTAATCATAGTCACTACTTACTAGTTCACAAATAACCAATTAAAACGATGTTTTGAATGTAGTAACATGCCTTAGAGAATTTCCTCAATACCTTACTAGATATGCACTCTATTTTCACTCAGATTTTCTAACTACATACCCTACACTAGTTATATGTGAAAAGATTGATGTAAATATAAAACGAATGCTCACATATATGTATAACAAAGAACGCAATTTCCGGAGTTAATAACATGTTTAGATATGATCTCATGAATGGAATGCTACTACTTAGATGCGAGAACCAGTGACACCTATATGCTCATACCAAATTCAAACTCCACAAATTGAAACACACAACACTCAAGATTAAAGTCAAGGGTTGTAATGGGGCTTGAGGAGTTGGCTAACAATGAAAGGATAGGAAAAACAAACGTTCTTAAAGCAATAGCACGCAAAATAATGAATTTGAACTTAGAATTCCTTTTAGCATGCAAAAATCAACTTTTAAACACAAAGGGAAGATTCAAGCACAAATTAGGGTCAAGTTCAATGTTTTGGACCCTTCCTTCAACAAACAACACTTAAGAACTCTTTTTCTCATCTTTTCAACTTCTTTTTCATTCTTTTCACGACTTTTCATTTTTCCTTTCTATTTTCCACGAATTTTCCTTTTTTTTCTTTTCTATTTCGTGCCTTATTTAAGACTTTGGCACACCCACACAAAACTCACTTCCCCCACACTTGTTTTCTGCCAAACAATGACCAAAAGGAATTCATATTGAGTCATGCATTACTATGCTTCAAGAACAAAGGTATGGATGGTCCTAATCTAGGCTAGGTGAGGATAATGTGGTTTACAAAGAATATAGGCTAAACAAGGCTCAACGGGGTTAAAACCTACAAAACACAATGAAATATGGAGATATGGCCATTTGGCTATGGTGGTTACTACATGACTTCATCTTGAATATGTGTTATGCAAATCAATAACATGCTTTGAATGAATTGGGTATGAGTTCTAGTGTTTGGAACAAAATGATGAAACGCCTTCTAAGTAGCAACCAAGCAAAGAATAATGAGATCATGCAACGACTTTAGAAAACAACAATGCACAGATTATTAACTCTCAAAATAAACGTTTAGGCTCAAGTCTCATAAGGTTGTAGCGTTAGTTTGAGTTCCTTCCTTCAAGCACGTTACAAAAATTGATTTTTTTTTTTCCTTATGATTATGTGTGAATTCATAAGTTATAACCATAACCAAGCATAAACCAAAGAGTAAATCAAACTTTCATCCATGTTTACAACTCTTTTTAACAGTCATGCAATTACAAACCGAATCCTCATCATTGTGTTGGAAGGTACCCTAAGACACAAACAAACACACAAAAACAACTCTTTTTGGGTTTTTAAAACAATTTTTTTCAAATTTTTATGGTATTTTCGGATTTTTGAATCAAAACACACTAAAACAGCTTTAAAACACTTAAAAACACTTAAAAACAGCAAGGAACAACATTCAGAAGTTATGAGTGATAAACCCTACGAATTTGCATCAACACACTTTGGTTACCCCCCCACACTTAAATCAAACATTGTCCTCAATGTTTCAAGCATAGACTCACACAAATAACAAACAAACAATCAAAACAGCAACTCAACAACCTAACATGGCAGAAACGAAATAATCAACAAACAGAAGGGTTTAGAAACGCAAATCTGGAATTGGAGTGCTTTCTCGGTCTTCCTTTGTTGAATGCATGGGTTGCCTCCCAAGTAGCGCTTGCTTTAACGTCGTACAGCCGGACGAAACTCCCGTTCAAGCTCCCCCAGGGTCCACGGCATGGAAGGGTATTTCCTCCATGATATGCTCCTTGAAATACTCATGGATTGGGTCTATGTATGGCAGTGGATAATAATGGTCCCAGATTGTGGCATTGAGGTTCCCTACGTCAAAGTAATCACTTCCACGCTCACGGATTCGATTTGGGACCTGCACCACCGAAGGCAATAACCTATTAGTCGAAATAGGAATTGGAATTAGCGGAGGAGGCTTACCAAGGCATTTCGATGAAGACTCAAAAGGAGTGGTGAAGGTAATGCTCTCGGCCAGATTTGATATTTGGGGAGTATTGGCGTGCTTCCTATGCTCTACTCCAATCCCCTCTTCGATGGTGATTTTGGGTACATCCTTCTTGATTGGTGTGGATGAATGTTCCTGCCCCAAATTTTTAATCACATTTGTGGCAAAACAAGAACGAACATCCTTAGGTTTCTTAACAGATTCAGGAACTTTAAACTTAATCATATCACCACCAAACTCCATTGTTAATGCTCCCTTCGCCACATCAATCTTGGTTTGGGCTGTCTTCATGAATGGTCGTCCAAGTAAGAGTGGCAATGGTGGAGAGTGGTCCGAGTCCTCCATCTCAAGTACGTAGAAATCAGCCGGGAATACTAGATGATCTACCTGCACCAAAACATCTTCCACAACTCCTTTTGGATAGGCATTAGAACGATCGGCTAATTGAATGATAACGCCATCATTTTTAAGATCTCCTAGATTCATAGATGCATAAACAGAATATGGCATGACATTGATGGATGCACCTAAGTCTAACATGGCATGTTCAAATCTTGTATTGCCAATAACACAAGGAATCGTAAAGCTACCCGGATCTTTGCATTTAGGGGGTAATTTACGTTGTAAAACAGCTGAAACATTCTCACTTACCTGGACCACTTCTTTTTCCCGAATTCGCTTCCTTGATGTACAAAGCTTCTTTAGAAATTTCGCATACTTTGGAATTTGCTTTATTGCAGCAATGAGCGGGATATTGACTTGGACTTTCTTAAAGGTCTCTAGAATGTCACTGTCCTCTTCCTCCTTCCTTGATTGCATGAACCTGCTAGGGAAGGGCACATTCAATGGAATGGAACTAGATAAATTCGAATTTGGACTTACCTTGGTGGTTTGGGACGGTTGAGAAGCATTGGATGAGTACGGCAAGGGTGGAACATCATTGGCCGTGAGTTTTAGTTCTTGTGCTTCGTCTTGTAGCAGCTTTTCATCCTTGTCTTGACTTGATTTGGATGGGTCGGGGTTACTTCCGACTTGTTTACCACTTCGCAACATGATTGCCTTAGCGGTTTCAAAGCCTCCTTTAGGATTAACAACGGTTGAACTTGGCAACTTACCTTGCTCTCGAAATTGCCCCAGGAACTCGGCAATCTGCCCTACTTGTTTCTCCAACTCATCCATTCTTTTGTCCCTATTTTGCATACCATGCGCCATAGACGTTAGTAATTGAAAAATCTTATCATTATCACTTGAAGAACCGGAATTGTTTTGGGCAGGTTGTGCTTGGGCTTGTGTTGGTGCCAACGGCTTTTGATAGAAACCCGGGGGTTGTTGCCTAAATTCGCTTTGTTGTTGGCCTTGTTGGGGTTCTCGCCATTTGAAATTTGGATGATCACGCCAACCGGGATTGTAAGTATTGGTGCGAGAATTACTTGACACACAAATTAAACCCTATTGATGACAATTGTAGTAATGATGTAAGTAGGGATCGTTCTAACCGGGGATTAACTAGGGATGCTAACCAATGTAAAATTAATTTAAAAACGTAAAAACAAAGTTTAAAACACTAAACTAGACTCAAAACACTTAACTAGAATAACTCAAAATAAAACTAACAAATAAACTAAAATAAATCAAAAGACTCAAAATAATTCAAGACTTTAGAAAACACAAACTAAATTGATTTCTAACAAATCTAACACTTTAAAATAAATGGGGGATTGATTTTGATGAAATTGAATTTAAAACAGAAACTTATAAATAAACTTCAAAGAAAATATAATTTAATGAAATAGAATGATGAGAAACTAGTTAGAGGGTTCCTTATCCACACATGAACATATGCATATAATTTGATTCCCAGTTATGAATTCAACAAACGAATGAATGACAATGCTCCAAGTTAATTAGGTCCGCTTAAATTAACTTTCAGATTTTCCTAAAGTCATTAGATTGGATGATTGCATACGACAACCCAAAACATTCCCCACAAGTTCCCTACATGAATTGCATAATAGAGATACAAGCAAGAATCATTAAGTTCTATGAAAACCATAAGCATTGACGAGGCACTTGTTACTATGAATTGCATGAAACTTATGCCAAGGATTTACTTAACACAATCGTGACTAGCGATCTTTACTACTCATGAATATAAGTTCATAACGATTAGGTGAAATTCCCTTATATCCTAGCATCAAGTTTAGGCATGCAAATTAAGTGTCGACCCTTAACCCACATACATAAACAAGTTCTTAATCAAAACAGAAAAGTAAACCACATCCAACATTCATAAATTCATAACTGGGGTAAATCAAATTATAATAAACATATATCCATGGTTTCAAATTCACCTCTAACTAAAAAGAAATTAGTTCCACATGTTTAACATAATTGAACAACAATTTAAATTAAACATTGAAAAACAAAAGCAAAAGAAAGGAAACACCTAAACTTTCCAACGATCCAAGCGCCTCCAAGGACTTTCTTCTTCTTCTCTTTGTTGCGGCACAAGGCTTTGAATGATGTTGAAGGGTTGGTTTATGGAGGAATGGATGGGGGAAGTTTAGATATGTAGGGAGAGGCAAGGAAAGGCTTGTAGAATGGTTTATTCTTGGATGATTTGAATGAGGTTGCTACCATGGGTATTTATAGGAGAAGGATGGACTTGTTTAAGCACAAAATTCTAGTGGGAATACAAAGAAAGTCATGGCAATGGTGGAATAGGTTGGTGGTGGTAGGTTTTGAGTCATCCACTTCACATGTCATGGTGAACTAAGCATTGCATCATCCACTCACATGTCATGGTGAGTTAAGCATTGCATCATCCACTCAAATGTCATGATGAGCTAAGCATTACATCATATTTTTAAGCCCATTGCAACAGATTTTTGGGCTTCTTTGCATCAAATTCTTGGGCTTCTTTGCATCAAATTCGTCCATCCTTATGCCTCCATGTTTGCACTATCCAATCTTGGCCCAAAAATGCTCTAGAAAGCTCCAAATTGCTTCTTTTTGCATACTTTGACATATAAACCTACAAACACACGAAAAATGACTTTAAACACTAAATTAAGTAAGAAACATAACATAAATGCATAAGAACTAGCTAACTAAGGTGCATAAATATGCTCCTATCAAATTCCCCCACACTTAGCTTTTGCTAGTCCTCGAGCAAAATAAAACAAAACATAACCTAACCTTCCAACATTTGCTACAGGGATTTCCAACGATACATAACATGCCAAAGATCATTATTCCCACAGATTTTAGTCATCCATACTCTTGAGCATATACTTAATCATAGTTACCATTCACTAGCTCACATTTAATCGTTTAATATAACATTATGGACGTAGTAACATGCCTTAGAGAATCCACTCATTTCCTTACTGGATACACTCTATTTTCACTCAGATTTTCTAACTACACACCCTATACTAGTTATATGTGAGAGAATTGATGTATAAAAACGAATGCTCACATATATGTATCACAAAGGACGTAATTTCCGGAGTTAATAAGCATGTTTAGATATGATCTCATGAATGGAATACTACTACTTAGATGCGAGAACCAATGACACCATATGCTCATACCAAATTCAAACTCCACAAATTGAAACACATATCACTCAAGAAGAAGTTAAGGGTTGCAACGGGGCTTGGGGTATTGGTTAACAAAGAAAGGATAGGGAAAACAAACGTTCTTCAAGCAATAGTAAGCAAAGTAATGAAATTAAGACTTAGAATTCACTTAGATTGCGGAATTTAACTTCAAAACACAAGGGGAAAACTTAGATAACTCTTTAGGGCCGAATTCATTGTTTTGGACCCTTACTTCAACAAACAATACTTTGGTCATCTTTTCAACTTTCTTTTTTTTTTTTTTTTTTTTTTTTTTTTTTTTTTTTTTTTTAAATTTATTATCCGTGCCTAAGGCACACAATTCACAAAATAAAAACTTCCCCCACACTTCATTTCTGCCACAAAGGAATTCAATTTGAATCATGCTTACTATACTTTAAGAACGAGGGTATGGATAATCCTAATCTAGGCTAAGTGAGGAAAACATGGGTTAACAAAGAACATAGGCTAACAAGGCTCAATGGGGTTAACTTAAACATAAAATAGAGTAGGGCACATGGCATTTTGGCTAAAGTGGTGGTTACTGCACAACTTCTTCTTGAATATGTGATATGCAAATCAATAGCATGCTTTGAATGAATTGGGCATGAGTTCTAGCATTTGGAACTAAACGATGAAACGCCTTCTAAGTAGTAACCAAGCAAGGAATAATGAGATCATGCAACGACTTAGAAAACAAAGATGCACAGATTTTAACTCTCCAAATAAACGTTTAGGCTCAAGTCTCACAAGGTTGTAGCGTTAATTTGAGTTTCTTCCTTCAAGCATGTTACAAAAACTGATTTTTTTTTCTTTATGATTGCATGTGAATTCATAAGTTATAACCATAATCAAGCATAAACAAAGAGTAATTCAAACTTTCATCCATGTTTATAACTTTCTTTAACCGTCATGCAATTACAAACCGAATCCTCATCATTGTGTTGGAAGGTATCCTAAGACACAAACAAACACACAACTCTTTTTGGGTTTTTTTTAAACAATTTTTTTTAAATTTTTGTGGGATTTTCTGTTATATAACACTAAAACACACTAAAAACATTTTAAAAACAGTGAGAAACAACATGTGAAGTGATAGGTGATAAAATCCCATGAATTTCATGCAAAAATAGCTTGTTTACCCCCCCACACTTAAACCAAACATTGTCCTCAATGTTTCAAACATATATTAACACAAAAACAATCAACTAACACAACTCGCAAACATAACACAAATGGCAAAGTAATAGCAATAAAGAGACAGGTTAGGGACGCAAATCTGGATTTGGAGTGAAAGTTCCTTCCTCTCGTGTTTCAACACATGGGTTGCCTCCCAAGAAGCGCTTGCTTTAACGTCTTCCAGCCGGACGGTACCTCCGTTTAAGCTTGACTAGGTTCCACGGCATGGAGGGGTACCTCCTCCACGACATGCTCCTTGAAATACTCATGCATTGGGTCTATGTATGGCATTGGATAATGATGGTCCCAGATTGTGCCGTAGAGCCTCCCAAAGTCAATGTAAGCACTCCCACTCTCATGCATTCGATTTGGTACCTGCACCACAGAAGGCAACAACCTATCAATCGAAATAGGAATTGGAATTAGAGGAGGAGGCTTACCACTGCATTTCAATGATGACTCAAAAGGGGTAGCACAGGTGGTGTTCTCGGCATGTTTCTTATGCTCTAAGCCAATCCCCTCTTCGATGATGCTTCTAGGTACATCCTTCTTGATTGGTGTGCATGAATGTTCCTGCTCCACATTTTTAATCATATCTGTAGCAAAACAAGAATGAACATCATTAGGCTTCTTAACAGATTCAGGAACTTTGAATTTAATCATATCACCACCAAACTCCATTGTTAACGCTCCCTTAGCCACATCAATCTTGGTTTGGGCTGTCTTCATGAAAGGTCTCCCTAAAAGGATCGGCAATGGGGTAGAATAGGGTGAATCCTCCATGTCAAGCACATAAAAGTCCGCTGGAAAAATCAAATGACCGACCTGCACCAAGACATCTTCCAAAACACCCTTTGGATATGCATTAGAACGATCGGCTAATTGAATAATCACACCATCATTTTTAAGTTCACCTAAATTCATAGATGCATAAACAGAGTATGGCATAACATTAATCGAAGCCCCTAAGTCTAACATGCATTGTTCAAACTTAGTTTTTCCAATAACGCACGGAATTGTAAAACTACCCGGATCTTTGCATTTAGGGGGTAATTTCCTTTGTAAAACAGCTGAAACATTCTCACTTACCTGGACCACTTCTTTGTCCCGAATTCGCTTCCTTGATGTACAAAGCTTCTTCAAAAATTTCGCATACTTTGGAATTTGCTTTATTGCGGCAATGAGTGGGATATTGACTTGGACTTTCTTAAAAGTCTCGAGAATGTCACTGTCCTCTTCCTCCTTCTTTGATTGCCTAAACCTACCAGGAAAGGGCACATTGGGTGGAATAATATTAGAATTAACCAAACTTGGACTCATCTTACCTAGGGGGGATGAATTGGAAGACTTAGGAGCCATGGATGCTTGCGGCAAAGGTTGCTCCACTTTTGGTGTCTCCTCTTCAGATTTCAACTTTTCCTCCTCTTTAGGTCCGAATGTTGGTGGTGTAGGACCTGCCCTTACTTCTTTTCCACTCCGTAGCATGATTGCATTTGCGGTTTCGAACCCACCCTTTGGATTCACTACGGTATTGCTTGGTAACTTGCCTTGCTCACGAAACTGCCCCATAAACTCGGCCATTTGCCCAATTTGTTTCTCCAAATGATCCACTCTTTTGTCTCGGTTTTGCATAGCCTTAGCTTGATCTTCCTGTCCAAGAGACAATTTAGTTAGTAACTTAAGGAGTGTATCATTGTCAAGAGACGTACCTGAAGAGTTTGAGGCAGATTGGGGTTGGTTTTGAGGTTGGCCGTATGGCTTGGTAAAGAACCCCGGGGGTTGTTGCCTAAAGCCTCCTTGGTTTTGAGGTTGTTGGGGCTCCCTCCACTTGAAATTTGGGTGGTCTCTCCAACCGGGATTATATGTGTTTGAATATGGATCATTTCTCGGTTGGTTTTGATTTTGGAATCCAATGGAATTAGCAGATTCCCACCCGCCGTTCTCAATCAATTGAGGGCATTGATCATTGGCATGTCCTTGCATTGAGCATACGCCACAAACATGTGGTCCATGAATCTTTATTCCCTCGGCCAACTGAGAAACAACAGAAGTAAGGTTAGCTAATTGGGATTGAATGTCGGACGAAGAACTTACCTCATTCACTTGTGGCCGTGGGGGGTCTCTTTGCCCAACACCTTCGTATTGTTGTGCATTATGAGCTCGGTTGGCAATTAGAACTTTTGCAGCCCCCGGAGTCTTATCCACCAATGCACCTCCCGCCGAGGCATCAAGCATTTGACGTTCCATTGGGAGGAGTCCTTCGTAGAAGTATTGAATGAGTAGCTCCTCCTTCATTTGATGCTGTGGACAAGAAGCAACAAGTGATTTAAATCGTTCATAATAAGAAGGAAACGATTCACCTTGATTTTGTTGGATGCCACTAATCCGTTTCCTCAAGAGGATGACTCTTGAAGTTGGGAAAAACTTCTCCAAGAAAGCTCTTTTCATACTATCCCAAGATGTAACCGTTCCGGGTGCTAACTCATAAAGCCAATCCTTCGCCTTTTCCAAAAGTGAGAATGGAAATGACTTCATCATCAGAATGTTCCCATCGACATTGACGGGTGTCATGCTCGAACAAACCACCTCGAACTCCTTGAGATGCTTGTTGGGATCTTCCATGGACAGCCCATGGTATTTTGGAATGTGGTGCAACAAGCTTGATTTCAACTCGAACTCAGCAGTCTTGCCTAGGGCAGCCGCGGGGTATTGAATGCATAATGGTGCGGCATTGGTCAACCCCGAGGCCGAAAGCTCTTTAATGGTCCGATTGTCCGCTGCCATAACCTCTTCTTTTACTTCTTCAAACTCAGATTCGTCCTCTGAACTTGAACTAGGTTCACTAGGTTCGCTAGGTTCGCTAGGTTCGGGATGCCTCCTCTTTCTTCTCAAATCACGTTCAAAATCGGCGTTAAAGTCCAAGATATGCACAGTTTGAGAACTCCGCGTCATGCATTAGTACCTAAACCAAGAAAACAAAACAAAATAAGAAAACTAGGTAAATTACACTAAAAACACACGGCAAAAAAAAACAAGGGATTAGCAATTTCGCTAATCCCCGGCAACGGCGCCAAAATTTGGTGCGAGAATTACTTGACACACAAATTAAACCCTATTGATGACAATTGTAGTAATGATGTAAGTAGGGATCGTTCTAACCGGGGATTAACTAGGGATGCTAACCAATGTAAAATTAATTTAAAAACGTAAAAACAAAGTTTAAAACACTAAACTAGACTCAAAACACTTAACTAGAATAACTCAAAATAAAACTAACAAATAAACTAAAATAAATCAAAAGACTCAAAATAATTCAAGACTTTAGAAAACACAAACTAAATTGATTTCTAACAAATCTAACACTTTAAAATAAATGGGGGATTGATTTTGATGAAATTGAATTTAAAACAGAAACTTATAAATAAACTTCAAAGAAAATATAATTTAATGAAATAGAATGATGAGAAACTAGTTAGAGGGTTCCTTATCCACACATGAACATATGCATATAATTTGATTCCCAGTTATGAATTCAACAAACGAATGAATGACAATGCTCCAAGTTAATTAGGTCCGCTTAAATTAACTTTCAGATTTTCCTAAAGTCATTAGATTGGATGATTGCATACGACAACCCAAAACATTCCCCACAAGTTCCCTACATGAATTGCATAATAGAGATACAAGCAAGAATCATTAAGTTCTATGAAAACCATAAGCATTGACGAGGCACTTGTTACTATGAATTGCATGAAACTTATGCCAAGGATTTACTTAACACAATCGTGACTAGCGATCTTTACTACTCATGAATATAAGTTCATAACGATTAGGTGAAATTCCCTTATATCCTAGCATCAAGTTTAGGCATGCAAATTAAGTGTCGACCCTTAACCCACATACATAAACAAGTTCTTAATCAAAACAGAAAAGTAAACCACATCCAACATTCATAAATTCATAACTGGGGTAAATCAAATTATAATAAACATATATCCATGGTTTCAAATTCACCTCTAACTAAAAAGAAATTAGTTCCACATGTTTAACATAATTGAACAACAATTTAAATTAAACATTGAAAAACAAAAGCAAAAGAAAGGAAACACCTAAACTTTCCAACGATCCAAGCGCCTCCAAGGACTTTCTTCTTCTTCTCTTTGTTGCGGCACAAGGCTTTGAATGATGTTGAAGGGTTGGTTTATGGAGGAATGGATGGGGGAAGTTTAGATATGTAGGGAGAGGCAAGGAAAGGCTTGTAGAATGGTTTATTCTTGGATGATTTGAATGAGGTTGCTACCATGGGTATTTATAGGAGAAGGATGGACTTGTTTAAGCACAAAATTCTAGTGGGAATACAAAGAAAGTCATGGCAATGGTGGAATAGGTTGGTGGTGGTAGGTTTTGAGTCATCCACTTCACATGTCATGGTGAACTAAGCATTGCATCATCCACTCACATGTCATGGTGAGTTAAGCATTGCATCATCCACTCAAATGTCATGATGAGCTAAGCATTACATCATATTTTTAAGCCCATTGCAACAGATTTTTGGGCTTCTTTGCATCAAATTCTTGGGCTTCTTTGCATCAAATTCGTCCATCCTTATGCCTCCATGTTTGCACTATCCAATCTTGGCCCAAAAATGCTCTAGAAAGCTCCAAATTGCTTCTTTTTGCATACTTTGACATATAAACCTACAAACACACGAAAAATGACTTTAAACACTAAATTAAGTAAGAAACATAACATAAATGCATAAGAACTAGCTAACTAAGGTGCATAAATATGCTCCTATCAAGTATTGGAGAATGGATCACCACGTGGTTGGTATTGGTTGCCATAACCCACGGCATTGAGGGTCTCCCACCCTCCATTCTCGATCAATTGTGGGCACTTGTCCGTATGGTGGCCTTGCATGGAGCATACGCCACACGAAGCTACGGTTTTGACTTTTGGACCTTCCACCACCTGAGAAAGCAACGTAGTAAGGTTAGCCATTTGATTTTGAAGTTCGGTTATGGCACTTACCTCATTGACTTGATGTTGCCGTGGGGTTCCTCTTTGTACA
Source organism: Crataegus laevigata (assembly GCA_963580275.1). Lineage (NCBI taxonomy): Eukaryota > Viridiplantae > Streptophyta > Magnoliopsida > Rosales > Rosaceae > Crataegus > Crataegus laevigata. The sequence continues at coordinate 11,781,208 of OY756954.1, forward strand.
ACTCCTTCGTATTGTTGAGCGTTCAATGCTCGGTTGGCAATCAACATCTTTGCTGCCGTGGGGGTCTTGTCCACCAAAGCTCCTCCCGCTGAGGCATCTAGCATTTGACGTTCAATTGGTAGGAGTCCCTCATAGAAGTATTGTAAAAGTAGTTCCTCCTTCATTTGATGCTGTGGACATGAAGCAACAAGTGATTTAAAACGTTCATAATAAGTAGGGAAAGATTCACCTTCATCTTGTTGAATGCCACTTATCCTTTTGCGTAAGAGTATGACTCGAGAAGTTGGGAAAAACTTCTCTAAGAAGGCTCGTTTCATGCTTTCCCAAGATGTAACGGTTCCGGGAGCCAATTCATACAACCAATCTTTCGCCTTTTCTAGGAGAGAAAAGGGGAAGGCCTTCATCTTCAGGATGCTCTCATCAACGTTCACCGGGGTCATGCTTGAGCAAACAACTTCAAACTCTTTCAAATGCTTGTTTGGATCCTCCATGGAAAACCCATGGTACTTCGGAATGTGATGTAACAAGCTTGACTTTAATTCGAACTCAGCAGTCTTGTCAGGAGCCGCCCTAGGATATTGAATGCATAGGGGTGCGGCATTGTCTAATCCCGAAGCGGAAAGCTCCTTAATTGTTCGGTTATCCATGTCTACTTCACCCACTCTTGCCGTGAGTTCCTCTTCTTCAAATTCAGAAACGGACGCGGAACTTTCACTTGATTCACTAGGTTCTGGGTTCTTCCTCTTTCGTCTCAACTCTCGCTCAAAATCGTCGTCAAAGTCCAAGATATGTTCACGAATCGGATGAGAACTCCGAGTCATAAACTAGTACCTAAACAAGAAACAAAAACAACTCAAAATCTGACCTTACTTAAACAAAACGAAAATACAATCCAAGGGATTAGCAAAGTTGCTAATCCCCGGCAACGGCGCCAAAATTTGATGTGAGATTTATACGCACACAAATTAAACCCTCTTTTTATCAATTGTAGCAGAATATGTAAGTAGGGATCGTTCTAGACCGGGGATTAGGAGGGATTGCAAAATCACTTGGAATTGACTCAAAAACGTAGAAACAAAGTTTAAAACACTAAACTAGACTCAAACAATGCAAAACTATACTTTAAAACTCTAAAACAAACCAAAAGACTCAAAACAGCACAAAAACACTCAAAACTGCCTTAAAACCACTTTCTGGGCAGTTTTGGACACTTAACAAGATTTTGGACGAAAATAGTTATAACTTGACTTGAACACTTAAAAACATAAACTAAAACACTTTCTAACTAATTTGACACTTGAAAACAAAGGGGGATTTGGTTTTTGACGAATTTTGAAAACTAAACTAAACTTGTAAAACAAAACAGATTTGAAAACGATTTTGGTTTTAAAATAGATGGATGGAAGGCTAGCTAAGGGGTTAATCTCCACACATGTTATACTTGCATACGAAACGATTTCCAATTGCTTTTCAATAAACCATGAATTCTCAACGCCCCAAGTTAATTAGATCCGCTTAAATTAACCTTCAGATTTTCCTAAAGTTATTGAATTGGATGATTGCATACGACAACCCAAAGCATTCCCCACAAGTCCCCTACATGATTGCATAATAGAGACACAAGCAAGAATCATTAAGTTCTATGAAAACCATAAGCATTGACGAAGCACTTGTTACTATGATTGCATGAAACTTATGCCCAGAATTTACTTAACTCGATTGAGATCATCAACCTTTACTACTTGTAAATATAAGTTTGTAACGATTAGGTGAAACTCCCTTATATTTTAGCATCAAATTCATGCATGCAAACTAAGTGTCGACCCTCAATTAACATACACAAATCAGTTTTTATACAAACGGATAAGTAAATTGAATTCACAACTTATGAAACGCAATTAGAGGTAATCAAATCATATCGCAAGCATAAACATGTGTTTCGAATCCCCCCTAGCCAAGGGGGGGTTTAGTTCCTCATATGCACAAAACAAAGAGAATTAAATTTAAACATTGAAATCAAAGGAAAAGAAACACCTAGAAATTCCAGCGATGTGAACTTGAATTGCATGAACTCCCAAGCTTCTTTCCCTCCTCCTTGGTGCGGCAAAGGGTTTAGAGACAGGTTTAGGACGTTATGTGGATGGGTGGATGGGTATGGAAGGATATAATGGTGTTTAGGTATGGTGGTGGCTGCGGCAAGGACTTAGAACTAGGGAGGATGGTGTTTTGGCGAATTTCTGAATGTGGGAGAGTGAATGATTAATTGGTGCGGCCAAGGGGTGTATTTATAGTGTTTAGGGGCTGATTTAGGGTTAGGAATCAGAGAAGGATAATAAAATCTAAATCCTAAAGGAATAGGCCTTCTAGAAGCTAGGAAACCTCACAGATTTTGGGGAAACATTCGGCAGGTTTGTAGGGATAGGCTAAGGCTTCTAGAAAGCCTTGCAAGGCAAGGGATTAGGTCCATCTAGAAGGCTAGGGTCGGCACCTTTGTAGGGATTAGGGATAGGGCTTCTAGAAAGCCCCAAAACTGATAGGAAATTGCTTAGAACTTGCTGCAAAGGGGAGGAACACTCTAGAACCTTCCAACTTGTGTCCTACAATACTTAGGAGTCCTTCTAGCATTAGGAAAACATGTCTTTCTCCTTCCTTGACTTGGAATTCTTCTCCTTCTTCACTTTGGAAACCTTTTCCCTCTTGGACTTGGAAAACTTCCTTGTAGCTGCAACTTGATGCCATTTGGGGTTTACATTTCCTACTTCAAGTAGGAAACCTTGTTTGAGTAGGAAACTTCAATCTTCTAGGTTTCCCAATTCAACTAGGAAACCAATTTCATTAGGATTCCTATTTCAACTAGGAAACCCAATTTAGCTAGGACTCCATCTTCCATTAGGACTTTTCCTACTCCAACTAGGAAACCTTGCTCAAGTAGGAATCATCATCTTCAAGTCTTCAATTTCGTCCAACTTCATGGCTCCAAGCATATGACATTCATTCCAAGCTCTAATTTGCTCCAAAAGGCTCCAAAATGCATCCTTTTGCATACTTTGCCCTTAAAACCTGAAAATACATAAAACTAGCTTAAAAGACTACTTTACTAAGGAAAAACACTATAAATGCACAAGAACAAGCTAAACTAAGGTGCATAAATATGCCCCTATCAGGGGGGCTATTCAATACCATGATTACACTTGCGTTATAAATTGATTACTTTTGGTTGTGATTTCATAAATTATAAATTCAATTCGCTTAACTGTTTCATTGATAACTTATTTGTGTATGTTGATTGAGAGTGCACGCTTAGTTTTCATGCATAATTTGGAGCTAGAATATAATGGAATTTCACCTAATCGTTATGAACTTATATTCATGAGTAGTGGAGGTCGCTTATAAATGATCGCGTTAAGTAAATTCTTGGCAAGAGTATCATGCATCATAGTTACAATTGCCTTGTCAACACTTATGATTTCCATAGAACTTAATGATTCTTGATATGTATCTCTATTATGCATCATGTAGGGAACTATTGAGGAATATTTTGGGTTGTCGTATGCATCATCCAATTCAATAAACTTAGGGAAATCTGATGGTTAATTTGTGCATCACGGTTAACTTGGGGTGTTGAATTTCATAGTTTATCGAAAGAACAACTGAAAATTGGTTTATGTGCAAGTGTGTCATGTGTAGAGAAGAACCCTCTAGCTAGTCCGTCATCCATCCACATAACCTAATTTCGTGCCAAAATCTGTCTTAGTTTTCAATTTACTTGTTTTTGCTCTAAATTCGTCAAAAACCAATCCCCCTTTACAATCTGTGTCTTTTGATTTAAATCTGTCCAAATTGGTTTCTCTTGAGTCTTTTAAGTTAATTTAGGTTAGAATTGGTTTATTTTCATAATTTGAGCCTTCATATTTCAAAATTCGTCCAAAATCAACCTTAGTTTCTGTTTTGAGTCTTCTAGTTAGTTTTGTGCTGTTTTGAGTCATTCTAGTCAATTTAGAGTTATTTGAGTTTAGTTAAGTGTTCTGAACATAGTTTTGCATTCTTGAGTCTTATTTTACGTTTTTGAGTCAGTTTTACATAAATTAGCAATCCCTCATAATCCCCGGTCTAGAACAATCCCTACTTCCATCCTTACTACAATTGACAACAAGAGGATTTAATTTGAGTGTCTATTTAATTCACATCAATCGGCAGGCAACTTCTTGGGTTTCCTTGTACATCATCGTGGCATTGAGGTATATGAGAATAAAGCTTAAGCGATCATTGATGCTCCACCCCAATAACCAAGAAGCAATTAAAATCTTTACTCGGCAAAATTAATTTCCTCCCCCATTTCATTTCTAACTTGGAGGGGAAAATGAAGGTTTTTTCCATGCTCTTGAAACTTAAGGATTCTGACAAATTCGAATAATGCAAAGAACATTAGGACGCTTTCACATAAATCAAGGTCTCCCTCACCACCTCACCTGTTCTTGTGCCACCTCGGCACGGTAAAGCTCTTAAGTTGTATATCTCGGCTATTGAGAAGTCTATTGGCTATCTTCTTGTGCAAGACAACAACACTGGGCAGAAGCATGCCATTTTTTATCTTAGCTGGAATCTTAACATAGCTGAGATAAATTACTCAACTGTCGAGAAACTCTGTTTGGCTTTGTTCTTTGCAGCATCTAAACTCAAGCATTACATGCTCCATTATGTTACTTAGGTCATCGCCTAGACAGATGTTATTCGTTATACACTCGGCCAATAGTCAAATGACAGGCGCTGGCCGATTTCTTCGCTCAAAATCCTTTTCCATATGGATTTAAGAGCAACAACTTTGACATTGGTATGGTGGAAATGCGTGATAATTATTGGATGATATATTTTAACGGCTCTAGTACCTCGACCTCGACCGGCATTGGAATCGTCATCCTATCCCCTGATCACTACCGATGGTATTTCTCTCTTAAGTTGGATTTTGACTGTACAAAAAATCAAACCGAATGTCCTTTATGATTTGAAGGCAGCCTGTGTGCTCGTCACCGACAGTTCAAAACTTGTGATTAAGTAAATCAATGAGACTTTTTGTTGCTTGAGTTGTACTCTGGCGCTCTATCATATGGTTGCCAGCTATTTAGTCAACTCATTTGTATGGATTACGTTCAAGCACATTTCACAAGTTCGAAATACTGACGTAGACGAGTTAGCTCAAACATTGTTTGGAGCACAACTCCTAGGGGAGCAAACTGGGCTGGGTTATACTAGTGGTATGACATCTACACTCGACTTTAGTTAATCAAAAAGTTCTCCAACACGACCTCGTAATCTGTACACGAGTCATGACCCTACCTTCATTGTTGAAACAAAAAGATCCTATAGATATATGTGCGGTCAAGACATTACCAGACGACTAGAGAATATTAATCATGCAGTATCTTGATAATCCTAGTGGTAAATATGACCGCAAGACAAGGGTACACGCCACAAATTACATAATGTACCAAAATGAACTATACTGAAATGTGAAGACGGTCTGTTGCTATTGTGGCTCGGCCCGGATGAGGCCACCTAAGCTATTACAAATGTACACGAAGCAATATGCGGGGCTCATCTTTCAGGACATAAAACACGTTGGTTACCCTGCCGACATGGTTATTTTTTACCGAGTATGTCAAAGGATTGCATTGAATATGCACAAGGTTGTGTACAATATCAAATCCATGGGCCCATACAAAGGCCGAATTACTTCACTCGGTCACTAGGCTATGGTCGTTCAAAGGATGGGCCATGGATGTAATCAATAAGATTACACCATCTTCCAGATCTACAAAGCATGCATGGATACTTGTAGCGACCGACTACTTCACCAATGGGTCGAAGCAAAATCGTATGCCAAGTTGACATCTAAAGAAGTTCACGATTTTGTAGAAGAAAATATCATGACGTGATTCAGCGTACCAGAAACAGTTATAACAGACAACGGTACAATTTTTACAGCTGACAGGTTTAAACAAAATATAGCAAGTTTGAAAATTCAGCTTGAACAGTCCACGTCGTTGTACCCACGGGCAAATGGATAGGCCGAAGCAAGTAATAAAGTTCTAATTGGTATCGTTGAGAAAATGATAAAAGAAAATCCTGGTATGTAGCATTTGAAGTTAAACGAGGCATTATGGCATATCGAACTTCACTCCAATCAGCAACAAGAACGACCCTATATGCGTTAACTTATGAACACGACGCAATGCTACCAGTCGAGCTAAGCATAAACTCGTTACGAGTTATTAAAAAAAGTAGTTTGTTCAGTGCCAAGTATAGTCAGGCCATGAGGCCAAGGGCTTGTAGTTAGTGTTTAACTTGTTGAGGGCGCCTCACCAGCGAGGGCACTTCGCTCTCGTTCTTCTAATTATAAGAGAAGATTGTTTGTTAGTCTGGAGACCTAGTCAAAATGAAAGGAGAACATTACTAAAGGAAATTGTCATTCCTTTTCCTACAGAACGATCATTGGATTCTTCTTTGGATTGGGGGAAAAGTTTCCTTCGGCTGTGGTTACCATCTTTTCCAAAGTAACAGTAGTTGGGCTGACATTAGCAAGGGCATTGGTCAGCTCTAGGGTTGTAAGTTTCTTGACCACCTGGGCGACAACTAGTTCAACTTCAACAACGGCTTGCGTTATGGGTCGAACCACGGTCACGTGGCCCATTGTTAGGGTCAAAGGGTGGTACTTTTGTTGAGACTTGCATAACAGGGGAAGAGATAAGGATACTAGAAGTGGTTGCTTTTATGGTCTAACTTAAGATAACTTCAATTTGCTCGCAACATCACTAGTCGTCTCGGCCTCTTGGCAAGGCTGTTTGCTCACTGCGATCAGTGCAGCAGTGACCGCTACTGAAGTGGTGGTTTTTTTGGCTAAGAGATGCGTCATAGTCACAGCCTTCTTTGAAGAAGGAACGAGTTTCTTCTTGGCTGTGACCATTGCAACCACATCAGCCCCGTTTTATTACACGACCTCCTGGAAAAGTTGAGTTTGAGTAAGAATGAAGTTTGAATAGATGAACGAGAAATCAAAGATATACACCTTGAACCGTTTCTTTGGATTTTGGAGCAAGAGTCATCTTTAGTCGATCACCGAAAAGTTTCTTTGAAGTTTCCTTGGTCGAAATACCGAAGAATTCCTTGACATAAGCATCCCACTAATTGGCAAAGGTACTGGTACAGTGGATTTCTAGAGTGTTCAGTCGAAGGCATAATTTGGTATATCGCTCTTGGAATTCCCATTTGGTTTCTTTGCATTCCCTCTCCAAGGAGCTGGAGAGGCGTTCTCGGCTTAAGAGTGAGCAAAAAGTGAGGAGAGGCACAAAACAACCCTGAAGATAGCCTAGTTGACGAGCCAAAAAGTAGGGATGGTAAACTTCCCAGCTAACTCGTCGAGCATCGCAACTAAAAGAAATGTCGCGAGCTAAGGTAAACGACTCCCAAGATTATCGATCGGCCTCTTCTGCTTCCTCCCATTCCAGGGAAAGGAGTGTGATGGAAGACATATATGTCTGGATACGATAAACCAGAAACTTGTCATCAGACAGATATTTAAGGCTGAAGAAATACCTAAAGATGCCTTCGGCAGAGTGAGTGGGAATAGAGCGAGAGGCAAGTTGAAGACCCATCGCATTAGAGGAGTTGAGGCTTGGGATTTCTGGCCACAACGTGGAAAAATAGACCTGCAGCTATAGTTGAAAGACCTAGAGTCGACCGTTCTAGTGTGGATTGATTTTCTCAATAGAGGCCTCGGCTAAACATTAAGTGAGGTTGGCGAGGATGGCTAGGCTAAGGGCTAGGACATGGCCACTGGCATATTTTTGGCCAAACACATGTTCGACTTGGAACAAAAAATGAATTTATTGTATCAGTAAAACAAGAAGGCCTCGTGCTTTCATTTCTTGAGAGCTTCTCCCTCTGAGCCGGCGAAGTGGCTGATTAAGGTGCTGTATTTGAAGAATTTTTTTTGCAGTCTGTGCACATCTTCTTTCGATGGCTCTTAATCTTTCTTTGTCAAAACTTCAACGACACGTTAATCAAAGACAACTTTCAGATCTAGGTCAAATTCCTACTGAGAAAGAGTGGTATCAATTAAGATACCGGAGGGAGAAGTGCCGAGTATGGCTGTGATATCCAGCATGGTTGGATTGATGGGGCCAAGGGAAGAACCGTTGTATTGTTGGATGAACACCTCGGTCGATGTTGATCTCAACAATTAAAAGCTTAATAGCGTCAAAGGTGCAGAGGGTTTTCTACTCGTCACCAAAGTGTGGCTCCATTCGGGTTACCCAAGTAGCCCAGGCCGCAGAGGTCGAGGACCAGGCTCTTTGGGGTTTGGTCGATTCCCATTTCAACCAGTCATACCCTTGGAATAAGGGTTTCAACAGTGGGCCTTCAACATCTTAGTGACGATTTATGGGATGTTGTCTTTAAATAGCGGTCCCAGAATCTGGTGAGTGGCGCTTGAATCACCCTAAAATTGGAGAATTTTGATAGCATTCTGATCAATGAAGTCTTGGCATTTGTTGCATTCCTCAGTGAGCTTGGTAATGAAGGTATTCGAGGCCATTGAAGTAGGATTGAAGGTTTTTCTAGGTTTTGAAGCTGGGCAGAATATTTATAAGCAGTTGGGGAAGAAGATCAACGTTTATTTTTAAAATATTAGGGGTAAATCTGACTGAAGAATTTCATGATCATAACGGATCTTTGAAAATCCAGGTAAAGAGGCCGAAAAGCACGCAAATTAAAAATACACGATGGCGTGTGACGGCGAAGATTATGATGATAAAACGTTTCAGTGTCTGCACACCTCGAACGTGGGGGTATGCATTATTGAAGATGGGCAGTCATGACGAGAAGTTACAACGTGTCAAGTTTTACGGCGGTGAGAGATCGTGCTTAATAAATGCATATGGGTAATTGGAGTATTTGAGGCTTACAATGTTCTCTTGTTTACTAGAAATATGCTAAGGGTTTATTCTTTAGAAATAGGTCACTTCTTCAAGGTCGAGGCTCGACCAAGAATTATAGGCTGAAGACCTCAGAAGCAAAAGGCAATGTTTAGGCCCAAAATAATATTTTGGGCCGAGTTTAGAGTTGTTCTCGACCCAATAACATTCATCTAGAATCTTGTCATGGGATGTCTAGTCAAGGTCGGCTAAATCATGTTGCTAGAAGGATTGGTTCAGATAAGGGTGAGGTAGTTGAACCCTAGTGCAACAATGAGTCTTAAAGCTAAAGATGCTTAGAATTAAGAGATAATTTTGGTTCGTTAAGAAGCTTGGTTCAAAGTCCTATAGAGGTTAGGATTGTTCGAAACCTGATCAGATTGGATTAAGAAGTTCTAATCCGAGTACATTTCTAGTTCGGTCATGAGGGGGGTTCACTGTTATAAATAGAGAAGGGAGTGCATCATTTAAAGCCCCTTTAAATCAACACACAAATTGCCTTACGCAAAGCTTTTCAGCAACCCTGAGATTCTTTCCTCTCCCCCTTTCTTCCTACCAATACATCTTCAAATCGGATAGACAACACTGTGAAGGCAATCGGCGACATCTTCAGTTTGGATAGGAAGCACTAGAGCCGTGGAATCAACTAACCAATGAGCACCTTCAGTTTGGATAGACAGCACTGCTTTGAGACCAACTGGTTATTTATCCAAGTCTCGATTAACAAGGATTTCCAAGTCCTTGTTGGTAAAGCTCATCTCATTAGCCTTCTCGGCGAAGTGAGGTATTACTAGTGACGGGATTTTAAACCGCACAAATTTAACCCTCTTTTTGACAGTTGTAGTAATGATGTAAGTAGGGTATCGTTCTAGGCCGGGGATTAGGAGGGCTTGCTAAAACCTCTAAAATAATTTAAAAACGTAAAAACAAAGTTTAAAACACTAAACTAAAATAAAAACACTTAACTAAAATAAATCAAAATAAAACTAAAAAAATAAACTAAAACAAATCAAAAGACTCAAAACAACTCAAGACTCTACAAAATACAAACTAAGCTAAAAACTCGAAACACACTAAAAATGACTCAAAATAATGAAAACAATTTAAAATAAAAATTAGGAAATTAATTGGACGGAAATTAAATTAAAAGATTAAAAATAATAAAAATTAACTAAATAATAATATTTTAATAAGGGGGAATTGGTTTTTACGAAACGTAAATTAAACTTAAATAAATTACAACTTGACAAAAACAGAAAATTAAAAATGAACGGATAGACGACGGATTGGCTAGATGGTTTTTCTCCACACAAGACACATATGTAATCTAAATTGACCTTCAGTTGTTCTTTCAATAAGTTATAAATCTCAACACCCCAAATTAATTAGGTACGCTTAAATTAACCTTCAGATTTTCCTTATGTTATTGAATTGGATGAACAGCATACAACAACTCAAATTATTCTCCAAAAGTTCCCTACGTGAAAAGCACAATAGAGATACAATTAAAGATCATTATGTTCTATGAAAATCATAAGTGTTGACAAGGCATTCGTAACTATGAACAGCATGATACGTTTGCCAGGAATTTACTTAACGCGATTGTGACTGACGGGATTTTAAAACCGCACAAATTTAACCCTCTTTTTTACAGATGTAGTATAGATGTAAGTAGGGTATCGTTCTAGGCCGGGGATTAGGAGGGATTGCTAATCTACTCTAAATTAATTTAAAAATATTAAACAAAACTCAAAGACACAAAATTAGGCTAAAAACTCAAATAATTCAAAACACACAAAAATGACTCAAAACAAAGAAAACAAATTAAATAAACACTAGGAACTAAAATGGACGGAAATTGAATTAAAAGATTAAAAAAATGAAAATTAACTAAATAATATAATTTAATAATGGGGGGTTTGGTTTTGATGAAGCGTAAATTAAACTTAAATAAATTACAAAATTGACAAAAACATAAAATAAAAGTGAATGGATAGGCGACGGATTGGCTAGAGGGTTTTTCTCCACACAAGACACATATGCAATCTAAATTGACCTTCAGTTGTTCTTTCAATAAGTTGTAAATTTCAATACTCCAGATTAATTAGGTACGCTTAAATTAACCTTCAGATTTTCCTTATGTTATTGAATTGGATGAACAGCATACAACAACTCAAATTATTCCCCAAAAGTTCCCTACGTGAAAAGCACAATAGAGATACGATTAAAGATCATTATGTTCTATGAAAATCATAAGTGTTGACAAGACATTCGTAACTATGAACAGCATGATACGTTTGCCAGGAGGATAGCAACCTTCACTACTCATGAATATAAGTTCATAACGATTAGGTGAAATTCACTTATATTCTAGCATCAAATTCATGCGTGTAAATTAAGTATGCATCCTTAATTAACATACACAAATAAGTTATCTATCAAGCAGTTAAGCAAATTAAATCACAACTCAGAAATCACAACTGAAGGTATCAATTCATACTACAAATATAATCATGGTTTTGAATTATCCTCTAGCCAACACAAATTAATTACACATTATTTAAAACATAAATTAAAACAGAAATAAAAAATGAGTTTGGAGGATTAAACCGAAATAGGAGAGTAGCACAATTTCCTCGGTGCCACTGTGCAGTTTGCACCGTGAGCTAAGGTTTCAGTCTGCCAAGGCAGACTTGCTGCCTTCTTTCCTGGTTCCTGGCTGCCAAGTGGCAGCTGTCCTCCGAGCCTCCCCAGCGAGCTGCACCTGGCTGCTTCTCCTGCATCTTTCTTTGCGCGCTGCCACTCACGCCCGAGGCTTGTGCTGCTTGCGCTGCCTAAGGCAGCCTTCTGTTTGATTGGCCTCGTCAGCTTGGTTCGTCGCAGCTTTGCAGCGCTGACCCGTGCTCGCTGCCTCAGTTGCCAAAATGGCAGCCTCTGATTTCACGTACACTGAAGCCACCCTTCAATGCTGCCAAATGGCAGCTCACATTCTCTTCGCTGAGGCTTTCGCCTGCTGCCCACTATGCTGTTTCTCTCCCGAGGCAGCCTTGCACCTTCTAGGCAGCGCACTCCTTGATTTTTCTGCCCTCAGCTGCCAAAGGCAGCGCCTGTTATTATTATTTTTTTTTCTTTTCTTGCTGCTCGCTAAGGCAGCTTTCCTTATTTCCCTGCCTTCCTTCCTTTTATGCCGTCTGGCACCTCCTATCTGTGTAGCTGCCTTCCACACAGCTCTCCATCCCTTATGTTTTTTTTTTTTTTTTCTAAATGTTGCACTAACCGACTGCCTTTAATCACACTGCCTTTTGGTCTTCATTTGCTGCCTTTGAAAAACAAAAGGCAGCCCCCTCTTTTGACTTTTCTTCTCAAAGCTTTTTCCATCCGTAGCCCTTTTGCATGTGCATTGCCTTTGTATATTTTTTTTTTAATCCTTCCATATGCAAATCCATCATTTCCTGCACTCACGTTTTGCTTCTCCTTTTTATCGTCTTGACTGTCCACACATTCTGTCCATCCTTGCTTTTAAACAAATAAAAGGGCAGCTTCTTTCTTTCTCATCCGTAGCTTTTGTTTTAATGCTCCCACCGACGCAAGCCTTGCACTGCCTTTTATATTCCGATTGAATCGAAAACATAAACAAAGAAAATAAGTGAGTAAGGTAGTTTTGACGAATTTGACACTTAAAATTGCACTTATTCTATTTTTATTTTCTTTGCATGATAAATCTTATAAAACACAAAAACAAAGTAAATAGCTCAAAAATGCAACGAACTAACTAAGAAAAGACGAGTGAATTTGATATAAAAATATATATAAATATGATCCGATCAGTGACTAGCAACCTTCACTACTCATGAATATAAGTTCATAACGATTAGGTGAAATTCACTTATATTCTAGCATCAAATTCATGCATGTAAATTAAGTATGCATTCTTAATCGACAAACACAAATAAGTTATTAATTAAACAGTTAAGCAAATTAAATCACAACTCAGAAATCACAACTGAAGGTATCAATTCAAATTACAAATATAATCATGATTTTGAATTAACCTCTAGCCAAAATAAATTAATTACACATTATAAATAAATTAAAACAGAAATTAAAATGAGTTGGAGGATTAAACCGAAATGGAGAGTGTGCAAGATTTCCTCCGTGTGAGCTTTCTGTGCACCGAGGCTTTCAGAAAGAAATGGATCTGTGGCTTCTCTGCGCAAGTTTCTATCCCGTGCCCTTTAATTGGCGCTTTGCTAGCTTGCTGCCAAAGGGCAGCTTTGGCTTCCCGTGCTCTGCCAGATGGCGCTTGATGCGCTGCCTTCCTTAAGTCTGCCAAAGCAGCTTCTAACCGCCAGCTGCCCCGCTGCCAAATGGCAGCTCCTTTGCGCCTCCGTCAAAGCTGCCTTCAAAGGCAGCCCTTATTCCTCCCTCGATCCCCCTTCGATGCTCCTGTGCAAAACCCGAAGTCTCCTTAAGCTGCTATTCTCCGAGTTCTTAAGGCTGCCCACCGATTCCCTCGAGTTTTCTCCCCAAGGCCTTCTCGGTTCTCCAAGCTGCCAGAGGCAGCTTCTCTCTGATTATCTTTCCTCGCAGCTCCAAGCTCGTTGGTTTTCTCTCCTCACAGCTGCGCTGCCCAATGGCAGCCTCCTATTTCTAAGATGTCTTCTGTTTGATCGCTGCCTTCAAGGCAGCCAGCCTCTTTTCCCCCCCGAGGTCTGATCCTTCCTTTCTCCCTTTAAGCTGCTTGCGCAGCTCTCCCTTCCTTCCAAATCTGTCGTCTTCCTGCCTGCCCGAAGCCTTTTCCGCAATAAGGGCAGCGTCCACTGCCTTCCAACTTCAGTTTTCTTTTTATTTTTCATGCCATCCAGCTCACCCCCCGTGATTAATCAAACAGCCCATTTCCTTATTTCTTTTAATTCTCCACCGACCCTTCCATCATGATTTCTGCCTGTTTCTTTTTTGGCTTTCCACCGAAAGCATCACTCATTGCTTTCCAGCTGAAAATCACACACACATATTTTAATATATAAATATATAAATAAATATAAATATATAAATATATATATATATATATATAAATAAATATAAATATATAAATATATATATATATATATGTTATTTTTCAAATGATAAGTATAATTCAACAGACAAGATAGTTTAGATGAAATTATTACTTAACACTTCACTTATTCTATTTTTATTTTCTTAGCTAGATAAATTCTATAAAACACAAAAACAAAGTAAATAGCTCAAAATATGAGGAACTAACTAAGAAAAGACGAGTGAATTTGATGTAAAAATGTATGTAAATATGATCCGATCAACTAGGTTACTTGGCTCGGCACATTGAAAGCCAAGTTTTATTTTATGATTGGATATTCACAAGTACATTTTAGAGTTCAGCATTCCAACAGCCGAACCACATTTACAATCAAGACATTTATCTTTTTCAAGTATTTGTGTCCATATAGTTTGGTACCAGTTCGGCGTACTTATACTCTCATGACTATAATTATTGAGACCGAACCTAGCGCCAACAATTTATGAACTTCGAAGAAGCTAGCTGCCTTGTCTTTAGGCTCTAAAACCCGAAGGCTAAGACGTGTTCCTTCCTCGGCCGCAGTTGCAAGATCGAGAAGTCAACAGCACACTTAATGTCATATCGACATATTTTACTCCCCAGCAGAACTTGATCGATGAGTTGGCACGCCCTTCACATAACCGAATGACGTAGTTAGCTTATTAGTTACTCGACCAGTGGTTGTAAAAGCCCATCCCTAAAAGTTATGATTTTTTGTAAATTTAAAAAATGAATTTACGAAAATACCCTTTGAGGCAAGTGCGTTGACCTTTGTTGACCGCCTTGTAGTGACACACAAGGTTCATTTTCTTGGTGTATCCTCGTAGTACTCGTCGCTACGGACACGTGGGTGCAGACGGAACGTAATTTGGAGTCATATCAAAGCAGTTATTAACATTTAAAGTTAAGGACAATTTGGTAAATTTATTTATGTTAGAGGGCTCTAGATTTTGGAACAAAATTTGATGGTGCCACGTGTGTGGTTGGGATGAAAGAAAAGAAAAGTGAAATAAAAGGTGGATGGTTGTGATGAAAAGGAAAAAAAAGAGGGGAGGGAAAAAAGGGACTAATTAGGAGGGAAGGAAATGAGGGAAATGAGAGAAGAAGAATGATGGGACACGGGTTAACCCATGCAATCGTTGGACCCGACCCGGATCTTCCATTTCCTGGAGATTTTTCACCATTTTTCCGACGAATTACATCAATCAAACCTTGGAAAATCACTCCATAACATTCCCTCTACCTATTCCACCCCAAATTGGAGAATCTGGAGACCCACACGGTGGGTGCCGTGGAAACCCTTGCTCGTAATCTACCATTTGTGAAATGTTTTGTTGGAAATGTGCCCTAAAACCAATCATATGATGATACTTTATGGACATTTCACATGTTAAACTAATCTACTTTAATATAAAGGGCAAAGATTATTGTTTAAAGTCATCTCATATAAATGTTATATGCTTAAACGAGAAGTCCAAGGAATATGTAATTAGGAGAATGCAATCTAAAGAAGTTAGGTTCATGGGACCATTCTCTTTCGTATACATATCCTAAACGTTCCTGATCATAGGATTGCCAATTGGGCATTGACAGTCCGTTAAGATCAGTACGTGCTATGTCTTCTCTCAGGGAGAGTGACTGGTCTCGAGTCATTGGTGTGACTGACACCAAGATAAGCATGTAGGTGCTTAATAGAGAATGAGTTCACTGAACACGATCAACGAGGAGTTCTCATACTCATGTCACATGAGAACTCATGGTTGGGATAATGCAAAGTAGTCCTTTGACCTGAGGCATCATAGTTGTCTTATGGTTAGGTCCTTGATCTTTGACTATGTCAAAGTCACTCCATCAGACGATGTCCACGACATAGTTGGGGTTAAGCCACTTAGCCATGGAGGCAAGTGAATGCGCAACAAGGGATCTCTAACCTTCAAATTGTTTGAGGGAGAATACTCTATGATATGATTAAGAATCTCTAGCCAGAGTATGAATGAGATTTAGGAAGTCGTTCCAAATCACATTCAAGGTAATCATATAAGTAAATGAATCACATTGGATAGTAGACATGAATAAACTATCAAACCAAACAATGTGGTCAAGAGTATTGTATTAGAGAAAGACTGTATTGCATTGTAATCCTAAACTGAATAGGTTCTCCACCTCTTCTGATTAGCTTGGGTAGCCATGACATACAGCTAGGTGTCACTCATGGTTTATGGAAGCCCTAAACATGTATAATCATTAAAGGGAGAATTGAAAATAAGTTTCAATTCACAATCAATTTGAAAGAGTTCTAATCGCTCACTGCCTCGCTAAAAGGAACCTAATGGATCGTACACTGTGTAAGGAAGAGATTAAAGAAATAATGGAGATGAGTAAGGATAATTAACTGGTTTAATTATTTATGGCTAGGATTAATTAATATGTTAATTAATCAAACGAATAAGTTCGTTATAGACCTCGAGTTAGTTTTGGGCCTCAAGGCCCAATGGGATTTGAATGTCAAGCCCAATAACTCAAGTTGTATGACAACTTGAATAACAAAGGGCCTTAAAGCCCAAAGAACCCAATATGGCCGGCCATATAGAGAGGGGTAGTAAACTTGGCTTAATTGCAAGTTTGCCACTCCATTGTGAAGTGGTATAAAGGCAACTTTATAGCCATTTCATCCTTAGGGTTTTCTTTTGGAGAAAAGATGAGAACACAAGCTCTCTCTTCTCTCTAAGAGGCCGGCCACCCTAGAGGAAGATTAGCTAGCAATCTCACTTATTCTAGGTCACTCATCTCCTCCTCAAAGCTCTCCTTGGTGTGGAAAAATTAGAGGTTCTCTATTTTTGGAACTTGGAGAATCCTTTCAACCATCATCCTCCAAGAAATCCATTGAGCTAAGAAGCAAGGAATGAAGGCCCTCTCATTGGGTGATTAGCCTTTGCTTATGCAAAGAGGAATCAACAAAGGTATAAGATTTCTCAACTCACTTTTTTCTTGAGTTGAGTCTTGATTCACCTATCTACTAGGCTTTGAATTTCATGGATTAAGTTTTGTTTTTAAGTGCATATAACAAGTATGAAAGTTACTCCACTCATTGAGATCTTCAATTCTGTAATTTTTGGTAATATTTGGAGATAGTTGGATTTTCCGGCGAACCAGGGCGGCCGACCACCACCCACGGCGGCGCGTGGCCAAATGACCACCAATATTATTTTTAGGCGCTATTAAATGCCTTGAGTTCAGATTTGAGAATGGATTGACATTGATTGGTCGTTAGGACCTAGATTCGCTACGATACGTTAATAGGTCAGTGTATAAATCGACGATCCAACCGTTGGATCGTAACCAAAATTTAATAGCTTGTTATTCATAATATTTGAGGAATATATGAATTTACGGATCGGGAATCCATCAAACGGATCTTCCTGAATTGGAATTGTAAGTTCGTAAATAAAATGTTAACCGCCACTTGATTTTGGCAATTGGCGGAGATCCAACCGTTGGATGGTAATAAAACTTTAGGGTATTATTCTAAAAGCAGAATGTGCATTCTTGGAAGTTATGGATCAGAAATCTGATATTTGGATCTTCTGGATCGAACTACGTAGACACATGTTTTATGTAAGTTATGTATTTTATCGATAAGAATTCTGAGATAGGATTTGATGATTGTTCTAGGCGCTGATCGTTCGTGATGCCTCAATGTTTGTGCTAGGAAATTGTAGCGCAGACTCCAGGTGAGTGGATCGTTTCCTTCTAATTATATATATATATATATATATATATATATATTATGTGTATGTGTGTGTGTGTCATTGATAATTCCATAAATGCTTTTGAATGGAATTAAGAAATTTATGTCGTTTTATATATATATATATTCATATATTATAAAATACCATGAGAAGGTTAAGTTTAGATTATATCACGATATATTCATACGCTATTACACGTAAGTAAGTATTATGAACTATAATTGGCTTGATCCCTGTTTAGGGTACGTAGGTAGTCTAACGAGACGTTAGATGCAGCCATGCGATAAGTGAGATTAAATAATCAAGGCAAAAGCTTTGTTTGGAAAATTGAGCAATGTGAAGGAATCTGATGAAAAATATGAGATTTGAACCTTATGATTTGGTGAGTTAGTATTGGTTATAAATTCTTGTGTGAGGAAATGTGTAATGGTGGTTTTATGTTTTATAAATGCTAGGACCATAATTGGTTTATATTTTAGTGTGTGATTAGTACAGCTTTGCATAGTGATGCGCAACAATACGGAGGCCAAGGTAAGATCAGGTAAGTATATAATGTTAGTATGATCGAATGGTAATTAGTGATAAATGGATATGAGGAGAATTCATTGTCTTGTACCCCGGTGCTAGTGCTCCCGCCCATGGCCAAGGCCAGCCTTCACGTGATCGTTCACCTTCCGCACCTTATGCTCACCTTGGATTCTAAGGTAGATGCCAGCTTATCGTACAGACCACTTTAGGTGGTTCCGACTAGTAGGTGACTTGCGATACTTCGCACCACCTTCATGTGATCGTAGCACTTGAGCGTATTTATTTACACCCAGCCTGTCGTACAGACCACTTTAGGTGGTTCCGACTTATGTGCATGACCTAATTGATGAGATACGTGCTAGCACTTGATTGATGTGATTTGATTGATGAGATATATGCTAGCACCTGATTGATGTGATATGATTGATGAGAAGTGGATGAGTCGTATAGGTCACTATAGGTGACTCCGACTCACGTGCTAGCACCTAATTGATGTGATATGATTGATGAGATGTGGATGAGTCGTACAGGTCACTATAGGTGACTCCGACTCACGTGCTAGCACTTGATTGATGAAATATGTGCTAGCACCTGCTTGATGTGATATGATTGATGAGATGTGGATGAGTCGTACAGGTCACTATAGGTGACTCCGACTCACGTGCTAGCACCTGATTGATGTGATATGATGGATGAGATATGGATAAGTCGTATAGGTCACTGTAGGTGACTCCGACTGACATTCATTTGATATTGATTTATTTCATCTTGCTTATATGGTTGTTGCTGAGATACTCGGTATGGTATACTTTAGTTTTACCATTCTTCAGCATGATTGTTATATACATATGTATTGGTATTCTCTGGGGAATTATATGGATTTCAACGAGGGGTTATTGTATTGCTAAAAAGAAAGATGTTTTCAAAGTTTTATTTTGTCTACTCACATGTCTGTTTTGTGCCCCTCCAACTTTTAGATGATGAGGTTCGTATTGACGTGGATTCTTGGCAAATCTCAGGATTGGTGGCTACTTCTGATGGTATAATTCTTACTTGCTCTATTGTACTTTACTTATGCTCTGCAGTCACGTGTGAGATTGGTTTGCTTCCGCTCACCAGCACAATCTGGTTTTTAGGCACTTTTAGGCTTAAATTTATTCACATTTTCCACATCACTACACTTTATGGCTTCGTCACCTTCCATGTGTCGGCCAGCACAACTCGACTTCGGAGTCCTAGTGGACATTTTCGGGTCGGGGTGTGTCAGCGGTCCACGTAGGCTTAGTAGTTTTTACGGTCAACAATATTGTACGATGAAATAATGTTACGTTGCAACAAACGAGGCCTTTTCTCCTTACCAAAGGGAGTGAAGTATTACCCTTTGTTGATTTACTTGCATGCTAAGGTTTGAGCATGTATACAGCAAATAAATTTGAGGTGTTTGAGTTTATTAGTCGTAAAATATCTTGTACAAAAGCATAAATGTCGTTGTATCTTAGTCTCACTTAACTCTACATTAGTCACACCGTGCAGTTAATAAAGAGACTTGAAATGTAAATATAGCTACAGCTAGAATCAATGAACATTCAAATAA
Organism: Crataegus laevigata; assembly: GCA_963580275.1. Lineage (NCBI taxonomy): Eukaryota > Viridiplantae > Streptophyta > Magnoliopsida > Rosales > Rosaceae > Crataegus > Crataegus laevigata. The sequence goes on from OY756954.1 coordinate 11,801,125, forward strand.
GGAAGCCTACTCGAATTATTTGACTACCGAAACGAATCTTCTGTAGCGAGATTTATGTGGTCTTTTACAAAATTGAATATGTGGACCCTTTTTATATAGCTTAAGTTGAATTAATAAACAATCATGCACGCTTGATAAAGTGAGGATTATACTTAAATAATCACTTAACACAAACACATTATAGAAAATATGATTATTGCAGAGAACTAAGCCCAATAAGGGCAGCCCAAATATTGGCCCAAAATAAAAACAAAGGTTTATAGCCGATTTCTAAGGTGTGGACCACACTCTGTGGATCTTGCATGTGGACAAGATGTGGATCATTGAATGAAAATGAAACGGCTGAAATCGAATCCATCATAATGAGGTTAGGGTGAAACCGAATATAAATGAGCGGTCACTTCGTTAAAATGGTACCCAACATAAATTCAAAATTTATGGGGATTTAAACTGTCTCCCCACACCCCGACATCAACACTTACCATCTTGAGTAAGTTTTGTCCTCCTCTAAGAATTCGTAAGTACCAATTGTCATGTTGAGGATGGAATCAGGCCGAACCGCAATGTGCCCACCCCTAGCCCAGAATCAAACCGTACACACATTTTCATGTTAGTTCATAATAAAGAATCTCAATTGGCTAGACGCGAAAACAGAAACAAACTTCACTCATTTAAATACCTTCATTTATGCCTCTTCTTTCATGTAACTCGACTCATCTCTTAAGAGATTTTTACTTTTTCCTTCGAGTAGGTACCTGATTTAAGCATCGGAAAGCGATTAGTTGGTACCACTTTTACACATTCTTAATTTTATAGGGCCCGTCTAGAGAGAGAGAGAGAGAGAGAGAGAGAGAGAGAGAGAGAGAGAGAGAGAGTATCCAGAAACTCCCTCATCTACATATCCAAAAACTCCCTTGCTCAAACTTTTAAGTTCTAAGCCTATCCTTGACCCAAACAATGACTTTCAACTTTTTTATCTTATGCATTAGCGAGATAAAGTCAATTTTACAGTTAAATGTAATTTTTGTGACTTCTAAAGGAAGTCCCACTTTTCAATTCAGAGTTATACTCAAAATTAAATATAACTTTACGTATAACATCAAAAGCATTACATGATTTTAACTTTTCAAATGCATTGGAGAGGGATTGAGTCAAATTTAGAGTCAAACATAACTTTTGACTTGTAAATTTTCCCGTGCATAAGAGATTTCCTAATATTATATTGGGTTATAGTCATTTAGGAGTCCTTACACTTTACTGGCATATATGCTACAAACAATGACAGTGGCATGAAACATCTACCATCCATGCAAACGTACATGTACCAAAATAAAACAAGATTTAAGGTCAAGATTTTCACACAAGAAATGTGCTTCGTCAAGCACCGTCAATATCCAGTGGACCGGCAACCATTAATGGTCCTTGAGCACCGCCGACTATTTTTAGGTGCAGGAGTCGGATGGTGATGGATAATACTCAGCAGGTCAGCATCTCTTCAGTGGTGGCTCACTGCTGGCTATTTTTAGGTGCAGCAGTTGGATAATGAATGGCAAGCGCCACCTGTTCTTAAGAAGACCATCAGCCGCTTAATGGCGCTCCCACCTCCGTCTATTTTCGGGTGCGGCCGTTGGATGGTTGTTCGCTGCCCTCTATTTTTAGGCCCCCATCCTTTTAACTCATCCTGGAGGACCTACAAAATAGCATTTTCCCTACATCGGTTGAACTCAACCAGCAGTCCACACAACACTCCAGGACACAATTGATACCAGAAACAAAAATACATGGCACGTAAAAACTAAGATGACTTGTGGTACAAAACCATACTTAAATTCATGAACTGATAAATGTACAAATATGTGCTGTCTTACACCGCCTTCGGTGGGAGATAGCAAGTTCTGTTCGAACTACAAAAGATAAATATAAGTATTTCTAAACGAGGGGAAAAAATGGGAGGAAAATTACAAGTGAAAGAGCTCTAAAACCCTAAAGAATGTAGGTATGGGTAAGGCTCCAAACTACCAAATCAAAAAGTACCAAAAAGAAGAGATGACGTTGGCCACTTCCCTTCGGCTGCTAAATTGCTTAATAAGAAAAGAAAAGATGAAAAAAGAAAGAAGGGTAACCCTACAACAGTAAAAAACCTAATTAGACGTTAAAAAGAAGGTACACACTATTGGCTCTGCATTTCTTTTCTGCTCAAGAGTCCGCTTAAGAAGGGTGTTATTGCTGCAAGTAATGCCTTGGGACACTCTTCGTGGGGAAGATGGCCACATCCGGATATTGCAACTAGTCTCTGCATAGACCAATACCCAATTAGTTACATTGAGACGGTGATCGTCATTCATCACGCTTTAAGTCTATAAATAATATTGGAGAGTTACATGCTTAGGGCATGGGAAATTCGATTCAGTTCAACTGGAACCACTGACTATTATTGTTCACACTAGTTATCAAATCCGTTTAACGCTCACCTCCCAAAATTATAGAAGAGAAGAAAGCAGGAACTTACAGAATTTACAAGTTTGGAAGCCATAGCTTGAGAAGATTTAAGAGAGACAAGGGAATCCTCAACGCCTGCGATGACTAAAACTGGCATGTCTTCAACTGCCCTTAGTAATGATTCTGCATTTTTCAATGAAAGTAGTGTCTCGTATGACAGTCTACCTATCTCATGGAGTGCTTCATCCCATCGTTCTACACATAGAGGGGCCTGGTTGCAAAAAAAAAAAAGAAGGGAGATCAAACAAATCATTACCAAAATTTGATTTCACAATCACAATCTTTATACAATCAGCACATACACTAAAGTTCTGCTTTATACTTGAACCTAATTGTTGACCCCAAACAAAAAAAACTCAAACCTAATCTCTGCAACACTTTTATATGCTCAAGAGAAAGACACAGCTTGAGTGAAAACGATGTTTCCAATAAATTTTTATCAATACGAATAAGGAACGACCACTGTTCTGAAAACAGCTGCCCTTTGATGATCAAGAATGAGTATGAGCTGCAGGAATGAAAGGAGGAAACATCGGAAAAAAATTTCATTCATTAATTCAGAAATTTGTAGCGCCCAAGAGTGGTTAAATCAGTTTGTTGCCCTCAATTTTGCAGGAATGTGTCTTAACTTAGAACTTAAAATTTCCTTTTCAGTTAACTGTACACTATCTCAAGGATGTTCTGTTATTTCCATTCTTTTCCCTCGTTTCACATACTATAGAAGGACATACCTTATAAAGGCTCAAAATGTCTGTTGTCAACTTTGTTGCATCGTACCAGGCACGCCTATTCACCACTTGTGTAATTTCTGTTCGCAGTAATGGACGAACCAGGTGCTTTTTCCCAAGTGAAGTTCTCAAGAGTATCCTCGCAAAAGCAGGCACAACTTCTCTTGATAAGCTAACATTTAACAATACTATGCCTTTAATTGTAACCTGAATTGTATAACAAAATAAAACCGACAAAATATAATGAATATTAAAATAATAGAGAAAGAAAATGAAAAACATCTACAAACAATATGGTGTAAGCATATTCAAAGAAGCGGCATCAATAAAAGAGGACAGTAATATCTTTATCGCTTCCTATGTTATCATCAAGCATGATATCACGGAATGTTGCATCTTCATGCATGGGAGGATGACACCAGTATTTCAGCATAACGATGGTACTCTTATACTATCTTAAATTTTCCAATGGCTACTGGTACACTTAGTGTGAAAGTGAATATAAAACACCTATATCAACCAATGAACAGTTCAAAACTCATACAGGTTATGTAGACATGGAAAACAGCTCAACAGCATAATTTTGATAGCAAAACTTCCAGTATCTTTGGTACTAATTTATATCGGTGCAAGTAATTAATTTCACATGTAGGAAGAGTTAGAAGCAAAAAGGTCCAATTAGTTTATGATATCTTAAACGAAAACTAAGAAGGGATACTCACGTTGAAAGAATTCACTGATGCTTGTACTTTTTGTGCAGCCATCAAAGCTAGAAGGCCTCCGTCATCATGACCAACAAGTACCACTGAAGAAAATCCCATCTCAGAGCAGAAAGAAAGAAGCAGGTCAACCTGGTAAATTAGGTTCAAAAATTTCAGATCATTATAAAGTCTAGAAATAAAACTTGAGGAACACATAAGCTACATGGGTAAGGGGACCAATAAGTGCATCACTGTGTTCAATGATGTGCCCATGTTTCAGGACTCTGTTCAATGATGTGCCCATGTTGGATGAACGATTTGACTAGGATCAACCTACAGGATACACTAGAAAACTTTGAAAGCACAACAGTAGATCCCATTGACCATCCATGGACACCCATTGACCATGGTGATCTATGGTGAGTGGTGATGTTTGTGCTTGTTATGGTGATGATGGTGATATATGGAGCATCCATGGGCAACCATTGACCATCCCCACCCAACTCAAGGGTAAAGTACATGGAACTTATCATAGAGTACTAAAGTGAGAGACCAATTACCTGGGAATCAAGTTTATAAGGATTAGGCATTTCTTTATCCTCCCAATCTTCCCGTCGCAGCCTTGAGGTTAGGCCCCAACCAGGGCGATCAAAAGCAGCAACTGTGCAACCAACTTGCCGAGAAAGGGTCCCCATCACATGCCTCCAAGAAAAGGCTCCTCCCCCAAACCCATGCACTAATAGAATACCAAACTGGCCACTTCCTTCCATTTCTTTGTTTGGAGGACCAAAATTTAATTTACTACCCTCATCCTCTTCACCAGCATTGGATAGTCTCAAGACAGGAATCTCTTCAGAAAGAACAGGAGAAACTGTAGAACCTTCCAATAAAGGTACATAGAGAGATGAGCCATGAAATTGATTGCTGTAGCTCCTGTGGAGATGGTTTTGGCCTTTTGATAACAAGCTTAAGGGATGTCGATCTAGTTTTGGACTCCTCAAAGCCATTTTTGGGGAGCTGGGTTCAAGAAATGCAATTGATGACAAGAAACGAGGTGGTGAACCAGGCAAGCTAAGCTTGTAATGAACAGTAAGCCCCCTGCACGTGATGAATAAGCTGTCAATATCTGTAATTACTCTGACTGGGAGTTCACCATCATCTCGAGCTGTAGAAAAAGGCTTACGCCTCATTTCACTGTCACTTTTTGGGGTTTTTCCTCCCGAGGGAGTGGGAGATCTTGGGACCTTCTGATAGCCAGAGAATACATTTTTGCATGAAAGGACCTGTTCATTTGTTAAACAAAGTTTGTTACAAACTACCAAAAGTTATAGTTAGATAATCATTTCTGTATAATCAAGTGTAATACGCAGAAGGCAGAGGCTGTTAGAGTGCATAAGTATTCCATGCATTGTGGTTGCAAAACTCTTTCAACAATTAAGAATAATGGAAAATTGAGTATGAATAAAGAAAATTTAAACAAAAACAAAAAAAAAAAACCTTAAGCAAACTTACAGCTTCTGGATCAACTCGGTGAAATAGGAGCTTTCTCCTTGCTCTGCAACTTGTTCTATAAGCAACCACAGTATGTCCAAGGGCAAAGACTACTGATGAGAGAAACAAGACAGGCATTCCCCATGACTTCTTCAAGTGGAGCCTCTGCCTTGAGAGGGAAGACGAAGCTTCAGCCTCGATTTGAGAATTTACAGTGAAAAGACAAGCTTTGATTGAAAGAAGTAGAATTGAGATAAAGGAACAGAAAGTCACAGTTCCAAGGTATGGACCGTGTGAGAGAGCAGGGCCATCGCACGTGGAATGCACACCTGCAATAAACGAAATCCATTAACATATATATACCGCACACAAGGAAGGTTCATTCGTATCGCTGCTATGTTTATAAATTCTCTAAGCATGGCCATAGAGACATCTTCTGAATGGTTACTGAGAAAACATAGCTGTAAAAGGCATTTTGTGCATCACTCAAAAAGTAAACTCAGCTTTACTAAGCGAAATACTCGAACTGACGTTACTTGCCAGCAAAATAGCAATGGTAGGTTCAAACTGATTGGTAATAACAGGGCACTACCTACATGCTCATTTCATTCATGTCTAAAGCCACACAGAACAGAGGGATCGTTCGAACCCAAAAAATGCAACCATTCCATTTCGCTCAAGATGTCTGATCATCAAGGAACAAAAACCCGAAAGGAAATTAATCATAATAAACAAACAATGTAACTTTGTGATCAAAGCACAGAATAGTGGGGAAACAAATTTCAAAATCCATAAATTTCTTTCAAATTAAAAAAATAAACACACTTTGGATTCCTAAAGGGGAATATCAAAGTTCAATCACAAAAAACCTAAAACTAAAAAATAAAAAGCTCGGAAAAAGAGAGAGAAAGGTGCATACAGATAATGATTAGAGATCTGATAAAGGAAACCAGAGGAATATCGGTGAGCGAGCTCTTGAAGGCGTATCGATGCAAATGCTCTTTGAATCCGTAGCACGTCACGCACGTGAAGCTCGATATCAACACGCACGGCACCAGCATGTCCCCTATCGCCACCAGTGCCGGCAGCGACGACACTAGCAGCGACGCCACCATCACCACCATGAAGAACACCGTCCATACGCATCTCCGAACCTTCTCCAAGAAGTAACCTCCCTTCGCCATTCCAACAAGAAGAAGCAACAGCAATGATCCAACCCGACGGCACTCGCTTTCTCTCTCCTCTGATTATATACACGAGCAGACGAAAACACCGATCTTGATCGGACGGCGGCGGCGGTCCCGAGCCGTATCTTATGTCGGGCTCCTCACGGAGCTCAAGGGAACTGAAACCGAAACCCTAGCCGAGCACAGAAAGTACAGAGGAAACCGCGGCGGAGGCGGAGGGGTTGGCTTTTCCGCCATTTCCCGGCGCCAGCAGAGGGGTAAAACGGTAAATTCAGAAGGATTGCTGAGAGACCATCGCTGATGCCATGGAAATTGCGGCAGCGGAAGGTAGAGAAGAAGGAGAGGCTAGGGTTTTGAAACGAAGAGAAACGCAGAGACGGAGGAGCTTTTGAAATGAATCCAAAGGCCTCTTCTTCTCTTCGGTGTTGTTTTTTGAAACGTTGTTTGGTTTTCTCTTTTCTTCTTTTTTCCTCATGTGTTTTTTTTTTAAATTTGAAATTTTATTAAAACTCATATAACTTATTTCTATCCCTAACTTACTTTCTACATCCATATTAATTTCAATTCAACTATTAATATCTCTTTAAACCCAAATATCTACCTAGACTACCCTCACGAACCAATTCAATATATAAATTTATTTTTACACCCATTTATAAAATAAACCCATAATCAGTTGGAGACAGCTCTATTTTTGAAATTATTTTCATATCTAATTCTTAAGTGTGCTAACCTGCTACTCCAATATTTCTCAGGAAGAAAGTGCCCATGTAGGATGGTGATCCTCTTCTCTTTTTTCTCGCTAGAGTTGAAAAATATAGTCACAATGATATACATTGTTCTCATCTGTATATGATGGATGATAATCGTTATCATCAATGTCCCAATCTTCTTCTGTTTTAATGCCACGCAAAAACCGTAGTTTCTTAATGCATTAATTGGCACGCCCGACTCTGATATTCATCAAAACACCAGGGCAGACACGTGTTGGCCGACCCTTGAAGGTGACGAAGCTATACTAGTATGCATGAGAACCAATGAATACAAATAAACCTTACAAATTTAAATATACTTAATATGCAACTGAGGAACATGTTCAAAACAGACAACTAATTATATACACTAGAAAAGAAATGATATAAAATTTAATGAACAAAGGAGTGGGTCTTACACCAAGAAGACTCGAAAATGTCGATGCGAAAGTGCCTTGACGCCGCGATTATATGCCTCAATTCTAAGTCCTGAGGGGGCGCAAAACAAACATGAGTGGACCAAGTTGATATATATATCTAGAAACAGGTATCAACATACTAACCCCCAAAATTTTATGATAACTAATAGCACAATATGTAATAGGTTTTTTCGAAAACCCTTGCCATAAAACCTTTAATAAAACATATCTCGTATATAGTGTGCTAACTAGTGGTATCATAATCGACCCGAAGGCCCCTACATCACTCGACTTGAAGGCCAATTATAAATCTTCAAATCGACCCGAAGGCCCCTACATCACCTAACCCGAAGGCCTATATCTGAATCTTCAATCGACCCGAAGGCCAATATATAAATCTTCAAATCAACCTGAAGGCCCCTACATCACCCAACATGAGGGCTTATATATGAATCTTTATCAAATGTCAAATATGGGATCAGGACATCCAAATTAGCCTAGAAAGGTTAGGAATGTGGAGAAGAGATTCATACCAAGTGGGGACCAAGTGGTGGCCGGAATTGGCCAGAAAATGGCCTGAAAGATGGCCAAACGACCATGGTTTTGAAGTTTTCAGATTTGCACATTGACTTTCCTTGAGCTTTTCCGAGTTCCTACACCACCAAAACCACCCAAAAACTTACTAACCGTGAACCAAGACATAACCTACAATGATAGGGACCAATTTTGAGGCTTACCTTCGTCGGAAATGTGAGAAACTCGTCGAGGAAGACGATGAATAGTGTCAATCGAGAGGGAGAGAAAGGTTTGGAGGGTTCTTTCTTCGTTTCTGAAAACACAAGGGGAATGTGATAGTTCATATTTCGTATGCATTATTATCATCCATATTTGCCATCGTTGTGGTGTGTTTGACTTAAAATAGTTGCATTTTACATTATTTAGTGTTAGTGTGCAGCCAAGTTTGTTTTAGGATCAATTGGAAGGCAATGAAGCAAAAACACCACCTTTGGTGGCCGAGCATTAGTTCAAGCATGGAGAAGATCTTGTCGAGTTATTTTGAAGTCCAAATGAAGAATTGAGGACAAGTTTGGTTGCTAGAATTTTAGGAAATGACAAGAGAGCAATTCGGCCAGTTTGGGATGATTCTATGCATGGCAAAAACATTGGTTACAGATTGGGAGGTTTAACACACCTTGCCATGCATTATGTTACATTTTCACCCTCCCTTGTTCACCAAGAACATGCACCCCATTAGTTAAACCATTCAGCCACATTTTCACCCACAAACTCACCCATGCCGTGAGTTTTTAATCCTTTGCCAGCCTGTCTTGGCAGGCATTCCACATGCATCTCCAATGACCACATGCATGCATTTCTCCCTTGTGCCAAGCACTTACCATTTCAGAAATGAATTTCCCCATCATTACACACACTAGCATCCCATATTTTACATTTGATGAGATCCAATCTTGGATCTGAATCCGAAAGTTATTCCTTGCTCTCTCTTTAAGTGTAGTCTTCAAGAAATCTAAAAGACTCTCCATTCCATAACCTACATTCCTTACACAATATTCAGACCATTATTCTACAACCATAGCCGATCCATCTCTGTCCATTCTCTCCCATTTTACACAAACCATTCAACCACAGCCGCACCACATTCATCTACATCACACTTGGAGAAGTTACACCACCCTTGGATAGCTTGCACCGAAGGCCATTCCCAAGTGATTTCCAACTCCAGTTTTGCTTCAAGGGGTTCTTCTTCTTAATTCTATGTACACTCATGTTTTATATTTCTTGTCAAATCTTTGTAAACATGAAGTGTAACTAATCTCTCTCTAGGGATTCGATGTAGCCTAGCAAGATTGCCATGTAATTAATTTGGAATGCTCAGTTTTTTCCTTCTATTTCTTGTTTCATTCTCTGATTTAATTGTAACTTTATGTGTTGATTTTAATGCTTGATCACCATTTGAATTAACCATAAGTTGTATAGCCAATCTTATAGCACACATCATGCATAACCTTGGCAGATATGGGAATGATTGAAGGGAATGTTTTGCAAACATCATGCCGAGTGTTCCCTTGGTTTTATGAAGTTTCTTGTGCATAACACATTCTTGATTAGGAATCCAAGTTGCACATCACAACTAGGTTCATGTCTAGGAATATTTGATCAAATCCACACATCATATGGTTGATCATATCTAAGTGAAACAAACTCAAGAGATAGATGAATAGCTGAGCATAAACCGACTTAACAAACATGGAATCGATATAGTAATGGTGAAACCGAATCCCTAGTATCATCTCCCTAGTTTTATCCCCCTAGCTCCTCCTCTCTATTGATACAATTCCCAAGCTACATCCCCCTTGGTTCTACCTCATTATATTACTTGTTGATTCATTTACTTGTATTCATTTCATTTCCATATGTTTCAAGTTACAACATCAAATCTGCCTAAATTGATTAGTTCTAGTTTCTAGTAGGGTTCTTGCAAAACAAGTGGTTATATAGGTCTAATTAGTCCCTGTGGATTCGACACCCTTACTTGTGTTATTATACTCAACATATTCTTAGCATTAGGAAGGAAAAACCTCAACAGAATGGTGGTGGTGTTTAAGTTGTTGTGTTGTTTGTGTGTGATCTCAAATAGGGAGGGAGAGTTGTAGAGAGAGGGCACGGGAGTGAGAGGGAAAGGATAGAGAGAAAGAGAAAGTGAGAGGGAGAGAAATGAGAGTGTTGAGAGAGAGAGAGAGAGAGAGAGAGAGAGAGAGAGAACTCACGGGTCTAAAGGAAAAGGAAAAGGGGTCGGGGGAAAGGGAACCAAAAAGAAAAGTGGGCCCCAAGTGGCACACAAAATAAGACCCAAAAAGCAATATTTTAAACAAATGAAACCTGACCAAAGTGAAAATACAAAAATACCCTTCCATTCTGTAAATTTCAAGATGGGTTGTTACATCAATCATATGTTATCTATTGAGTTCATGTTTATCGGTTTAAATTATTCTTGAATATATATCAAAGAAGAACTCAAGGACTTTATCCAAGCCGTATTTGTTGTATTTCAAGTTGTTAGAAGTAAGAACAATTTTGCTAATTATCACTATGTTTTGGATTTGGACTTCAATTTTGGAGATGAATCCTTTCGCATTGGTTGATGGATGACACTGCTGCTTTCAAGAACTTCAAAAGTACATTTCTTCACTTCAGTTGTTTTTACCTTGTCTGTTTTTCATATGTACATGCCAAGATATTTACTAGCGTTTTAGGTTCATTATTTTTATGTTTCAATTGGTGGCAGTATTGAATTCCCAATACCTTTTGGAAGAGTTATGAGTCCTATAGGGAAATTTATTCACGGGTTAACAAAGACCTTCTTTGCAAGCAATATAGTTTTAAACTCTAAAAAAAATTAAAATCAAATGAAAAAAGGTGCATAAATCGATTTATATCTTAGTTGAAGGATTCAAAACTTCAAAATCATCATCCATTAGTCAAAATGAACGTAGGATAAAGATTGAGTAATAGTAGAGTTTGATTATTGAGTATGAGTTTATTGATAAGTTTTAGTTTTATTATTAATTTCATGTTATACTTAATAGTAATTATGCAATAGGATATAAAGGACAATTAACATTTAAATTTTAAGTTAGGTGTACAGTGAAGTTATATGGGTTCAAATAAAATTTCCCAAAATTCATTCATCTTCAAAAAAAAAAGAAGATAATTTTAATTGTTTGAAATTAGAGGTTGGGTGGGGTGGGGTGGGGTGGTTTTTGGCTCTTTGTTTTCATCGTTTATCAAATTGAAATTTTTCCCTTTTCTCTAATTAATCATCGTTTTAATTTTTTTTAATAATGTGATATTATATATTAATTTACACATACCATTGTTTTGTTGTTAAAGAACGTTGCAGTAGGTCAATTAGTACTGCGATATAGTGGTATTACTCTTCACTTGTAAGTGAGAGGTAATAAGTTCGATTCTCATTAAAGATGAATTTGAACCACATTATTACTAATCCATTGTGAAGCTTGCTCACTCTCACACCTTTAGTGTAAATCATATCTCCCATCGTTCATCACCACCTTCTGATTCTTTGTGGGTTGAACTAACCCATTCACCATTAAAGGTTTGAAGGGAGTAGTCATCTCTGCAGTACACATCTCTATTCCCTTTCTTCCATGGCCATCAGCTTGTTCTGGCTCAACTCTTTCAAACTTTACATGGAGAATTGCAGCTTTGTTTTTATAGAAAGAATGAGCCTTGGATGAGTGCTTCAGTTGCTGTTCTTCAAGCAACAACTTCTCATACTTTTTGGCAGTGATCACCAAATCTTGCGATTCATTAAACTGCACATCATAAAATTTCTTTCTTAAAGGCAACCTCAGTGCCCTCTAAGCAATAGATATGAGCTAGGCCTAATTGATAGGGAATTGACACCTAATCCTCATTCTTCTGAACCTCATCATGAAGTCTTCTGTAAACTCATGCTCGTATTGCTTTACCTCTACTAGGTCATTGATCGACATCTCAGGCTCCATCCTGTAGAATTGCTCATAGAAAACCATCTCCATTTGCCCCAGTTAGCAATGGAATTAAGGGGAAAAAAGAGTACCACTAAGATGCTAGACCCACCAATGAGTTCACAAACAATCTTAATTTATAGTTATGATTGTCTTCGAATGCGACGCAATGGTTGAAGAACTTGAAAATATGATCTCTAGAGGACACACTGCCATCTTCTTCACTGAATATTAGAAATGTGAACATCTTGAAGTTGAGAGAAAATCTGCTCATCAATGTACAAAAACTAGGGCTTTTGGTAGATGATCCTGAAGAATGGACAAGCTTGAGGTTAAGCATTCTAGGCCACCATCTTTCTTAAATCAACTATCTCTTCATTGAGTTGCTGGTTGGTTGTATTATCATGTGCGGTGTGAGGAGGTTCCCACTTCGGGCTACGATCGTAGCCCATGAAAGTCTCATTCCTTGGTTCGAGCTTCCTCTATTTGGCATCCCCTTATTAGTCAATGGCAGTGGCCTATAAGAAGAAGGCTTGTCTGCCTTGGTAGGCTCGCCTTTCCCACTGGATTCCCCGATTAGATGGGGCATCCCATACTTCGTTCTTTCTTACCCGCTCTGCCCCTTACTATCCAATGAAAATAATAGGGGGTCGGGCAACTCAGCTTCTAGGATCTCCTCCAATACTGGCTAACAAACTCCAGATCCTACTTTCTTCTTTCCCCCATCATTTTCTTTCTCCAGTAAAGAAAATAGGGAAATAACTGGTTCCTTTATAGGGATTGGTCCTCTCACCACATCATCCTGACCATCTCTCAGGGTAGAAAACTCAAGATCTAGTCTTTTCTGCAAACTTCTTGTTAAGGAACAAAGCCTGCTTACTTCTCTCCTAGTTTCTAGAAGGATTTTCTCCATACTTCTCAACACTTGCACCATGGTGGCTTGCAAGTCTTCATTAGTTATTTTTCCTCTTAAATTCTCAGATGAAGTCGAGTTCTCTGGAATGGCTGATCTTTGCCATGAAGAAAGGTCTTCTAGACGATTTGTCATTTTTGACTTTAGTCGGTACTGGGGTGGCCCGTATTGTTGGAAGTATGCCCACAAAGCCACTCATTTGATGTAATAGCTTTTTGGAATACTTATTGTGTAAACTATTATATGTTTAACAGAGGGCAAAGCTTATTGTTAATCACTATTTATTGTATTATGTGTTTAAGCAATAAGGGAATCCAAGGAATATATTTAATCTAAGAGAGAAGTGATCTAAGTGAATTGGATTAACAAGACCTTTCTCTTATGTTCATTCCTAAAACGTTCCTAGCCATAGGATTGCCAATTGGGCATTGACAATCCGCTAAGGTTAGTATGTGTTATGTTAACTCAAGCGTGAGTATGACTAGTCTCAAGTCATTTAGTGTTGGACACTGAGGCAAACACATAGGTGCTTAAAAGGTAATTGAGTACACTGAACAATGATCAAAAGAGAGTTCGAACATACATGTCATGTAAGAACTTGTAAGTTGCAATATGCAAAGTAGTCTTTTGACCTGAGGCATCATAGATGTCTAATGGTTAGGTCCTTGATCTTTGATCATGTCAAAGGCATTCCATCGAGAGTGTCCACGACATTGTTGGGGTCAAGCTATCTAGTCATGTAGGCATATGAATGCACAATAAGGGATCTTTAACCTTCCATGCTCGAGGGAGAATACTCTGAGATATGATTCGGGAGTCTTTGGCCAAAGCATACAAATATGACTTAGGAAGTTTGTTCCAAATCATATTCAATTGAATCATATAGGGAAGCATCACATTGGATAGTAGACATGAAACAAACTATCACTTAAACAATGTGATCAAGAGTATTGTATTAGAGAAGGACCGTATTGCGTTGTAGTTGTAATTGGATAGGTTCTCCAACCACTTCTACTTAGCTTGGGTAGCCATGACATACTGCTAGGCGTCACTCATGGTTTGTGGAAGCCCTGAGGATTAGAAAGCACTAATCTTCATCAAAGAGATAATTGAAATGTAGTTTCAATTCACAATCGATCGTTAAGAGTAATAATCGCCCACTGCCTTGCTAAATGGAACCTAATGGATCGTACACCGAGTAAGGATGAATGTGAAGATATAAAAGAGATGGATAAGCAATTAAATGGTTTAATTGAGAATGGTCAAGATTAATTAATTATATGAAAGGTTCGTATTGGGCTTTTAAGTTGGTTTTGGGTTTCGGGGCCCAAAAGGGTTTTTGGTCCACAAGGCCCATTGAGTTTAGGTTGTGTGACAACTGAAACTAAATGGAAATTAACCCAAAAACAAAGCCAAAACCGGCCTTGGGTGAGTGGTAGCAAACTTGAGTTAATTGCAAGTTTACCACTCACATGTGAGGTTGTATAAAGGCAACTTTATAGCCATTCTCTCACTAGGATTTTTCTTGGGTGAAAGAAGAGAAACTTTTTCTTTCCTTTTTCCATAGAGAGGCCGACCACTTAGGGATATTTTCACTAGCATCAAAATCTCTCTAAGTCATCCATCTCCTCTTCACACTACAACTTTGGTGTGGAGACTTAGAGGTACCAAACCTTCGGTACTTTTGGAGATCATTTCCTCACGTCCTCAAGGAGCAAAGGAGCATCAAAAGGAAGAAAATCACAAGGAAGATCAAAGGAGCTTGGAGGTGACTTCAAGGCCCTCCACTTGGGTGAATCCCTTATGTAAACAAAGGTAATGAATCTCAAATTCCTTCCCTTTCTTTAATGTTGTTAAAGAGTCTTGTGGTTCACCATTCACTAGGCCTTGAAAGTCATGGGTTTTAGAATTATTTTTAACGCATGCCTACTTTAAAGTGCTAATAGTTTGCATATGTGTTCAAATGTTCTCACATGTTCTTAGCTAGGACAAAAATTTTCCTTCACGTATTCTGTATTCCACCTGAAAGTTTGCTCCTTTCTTTTCTTTCTTGGTATACAAGACTTCCTAAATCCCACCGGGTGTGCTAAAACTATGTTCGGGCGAAGATTTCTTTGGGAAAGGGACCCTCGGCACCTCAGCACAGCTTCCTTGGGGATTGACACATTGTGTTGATTGTGTATGGAGGTCGGGCTCTTGCTTATTAGTGTGTATTGAAGGTCTGGGCTGATTACAACTTTTTGGTTGCAAATCTGGCTTGAGAGTAGAGTTCATAAGTTTTTTTGTTTGATTGGTTGAGTCTCCTAGTCTCTAGGGCCTCTTCTTCCTTTTATAGACAGGTTAGCTCTACTGCTGCAACTTTGCTCTTGCCCGAAAGCAATGGGAGGGCGATGAGTCAGTAGCTTTTTACTTGAATGCCACTATAAAGCGTTTTTTGGCTGGTAGCAGGTTTGTCTTCATCACTTGTCACTTCCATAGGTAAGCAAGTGGCTTGTATTTGGCTAAGAGTGCCTTCAGCTGGCCTCTGGGCTTCGTGTTGGGCATTGGACAATTCCTCTTCAACTTGGAATCTTTGGGCTTTTCTTCACTTAAGTCCAATGTTCAAATATTAATCCAAACAGTATTTGTAAAAAATCATCAAAGTTGGAATTAAAACGACTATTAAATTATGATTTTTCGTTTCTAATCGTCGAATTATTGTCCTGTCACCTAATCTCCAAACGTCTTTTTTTGCTGATTTTTGGCATATGAGATCTTCAAGTATATAAAAATAAGTTTGACGGTTGGATCGTGGAAACTAGTTTTATAGAATGTGTGTCCCATCAAAACAATAGATTCCAAGACACTTGGAGTTTATTCTATGCTTTCATTAAGTACAACGTAAGCTTTTGTTGTATTCACTAGCGTAAATATTTTAAATTCATCATAATCAAAGCTAAATAAAATCGTGATTTTTTGTTTCTAACCGTTGAATGATTTCGTTCCATTACCTAATCTCCAAATGTTTGTTTTTGGTTTTTTTGGCGTATGAGATCTCGAAGTATATACAAACAATTTTACAGTTGGATCGTAAATCTAGTTTCGTAGAATGCAAAAATCATAGGTGAATTTTTTTACAGATCATTGTGGGCCTTTGCCCAACGACATGAAAACTTGTCCCAATGAACATGGTCGTCGGGCATAGGACATCAAGCCAGCAAACCTCCGTTTCGTCAGGCAAACCTTCACAATTACGTGCCATTTATTTCATTTTGGCGCCAAATATTTGCCCAACGATTTTCGCCTTACCCTACGAAAACTTTCTGTCATATAAAGATTTTGGGTAAACCCTAAATGTTGACCAGTTTTACCCGACCAACTAAAAATTCGTCTAGTAAAACACCTTTACTCCACGAAATGTGGTTCGTTGGGCAAAATTTTGTAGGGCAAGACCAAGTTTTTGGTAGTGACCATTATTCTAATAGATTGCCATGTGTTATGAGACTTAACTATGGTTAACAAATTTAATAGATTGTCATGGGTCTGGGAGTTATAACATTTTAAACCTTTGCTCAACGGAAGGGTTTGTCGGGCAAAACATTTTGGAATTTTGACACATGTGAGAAACCTAAGGGCCTATTTGGTAGTGTACTTGAATCCAACTTTTTAAACTCAAAAACAGTTTTCAAGTTTTAGGTCTTAAAAACTTGTTTGGTATGACTATTTTTAAAAACTAAACTTAAGACTAACTCAAAAATATAGTCTATTCTTTAAAAACCTAAAAAGCGAGTTTTTAAAGTTTTTAAACTTAAACTCACTGATTTCTTTTCTCTCCCTCCTCCCCTCTCACTCCAAATATATCTCTCTTTTCTTCTTTCTTTCTCCTCTTTTTTTTTTTTACTTTTTTAGTCTTTACTCCAATCTAATCAAGTTTAAGTCGTAAGATTTAAAAATTTTAAATCGCAAACCAATCAAATTTTTGAGTCTTAAAGAAAATTGTTTTCAAAAAATGTTCTTAAGAAATGTTTTGAGAAATGATAAAAAATTTCAAATAAGATACCAAACAGGCCCTAAATTTTCGTCAGGCAAGCTCTAAGGGCTCGTCATGCAAAGGTTGCCTGAAATATTTAACTTTGATGAGAAAAGTGGGAAATAACGTTTGGTCGATGAAACTTTGGAGTCTTTCGTTGGGCCACCTATTTGTTGGGGAGAAAATTTTAGGCTTTGCCTGATGGAGGTTGCGTTGTGACCCAACAAATCGTTGTTAGTTGACTTGGCGAATACAAAGAATACGTTTGGCAAATTGAAAAAAAAAAAATTCTCAAATTTTAACATTAAGTTCAAATGGTTAAAAGATCATTAAATTTGATGATCAGGTCACTTTAGTGTGTGATTTTAATCTCAAATTGGGACCTTGTAAAAAATCATTGAAATCAGAGCTAAAACGATCGTTAAGAAGTGATTTTTCGTTTTTAACCATCGAATAATTTCGTCTCATTGCCTTATATACAAAAGTTTTTCTTGAGTAATTTTTGGCGTACGAGATCTCGAAGTATATGCAGGCATGTTTGACGGTTGGTTTGTGAAAACTAAAACACTTAAGAGTTTATTCTTTACTTTTATTAAATAGAGCGTAAGCTTTTGTTGTATCCACTAGAGTAAATATTTTAAATTGATAATTGATCTGGTTCATTCATAATTCATTGTATTCTTTTAGGGTCTAAGCGTGTATTTGTAAAAACCCATCAAAATTAGATTTAAAACGACCATTAAATTGTGATTTTTCGTTTCTAACCGTTGGATAATTTTCTCCCGTTACTTGATCTCCTAACATTTGTTTTCGTTGATTTTTGGTGTATGAAATCTTGAAGTATAAAAAATCAATTTTGATGGTTGGATTAAGTTGCCAATTAGTACTATGGTCTTGTGGTATTCTTCTTCACTTATAAGTAAGAGGTCTTAGGTTTGATTCTCACCAAAGGCGAATTCAAATCATATTATTGTTAACCCATTGTGAGGCCCACTCCCCCACCTCCTTAATGTAAATAATATGGCTTGTTCAAAAAAAAAAAAAAACTGAATAAATTAACCATGTTTAAACCACCAACAGACGGCACACTTTGGAAAGGGTGGTAATGCACACCACCTAATAGGGGTGGTGAGCAAATACGACTCGTTTATGAATAAAAAAAACTTCAATTGGTTATCTATTAAGGCTTATTGTTGTTACCAAAAAGGAGTATTGGTGATTTTTTTTTTTTTTTTTTTTTTTTTGTAGTTCAAAGAAAATGATACATACACTCAAAGAAGAAATTGATGCAGTTCGAATAGAATTTGGCTGAGCATGTTGATGAGTTGCTCTGGGACCACGAGGACTAGAATGGTTATGCAGTTTTGTAACATTCCATGCATTTGTGTCTTACTTTTAGTAGGACATGGACGGTTATAAATTAGTTTAAGTACGATGACTATTTGTTTTAATTTTTTTTTATAAATAATTTTGTAGGATGGATTAGGCAAGATTAGTTCTTCGTCAACAGTTGTGTACTTTGGCTATTTGAGTTGCAAAGACAGCTTGGTTCAAATTTAGAACCCTTAGACCAACTCCAACCCTTGGAGTAAGTCCTAAAATTTACCTTCTATTTCCCCCTATTTCATTCCAACCCTTGTGCTAAAATGGGGTTGTGTTAAAACCCAAAAAAGGCAAATTCCGGCCAAGATTTAGGTCAAAGTTAGTGGTGGAGCCCACATGTGAGAGTGAGAAACGGCAAGTGAAATTCACCCGCTAAATAAGAACTCGCACACGCCTTGCACGCGCCAAGCCTAGCAGGTCATCCGACACACCTACGTGGGCTTGCTGCCCACTTGTTGCCATGCAATCATGAGCCTAACCCACTTGTTGCCAAACATGTGCCTAACGGCTCTATTTTTGATCGTGCAGTCCGATTTAAATAGGCCGTTGGTTAATCCAATGGTTCACGTTCAAACTTTTTTTTTATTGAATATGATCAAATGCAACGGTAAAAAAAGATCTAATGGCCCAAATTTAAATCCAAAGGTTAAAACAAATACAAAAAAATTATTCAACTCAAAATTCACCAAAAAACTCTATAAATACCTATGTATTTGTTCAAACATCTACACAAACCTCACTTTTCTCCTCTAATTCTTCCAATTTTTCTGTCTACCACCTTCCAAAACCATTTGTATTAATGATCCGATTTAGTGATTTTTCCATAGTGCTTCATGAGTTTCATGTGTTGATTTAGTGATTTTTCAATATTTATCGGAATTTAAATATTGTTAGGTTAAAATGTTCATAAAGTTAATTTAGGATAGTCTACATAATTTTTTTTAAAAACAAATTAATTAAAAAAATAGCCTAATTTTTTTAATAATCTGGTGCTATAATTTTAACCCATAAGAGTTGGAGCATTTTGACACACCCCGATCCTAAAACCGAAGCGTGCTAGGCGTCACGTGTGAATGACGTAGCCAAAAACGTTAGCGGAAGGTAATTATGCATGCGATAAAGAGTAATGTAAGACGAAAGTGAAGTAGTTAAAAGTCACAGAGCCAATCCTAGGTGCAGTCATTTTTAAACAAAACGATATAATCACAGAAGAAACCCTACATAGGTGGTGGTCTGTCAGAACTGCCTCAGTGCCTCGATAGCCGTCCACGTCGTCGCTACCTAGAACCTGGAGGGGCGCAAAACAGAAAACGTGAGTGGGCAAAAACAAATACTTTCCAAAACCATTTTATAAAATCAATATAACCCCTCGCTGTAAATCCAGTATAATTTTCCCATAAAATAATATGTATATAAACTTATATACGAAATCATCGTATAGAAATCAAAACTCATTATCAATCTCAAGAATAGGCCATGTCGATGTACCAACTCAGAAAGATCATCATCATCAGGTAAGTAATATAAATCAAGGGGTGTCCCTAGTGTCATGTCAGCCGGAGTCACCTCTAGTGACCTGTACGGCTGAATCTATAGCTCATCAATCACAATCAATCACTATTAATCATTATCCTACACACGAGTCGGAACCACCTATAGTGGTCTGTACGACAGGCCAGGTGTATAATATTACGCTCAGTGCTACGATCACGTGAAGGCTGTGCGACGAATCGCGGGTCACCTACGAGTCGAAACCACCTATAGTGGTCTGTACGACAGGCTAGGCACCTGCCTTGGATCCAAGGTGAGCGTACGGTGCATGAGGTGAACGATCACGTGAAGGCTAGGCCCTACTCTGGCGGAGCACAAACACCCGAGGTGCAGGTGATGAGCTAACTCACAATCCATCATCATCTCAACTACTAAGTATCATACTTACCTGACTTACCTGGCCGTCCACAGCGCCGAAGCGTAATAAATGCAATCATACACATATTTATAAAATATAATTGGCATACGACATGGAAATTTGATTATAAAATCAACTCAGTTCATAAATCATTCAAATTACGTTTCTGGGAAAAACGTCAATTATATATATATATATATACTGAAAACAAAAGCCCACTCACTGATATGTTGACGGGTCGTATCCCCCGAGCCTAGCGTGGATGCGCTCGTCCTCTGGATACGTCTCACCTATATGTGAAACAACTGTAAAACCGTCATTTACAGCACATAAACGAACTACGTAAATAACTTTTCATACGAAGGTCAATTTTGGTATATGAATATACCAACGCGACCTACACGACATCATGAACACGTAAAAAAATTTAGAATAATTTTTGGACTCCGCACGCGCCGCCACGTGCCGGCCACGCGTGGCACGTGCCTTGCACGCGTAACGAAAAGCTAACGGCGTCAGGAATATTCCCTCGGAATATTCCGTTATCTTCTAACGGTTACCGTCATATTTAACTGACGGCGTCAGCATATTCCGTCAATTTTGACCGAATATACCGTCACCATCAACCTTCAGCTCCAGCGACCGTCGCCGGCGCCGGAAACTGGGTAAATTTTCTAACTCTTCGTTCT
The DNA here is from genome assembly GCA_963580275.1 of Crataegus laevigata. Classification (NCBI taxonomy): domain Eukaryota; kingdom Viridiplantae; phylum Streptophyta; class Magnoliopsida; order Rosales; family Rosaceae; genus Crataegus; species Crataegus laevigata. The sequence goes on from OY756954.1 coordinate 11,822,337, forward strand.
AGCTCATTTTTAACCCAAAACTTATGAAATTTTCACCAAAATGCTCCAAATCAAGAGGAGAACACGTCTATACCTTCAAATCCCTTGAAAAACGACTAGAAATTCCTCGAGGAATTTCTCAACAACCGGCCAAACTTAGAACCAGCGATCTCGACGTCCAACGTATACAAACGAGGTACTCCGAGCCTCGTGGGAACTTCCAAAGTCTCGCTGTGATCTTGGTTTCACCTAAAACGTAACCACAAAAGAGATGATGAACAGTACTTCGATCGGTGCTCGAGAGAACTGGGGTTGTTCGAAGGTCTCCAGGCCTAAAACTTATATACATAAGTTCACCAGAGTCCAAAGGGTTCGAATATGCTTACTTGAAGCACGATCCGAGTCTCGATCGTGTGGTAGTGTGCGTCCGTACGAAGAAATGGTGAGGGAAGGATAGAGAGTTTTCGAGAGAGTATGAGAGAGAGGAGAACAGAATCTCAGAAACAGAAGCACGTGTATGTGCATGCGTGTGTGTGTGTGTGAGTTATAATTGTCCCACCCTCAACAGCCCAATTCGATTGGGCCTAATTACTTAAGACACCCAAGGTCCAAAATGGGACTGTAAAACACCCGTTCACATGTAACCGAGGGTAAAATGTCGTTTCGCGTCGATAATATATAAAACTCGGAACGGAATGTTACATAAAATCTGTTTCTAGATTAAAACTTAAATTTTATGAGTTAAAAATTTTAGTTTTAAACCCAAGGGTTAGAAATGGTCTTTAAAGGCAATCAATTATACATTACAGATAATTAGATTAATGTTTATGTCATTATTTTAATTTTCTCAGATATATTAAGAAGATACTCGCTATCCAAGTCTTTTGCGTGAATTCATATTGAAATTAAACAAAAACGATAACAAAAATAGTAAAACATTTCGATCTGTGAAAGAATAAGGTGGATGCAGACTTGCAGTCAAAGAACGGTAAAGAAAAATCTGGGGAAGAAAAAAGAATGGGAAAAAAAACAGATTGGTAAAGGGATAAATCATTTGGTGTATATTTTTTTTTTTTGTTGGTGAAAATCAAAGGGAACTTTAACGAAAAGCTCTCGGTACTGTTCACTTTAACGAAAAACCACATTTTTACACTAAAAAGTCAATCCTGGTACTATTCACTTTACCCTTTATTTTGTCCTTATCGTTAAAACTCAAAGTTTTCAAGCCCTTTTCATTAGTTTTCCTAAAATCAAATGGATACCGTATACTGTGACACACTAACCTAATTTAACATGGGACGTCAAAAGTAGGTTTTTTATATACTTAAATGTATTTAATACAACCATCATTTTGATAGTATCGGATGATAATTGTACTTGAATACATGTAAGTATTGTGGTCAATCTTCTTAATTTATAGTTTCTTCAAAATTGTAAGAAATTGCCACTTAGTACTATGGTCTAGTTGTATTCCTCTTCACTTGTATAAGTAAGAGATCTTAGGTTCAATTCTCACCAAACGTGAATTTGAACCACATTATTGCTAACCCATTGTGAGGCTTAAGCCTACTCCCCTCCCCTTTAGTGTTGATAAAAAAAATTGTAAGAAATTGCCACCTAGTTTTACGGTCTAGTGGGATTCCTCTTCACTTGTAAGTGAGAGGTCATAGGTTTGATTCTCGTCAAAGGCGAATTTGAACCACATTATTATGGCTCGATCATTGTGAGGCTTAGCCCACTCCCTCACCCTAAGTATAGATAACATCATTTGTTCAATTAGATTCGATTCTCATCAAAGGCGAATTTGAACTACATTATTGCTAGCCCATTGTGAGGCTAATCCCAACCTTTCCCCCTTAGTGTAAATAATATCGTTTGTTCAAAAAAAAAATTCTTAGGTTGCCACTTAATACTACGGTCTAGTGATATTCTTCTTCACCTAAGTGAGATGTATTAGGTTCTATTCTCGCCAAATATGAATTTGAACCACTTTATTGCCAGCTCATTATGAGGTTAAGCCCATTCCCTCCCTTTTAGTATAAATAATATCATTTGCAATATATATATCTTAGCTCCAAAGCAATTTACTTCCCACCCTTAGTGCCTTAATGTAAATATATCATTGTAGAAAAACAATTAAAATTTAAAAATAAATAGCATAACGGTCTAAAACAAAAGGAAAAACAATTATACAACAAATAAATATAAGATACAGTTGCAAGTGGCCCTTTACCACAATGGTGAAAAAGTGTTGAGCATGCATGACACAAAAACCACCACATACAATATGAAATATTTAGGGTTTTTGAATGGTTACAATTCACGAAGCAACTGACTTCTTTGCTACCCTCTTTCGCCTAATTTCCCTGTTAGCAAAACAAGGAGAAATTTAAATAAATATCAACAAGAAGAATAAGAGATTTGATTGAGACATTAAAATTTTCACTGGAGCAGATTAATAAATTCCATAAGGCTTTATAATGAAGGATACCGAAGTAGATTAATACATTCTACCTATTCATCGTATATCCTGGGACTAGTTTTCATTAGGTACTGTTATTTTTGACCGTACGACGCAAAATGGATTTGGATGTGATCCAAATCTGATATTGAAAACAAGGATAATTACCTGTATCTTTTTATTTCATCCAATTCTTTGTTAAAACCCGAAAAAAAAGAAAGAAAGAAGAGAAATAGCCTTCTCAACCGTCGCAGATTTTATTTACGAACTTTATACCCGATCATGGCCACCACAAGCAAACATATACCAGCACATGAATTCTTATTCAGGACTAACATGGCTGCTGGAAGTCTGCAACAGTTAACCGTTGCGCATCCCTAAGAAGTTACAAATTTCTTTTCTTGCAAGTCAAGTAAACGTGCCTCAAGTGAAAAAAAAGAAGTAACGGAGTAGTTAGTATTCACTTTTCTTGAAGCGAAAGAAACGTTAACTAATTATTTCTTGACGAGTAAGCCACTCCAAACGCTAATTGTATGTTATATTTAGTGTGCGCTGTGTGTGTATGTATATATGTAGAGAGAGAATAAACCCTAACAAAGGTGTATTATTATCTTCCTTAATCTTATCCTAATTAATCCTAATTGCAATAGAACCTCTTGTGTATGTACTGCTTGGGGAGGCACTTTTAAAGTACATAGACTCCCATGTCGCTATGCATAGAGAGACAAAGTTAGTAAAGAAAGAGATCGATAATAAGATAGAAGAGATTAGGGATACATGGAAGTAAGTAATTGCATATTTTTAAGGCGGTTTTGAACATTAGTCCTTGCAAAAGATTAAAATTTTAAAAAAACCTGGTGCTAGATTAAATATTCAATTTAATCCCTTGAATGTACTTTTATCAAAATTTACATTCAATTTTTGTTATTTAATGTGTATTTTTATTTAATCTCTCCACATTAAATTTTAATTTTATTAATATGCACATATTTAGTTTTTCAATTATAAATGAACGTAAATGAGAAAATATTAAAAGAAATTTGTGATACAAAATATATAAATACATAAGTGCAGAGAAATGACTGTGCCGAAATATAAAAAATTGATTTTTTGTACCTACATGATTGTACCGAAATATATTATAATGAACCTAAATGTATGTACCGAAATGTATTATATTGAATTAATGTACCTAAATGTCAATACTAAAATGTATGTACCAAAATGTACGTACTGAAATGTTAATACCGAAATATATGTACCAAAATGTACGTACCTAAATGTCAATACTAAAATATGTGTACCTAAATGTCAATACCGAAACGTATGTACTTAAATGTCAATACCGAAATGTATGTACCAAAATGTATGTACCTGAATGTCAATACCGAAATGTATGTACCTAAATGTATGTACCGAAATATAATATATTGAATTAACGTACCTAAAAGTCAATACTCAAATATGTGTACCAAAATGTACTGAACGAAATGCATTATATTGACCAAAATGCATTATATTAAATCAATGTACCTATATGCATTGTATCGAAATGAAGAACATACAAAATTGTTATCGGAATATATATTATAAAAAATTAATTGCCTAAATGTAGACACTAAAATATATTATGATGAATGAAATAAAAATTAAATTTAAATATAATTAATACATAAAAATAAAAATAAAAATAAAACATCAAAATATAACTAATAAATGATATGATTAAATGTACTAGGGACTAAAATTGGATTTTAATCTTACATAAGGTTATAATCTAAAACTCATCTTTTTTTAAGCATTAAAATAAAGTTTTCTATATTTTTAATTTACTCTTATGCCATTAAAAGCGGTCCACAATGATGTCAACATTTCTATCTGAAAATACATTATTTTACATGATGTTATTCAACTTATGTTAATTTTCTGCCAGTTTTTCATGCTTCCATCATGTTGTCGATGTTATGTAGCTCTTCATTTGTCAAATTATTCCAATACTGTTCATCCCCTTCTACTCGCTCTACATCTCTTTCTATGTCTTCTTTTATCTTGTAATACATATATGTTGTTTCTTCTTTAAAAATTTAAGGCATCCAGTATGGTTGATGGCTGAGTTTTGTCTTACTGTAAATATGCATTTCTTCTTCTTCTGCTACTAACAACATATCATACCTAAAATTTTCAAACTCGTCTAAGGCGAACATTTGGATCCCCTAAATTTTAGAATATTTTTGTATGAAGGAGTCCACCTGTGCGAGGAGATAGGGGATAGCCTAAAGGACTCTTCATTAATCATGGCTATATGCCTAACTTTCTCCTTATGCATATGTGCATACCAATCTGGAGGACTATTGATAAAACTTATACAAATTTCTTTCCACTGTCCTAGATAATCTTCTGCTACTTTTGTAAGCTTTTCAGGGAATGATCCTAATTGTGAAATATGGTTAATAAAGATTTTGTCAAAATAGCCAAACTCTAATAGTAAGGTTGGGGTAACTTCTACTATATTATGCTTTTTCTTATGCTCATAACTAAAATTCCATGGTCTAAAATCTTTCATGTTAATCCTGGCTACAACTATACTAACTTCTGGTTTACAAATACAATTCTCTGTATTATCACAAAGACATAGTATGTACATCTTTGTAATAATATCCATCCCTGGTTTTGGATCAAAGATAGACTGATACAAAGTACATTGTAATTCTTTCATGGATTGTGATGCTCTGCTCAGGATCTTATTTTGCATATCTTGTGGCATTAGTCTTAATATTGCTTTTGAAATTTCTTCTAACAAGATCTCATCTATTATTAAGTCTAAAGATATGTTCCTAAGAAAACTTTCATATTTTTCTTGTTTTTCTTTATCACTCAAATGCTGATGCTGCTCATTATTTTGATGCTAATCCATTTCAATGTCTTCTTCTAAGAGTTCAATCTTAATTTCCTCTATGGGTTCATTAGCCTCTTGCTCTATGGGTTCAATAACCTCTTTTTCTTTATTCTTATGCTGATCAGCTTCTAAACCTATTTTTAATTCTTTTTTCAGGGTTTCACTTGCCTTTTGCTGCATTCTAAGGGTTTGGAGTTCTTGGTTCATTTTGGCAAACTTACTAAGTAATGACTCATGGTCTCTGGATATAACTTGAAGTTTGTACTCAAGAGAATGAATCTGATGCTGGTGGGAATTAAAATTAAAGCTATCAAACTCTTGTTCTAAGGCTCTAATTAATTTTTTATGACCTAGCCTCATGTTTGGCTGTTTGATTTGGATATTCCAAAAATTATCTAAGATGACCTATTGCCTATCAGAAAGTTTTGGTACCCTTGTCCTGTACCTCAGAGTTGGATTTCTGATTCCTTCAACAGCTTTATTTCGAGTAATAGAATTTTTAAACCTTGTAGAAGCTCGTAATTTGAGCGTATCTAAGCTCAATTTCCTCCTCCCCAACTTTCACTTTTACCAAAATTTATTTTTTCTTAATGTGTATAATAACCACACTCTTTACTTAAGAGTACTAATAAGGGAATCACATTTGTGGTACCGCAATGGTGTACAATTCAGATAAATTCAGATGTGGTAAATAATATATAACCAACATCTAATGACATAAATTTAGATGCCACGTCATATGGTATACAATTGTAATATAAAAAAGATCTCTCTATTTTTCTTTATTAATAAGGGAATATCAGAGGCTAGCACTACAACTTAGTGATAATTTTTTACCTAGCGTAAGTGAGAAGTTTTAAATTCTATTCTCGTTGATGGTAGATCTAAACAAAATTGTTGTTATTGATCCATTATAGAAGATATCGCAAATCTCCTATCTCTTAGCGTAAATGTATCACTATATTTAAAAAAAAAATAGAGGAATATATATACATGGACCCGAACTTATTTATGAATTTTTGCCGGCTTGTAGCCCATTGGGCAATTAGTTGAAATGTTGATTTCAATATATATGCCCTTGATCAGCTTGGGCCGCAAACCGAACTTTGAAATTAACCCAACGTTAATGGTCGAATTAGTTTTGGTTTAAGCCTTAGACATGTCCCATTACTGAACCAAAAAGATCTTAGCGATAGGCTTTATTGAAATTTTGCTTATCAGGCTTTTTTTGCATATCTCAAAAGATAAGTCTCTTTTTGTACATTTTGGGAGTTAATCTTAGTTTACTATCGAAGTTTTTTAGTTTTTAATATTTGGTACATGAATTTTTTTTATCCTAAAGTGGTATTTAAAGTTATGATTTTGGGACAATTTCATACATCAGTAAAGGCTGCTGTTAAATCAGCCGTTAACTGGTGATGTGGCACTCATAGGGACAATAACTGGGCATAACGTGCCATATAAGGCCCAAGTGGATATTCAAAAATTAAAACAATAATAATAGAAATTGGGTTGTCTATGTGAGTGCCACATTATCAGTTAACAACTAATTTAACAGCAACTTTACCGGATGTATAAAAATGTCTCAAAATTATGACTTTAGGTACCAGTTTGGGATGAAAACACTTTATGTACCAAATGTTAAAAACCATGAAACTTCATAGTAGTAAACTAAGATTAACCCAACATTTTAAGGGCTAGTTTGTGATCGGACCATATTTATACATATTTTTTATATCAAATTCACTCGTCTTTTCTTAGTTAGTTCGTTATATTTTGAGCTATTTACGTTATTTTTGTGTTTTATAAGAATTTTTCAAGTTAAGAAAATAAAAATAGAATAAGTAAAATGTTAAGTAATAAATTCGTCTAAACTATCTTACCTGTTGAATTGAACTTATCATTTGGAAAATAATATATAAATATATATATTTATATTTATATTTTTATTTATATATGTGATGATTGTGTTGTGTGTGTGTAATAATAAAGCAGTCGGTGGAAGGCAAAAGGGAGCAGCATGTGGGTGGAAGAAAAAGAAAAAAATAAGAAAGAAGAATGATGATGCCAGCTAAAAGGGAATAAAAGAATTGACAGAAAATGGGAGGCATCAATCATAGCTGGGAGATTAAAAGAACAAGGCATTTTTCCAGAGAGGAGAACTAGAGAGCGCAGAAAAATAAGAGCTCCTTGGGAGCTCACGCCTGGAGGGGGAATTCATGCGATGCAGTCACGGAGAGGAGTTAGCTTCGGGATTGAAAGCTGCCATTAGGCAGTTTTTGGCACAGATATAAAAACAAGAGCAGGAATTGAAGGGCTGCCTTCAAGGCAGCTTTGGGAATAAACCTCGGGGGAGATAAATTGGAGCTGCCATTAGGCAGCTGGGGTGAAGGCAGCTCACGGGGAGACTGAAACCAGAGCACAGAGAGGGTACGAAAGAAGCAGAAGCTTGACGCGGGCAGGGAATAACCAGGCAGCTCTCACGGTGGAGAGGAAGAAATTCCTCCTTCGGTTTAATCCCTCCAAACTCAATTTTTAATTTCTGTTTTAATTTCTGTTTTAAATAATGTGTAATTAATTTATATTGGCTAGAGGTTAATTCAAAGCCATGATTATATTTGTAATTTGAATTGGTAATTTCAGTTGTGATTTCTGAGTTGTGATTTAATTTGCTTAACTGCTTGATTAATAACTTATTTGTGTTTGTCGATTAAGAATGCATACTTAATTTACATGCATGAATTTGATGCTAGAATATAAGTGAATTTCACCTAATCGTTATGAACTTATATTCATGAGTAGTGAAGGTTGCTAATCACAATCGCGTTAAGTAAATTCCTGGCAAACGTATCATGCTGTTCATAGTTACGAATGCCTTGTCAACACTTATGATTTTCATAGAACTTAATGATTCTCGCTTGTATCTCTATTATGCAATTCATGTAGGGAACTTGTGGGGAATGTTTTGGGTTGTCGTATGCAATCATCCAATCCATTAACTTAAGGAAAATCTGAGAATTAATCTATGCAATTCATGGTTAATTTGGGGCGTTGAGAATTCATAATTTATTGAAAGAACAACTGAAAATCAATTTAGGTTGCATTTGTGTCATGTGTGGAGAAAAACCCTCTAGCCAATCCGTCGTCTATCCGTTCATTTTTAATTTTATGTTTTTGTCAAGTTGTAATTTATTTAAGTTTAATTTATGTTTCGTAAAAACCAAACCCCCCCATTAAAATATTATTATTTAGTTAATTTTTATTAGTTTTTATCTTTTAATTTAATTTCCGTCTAATTAATTTCCTAGTTTTTATTTTAAATTGTTTTCATTATTTTGAGTCATTTTTAGTGTGTTTCGAGTTTTTAGCTTAGTTTGTATTTTCTAGAGTCTTGAGTTGTTTTGAGTCTTTTGATTTGTTTTAGTTTATTTGTTAGTTTTATTTTGAGTTATTTTAGTTAAGTGTTTTTATTTTAGTTAGTGTTTTAAACTTTGTTTTTACGTTTTTAAATTATTTTAGAGGTTTTAGCAAGCCCTCCTAATCCCCGGCCTAGAACGATACCCTACTTACATCTATACTACATCTGTCAAAAAGAGGGTTTAATTTGAGTGCTAATTTTAGCGCATCAGTTTGGTATTGATGTGCTTTGAAAAAAAGCTGCTGTGAGAATAAGCGGCTGTGAAATAAATCAGCTGAGTGTTTGGTAAACATTTTTGTAAAAGTGCTTTTGGAAAAAAAAAAGCAGTCTGATAGTGGGTCTTTTCATTAAAGGAGCACTGTAGCTCCGTGTGCTTTGAAAAAAAGCTAGTTTTCCAAAGCTACAAACAGGTGCTTCAGCTTTTTCCTTTGATTTCAGCTTATTCTCACAGCAGCTTCCAAAATAAGCCCTTTTTTTTTAGTTTACCAAACACCTAAAACTCTTACAGCTTTTTTTCATGGGTGCTTTTTTTTAAGCACCTCACTCCCAAACTAGGGCTAAGTACTCTCAACTTTGTTTATGGGGTGTGATATCCACACACCGCATTTTACTTCTCACACACCCTTTTAATTTTCGACCATAAAAATGAAAGCTAAGATATTTATATAAAAGAATTTATTTTTAATAAAATAATCATTTGTCTACTCACAACAAAGTTACATCGGGTCACAATTTGATATCAAACTTTATAATAGTCGAACTTAATATCATATTTACTACAACATGTATTTCTCACATATGACTTGTTGCGTAAGATAACGGGTCACAGACTTCTCCAACCACAATATGCCAGACGTAATTTAATGAGTTGCCTTCGTGGTCATTTCTACGAAATCAAACTGAAAAATTTCCTCACTTGATCTACAACAACTTGATTAGAAGTCAAAAGGGCAATTTCTCTCACAATTTTGTCTAATAGCAGCACCTAGATGTAGCACACTAGTGATTGATACACATATTCTGCTATGCCAATGACCAAGAGATTCAGTGTAAACATGCATTTGGCACTTTCGACTATGGTGTAGTGGTAATCTTCTTCACATATAAGTGAGATTTCTTAAGTTTGATTCTTGCCAAAGACGAATTTGAACCACTTAATTGATAGCCTATTGTGAGGCTAAGCACACCTCCTCCCTCTTAGTGCAGAAAATATCATTTGTTAAAAAAATAATCATGAACAATTCATGTGTTCATACTTCTAATTAACATGCGCCTTACGAAAAGAGGTATGATTGTTGTAGTTATTTGTTAACCTAAAAAATAAAATAAACTCGACCAATCCGGCATAAAAAAACAGAGGTATTTTGAAATACCTCATTTTGTTGAAAGATTATGTATGCATGTTTCTTGGTGGATCATCATCGTCACATTCACCATCTTAATCGACACCAACCTTCGAACCCAGATCCCAGAGGAACCATGTTTGCACACATATCCACTAGGTTAGGAGGAAGGCCGGTGCAACTCTGTGTAAAAGAAAAATATTTAACATGTCCTATGTTACTTTCAACAACTTAGATTTGAGATCAAGTTATCAATGTTTTCATTTGTGGTCTACAAAATACTGTTCAACAAAAGACACATTACTTGGAGTCGCTCAGCGAGAATGTTAATTTACCCTACCGTGGAAATAGTGGAGTTATGGTGGAGTACAAACATCACTCACTATCGCGCCGGACATGAATTGGCGCTCATGGTGCCCCCAAATCGACTCTGGCAGCGATCGTGAAGGAAGAAAGAGAAAGTGGGAGAGTTGATTTGTCTGTGATTGGAGGTTGTTGAAAACCGACCCTTTTTTGTTTAGTATTTAAAAAGTCTAAAAACATATTTATTGTGTTTTTATAAAATTGGGTTTTCATTTTAAGGAAAACTAATGAAAAAAACTTCAAAACTTTAAGTTTTAGCAAAAAACCATCCACTAACTTTATTTAATGAAAATGACAAGAGATAAAAAAAGAAAAGAAAAAAAAACTTATTCAACTCAAAGCGCGTGCGCACGCGAGCAGTGTGAAAGCAAGCATCTACCAATTTAACAGAAAATCAACAGTGCAAAAGCAGCACACAAATTACTTTTTAAATATTTCATCGGGAAGGAAAAGGTTCAGAGAGAGAAAGAGTGAGAGAGAGAGACTGAGGGTAGAGAGAAGAGAATGCTAACCAAATCCATTCAAACTGATATCAACAAACCCCAAAAAATTTTAGAGAGAGAAATTTGAGATAAAAAATTATATTGCTGATATCAATACATGACTACCACTTCGCCCTGCACGTGGAGTAGCCTCTCATCATCATCCCTTGTTCAAATTATGGAATTCTTTATTAATTGTAACCCTAACCAGCTAAACCCTAAAAATAAAAAATATTAGATTATGATCCTCAATGAAAGCACATTAGCTTTTCTGCTCTTTAATTTATGCTTTTGTTTGTTAATTTTGTATTGAATAAATTAAAGAAAAGTCAAATAAATTGTTTGAAGAAATGTTAAAGAACAAATAGGAATGTGAAAATCATTATTCTAACTTTGTTATTCATATGATAATGAGAAGAGAGCTTCAAATTTTGAACCTTTTATTCAAGTTATAAAATAGTTAGTGTTCAGTTTAAAAAACAGTTATAATGCTAGTGTTTGATTATAAGAAATGGTAAGTGTTTGGTTTACGAAATAGTGACAATATTAGTGTTTGATTTAAGAAATAGTCAGTGCTTACTTTACGAAATAGTGATAGTACTATTACTTGGTTTAATAAATAGTGTATTTAGTTTACGAAATAGTGATAACACTAGTGTTAGATTTAAGAAATAATCAATGTTTAGTTTACAAGTTGTTTGATTTAAGAAACAATCAGTGTTTAGTTTATGAAATAGTAATATTACTAGCATTCAGCTTACAAAATAGTCAGTGTTCCGTTTACGAAATAGTCAATGTTCAGTTTAAGAAGCAGTGATACTATTAGTGTTCCCGTATAGTCAGTGTTTAGTTTAAGAAATATTGTTCAGTTTAAGAAATAGTCTTCAGCTTAAGTAGTCAATGTTCAGTTTCAAAAGCAGTCAATGTTCTGTTTAAGAAAAGTGACAGTATTAGTATTCATAAAACTGAATAATAAAATTTTATTTTATTTTTGATCTTGTAATGTTATTAATTAGTTTGTTCTAAATTTTTTTGAAAGAATAGTCAAATAAACAAAAAAAAAATGTTTATAAAGTAAGGTGAACGGAGAGAGAAGTGTGGGGAGATGTGAAAAAAAATAGAGAGAAAAAGTTGATGTAGATGGGTGAGGGGAAAGGAGAGAAAAATTGATGAGAATATGTGAAAGAGGGAGAGAGAAAGAGGTTGAACAGTTGAGTGAGAGACTGTGTATATGTGTGATATGATATGTGGGACCGTGTGTCAGTATTTGTTGATTTGTTTTTAATTTTTTTGTTATTAGTTAAAACTTTTGTCATTTTCATTAAAATTTAAACCTTTTTTTTTTATTAAAGTTTAAGCCATTTTCATTAAATAAAGTTAGTATATGGTTTTTTGTTAATAAAAAGTTTTGAGAAGCTCTTTTCATTAAAGCTCTCTTGATTTTAAGTTGTTTTAATTTTAATTTTTAGAACCTACCAAATAAGAATTTTAGTTTTGGAACTCAAAACTTTTTTTGAGTTATAAAAAAATGTTTTTGAACATTAGTCTTTGCAAAAGATTAAAATTTAAAAAAAAAAACCTAGTGCTAGATTACATATTCAATTTAATCCCTAGAAGTGTACTTTTTATCAAAATTTACATTCAATTTTTGTTATTTAATGTGTATTTTTATTTAATCTCTCCACATTAAATTTTAATTTTATTAATATGCACATATTTAGTTTTTCAATTATAAATGAACGTAAATGAGAAAATATTAAAAGAAATTTGTGATACAAAAATATATAAATACATATGACACCCCGACCTAGAAAGTCCACTAGGACACTGAAGTCGAGCTATGTTGGCCGACACCTGGAAGGTGACGAAGCCATAAAGTATAGTGATGTGGAAAAATGTGAATAAATTTTAAACCTAAAAGTATCTAAACATCAGAGTGTGCTCGTGAGCGGGAGCGAACCCATCTCACGCGTGACTTCAGAGCATAAGTAAATACAGTAGAGCGGGTAAGAAGTATACACTTCGAAGTACCCACCAGTCCAGAGATTCACCTAGAATCCTCGTCGATACGAACCTTAACAGCTAAACCTGGAAGGGCGCAAAATAGAAAATGTGAGTGGGCTTTTGTTTTCAGTATATATATATATATATATATATATATATATATATATATATATATATATATATAACTGTTTTCCCAAAAACTTAATTTAAATGATTTACGAATCGAATTGATTTCATAATTGAATTGGCATGTCGTATGCCAATGATATTTTATAATTATGATTGATATTGCATTCTTTATGCTCCGGAACTGTGGACGGCCAGGTAAGTCAGGTGAGTATGATAGTTAGCAGTAGTGATGATGATGGATTGTGTTATAGCTCATTTACCTGCACCTCGGGTGTTAGTGCTCTGCCAGAGTAGGGCCTAGCCTTCATGTGATCGTTCACCTCCCGCACCGTATGCTCACCTTGGATCCAAGGCAGGTGCCAGCCTGTCGTACAGACCACTATAGGTGGTCCCGACTCGTAGGTGACCCGCGATTCGTCGCACAGCCTTCACGTGATCGTAGCACTGAGCGTAATCTTATACACCTAGCTTGTCGTACAGACCACTAAAGGTGGTTCCGACTGGATTGTGACATCCCACATCGCCCAGGGAGTGATCCTTAAATGTATATTCCCATCCCTACCTAGCACGAGGCCTTTTGGGAGCTCACTGGCTTCGGGTTCCTTAGGAACTCCGAAGTTAAGCGAGAAGGGGGCTAGAACACTCCTATGATGGGTGATCCACTGGAAAGTTGCTCGTGAGTTCAAAGAAACAAAACCGTGAGGGCGTGGTCGGGGCCCAAAGCGGACAATATCGTGCTACGGTGGTGGAGCGGGCTCGGGAAGTGGTCTGCCCCGGGCCGGGATGTGACAATTGGTATCAGAGCCAATCCCTGGCCGAAAGTGTGCCGACGAGGACGTCAGGCCCCTAAGGGGGGTGGATTGTGACATCCCACATCGCCCAGGGAGTGATCCTAAAATGTATATTCCCATCCCTACCTAGCACGAGGCCTTTTGGGAGCTCATTGGCTTCGGGTTCCTTAGGAACTTCGAAGTTAAGCGAGAAGGGGGCTAGAGCACTTCTATGATGGGTGACCCACTGGGAAGCTGCTTGTGAGTTCCCAGAAACAAAACCGTGAGGGCGTGGTCGGGGCTCGAAGTGGACAATATCGCGCTACGGTGGTGGAGCGGGCCGGGATGTGACAACATAAGTGTACATAAATGACTGTGCCGAAATAAAAAAAATATTGACTTTTTGGTACCGAAATATTTGTACCTACATAATTGTACCGAAATATATTATAATGAACCTAAATGTATGTACCAAAATGTACTATATTGAATTAATGTACCTAAATGTCAATATCGAAATGTATGTACCAAAATGTACGTACCTAAATGTCAATACCAAAATGTATGTACCTAAATGTCAATATCGAAATGTATGTACCAAAATGTACGTACCTAAATATATGTACCAAAATGTCCGTACCTAAATGTATGTACCGAAATTAATATATTGAATTAATGTACCTAAAATGTGACAACCCGTCTTGAATTATTATATATTTTGCTCATCGAGTGTGTAAATTGACAATAATGCCCTTGTGATTTAGTGATGTGGATGTACATATGCATTTCTAAATTATTTTTTTCTCGCTAGGGTAATTAAATCGTACTTGATGTCACGAGTGCTTCCACGTGAGTTAGGGCCAAATTAGAGTTGTAATGAAAAAACTACGAGCGATTAGGTACGTAATTGGGTAATTTTTGGACCATTTAAAATGGACTTTTGTTTCCTATGGCCCAATTAGATTTGTTCCTTTTTCGATGGGCTTTTATCTATTTGGGACCAATTGCAAAACCAACTCTCTCTTTCTGCCTAATTCGGAGATTTACACACATAAAAATCTCTCACTCCATCCTTGCTAACCAATCACAAACACATGCAATCTCATCTTTCTCTTCCTCACCCTCTCACTTCTTCTCGATTTTTCTTTCGTCCGTACACTTGAGAGCACACCCACCATCATCATCAACTCAAATGGATCGAGTTTATGGACATTGCCATCATATTCTCATTGGCTCCACGAGTCTAATGACACCTTTAGGACGAAGAACGAATCACTAGAACTCGAGAACCCATAACCTTCAGCGAGGTGAAGTTTGCTCCGTCACGATTCCGACATGATTTTAAGGTTTTAAGGTTCGAGTAGGATCCTAATTAACTTTATAGGGACCCTAGGCTAATTTTGGAGTGGTTTGAACATTGGAATAAGCACGATTGTGGAACCCCAGTTTTGGCCAGTTTTTCCAAAGGATTTTTCGACCACTTTCCATGGGTTTTAGGACTTCAAATAGGTATGGTTGTGTTCTACTCTTTAAGAGCTTCAAATCCATATAAAGTTCATGAATTTTGGTTGAGAAATGAAGAAGTTATAAACTTTAGAATTTTTTCCAGATTTTGGTGAGTTCAGGCGGCCTAGGCAGATGGTAAATTCTGGCGAGTTCCAGCGGAGAAGAAGAGGAATATTCTATCAAAGTTGATGGAATATTCTAAGGATGTCCAGTAACTTTAACGAAAAATTCTATTATTTTAACGAAATATTCCCTAATGGCGTTAAGGATTCCGTCAGCGTGCCAGGCACGTGCTTGCGCTTGGCTGGCGCGTGAGGGCACATGAGACATCGAAATTTTTTTCTAAAAATATGGGGGTGTTCGTGGTGTTGAGTTGGTCACGTTGGTATATTCAAACACCCTAATTGAGCAACATATGAGAAGTTAATCCTAGATTTTGTGTATGTGCTTAGTAATTAACATTAAATTAGTTGTTTCGCATATAGGTGAAATGTACCCTGAGGACGAGCGTGGCCATGCAAGGCTTGGGGGCTACGACCCTGTTACATACTAGTGAATGGGCTTTTTTTTCTATATATATGTATATATGCTTTACGATTCCCAGAAATTGTTTTTAAATGAATTTATGTCTTAAATGCCATGTCATGGATTCACTACATTTTAGTATTTGCATTAGTATAGTTATGCATAATATTGAATGATGCTACGGAAGCCCATGTAAGGTTCAGTTGAGCACACTATGATTGTATTGGATGTGTTGTGAATGGTTATGCGTAGATGCATTTAGAGCTCATTATCCTGCACCCCGGTGTTAGTGTTCCCCCCCGAGGGCAGGGCAAAGCCTTCATGTGATCATTCACCTCTCGCACCTCACGCTCACCTTGGTTCCAAGTTTGGTGCCAGCCTGTCGTACATACCACAATAGGTGGTTCCGACTTGTGTGCAAGAATAAATTGATGAGCTATAGGTTCAGCCATACAAGTCAGGTTAAGTGACTCCGGCTGGCATATTATTTAAAATTGATTTATTTCACCTGGCTTACATAATTATGGTTGAGATACCTTGACATGGCATACCTTGGTTTTCACTGTGTTTAAGCACGATTTTATATACGTATTTATTATTATTTTTTGGGAAATTATACGGGTTTTACAGTGAGGGGTTATTACATTCAGAAAGATAACTGTGTTTTCAAAAGCTTTGTTTTTACCCACTGACGTTTTCTGTTTTGTGGCCCTCCAGTTTCTAGCTAGTCATTTGTGTTGGTGGCTCAGGAGGACTCTATGGCGGTTCTGACAGTCAACCAAATAAATGTAGGAATTTCTTTCATGTTCTGTATAATCAATACTTAGTCTGCTGGACTATACCTAGGTCGCCTATGCTCTGAATATTTGTATCTCTACCTTAAACACTTCCACGCAGTTATATGTTTATCTCTAGTGTAAATTAGCTAGTCTTGTTTTTATTTACCCACATTTTCATACCATTAACACGTCCGTTTTGCGGACATGGCTATGTCACTTTCATATGACGGCCAGCATGCCTCGATTCAGGTCGGGGTGTGTCAGTTTCGTATCAGAGCTTAGGTTTAGTAGTTATGTGTATTTTGTTGGTATTCTAATCATTTTGATCTCTTATGTCAGAACCATGCCACCTTGTAGAGAGCCATGTACTTCAACTGAGTTTGACTTTCCTAATTTTGGTCAACTAGGTGAAGCTATAGTGTTGGAAATGTGCCCTAAAACCAATCATATGATGATACTTTACGGACATTTCATATGATTAAACTAATCTAGTTTAATATCAAGGGCAAAGATTATTGTTTGAGCGGTCTCATATAAATGTTATATGCTTGAACGATAAAGTCCAAGGAATATGTGATTGGGAGAATGCGATCTAAATAGTTAGATTCATGAGACCATTCTTTCATAGACACATCCTAAACGTTCCTGATCATAGGATTGCCAATTGGGCATTGACAGTCCGTTAAGATCAGTACGTGCTATGTCTTCTCTCAGGGAGAGTGACTAGTCTCGAGTCATTGATGTGAGTGACACCAAGACAAGTACGTAGGTGCTCAATAGAGAATGAGTTCACTGAACACGATCAACGACGAGTTCTCATATTCATGTCACGTGAGAACTCATGGTTAGGATAATGCAAATTAGTCCTTTGACCTGAGGCATCATAGTTGTCTTGTGGTTAGGTCCTTGATCTTTGATCGTGTCAAATGGCATTCCTTTGGAGTGTCCACGACATGGTTGGGGTCAAGCTATCTAGTCATGGAGACAAGTGAATGCGCAACAAGGGATCTCTAACCTTCAAACCGTTGAGGGAGAATACTCTATGATATGATTTAGAATCTCTGGCCAGAGTATGAATG
This sequence comes from Crataegus laevigata, assembly GCA_963580275.1. Classification (NCBI taxonomy): domain Eukaryota; kingdom Viridiplantae; phylum Streptophyta; class Magnoliopsida; order Rosales; family Rosaceae; genus Crataegus; species Crataegus laevigata. The sequence goes on from OY756954.1 coordinate 11,840,071, forward strand.
AGATGTTGGAATGCGTTCCAGATCACATTCAAGGTAATCATATAAGCACGAGATTCACATTGGATAGTAGACATGAATAAACTATCAAACCAAACAATGTGGTCAAGAGTATTGTATTAGAGAAGGACCGTATTGCATTTGTAATCCTAAACTGAATAGGTTCTCCACCTCTTCTGATTAGCTTGGGTAACCATGATATGCTGCTAGGTGTCACTCATGGTTTGTGGAAGCCCTAAACGTGTTTAAACACTAAAGGGAGAATTGAAAGTTAGTTTCAAATTCACAATCGATTTGAAAGAGTTTGAATCGCCCACTGCCTCGCTAAAAGGAACCTAATGGATCGTACACCGTGTAAGGTAGAGATTGAAGATTCAACGGAGATGAGTAAGAATAATTAAATAGTTTAATTATTTATGGCAAGGATTAATTAATATGATTATTAATCAAACGAATAAGTTCGTTAAAGACCTCGGGATGGTTTTGGACCTTAAGGCCCAATGGGCTTCGAACGTCAAGTCCATTGAATTAAGTTGTATGACAACTTAATGAATAATGATTTACAAAGGCCCAAATTGTCCAATAAAATCCCTAAGGCCGGCCATATTATGAAGGGTAGCAAACTTGGACTTATTTACAAGTTTGCCACTCAAATGAATTAAGGTATAAATTTGACTTTATAGCCAAAATTCATTAAGGGTTGTTTTTGGGGAAATTGGAGAGATGAAATGCTCTCCCTTCTCTCTAGAATGGCCGGCCCCCTTGGAGGGTTTTAGCTAGCACTCTAGCTCCTCCAAGGTCACTCATTTCTTCTTCATCTAACCTTGGTGTGGAGACTTAGAGGTTCCCAATTTTGGGAACTTGGAGAAACCATTTCATCCAACCAAATCCATAGATCTTAGATGCAAGGAATGAAGGCCCTCTCTTTGGGTGATTAGCCTTTGCTTATGCAAAGAGGAATCTACAAAGGTATTAATCTCAACTCACTTGTTTTGAGTTGTTTAAAGGTTCACCAATCTACTAGGCTTTGAACATTCATGGTTAATGTTTTGTTTTTAAGTATATGCAAGCATGATTCCGCCTTTAATTTGTTAATTGCATGCTAATGATATTGCTTAAATGAACATGATCTTCCAAAATAATCCTTCAAGTGGTATCAGAGCCTAGGTCTAGTAGTTGGTGAATCCTTTTGGGTTTTGTAGTTCATAATATGTGATTTAAAAGTTGTAAAATGTTACAAGCTTTATTCTTGTTTTATGAATGTAAATTTTGTTGGAAAATTTGGCATCTCAAATGTTGTAGATGTAGTTCATATAAGCATGAATATTGAAGCTAAAATTTGGTGCCAAGAATTTTGGGATTTTCGGCCAAATTAAAAGGGTGATTTTTTGGGTTCTTGTTTGTCTTGTTAAAATGTTTTTCAAGTGACTTTTGGAACCCCTAAGTACCCTAGTTTGGTTATATGTTATTTCCCTTAAGTTTAAGTGATTTTGAAATGTTTTTGGATGAAAAATGTTCATGGAACTTTTATGGGTTTCTCATGAATGTTCTTCATGTTCTTGATGTTCTTGCCAAGAACAATAAAGCTTGAGGTTTTGATTCAAAGTTTTGAATTATTTCATAAAGTTTTTGTTATAAGATATTTCATATATTTAAAAATGATTAATATTTTTATTGTTAGTCAAAAACTTTGTAAATATCTTAGATATTTGATAACTTAAGGTGAAAGAAATCTTGGTGGGTGTGTAAATGATAACTCCCTTTCACACACACACTTGCATGGTTTTATGAAACCAAAACCACCTCACAAAAACTTTGAAATTTTTTTTTATAAAATCTTGTCAAAACCGGCCACCCTATAGAGTAGGGTCATTTTGGGCCTTTTGTGCAATTACATAAAGTTTTGATACTTTTGTGTATTTGCATTTTGGCCCAAAAGTTTACATTTTTACGTAAAGGTCCAAAATCACTAAAAGGACAAATTGTTTTGATCCTTTAATGAAGTTTTATCTTTTGTGGAAATTTTTGGGTTCTAGTTGTAATTACATAAAGTAGTGAACTTTTGTGTTTTTACAAAGTGACCCCAAAAGTTTAAGTTTTTGCAAAATAGCCCAAAAGTTGTGGTTAATTGCACTATGGCCCAAAAGTTGTGGCTAATTGCAAAATAGCCCAAATGTTGAGGTTAATTGCATAATGGCCCAAATAAGTTGAGGTCATTACATTTTGGCCCAAATTAAATAGAGAACAAAAATTGTTTTGTCTCTTTAAATGAGAATTGGATTTTCATTTTAGTTAGCTCCATTTAAATCAATTTTATGGATACAAAAACCAAATGAAAAATGTTGCATTCAATTTAATTAGTTAAAATGTTAATTAATTGAAAGGGTGATTGTGAACCTAAGCCTACGATAATTGAGCTATGTGAAAGGCCGTTTCAAATTTGTTTGAACCATGGGAATGTGTAGATTAGATTTTGGTTGTAATTTGATTAGATCAAATGTTGTAAAAGAGCATAAGCTCTTCTTTACTTTAAAGTAATTTGATTTGATCAATTGTTGTAAAAGAGCATAAGCTCTTCTTTATTTTGAAGTACTTCTTTCTTGCTTTATATGATATGCATGAAAATGAAGTAGTTGGGTCCAACGCCCCTAAGACAACACGCCTTAATATGATTAAACGCGTAACTAAAATCAATCACCATCCCTAGTCCGAGATTCAACACAAGGCTCGTGTTGGATCTAAATAAAAGGTTCATAGTCATCCTAAGGCCCTAAGGCAACTATATAGTCCATCAATGAATGCAAACCTTATGTTAGTAGTATCATGTACTCTTGCTTTAAAAACCGTTTTAAAAGCTTAGTGGGAGTATTATATACAACTAAATAAATCATATGGACCAATAGTTGTGATAGGACCAAAAATGTTTTAATTGGATTAAAATGTATGTTTATATGTGATGAGACCTAAAAACCCTCAACCAAACCAATATTAAGTTGATAAGCGTGAGAGTGCTTTGAACACTCTTTCGTGGCCTTCCACCGTGGTAGGTCCAAACGTTTGTGACGTGTACACCGGCTTCACCCTATCATGGGGGAGTTCAAAGTGCATGCTTACACTCGGGGAGGATTCTATATGCATACTTGATGTTGTGAAAGGTAGGCAACAAGAATGGCCAACATCGTATCATCGTGAGGTTGTTCTTGAACCCCTAACTTGAACTCGCATGGTGGGAATAACTTAACTAAGTGCAATGGAGCCAACATCATATCATTGTGAGGCATCATTCTCTAGAGGCCAAATTAGATGGGTTCTTACATAAAGATGTAAAGGAGTAAGTGTACTCTCTCATTATTATTAATGCTAGCCAACATCGTATCATCGTGAGGTGAACTTGGTAATAGTGAGCCTCCCATAACCTACTAAGAGTTTCCTCCAAAACTCTCGAATTCCGATGAGGGATATGGAATTTGCCAAAAATAGTGGGTGGTGCTATTATGATTTAAAGACCCGAATCAAATAGCTTAAAATCAATCAATTTATATTCGTTATGTATTTGTTTACCAATATATTTGCAAACGCTATCCAATACTTGACAAAGAAAAACCGAACGCTTTAGTTTCCGAACTTGGTACCACAATCCCATAGATTGTCTTGAATGGATTGTACAAGTGCCTAAGTAGTCTCATCCTCACAATCTTCCTATTGATAAATGTATCATTGGAAGAACATGATAGATAAGTCTATCATAAAGAGGACAACAATTTAATGTCATAATTCTTCAAATACAAATTGTTGTATGAAGAAATAAGAGTTGCTTTGAACAACCCTTAATCAACGCAAACACTAAGTGCTTGTCTCTTTGTTACATGAACAAGGAACTTGAGAAGAAAGCACAAGGGCATGGACACTTAATGTGCCATGATTCTTCACTTACAAATCGTTGTATGAAGAAATGAGAGTTGCCTTAAACAACTCTTGAACGTTTGTAATTATGTTTAGAACATAATGGTTGGTTGACAAAAATAGTCCATCAACATGGACTTATGATGATTTTGAATCATTGAAGGTTGAAATGTTAAAACACTTAACGAGACGGAAACTAGACAAGGACTTCACCTTTGAGTCCCTATCCTAATCGTTCACTAAGTTTATTGTAAACTATATGGTGAACAATAACCACACGCTCTCAAAATTGTTTGATGTGTAAAACACGATTGAAACAAGTTTCAAGGGAGATAGTGGGAGTTTAGGGACCATGACTATTGTAGTCAAAGGAGAAGTCAAATGAAGAAAGCAAAATAACTCCAAGGGAACAAACTTTCTTTATGAAAGGATGGACATTGGAAGGGGTATTTGCAAGAAATGTCTTGCAAGTGTCAAGAACACACCTTTTTCAAGGTGTTGTAAAATGTTCTTGAAAAGTTCAAAACAGTTGGTTCTTCTACTTGAATGCTTGATTCTGTATTAGTAACTATGTTTTACAAATCGTTGTAAAAGTGTGGCTAATAAGAAGTAGAAGATTAATGAGAGAAGAGAAAGTACTTCACATTCGGAAAGTGAATAAAATATAGATCTCTGCGAAAGCGGATTGTACTTACTTCCTCATATGAACTACCAAATAAAAATGATTAGATTATTGTAATCTAATTAATTGTCTCTATAGTAGAGATGATGTGGTGGTGTTAACTGTTTAGACTATAACGATGCTTAAAACCCAAAAGGTTGCAAGGTAGTGACTAATCCCAACTAAGTTGTGAAACCTCTAAAAACATAAATTACGAGTTGGTAATAGATGGATGCTTTGGATCGTTAGATCCGGGTCCAATGCCTTCTTGTTAAAATTGTATAGAGGCGAAATGTTCGAATCTTTATTCTTTTGGAAAGAAGAAAGAATCACAAAGTTGTTGAGGTTAATTCACTTAGATGTTAGTGGCACTAGTCCACAACATAATACTACTCATGTTATATGACATTCACCGAAGATCACTCTCGGTTGGACTATAGTTTACTTTGAATAAACACAAGTCCGAATACTTTGCAAAAGGTTTCAAAGAATTCAAGAAATGTAAGTTGATGAGTAAGACGTCTAAAGTATTTAACTCCTTAGATTTGATCCAAGGAAAGATAACACTTTAGATGAGTTTCCTTGAAAGATATCAAGGAAAATAGCATCATAAGATAATGAATTTCTCCATTAGGAGAAGAACGAACTTGAAAAAGATTTAGTTCGTTGGTTATTATCTATAACCTATATATAGGATATATATATATATACTTCTAAACAATGTGATTGTGAATTAGAAGATCTTCCAAAATTTTCATGACTCCATAAGATGTAGTTAGAAAGAAAGACAAATCTTAAGCATGTTAAGATTTGGGGTTGTGTGCTAATAAGCAATATTTGATTGATAATAATCTTGTGGGATATCCTTAAATTAGCTTTTGGATATCGCTTCTATAAACCAACTAACAAATGTTGTTTTGTTGGGTAGTTCATTGTAATCCTACAATATGATTTGCCTAAAACGCAAATGAACGAGACATAGAACTCAAAGAATGGGTTCTTTGAGAGACAAGAAAGTGATCAACAAATATAACAACCTAGTTCCTATACCACAAGCTCCAAGGTAGTCAAGAAGGATTTATAAACCGTCTTAGTTGAAATGGTTTGAACTTTATGACTATGTCATAGAGTTGTACCTCTTAAATCGAAAGAAATAAGAATGAAAAATCCTTATGACTACATTGAGTGTATATATGATATATACTCAAGGAAATGGTAAAATACCATTTGACTCGAAATAATGAAACCTTAATAGCTAATTGGTAGCCTAAGGTGACTACACTCAAAGAGTATGGTTGACTTTGAAGAAACCATCTTTGATATAGTCTTAGTTTCAATTAATTCGAGGATCACTAGCTACAACTAAATGGTGATTTAATGTTTGGACATAATATGGGTTTCCATAACCATTATTAAGATAGTCTTGATAATGTATGTCTAAAACTATAAATCACAAGACATGTAAGTTGTAGAGATCCATCCATCATGGATCTTAGCAAGCTAGTGGGAGCTACAAGCGTCTTATGAAGAAAGATCAAATCGTTTGATTTCTCATAAAGATGTAAATGAATCTTTTGTTTACTAGGTTTACAAAAGATTAGTGGGAGTTAATCGAATTCCTAAAATTTAAATATATATATGATATATTAATTTTTGGAAATGAAATGAATACTTCTTCGTTAAAGTACTGACTTTAAACATTCTATAAACGATAGAATAAATTTGGGAGATATAGTCTATAATAGACAAGAGATGCTAGGAAGTTTCTCATATGATGATAAACTTCAATTTGAAGGACAACTCTAAGTGAGACTAAGTAGTTGCTCTTCTCAAAAGGTAATGTACCCTTTGACTCCCAAAGAAATAATGCGTAAATAGAATCCTTAATGCATACGCAGAAAGGTGGTTTATGTATTTCATATTGTATGAAAGACATTGATATGAGTTGTACCTAGAACGGTACAAAACGATATCAGTGCAAGCCCAGGATCAGAACCATGGCAACTGTCAAGTGAATCCTTAAGCATTTAAGAAATACTAAAGGATAGATTCCTCAAAGAATGAGGAAGAATTAGAGTAACGTAATGGAAGCGTAAATGTATTAGATTATGAATCTAATCCATCATTGGATGTTTCTTCATTATGAATGAAGAGATGAACAAATATCTCTTTATTATTATGACTAAAGAGATATTTGGATGGAAACATTAAAGTAATGACTTTAGTGTGTTCCATTATGAATGCAAAATATATTGCCATATAGAAGCTTACAACAATGTTGTTTGGATGGGAAAGTTCATTTATGAACTATCTATTCGGTTCCAACCAGAAAGTGTATGACACTAATGGGGCGATAGCTCAAGCCAAGGAATCAAGGTCTCATCAAGGTCCGAACTCATATGAGAGACTGAACCACATGATTGAGAATCATGTATAATGGTGACGTTGTTAATCTCAAGATTGCTTCTATGGATAACATATAGATATCCATTGTCTAGGCCTACTATTCAGCCATTTATGAAATGACTACAGAAGAGGTATCATCACTGATGACCAAACTGATTGGCTCTAGTGCAAGTGGGAGATTGTTGGAAATGTGCCCTAAAACCAATCATATGATGATACTTTACGGACATTTCATATGATTAAACTAATCTAGTTTAATATCAAGGGCAAAGATTATTGTTTGAGCGGTCTCATATAAATGTTATATGCTTGAACGATAAAGTCCAAGGAATATGTGATTGGGAGAATGCGATCTAAATAGTTAGATTCATGAGACCATTCTTTCATAGACACATCCTAAACGTTCCTGATCATAGGATTGCCAATTGGGCATTGACAGTCCGTTAAGATCAGTACGTGCTATGTCTTCTCTCAGGGAGAGTGACTAGTCTCGAGTCATTGATGTGAGTGACACCAAGACAAGTACGTAGGTGCTCAATAGAGAATGAGTTCACTGAACACGATCAACGACGAGTTCTCATATTCATGTCACGTGAGAACTCATGGTTAGGATAATGCAAATTAGTCCTTTGACCTGAGGCATCATAGTTGTCTTGTGGTTAGGTCCTTGATCTTTGATCGTGTCAAATGGCATTCCTTTGGAGTGTCCACGACATGGTTGGGGTCAAGCTATCTAGTCATGGAGACAAGTGAATGCGCAACAAGGGATCTCTAACCTTCAAACCGTTGAGGGAGAATACTCTATGATATGATTTAGAATCTCTGGCCAGAGTATGAATGAGATGTTGGAATGCGTTCCAGATCACATTCAAGGTAATCATATAAGCACGAGATTCACATTGGATAGTAGACATGAATAAACTATCAAACCAAACAATGTGGTCAAGAGTATTGTATTAGAGAAGGACCGTATTGCATTTGTAATCCTAAACTGAATAGGTTCTCCACCTCTTCTGATTAGCTTGGGTAACCATGATATGCTGCTAGGTGTCACTCATGGTTTGTGGAAGCCCTAAACGTGTTTAAACACTAAAGGGAGAATTGAAAGTTAGTTTCAAATTCACAATCGATTTGAAAGAGTTTGAATCGCCCACTGCCTCGCTAAAAGGAACCTAATGGATCGTACACCGTGTAAGGTAGAGATTGAAGATTCAACGGAGATGAGTAAGAATAATTAAATAGTTTAATTATTTATGGCAAGGATTAATTAATATGATTATTAATCAAACGAATAAGTTCGTTAAAGACCTCGGGATGGTTTTGGACCTTAAGGCCCAATGGGCTTCGAACGTCAAGTCCATTGAATTAAGTTGTATGACAACTTAATGAATAATGATTTACAAAGGCCCAAATTGTCCAATAAAATCCCTAAGGCCGGCCATATTATGAAGGGTAGCAAACTTGGACTTATTTACAAGTTTGCCACTCAAATGAATTAAGGTATAAATTTGACTTTATAGCCAAAATTCATTAAGGGTTGTTTTTGGGGAAATTGGAGAGATGAAATGCTCTCCCTTCTCTCTAGAATGGCCGGCCCCCTTGGAGGGTTTTAGCTAGCACTCTAGCTCCTCCAAGGTCACTCATTTCTTCTTCATCTAACCTTGGTGTGGAGACTTAGAGGTTCCCAATTTTGGGAACTTGGAGAAACCATTTCATCCAACCAAATCCATAGATCTTAGATGCAAGGAATGAAGGCCCTCTCTTTGGGTGATTAGCCTTTGCTTATGCAAAGAGGAATCTACAAAGGTATTAATCTCAACTCACTTGTTTTGAGTTGTTTAAAGGTTCACCAATCTACTAGGCTTTGAACATTCATGGTTAATGTTTTGTTTTTAAGTATATGCAAGCATGATTCCGCCTTTAATTTGTTAATTGCATGCTAATGATATTGCTTAAATGAACATGATCTTCCAAAATAATCCTTCATATAGCCTACGCCATACAGTCCTCACTTCATCCTCCTCTAAAGACTACCTTAGAGACAGTATCTCACCTCCAGATAAACAATTTCTTGGGTAATGAAGGGGCTGCGAAAGCCGAGCTGTGGCTCGACCATCTTGAGAAGACTTTTTAAGTCGTGTAGTGTCAGGGTACACTTACAGATAGTAGATGGGTTGAGACAGCTACTTGGTTTCTACGTTATGAGGCTGAACCCTAGTAGATTCAGGAGGCATGGCCATTGTCATTTGAGGATGCAAATAGGTGAGAGGTGTTTACACAGAAGTTTCGAACTAGGTTTATACCACTAGAGTATCTAGATCACAAGAGAGAAGAATTTTCGAATTTAAAGTAGGGGAAGATGTCAACTATAGATTATCATCACCGTTTTACGGATTTGTCCCATTATTGCCCTGATATTGCTACTAATCTTGCGGAGATGCTGAGACGATTTAAGAAAGGTACTCGCAAGAAGTTGCGTTCCATGGAGACTTCGACTTCCTGTTCCACTTATCAGGAGTTTTTCGAGGTATTACTTATCAGTTCCTCTTCAGCAGGTTCCAAAGCTTAGTGGTTATACCCTGACGGGTTATGGTGGAACATATCATTATCAAGGGGCTATAACTCCATATTCTGGAGGATCATATCAGTACCCACACAATTTGTACTATCAAGGTGGTTACTCTCAATACCAGGGAAGTTACACGCCATATCCACTATATTCGGGTAGTGGACCACAGTAGTATACCACAGTAGTATCCCGGAAGGCAGTCCCAGAATATTGAGGTTGCTTCTAGCAATGCCGAATCGACAAGGTAGCCTAATCAACCTGGTCAGGGATGTGGTATACAGGGATGGGTAAACCAAGGTAATAGAGGTCGTGGAGACTGTCAGCAAACATAGGGTCATGTCCACTACATTACACTGTAGGATGCTCAGCGTAATCCCGATCTGATTATGGGTACGTTGAACATTCTTGGACACTTGCTAGTATATTAATTGATTCACACACTCTGTTATTTCTCATACGTTTGCTCACAAGACACAACCCTACCCCACACCTCTAGGTTATGAGTTAGAGTTTTCTATGCCTAGTGGTGAGACATGTTATGTTAGCTGGGCATATCAAGGATGTCCTATTCTGGTGGAGGATGTTGATGCGATGAATAAGCAAACACACAAATTAAACCCTCTTGTTGACAATTGTAGTGTATATGCAAGTAGGGATTGTTCTAAACCGGGGATTAGGAGGGATTGCTAATCTAAATAAAATAACTTAGAAACTCTAAATAAAACTTTAAAAACACAAATCTAAAATCAAAACACTTCACGATTCAAATGATTTCAACTAAACTAGAATAACTCAAATTAAAACTAACAAATAAACTAAAACAGATTCTAGGGTTGTTTTAGGACGTGAATTGAATTTAAAAGATTCAAATTATGAAAATTAACCAATTCTAAACTAAATTAACTCAAAGAACTCAAAAGAAATCAAATAAAGTAGATTCAAATCAAAGGACATGAATTGTAAAAGGGGGATTGGGTTTTGATGAGAATGACTTAAAAATAAATAAATTATAAACTAGACAAATTTAAACACAAAATATGGTTGTTTTAATGGATGATGGATTAGCTAGAGGGTTCTCCTCCACACATGATACACTTGTTCATAAACCAATTTTTAGTTGTTCTTTCGATAACTTATGAAACTCAATACTCCAGGTTAACCGTGATAGCACTTTTTTTAACCTTCAAGTTCTCCTTAAGTTAATGAATTGAATGGGAAAATGCATATAACAATTCAAAACATTCTTCAAAATTTCCATACGTGAAAAGCACAATAGAGATACAATCAAAGATCATTAAGATTCATGAGAACTATAAGTATTGACGAGGCATTCGTAACTATGAAAAGCATGATACTCTTGCCAAGAATTCACTTAACACAATTGTGGATAGCAACCTTCACTACTCATGAATATAAGTTCATAACGATTAGGTGAAATTTCCTTATATTCTAGCATCAAACTTATGCATGAAAACTAAGCGTGCACTCTTAATTAACATACACAAATAAGTTATCAATCAATAGTTAAGCGAATTGAAATCACAAATTATTAAAGCACAACCAAAAGTAATTAATTCATAATGCAAATGTAATCATGGCTTTGAATCCCCCTAGCAAAAAGGGTGGTTTAGTTCCTCATAATTGTAAAACAAAGGTAAATAGATTTATACATTGAAAATAAAAGAAAGAAAACACCTAAACGCTCCAACGATCCTCGTTGAGTGGGAAGCACGTCCAAGCACTTTCCTTCCCTTCCTTTGCTACGGCACAAGGGGTGGTTGTGGGTTGAAGGTTTGGTTGTATGGAGGAATGGATAGAAGGATGTATGGTGGTATTTAGGATGGTTGGGGGGGGGTGTGGCAATGGTGTTTATGGGCAGATTTTTGTGGAGGGTTTTAGGGAATAAGTGGGGCTGTTTTTGGAGAGAATGAATGGATGTGTAGAAGGAAGTTGTTGTATGAATTGGTGAGTTTTAAGCCTTGCAAGAAGACCTATTTATAGGTGCTCAAAAGTAAAGAACCACACAAGTTGTTTTAATAAACAATACAAAACAAGAATTAATCATAAAAAACAGCTAGCACACATGCATCTTTGCATAAATTTCATGATGAAACAACTTGCATTCATCCTCCTTGGTCCATGCCTTTGGTCCCTCTTGGTCTTCTCATGATGAATCAGTTAGTACACTTGCAAAACAGCTAGCACACTTGTATTTCATGATTAAATAAGCTAGCACACTTGCAAAACATGATTATCCATCCATGTTGTGGGGTTTCCTTGCAAAAACAACTTGCACACTTGTGTTTTCATGATTAAAACAGCTAGCAACACATATGCTTGGTCTTTGCAAGGTATCTTCTTCATTTTGATCAGATTTTAGCATGTGTTTGAAGCCCTTTCATGCACCAAAACGTCCATCCTTTTGCTGCATGCATGTGCTTTGCTCATTGCAGTTACAAACTGCTCAGCCGCTTTGGAACCTTTCAGTGTTAAAATGCCCATAACTTCTTCTAGAAAAATGATCTTAATAATCCGCAAAATGCTCCAGAAAATAGACATCCGTAGCATTCCAAACAAGGTTCATTCACTAGTTCATTTTGAACAGTTCGTAAATTGCTTTCAAAGTCAACTGATCTGCACAGGCAGTTTTGACAAATTTATTACTTAAAATCCTACTTGTTCTATTTTTCTTTTCTTTGCTTGACAATTTCTATAAAACACAAAAACAAAGTAAATAGCTCAAAAATATAAGGAACTAACTAAGAAAAGATAAGTGAATTTGATGTAAAATATATATAAATATGAGCTTATCAGATGTCATTATGCTAGGTAATCTCGTGCCACTAGATATTGTTGATTTCGATGTTATTCTGGGCATGGATTGGTAACACTACAATCGTGCTCAGTTAGATTGCAACCAGAAAACAGTTACCTTCCATCATCTAGGTATGCCTATGGTTACATTCGTGGGCAAGCGTAGTGGACCGAGACACAGCGTTATCTCTGTCGTGAGAGCTAATGGTTGTTACGGAATGGTTGTCAAGGGTATTTGGCTTACGTGGTACTGAACGAGGATACGCTTACCCATGTAGAAGATGTACGGGTAGTCAGGCATTTTCTTAATGCATTTCCTGATGATTTACCTGGACTACCACCAAATCAAGAAGTAGAGTTCACTATTGACCTGATTCTAGGTATAGACCCTATTTCCTTAATTATGTATTGAATGGCTCTTACTAAATTGAGGGAGTTGAAAACTCAATTGTAAGAATTGGTTGATAGGGGTTTTATCCAGCCTAGTACTTCATTATAAGGAGCCCCCGTGTTGTCTATACGAAAGAAAGACGGGACTTTGATGCTGTGTATTGATTATCCACAGCTGAACCGGGTAACGATTAAAAATCGTTATCCATTGCCATGCATAAATGATCTGTTTGACCAGCTTCGAGGTGCTTGTGTATTCTCCAAGATCGATTTGAGGTCTGGGTATTATCGACTAAAGATCAGGAGTGAGGATGTCTCTAAGACACCTTTTAGAACTCGATATGGTCATTACAACGTTCTATTGATGCCATTCGGGTTAACGAATGCACCAGCAGCTTTTATGGAACTGATGAATCGGGTATTTCAGCCGTACCTCGACAAGTTCATTATTGTCTTCATTGATGATATCTTGGTGTATTCTAAGTCAAAAGCAGAGCATACTAGACATCTCACTTTGGTTTTGAAGAAATTGAGGGAACATCAGCTATATGCTAAGTTTAGTAAATGCTAATTTTGGCTGGATCTAGTGTCATTCTTGGGGCACGTGATATCAACCCAAGGTATTTTGGTGGACCATCAGAAAGTTGCTGCAGTGGAGAATTGGGAGCAGCCATAGACCGTCACAGAAGTACAGAGTTTCCTCAATTTAGCATGTTATTATCGATGGTTTGGGAAAGATTTTTTAACCATAGCTTTGCCATTGACGAGATTGACCAAAAAAATGTTAATTTTGAGTAGGATGATGATTGTGAGTGAAGTTTCCAGTAGCTGAAGTATTGTCTCACTCATGCACCTGTTTTAGCATTTCTAGACGACAGTGGTAATTTTGAGATTTATAGTGACACTTCTTTAAATGGCTTGGGCTGTGTGTTAATGCAACATAGCAGGGTAATCGCGTATGCCTCACGATAGTTAAAGCCCCACGAGATGAATTATCCCACGCACATTCTCGAGCTAGCAGCCATTGTTTTTGCCTTCAAGATTTGGAGGCATTATCAGTATGGGGAAAAGTGCAAGATTTTCATAGACCATAAAAGCCTCAAGCATATTTTCACCCAGGAAGATCTTAACCTTCAACAGCGAAAATGGATAGAATTACTCAGTGACCATGACTGTACGATTGAGTATCACCTCAGTCGTGCAAACATGGTGGCAGATGCACTTAGCAGAAAATCATGTGGTTGACTTAATGCTTTGCATGTTAGCCGTATTTCTCTTCTCATAGAATTGAGGTCTACATGAGTGAAATTAGAGGTGAAAAATCAGGAAGAAGCTTTACTTGCCAGTTTCTAGGTGAGACCAATTTTTATAGATTAAGTGCTCGAGGCTCAAGCAGAGGATTCAGTGTCCCAGGAGTTGATAAAGGCAGTTGCATGAGGGAAAAAGAAAGACCTTAGGATTCAGAGACCTAACAGCATGCTTATGCAGGGAGATCAAATGTACGTGCCAGATATAGCGAAATTAAAGAAAGATATACTTGATGAAGCATATATTTCGGCCTATGTGATGCATCCTGAGAGTATCAAGATGTCTCACATCATTCGACCTTTCTATTACTTGCCTGGTGACGCGATGTAAAACAACACACAAATTTAACCCTCTTTTGACAGTTGTAGTAAAGATGTAAGTAGGGTATCGTTCTAGGCCGGGGATTAAGAGGGATTGCTAATCTACTCTAAATTGATTTAAAAATATTAAACAAGACTCAAAAACACAAAACTAGACTAAAAACTCTAATAACTCAAAACACACTAGAATGACTCAAAATAACACAAAACAGCCGACTTGACTCGAACTAGACAATAGCGACTGATTTGGACGGAAATTGAATTAAAAGACTCAAAACAATGAAATCTAACTAAATACAAATCTAAACAGATTCTAGCTAAATTAATATAACATAAAGATGGGGGATTGGTTTTTTACGAGAAATAAACTAAACCTAAATAACTTGTAGATTTAACAAAAACATGAAATTAAGGTGAATGGATGGGTGATGGACTAGCTAGAGGGTTCTTCTCCACACATGACACATATGCAACGTAAATTAATTTTCAGTTGTTCTTTCGATAAATTATAAATCTCAACACTCTAGATTAACCGTGAACAACACTTTTTTAATCTTCAAGTTTTCCTTAAATTATTGAATTGGACGGTAAACGCATACAACAATTCAAAACATTCTTCAAAAGTTCCCTACGTGAAAAGCACAATAGAGATACAATCAAAGATCATTAAGCTTTGTGAAAACTATAAGCATTGACGAGGCATTCATAACTATGAAAAACATGATACTCTTGCCAAGAATTTACTTAACTCGATTGTGGATAACAACATTCACTACTCATGAATATAAGTTCATAACGATTAGGTGAAATTCCCTTATATTCTAGCATCAAATTCATGCATGCAAACTAAGTATTCATCCTTAATCGACATACAAGAATAAGTTATCAATCAAGCAGTTAAGCAAATTAAATTCACAACTCAGAAATCACAACTGAAGGTAATCAATTCATATTACAAATATATCCATGGCTTTGAATTAACCTCTAGCCAAAACAAATTTAGTTACACATTATTCTTAAATTAAAACATAAGTAAAACATAAGTTGAGATGATAAAACCAAAATGAGGAGAGTGATTGGCTGCCCTCTGTGCACTTCCCTGTGTCACCACTGCACCGTGCCTCTTGGCAGCTGTGCTTCCAACTGATTTCTTTCTGCCCCGCTTTTGTACCGCGAGCTGCTCCTAGCAGCCTTTCCCGAGGCTTTACTAAATGGGCGCCCCCAAGGCTTTTGCACAGCTCTGCCTTATTCTCCCTGAGCCGCTGCCTCTTGGCAGCTGTGCTCTCCCTTTTATTTTTTTTTATTTTTCTTTCTGTTTTCCTGCTCACTGCTTGCGCAGCTCTCTCCTCTCCGTGCCACCCCCTCTCTCGCTGCTTTTTCGTTTCTTTATATATTTTTCCTGCGTTTCTCTGTTTATCCCCCGTAAGCTGCCTCCCCTTTTTTTCTTCTTTTTATTTTTGCACGCTGCCTAGCTGTGCGCATCATTGCTGCCTTCCTGGCACTCTTCTGTCCATCCTTTGTGCAGCTTTGGTTTTTATTCCCTTTTATGTCCGTGTGTCCCGCTACCTTTTTAAAGGCAGCTTTCTTTTTTTTCTTTGTGCATGTGGCCTTCCACTCAGATCCGAATAAAGACTCCAATAGCATCAGCACGAGAATGAGTAATTATAACCGCATCAATTGTTCTTATCCGGACAGAAATACAACTAGTTACGACAAGGCAAATACCAGACAATTACACATATATTAATGGAAGCACCACTAATTTAACCATATATGTTAGTCCTTGAATACAGAGAAATCCTTTGAGTAAAAGAAGCTGAAGAAAAAAAATGAGATATGTAAAACTTGATTCCAACTATCCAAGACTATGGTAGAAAACCATTGGAGAGTACTGCCTTGCTGCCATGCAGCATTTCTATCTTATTTTTCACACAAAACAAACCATCCCAATTGCAATCACTCCAATTCGAATCAAAAACATAAACAAAGAAAATAAGTGAGTAAGGCAGTTTTGATGAATTTGACACTTAAAATTTCACTTATTCTATTTTTATTTTCTTTGCTTGACAAATTCTATAAAACACAAAAATAAAGTAAATAGCTAAAAAATATAAGGAACTAATTAAGAAAAGACGAGAGAATTTGATGTAAATATATATATAAATATGAGCTTATCACCTGGCATGAAAAGGGAGATTGTTGAATATGTTAATCGTTGTATAATCTATCAGCAAGTGAAAGCTAAGAGGAAGAAACCACATCCTTCAGTGGAAATGGAAGGATATTACCATGAATTCGTGTACAAGTTTTCTTGTACACAAAATGGTTACGATGGCATCTGAGTGATAGTTGATTGACTTACTAAGTTAACGTACTTCATGCCTGTTCAAGAGAAGTATTCCTTGAATTGGTTAGTTGAGCTTTTCATCTCGGAGATTGTCAAGTACCATGGAGTTTCGGTTAGTATCATTTTGAAGGAAAATTTGTGAAAAAAAAGTTTATTTGAGCAGCATCAAACAACATGCAATTAACAATTAAAGGCGGACTCATGTTATATGCACACAAAAATAAAACTTAACCCATGAAATTCAAAGCCTAGTAGATAGGTGAACCAAGACTCAACTCAAGAACAAAGTGAGTTGAGAAATCTTATACCTTTGTTGAAAGGATTCAACTCAAGAACAAAGGAGGATGGTTGAAAGGATTCTCCAAGTTCCCAAAATAGAGAACCTCTAATTTTTCCACACCAAGGAGAGCTTTGAGGAGGAGATGAGTGACCTAGAGGAAGTGAGATTGCTACCTAATCTTCCTCTAGGGTGGCCGACCTCTTAGAGAGAAAAGAGAGCTTATGTTCTCATCTTTTCTCCAAAAGAAAACCCTAATGAAGAAAAGGCTATAAAGTCACATTTATACCTACCTTCATTGGAGTGGCAAACTTGTAATAAGTCCAAAACCCACTCCATTCTCTATATGGCCGGCCTTAAGGGTTTACAGGGCTGTTTGGGCCCTTATGTATTTTAGTCATTAAGTTGTCATACAACTTAAGTCAATGGGCTTGACGTTCGAAACCGATTGGGCCTTGAGGCCCAAAACTAACCCGAGGTCTATAACGAACTTATTCGTTTGATTAATTAACATATTAATTAATCCTAGCCATAAATAACTAAACCATTTAATTATCCTTACTCATCTCCATTGTTTCTTTAATCTCTACCTTACACGGTGTACGATCCATTAGGTTCCTTTTAGCGAGGCAGTGGGCGATTAGAACTCTTTCAAATCGATTGTGAATTGAAACTCACTTTCAATTCTCCCCTTAATGATTATACATGTTTAGGGCTTCCACAAACCATGAGTGACACCTAACAGTATGTCATGGCTACCCAAGCTAATCAGAGGAGGTGGAGAACCTATTCAGTTTAGGATTACAATGCAATACGGTCTTTCTTTAATACAACACTCTTGACCACATTGTTTTGTTTGATAGTTTATTTATGTCTACTATCCAATGTGATTCATTTACTTATATGATTACTTTGAATGTGATTTGGAACGACTTTCTAAATCTCATTCATACTCTGGCCAGAGATTCTTTCATATCATAGAGTATTCTCCCTCAACCGATTTGGAGGTTAGAGATACCTTGTTGCGCATTCACTTGCCTCCATGGCTAAGTGGCTTAACCCCAACTATGCTGTGGACACCCTTTGATGGAGTGACTTTGACATAGTCAAAGATCAAGGACCTAACCACAAGACAACTATGATGCCTCAGGTCAAAGGACTACTTTGCATTATCCCAACCATGAGTTCTCATGTGACATGAGTACGAGAACTCCTTGTTGATCGTGTTCAGTGAACTCAGTCTCTATTGAGCACCTACATGCTTATCTTGGTGTCAATCACACCAATGACTCGAGACCAGTCATTCTCCCTGAGAGAAGACATAGCACGTACTGATCTTAACCGACTGTTAATGCCTAATTGGCAATCCTATGATCAGGAACGTTTAGGATATGTATACAGAAGAGAATGGTCTCATGAACCTAACTTCTTTAGATTACATTCTCCTAATTACATATTCCTTGGACTTATCGTTTAATCATATAACATTTATATGAGACAGCTTTAAACAGTAATCTCTACCCTTTATGTATATTAAACTAGATTAGCTTAATATGTGAAATGTCCGTAAAGTATCATCATATGATTCGCTTTTAGGGCACATTTCCAACAATCTCCCACTTGCACTAGAGCCAATCAGCTTGGTCATCAGTGATGATACCTCTTCTGTAGTCATTTCAAAATTGTTGAGCAGTAGGCCTAGACAATGAATAACGACGCCACCATTATACATGATTATCAATCATGTGGTTCAGTCTCTCATTTGAGTTCTGATCTTGATGAGACCTTGATTCCTTGGCTTGAGCTATCACCCCATTAGTGTGGTAGTGTCAGCACACTAGGGACACTTTCTGGTTGGAACCGAATAGAGAGTTCATAAATGAACTTTCCCATCCAAACAACAATGTTGTAAGCTTTTATATGGCGATATATTTTGCATGCATGATGGAACACACTAAAGTCATTACTTTTAATGTTTCCATCCAAATATCTCTTTAGTCATAATAAAGAGATATCCAATTATCTCTTCATTCATAATGAAGAAACATCCAATGATGGATTAGATTCATAATCTAATACATTTACCCTTCCATACATTACTCTAATCCTTCCTCATTCTTAAGGATTCACTTTACAGTTGTCATGGTTCTGATCTTAGGCTTGCATTGATATCGTCTTGTATTGATCTTAGTACAACTCATATCAACGTCTTTCATACAATATGAAATACGTAAATCACCTTTCTGCATATGCATAAAGGATTCCTTTTACGCATTATTTCTTTAGGAGTCAAAAGGGTACGTTCCCCTTTTGTGAAGAGCAACTTCCTAGTCTCACTAGGATTGTCCTTCTGATTAAAGTTTATCATCACATGAGAAACTTCCTAGCATCTTTTGTCTATTATTAGGGATTGATATAATCCAATCATATCTTGAAATCTATCATTATAGATTTCTATCCCATGTATATAGACTATGTCTCCCATATATATTCTATCATTATAGAATGTTAAAGCCAACCCATTCTTTGAGTTCTATCTCTGGTTCATTTGCTCTATCTTAGGCAAATCCTATTGTAGGATTATAATGAACTACCCAACAAACAACCTTTGTTAGTTGGTCCATAGATATGATATCCAAATGTTAATTTCAGGATATCCCACAAGATTATTCTCAAACAAATAATGCTTATTAGCACAAAACTCAAATCTTAACACAATTAAGATTTGTCTTTCTTTCCAACTACATCCTATGGAGTCATGAAAATTTTTGGAAGATATTCTAATTGACAATCATATTGTCTTAGAAGTATATATATATATATATATATATATATATATATATATATATATATATATATATCCTATATATGGGTTATTTGATAACATCCAACGAACTAAATCTTACTCTTGTTCGTTCTTCTCCCAATGGAGAAGTCCATTATCTTACGATGCTATTTTCCTTGACATCTTTCAAGGAAATTCTCCTAAAGTGTTTCTTTTCCTTGGATTAAATCTAAGGAGGTAAATACTTTATACGTCTTACTCATCGACTTACATTCTTGAATTCTTTGAAACCTTTTGCAAAGTATTCGAACTTGTGTTTATTCAAAATAAACGATAGTCCAACCGAGAGCGATCTTCGGTGAATGTCATACAATCATGAGTAGTTTTATGTTGCGGACAAGTGCCACCAACACCTAAGTGATTTAACCTCAACAACTTTGTGATTCTTTCTTCTTTCCAAAAGAATAAAGATTCGAACATTTCGCCTCTATACAATTTTAACAAGAAGGCATTGGATCCGAATCTAACGATCCAAAGCATCCATCTATGACCAACTCGTAATTTGTGTTTTAGAGGTGTCACAACTCAGTGGGATTTGTCACTACCTTGCAACCTTTTGAGTTTTAAGCATCATTGTATTCCAAACAGTTAAGACTACCACACATCTCTATTATAGAGACAATCAATCAGATTACGATAATCCAACCATTCATTAATAAAGAACAATGTTTTTGTCAAACAAAACATTCATCCATCTCTTAAAATCATAGTGACGAAATTAAATTCCTTATTTAAATTGGAATGTAAAGACAATCTTTGTTTTTCCAATTTCTTTGGTAGTTCATATGAATAAGCAAGTACTATTGTAAAACATAGTTACTAATACAGAATAAAGCATTCAAGTAGAAGAACCAATTTTTTTGAATTACTCAAGAACAATTTACAACACCTTCGAAAAGTGTGTTCTTGACACTTGCAAGACATTTCTTGCAAATACCCCTTCCAATGTCCATCCTTTCATAAAGAAAGTTTGTTCCCTTGGAGTTATTTCGCCTTCTTCATTTGACTTCTCCATTGACTACAATAGTCATGGTCCCTATACTCCCACTATCTCTCTTGAAACTTATTTCAATTGTGTTATACACATCAAACGAATTGGAGAGTGTGCGGTTATTGTTCACTATATAGTTTACATAAACTTAGGGAACTATTTGGATATGCACTCAAAAGTGAAGTCCTTGCCTAATTTCTGTCTCTAGATGTGGTTTAACACTTCTACACTGGATGATTCAAAATCATCATAAGTCCATGTTGATGGACTATTTTTGTCAACCAACCATTATGTTCCAAACATAATTACAAACTTTCAAGAGTTGTTCAAGGCAACTCTCATTTCTTCATACAACAATTTGTAAGTGAAGAATCATGGCACATAAAGTGTCCATGCCCTTGTGCTTTCTTCTCAAGTTCCTTGTTCATGTAATAAAGAGACAAGCACTAGTGTTTGTGTTAATTTAAGAGTTATTCAAAGCAACTCTTATTTCTTCATACAACGATTTGTAATGGATGACACTAAAAGTGTTCATGTCTTTGTGCTAATCTTCTCAAGTTCCTTTGTACATACAACAAAGGAATAAGCACTAGTTGTTTGTGTTGTCCTCTTTATGATAGACTTATCTACCATGTTCTTCCATTGATACATTATCAATAGGAAGATTGTGAGGATGAGACTACTTAGGTACTTATACAATCCATTCAAGACAATCTATGGGATTGTGGTACCTAAGTCCGGAAACAAAAGCGTTCGGCTTTTCTTTGTCAAGTTTTGGATAGCATTTGCAAATATATCGGTAAACAAATACATAACGAATATAAATTGATTAATTTTAAGCTATTTGATCCGGGTCTTTAAATCAAATAGCACAATCCACTATTTTTAACAAATTCCATATCCCTCATTGGAATTCGAGAGTTTTGGAGGAAACTCTTAGTAGGATATGGGAGACTCACTATTACCAAGCCCACCTCACAATGATATGATGTTGGGTAGCAAAAATAATAATGAGAGAGTACACTTACTCATTTACATCTAATGTAAGAACCCATCTTATTTGGCCTCTAGAGAATGATGCCTCACAATGATATGATGTTGGCATCATTGCACTTAGTTAAGTCATTCCCACCATGC
The DNA here is from genome assembly GCA_963580275.1 of Crataegus laevigata. Lineage (NCBI taxonomy): Eukaryota > Viridiplantae > Streptophyta > Magnoliopsida > Rosales > Rosaceae > Crataegus > Crataegus laevigata. The sequence goes on from OY756954.1 coordinate 11,862,036, forward strand.
AAGTTCAGGTCGGGGTTCAAGAACAACCTCACAATGATATGATGTTGATCATTCTCGTTGCCTACCTTCACAACATCATGTATGCATATAGGACTCCTCCTGAGTGTAAGCACATACTTTGTACTCCCCCATGATAGGGTGAAGTCGGTGTATAAGTCACAAACGATAGGAGCCTACCACGGTGGAAGGCCACGAAAGGGTGTTCAAAGCACTCCCACTTTTGTCAACTTAATAATGGCTTCGTTGAGGGTTTTAGGTCTCATCACATATAAGCATGCTTTCAATCACATTAAAACATTTTGGTCCTATTACAACTATTGGTCCATGTGATTGATTTTAGTAGTATATAATACTCCCACTATACTTGTAAAACGGTTTTTAAAGCAAGACTATATGGTACTACTAACATAAGATTTGCATTCATTGATGGACTATATATTTGCCTTAGGGCCTTAGGATGACTATGAACGTTTTGATTCGATCCAACACGAGCCTAGTGCTGGATCTCGGTCTAGGGATGGTGATTGATTTTAGTTACATGTTTAATCACATTAAGGCATGTTTTCTTATTGGGCGTTGGACCCAACTACTCCAATTTCATGCATATCAAATAAAACAAGAAATGAGTACTTCAAAGTAAAGAAGAGCTTATGCTCATTTACAACAATTGATCAAATCAAATTACTTTAAAGTAAAAAAGAGCTTATGCTCTTTTACAACAATTGATCATATCAAATTACAACCAAAATTTAATCTACACATTCCCATGGTTCAAACAAATTTGAGAGACGGCCTTTCACATAGCTCAATTATCATAGGCTTAGGTTCATAATCACCCTTTCTTTAATTAATTAACGCTTTAACTAATTAAACTAGAATGCAACCTTTTCATTTGGTTTTTGTATCCATAGAATTGATTTAAATAGAGCTAAATGAAATGAAAATCCAATTCTCATTTAAAGAGACAAAACTATTTTGTTCTCATCTAATTTGGACCAAAAAGCAATAACCTCAACCATTAGGCTATTTAGCAAAACATAAACTTTTGGGATCACTTTGTAAAAACACAAAGGTCCACTACTTCATGTAATTACAACTAGAACCCAAAAATTTCAACAAATGCAAAAACTTCATTGAAGGAGCAAAACAATTTGTCCTTTAGTGATTTTGGGCCTTTACGTAAAAACGTAAACTTTCAGGTCAAAGTGCAAATACACAAAAGTATGAAACTTCATGTAATTGCATAAAATCCCCAAAAGTACCCTACTTTAGTAGGGTGGCCGGTTGTTGAGAGTGTTGATGGTGTGTGTAAGTTGATGTGTAGGTTTGAAAAGGTGATGGAAATGTGTAAGTGATAGGTATGGTGTGAATAGTAAAATAGGTGTGGGTGTGTAAGAGAAGTACCAATCACTAGTTTGAAAAACAATCATACCATCCATCACTAACAAAAAGAAATAATAACCAAACACCTTTTTGAATCAAAATTCCCAAACTTTTGTTCTTACCAAGAACATATCAAGAACTATGAAGAACATCCATGAAACATTTTTCACCCAAAAACACCCCAAAAACTCTCAAACTTAAGGGAAATAACATGTTACCATACTAGGGTACTTAGGGGTTCCTAATGTCACTTTAAAACACTTTTAACAAGACAAACATGAACCCAAAAATCCACCCTTTGGATTTGGTCGAATTTCCCAAAAAAATGGCACCAAATTTTAGCTCCAAAATTCATGCTCATATGAACTACATCTACAACATTTGAGATGGCAAATGACGGGATTTTAAAACCGCACAAATTTAACCCTCTTTTTGACAGATGTAGTATAGATGTAAGTAGGGTATCGTTCTAGGCCGGGGATTAGGAGGGATTGCTAATCTACTCTAAATTAATTTAAAAATATTAAACAGGACTTAAAAATACAAAACTAGGCTAAAAACTCGAAACACACTAAAATGACTCAAAACAAAGAAAACAAATTAAATAAACACTAGGAACTAAAATGGACAGAAATCGAATTAAAAGATTAAAAATAATAAAAACTAACTAAATAATATAATTTAATAAAGGGGGGGTTTGGTTTTGGCGAAACGTAAATTAAACTTAAATAAATTACAGAATTGACAAAAACATAAAATAAAAAGTGAACGGATAGGCGACGGATTGGCTAGAGGGTTCTTCTCCACACATGACACAAATGCAACCTAAATTGATTTTCAGTTGTTCTTTCAATAAGTTGTGAATCTCAACACCCCAAATTAATTAGGTACGCTTAAATTAATCTTCAGATTTTCCTTATATTATTGAATTGGATGAACAGCATACAACAACTCAAATTATTCCCCAAAAGTTCCCTACGTGAAAAGCACAATAGAGATACGATTAAAGATCATTATGTTCTATGAAAATCATAAGTGTTGACAAAGCATTCGTAACTATGAACAGCATGATACGTTTGCCAGGAATTTACTTAACGCGATTGTGACTAGCAACCTCCACTACTCATGAATATAAGTTCATAACGATTAGGTGAAATTCACTTATATTCTAGCATCAAATTCATGCATGTAAATTAAGTATGCATTCTTAATCGACAAACACAAATAAGTTATTAATCAAGCAGTTAAGCAAATTAAATCACAACTCAGAAATCACAACTGAAGTTACCAATTCAAATTACAAATATAATCATGGTTTTGAATTAACCTCTAGCCAACACAAATTAATTACACATTATTTATAACTTAAAACAGAAATTAAAACTGAGTTTGGAGAGATTAAACCGAAATGGGGATAAAGGGTTTCTGTGCAATTCTGTTTCTTGGTGCGGTGAATGTGGATCGAACCGGGTGCCAGCTGCCTTAAGCTCTCGTGGAGCTTCTGTTTTCTGATTGGTTGGCGCTGCCAAAAGCATGCACCGTGACTTCCTTCTCCTCAGCTGCCTAATGGCAGCTCAAGTCTTTCCAAGCTTCCCTCACGCTGAGCTTCCTCCAAGGCGTGCGCAACCTTCTCCCGAGGACCTCTTAAGCTGCCCTCATTTTCAGCGCCTCACACCTCCAAAAGCCTGCTGGTTTCCACGTTGCAAACTCGTCGCAAGCAAGGCAGCTTTCTCGCTGCTTCCAGTATCCCCCCTTTCCGTGTATCTCTCCCTCGTGGTTTTCTGCTTTACTCCCCTCGTTCCTGCTCTCGGTCTTTGTCCCTCTGCGCTGCCTTCAAATGGCAGCTGCCCTTGACTCGCCGCCTCTATCCACTGCCGAGCTGCCTTCCTCCGAGGCCTTCTCTCGGTGACTTATTTTCTTTTTTATATTTTCAAGCTGCTCAGAGGCAGCTTCCCCATCTTTATTTTTTTCTTTCTTTTTCTCGCTGCCTGAGGCAGCATCTGCCTTTCAGTTCTCTCCCGTGGTGTTGCTGCCCAAAATGGCAGCTTATTCCCTTATAATAACCCCGACATTCGTTCCAGTAGCAACGAGGTGGGGCTAATGGCCTTGTGAGTGCAGAATAAGCTGGATGTTCAATAAAGAAGTTTAAAAGATTATCTTATGCCGGCTGTCCACTTAATCTCCACCGATTATTCTATTTTTATTTAATTTCTGACTCCCTTCATATGCTGCTTTCGTGCAGCATCATGATAGCTCCCATTAGCATGTGCGCTGCTTTGGATGCCTTTTGCTCGTGGAGTTCTCACCGACACATCCCCCTCATCTTCTCTTAGTGCGGCTGTCCTCTCTTTTATTTTTCTGTCATGAAATAACTACACAAATGATTGAGTAGAATTGAATTAATTCACTAGTGCAAGATAAGAAAGTGTAATGACACCTCATTCAAATTAATTGCCTCTACAGAAATTCAAACTCAAACATTGGCATAAAATAGAAAGCATGACATTTCTTATGCTACAAAAATCAAATAAGTGAGCAAAGTAGTTTTTAACGAATTTGTCACTTAAAATCTCACTTGTGCAATTTTTATTTTCATTACTAGATAAATTCTATAAAACACAAAAACAAAGTAAATAGCTCAAAATATGAGGAACTAACTAAGAAAAGACACGTGAATTTGATGTAAAAATATATATAAATACGATCCTATCAGCAAATTTTCTCACAAAATTTACATTCAAAGAAGCAAGAATAAAGCTTGTAACAATTACAATATTCAAATCACAAGCTATGAACTACAAAACCCAAAAGGATTCACCAACTACTAGACCTAGGCTCTTGATACCACTTGAAGGAAAATTTGTGAAAAACAAGTTTATTTGAGCAACATCAAACAACATGCAATTAACAATTAAAGGTGGAATCATGTTATATGCACTCCAAAACAAAACTTAGCCTACGAAATTCAAAGCCTAGTAGATAGGTGAACTAAGACTCAACTCAAGAACAAAGTGAGTTGAGAAATCCTATACCTTTGTTGATTCCTCTATGCATAAGCAAATGCTAATCACCCAAGGAGAAGGCCTTCATTCCTTGCTTCTTAGCTCTATGGATTTCTTGGAGGAGGATGGTTGAAAGGATTCTCCAAGTTCCCAAAATAGAGAACCTTTAATATTTCCACACCAAGGAGAGCTTTGAGGAGGAGATGCGTGACCTAGAGGAAGTGAGATTGCTAGCTAATCTTCTTCTAGGGTGGCCGGCCTCTTAGAGAGAAAAGAGAGCTTCTGTTCTCATCTTTTCTCCAAAAGAAAACCCTAATGAAGAAAAGGCTATAAAGTCACATTTATACCTACCTTCATTGGAGTGGCAAACTTGTAATAAGTCCAAAACCCACTCCTTTCCCTATATGGCCGGCCTTAAAGGTTTATAGGGCTGTTATGGCCCTTATGTATTTTAGTCATTAAGTTGTCATACAACTTAAGTCAATGGGCTTGACGTTCGAAGCCGATTGGACCTTGAGGCCCAAAACTAACCCGAGGTCTATAACGAACTTATTCATTTGATTAATTGACATTAATTAATCCTAGCCATAAATAATTAAACCATTTAATTGTCTTTACTCATCTCCATTGTTTCTTCAATCTTTACCTTACACGGTGTACGATCCATTAGGTTCCTTTTAGCGAGGCAGTGGGTGATTAGAATTCTTTCAAATCGATTGTGAATTGAAACTCACTTTCAATTCTCCCTTTAATGATTATACATGTTTAGGGCTTCCACAAACCATGAGTGACACCTAGCAGTATGTCATGGTTACCCAAGCTAATTAGAAGAGGTGGAGAACCTATTCAGTTTAGGATTACAATGCAACACGGTCTTTCTCTAATACAATACTCTTGACCACATTGTTTGGTTTAATAGTTTATTCATGTCTACTATCCAATGTGATTCATTTGCTTATATGATTACTTTGAATGTGATTTGGAACGACTTTCTAAATCTCATTCATACTCTGGCCATAGATTCTTAATCGTATCATAGAGTATTCTTTCTCAAACGATTTGGCTAAGTGGCTTAACCCCAACTATACCATGGACACCCTCTGATGGAGTGACTTTGACATAGTCAAAGATCAAGGACCTAACCACAAGACAACTATGATGCCTCAGGTCAAAGGACTACTTTGCATTATCCCAACCATGAGTTCTCATGTGACATGAGTATGAGAACTCCTCGTTGATCATGTTTAGTGAACTTAGTCTTTATTGACCACCTACATGCTTATCTTGGTGTCAGTCACACCAATGACTCGAGACCAGTCATTCTCCCTGAGAGAAGACATACCATGTTTTGATCTTAACGGACTGTTAATGCCCAATTGGCAATCCTATGATCAGGAACGTTTAGGATATGTATACGAAAGAGAATGGTCTCATGAACCTAACTTCTTTAGATTACATTCTCCTAATTACATATTCCTTGGACTTATCGTTTAAGACAGCTTTAAACAATAATCTCTGCCCTTTATGTATATTAAACTAGATTAGCTTAATATGTGAAATGTCCGTAAAGTATCATCATATGATTGGATTTTAGGGCACATTTCCAACACATTTCTGATCGGGATCCTAGGTTCACTTCCAAGTTTTGGTAGGCTTTCTAGGAAGCTGTTGATCCGGTACGGTCCGATATATTTAGAACTTAACTTACCCTTCTTCCCGAACTGCACCACACCTTTCCATGGTGACAGCTTCAGGAATACCCAATCATCTACATTATATGTCCGATCAGTGGCATGTTTGTCCGCTAGACTCTTCTGGCGATCTTGGGCCGCTTTCAAGTTAGATTTAATTACCTAAATATTTTGAGTAGTCTAGTCAAAAATCTCTGGGCCGACCAAAATTCTTTCACCAACCTCTGATCAACACAAAGGTGTACGACAAGATTTACCATACAGTGCCTCAAAAGATGACATACCAATGCTCGAATGGTAGCTGTTGTTATAGGCAAACTCCATCAAATCCATCTGTCTGATGATGATACGCCGTACTATAAAGTAGTCTCTAACCAAGAGCTTCTTGAAACGCAATCCATAATTTAGAAGTGAACCTAGGATCTTGATCAGAGACGATACTAACTGGTACTCCATGGTATTTGACAATCTTCGACACAAACAATTCAACTAATTGGCTTCTGGAAAATTTCTCTTGTACTGGAATAAAATGTGCGGACTTAGTAAGCCGATCAACCACCACCCAAACGCCATCGTACCCATTTCATGTAAGAGGAAGTTTATACACAAAATTCATAGTAATATCTTCCCATTTTTATTGTGGAACGGGAAGTGGTTGCATCCGTCTAAAAGGCTTCTTTCTTTCGGCTTTAACCTGCTGGCAAATAGCACATATACTCACGTACTTAGTCATTTCTCTTTTCATACCTAGCCAATAGTAAAATGGTTGAATTGTATGATACATTTTTGTACTTCCAGGATGCATAACATATGCCGATACATGCGCTTTATCAAGAATATCCTTCTTTAATTCTGCATTGTTCGACACGTATATTCTGCTCTCTTGCATAAGTATGCTGTCAGTTTCTCGAATCTTGAGGTTTTTCTTTTTCCCCTAATTTCTTCATCGAATCAGGTTCTGAATCTCCTCATCGTTCATCTGTGCCTCGAGTACACGATCAATTAAAATTAGCCTGATCTGGAAGTTAGCTAGTAAAGCTTCTTCTCGATCTTTTACTACTAACTTCACTCCAGTTGATCTCAACTCTACAAGAAGAAGGACATGACAAGCGTAGAAAGCATTAATTCTTCCTTGAGATTTCCTGCTAAGTGCGTTAGCGACCACATTTGCACGACGAGGGTAATACTCAATCGTGCAGTCATAATCGCTCAGCAACTCTATCTAGCTTCACTGACGAAGATTCAAAATCCTACATCTCTCTCCATAAAGATAATGTCTCCAGATTTTCAAGGAGAACACAATAGCTGCTAATTCGAGATCGTGAGTAGGATAGTTCATCTCATGAGGCTTTAACTGTCGAGAAGCATAAGCAATCACCCTACCATGTTGCATTAACACGCAATCTAGGCCATTCAACAAAGCGTCACTATAAATCTCAAAATTACCACTATCATCTGGAAGTGCCAACACAGGTGCATGAGTGAGACAATACTTCAATTGCTGGAAACTCTGCTCACAATTATCATCCCACTCAAATCTAACATCCTTTTTGGTTAACCTCGTAAGTGGTAATGCTATAACTAAGAAGTCTTTAACAAACCGCCTATAGTAGCCTGCCAAACCAAAGAAACTCCACACCTCTGTGATGGTTCGTGGCTGCTCCCAATTTTCGACTTCCGCTACCTTCTGAGGATTCACTTGAATGCCTTGAGTCGTTATAACATGTCTCAAGAATGCAACTTGATCTAGCCAAAATTGACATTTGCTAAACTTAGCAAATAATTGATGCTCCCTCAATTTCTTTAATGCCAAGGTGAGACGTCAAACATACTCTGCTTTAGACTTGGAATAAACCAAAATATCATCAATAAAGACAATAACAAACCAATCCAAGTACTGCTTGAATAATCGGTTCATTAAGTTCATCAAAGCAGCAGGTGCATTAGTTAATCCGAATGACATCACCAAGAATTCATAATGACCATATCGAGTCATGAAAGCTATTTTGGGGACATCTTGTTGGAAATGTGCCCTAAAACCAATCATATGATGATACTTTATGGATGTTTCACATGTTAAACTAATCTGGTTTAATATAAAGGGTAGCCATGACATACTGCTAGGTGTCACTCATGGTTTGTGGAAGCTCTAATAGTGAGTAATCACTAAAGGGAGAATTGAAAGTAAGTTTCAATTCACAATCGATTTGAAAGAGTTCTAATCGCCCACTGCCTTGCTAAAAGCAACGTAATGGATTGTACACTGTGTAAGGTAGAGATTGAAGAAATAACAGAGATAAGTAAGAATAATTAAATGGTTTAATTATTTATGGCTAGGATTAATTAATATGTTAATTAATCAAACGAATAAGTTCGTTTAGACCTTGGGTTAGTTTTGGGTCTCAAGGCCCAATGGGCTTCGAACGTCAAGCCCATTAGCTTAAGTTGTATGACAACTTAAATGACTAAAGAATCTAAAGGGCCCAAACAGCCCAAAAGGTTTACAAGGCCGGCCACATTATGGTGATAGGGTTTTTGTTCTTTTTGTCACTTAATTGAAGTGACTATCTAAAGGACTTTATAGCAAAAAAAAAGTCATTAAGGTTTCTTTTGGAGAAAATTGGAGAGAACATGTCTCTCCATTTCTCTCTAAGAGGCCGGCCCCCTTGGAAGGGATTAACTAGCAATCCTTCCTCCTCCAAGGTCACTCATCTCTTCTAAATGCTCTCCTTGGTGTGGAGACTTAGAGGTTCCCTTTCTTGGGAACTTGGAGAATCCATTCTACCATCGTCCTCCAAGAAATCCATGGAGCTAAGAAGCAAGGAATGAAGGCCCTCTCCTTGGGTGATTAGCCTTTGCTTATGCAAAGAGGAATCAACAAAGGTATAAGATTTCTCAACTCACTTTGTTTTTGAGTTGAGTCTTGGTTCACCTATCTACTAGGCTTTGAATTTCATGGGTTAAGTTTTGTTTTTGAGTGCATATAAACATGATTCCACCTTTAATTGTTAATTACATGTTGCTGATGTTGCTCAAATGAACATGTTTTTCACAAATTTTCCTTCAAGTGGTATCAAGAGCCTAGGTCTAGTAGTTGGTGAATCCTTTTGGGTTTTGTAGTTCATAGTTTGTGATTTGAATGTTGTAAATGTTACAAGCTTTATTCTTGCTTCTTTGAATGTAAATTTTATTAGAAAATTTGCCATCTCAAATGTTGTAGATGTAGTTCATATGAGCATGAATTTTGGAGCTAAAATTTGGTGCCATGTTTTTGGGGAAATTCGGCCAAATCCAAAGGGTGGATTTTTGGGTTCATGTTTGTCTTGTTAAAAGTGTTTTAAAGTGACATTAGGAACCCCTAAGTGCCCTAGTATGGTAATATGTTATTTCCCTTAAGTTTGAGAGTTTTTGTGGTGTCTTTGGGTGAAAAATGTTCATGGAGCTCTTTTGGGTTTTCGTGGATGTTCTTCATTGTTCTTGATATGTTCTTGGCAAGAACAAAAAGGTTGGGAATTTTGATTCAAAGGTTTTGGTTGTTTTCAAAAAGTCTTGTTTTGGTGATGGATGATATGTTTTTAATCATCACTAGGTGTGGATGCCCATACCTATTTTCTTACATCACTTTTACTTTCCCTTGTTTCAAGGAACCATGTTTTATGGAAATCATTTTTTTTTCAAACCTACCCATCACCTTTCAAACCAACCCATCACCTTTCACTTTTGTTGAAAAATTCAAAAGTTTTGACACCTTCTCTCTTCAATGGCCAGCCACCCTATTAAAATAGGGTACTTTTGGGGCTTTTATGCAATTACATAAAGTTTTGATACTTTTTTGTATTTGCATGATCGGACCATATTTATACATATTTTTATATCAAATTCACTCGTCTTTTCTTAGTTAGTTCGTTATGTTTTGAGCTATTTACGTTATTTTTATGTTTTTATAAGATCTATCTAGTTAAGAAATAATATATATTTATATATATTATTTTATATATTATTTTATTTTATATATATTTTTATATGTTTATTTATATTTATATATATTTATTTATAATTATATTTTGTGTGCATGTAGTTGGTAAGTGAAGTGGAAGTCTGAAAAGAAAAGCAGAAAATAAAATAAATAACAGAAAAGCATGATGGAGTCGGTGGAAGGCAGCAATGAGGGCAGTGCCCATTTTGAAAGATTAGAAAAATAGGAGAAGAAAAGCTGCTTAAAAGCAGCGGCTAAATCAGAAAACGAGGGGAGGGAGAAGGGACGCTGCCTTTGGCAGCTTAAGAAGAAAAAAAAATAATAAAACAGGCCGGGGTTTGTGAGGCGAGATAGAGAAAAAGAAGGAGAGCTCCTCGGGAGCTGCCCAGAGGGACGGACAGCGGAAAGAAAAACCGAAGGAGGTCCTCAGAGACCAGCCTTCATAAGGGGGCAGCACCGAAGCCAGGCGGTGCACAGAGGCTCGGCAGGTGGCGCGGTGAGGCCAGAGGACGAAGGCAGCACGCAGAAAGGCACAGTGGCCTGGCAGCTTGCAACGGGAAGAAAACAAAAGCCACGGTGCAAACTTGCACAGTGCACAGAAAACCTCTACTCTCCTACTTTGGTTTAATCCTCCAACTTATGTTTTTATTTATGTTTTAATTTATAAATATGTGTAATTAATTTATATTGGCTAGAGGTTAATTCAAAGTCATGATTATATTTGTAATTTGAATTGGTAATTTCAGTTGTGATTTCTGAGATGTGATTTTAATTTGCTTAACTGCTTGATTAATAACTTATTTGTGTTTGTCGATTAAGAATGCATACTTAATTTACATGCATGAATTTGATGCTAGAATATAAGTTAATTTCACCTAATCGTTATGAACTTATATTCATGAGTAGTGAAGGTTGCTAGTCACAATCGCGTTAAGTGAATTCTTGGCATAAGTTTCATGCAATTCATAGTAATAAGTGCCTCGTCAATGCTTATGGTTTTCATAGAACTTAATGATTCTCGCTTGTATCTCTATTATGCAATTCATGTAGGGAACTTGTGGGGAATGTTTTGGGTTGTCGTATGCAATCATCCAATCCATTAACTTAAGGAAAATCTGAAAGTTAACTAGTGCAATTCACGGTTAATTTGGGGCGTTGAGAATTCATAATTTATTGAAAGAACAACTGAAGGTCAATTTAGGTTGCTTATGTGTCATGTGTGGAGAAAAACCCTCTAGCCAATCCGTCATCCATCCGTTTACTTTAATTTTATGTTTTTGTCAATTTTATAATTTATTTAAGTTTAATTTACGTTTCGTCAAAAATCAACCCCCCCATTATTATATTATATTATTTAGTTAATTTTTATTAGTTTTTATCTTTTAATTTAATTTCCGTCTAATTAATTTCCTAGTTTTTATTTTAAATTGTTTTCATTATTTTGAGTTATTTTAGTTAAGTGTTTTTATTTTAGTTTAGTGTTTTTAAACTTTGTTTTTACGTTTTTAAATTATTTTAGAGGTTTTAGCAAGCCCTCCTAATCCCCGGCCTAGAACGATACCCTACTTACATCTATACTACAACTGTCAAAAAGAGGGTTAAATTTGTGCGGTTTAAAATCCCGTCATTGCACTTTGACCCGAAAGTTTACGTTTTTACGAAAAGGCCCAAAATCACTAAAGGCCAAATGTTTTGCTCCTTTAATGAAGTTTTTGCATTTGTTGAAATTTTTGGGTTCTAGTTGTAATTACATGAAGTAGTGGACTTTTGTGTTCTTACAAAGTGACCCCAAAAGTTTGTGTTTTGCAATATATCCCAATGGTTGAGGTTATTGCTTTTTGGCCCAAATTAGATGAGAACAAAATAGTTTTGTTTCTTTAAATGAGAATTGGATTTTCATTTCATTTAGCTCTATTTAAATCAATTCTATGGATACAAAAAGCAAATGAAAATGTTGCGTTCGAGTTTAATTAGTTAAAGTGTTAATTAATTAAAGAAAAGGTGATTATGAACCTAAGCCTACGATAATTGAGCTATGTGAAAGGCCGTCTCTCAAATTTGTTTGAACCATGGGAATGTGTAGATTAAATTTTGGTTGTAATTTGATATGATCAATTGTTGTAAAAGAGCATAAGCTCTTCTTTACTTTAAAGTAATTTGATTTGATCAATTGTTGTAAAAGAGCATAAGCTCTTCTTTACTTTGAAGTACTCCTTTCTTGTTTTATTCGATATGCATGAAATTGGAGTAGTTGGGTCCAACGCCCAATAAGAAAACACGTCTTAATGTGATTAAACGCGTAACTAAAATCAATCACCATCCTGAGACCAAGATCCAACACTAGGCTCGTGTTGGATCGAATCAAAGGTTCATAGTCATCCTAAAGCCCTAAGGCAACTATATAGTCCATCAATGAATGCAAATCTTATGTTAATAGTACCATATAGCCTTGCTTTAAAAACCATTTTACAAGCATAGTGGGAGTATTATATACTACTAAAATTAATCATATGGACCAATAGTTGTAATAGGACCAAATTGTTTTTTAATGTGATTGAAAGCATGCTTATATGTGATGAGACCTAAAGCCCTCAACCAAACCAATATTAAGTTGACAAGCGTGGGAGTGCTTTGAACACTCTTTCGTGGCCTTCCACCGTGATAGGCTCTGATCGTTTATGACTCATACACGGACTTCACCCTATCATGGGGGAGTACAAAGTATGTGCTTACACTCAGGAGGAGTTCTATATGCATACATGATGTTGTGAAGGTAGGCAATGAGAATGATCAACATCATATCATTGTGAGGTTGTTCTTGAACCCCTACCCGAACTTGCATGGTGGGAATGACTTAACTGAGTGCAATGGTGCCAACATCATATCATTGTGAGGCATTATTCTCTAGAGGCCAAATAAGATGGGTTCTTACATGAGATGTAAATGAGTAAGTGTACTCTCTCATTATTATTTTTGCTAGCCAACATCATATCATTGTCTTGAATGGATTGTAAAAGTGCCTAAGTAGTCTCATCCTCACAATCTTCCTATTGATAATATATCAATGGAAGAACATGTTAGATAAGTCTATCATAAAGAGGACAACGCAAACACTAGTCCTTGTCTCTTTGTTACACGAACAAGGAACTTGAGAAGAAAGCACAAGGGCATGGACACTTTATGTGCCATGATTCTTCACTTACAAATTTTTGTATAAAGAAATTAGAGTTGCCTTGAAAAACTCTTGAAAGTTTGTAATTATATTTAGAAGATAATGGTTGGTTGACAAAAATAGTCCATCAACATGGACTTATGATGATTTTGAATCATTGAGTGTAGAAGTGTTACACCACTTCTAGAGACGGAAACTAAGCAAGGACTTCACATTTGAGTCCCTATCCAAATGGTTCACTAAGTTTATTGTAAACTATATAGTGAACAATAACCGCACGCTCTCTAAATCGTTTGATGTCTATAACATAATTGAAATAAGTTTCAAGAGAGATAGTGGGAGTATAGGGACCATGACTATTGCAGTCAATGGAGAAGTCAAATGAAGAAGGCGAAATAACTCCAAGGGAACAAACTTTCTTTATGAAAGGATGGACATTGGAAGGGGTATTTGCAAGAAATGTCTTGCAAGTGTCAAGAACACACCTTTCGAAGGTGTTGTAAATTGTTCTTCAATAATTCAAAGCAGTTGGTTCTTCTACTTGAATGCTTGATTCTGTATTAGTAACTATGTTTTACAATCGTTGTAAAAGTGTGGCTAATAAGAAGTAGAAGATAAATGAGAGAAGAGAAAGCACTTCACATTCAAAACGTGAATAAGATATAGATCTCTGCAAAAGCAAAAGGTGCTTGCTTCCTCATATGAACTACCAAAGAAATTGGAAAAACAAAGATTGTCTTTACATCCCAATTTGAATAAGGAACTTATTTTCATCACTATGATAGATGGATGAATGCTTTGTTTGACAAAACATTGTTCTTTATTAATGAATGGTTGGATTATTGTAATCTAATTGATTGTCTCTATAGTAAAGATAATGTGGTAGTGTTAACTGTTTTAGAATATGACGATGCTTAAAACCCAAAAGGTTACAAGGTAGTGACTAATCCCACTGAGTTGTGATACCTCTAAAACAGAAATTACGAGTTGGTCATAAATGGATGCTTTGGATCGTTAGATCCGGATCCAATGCCTTCTTGTTAAAATTGTATAGAGGCGAAATGTTCGAATCTTTATTCTTTTGGAAAGAAGAAAGAACCACAAAGATGTTGAGGTTAAAATCACTTAGATGTTAAGTGGCACTTGTCCACAACATAATACTACTTATGTTGTAAGACATTCACCGCAGATCGCTCTCGGTTGGACCATCGTTTATTTTGAATAAACATGAGTCCGAATACTTTGCAAAAGGTTTCAAAGAATTCAAGAATGTAAGTTGATGAGTAAGAGGTCTAAAGTATTTACCTCCTTAGATTTGATCCAAGGAAAAATGGCACTTTAGAAGAGATTCCTTGAAAGATATCAAGGAAAGTAGCATCATAAGATAATGGACTTCTCCATTGGGAGAAGAACGAACAAGAATAAGATTTAGTTCATTGGATATTATCAAATAACCCATATATAGGATATATATATATATACTTCTAAGAAAATATGATTGTCAATTAGAATATCTTCCAAAATTTTCATGACTTCATAGGATGTAGTTGGAAAGAAAGACAAATCTTAATGTGTTAAGATTTGGGTTTTGTGCTAATAAGCAATATTTGTTTGAGAATAATCTTGTGGGATATCCTTAAATTAACATTCGGATATCATATCTATGGACCAACTAACAAAGGTTGTTTGTTGGGTCGTTCATTATAATCCTACAATAGGATTTGCTTAAGATAGAGCAAATGAGCGAGAGATAGAACTCAAAGAATGGGTTCTTTGAGAGACAAGATGATAATCAACAAATATAACAACCTAGTTCCTACACCACGAGCTCCAAGGTAGTCAAGAACCTGGTTTAATATAAAGGGCAAAGATTATTATTTTAAGCTGTCTCATATAAATGTTATATGCTTCAACAATAAGTCCAAGGAATATGCAATTGGGAGAATGTGATCTAAAGAAGTTAGATTCATGAGACCATTCTCTTTCGTATACATATCCTAAACGTTCTTGATCATAGGATTGCCAATTGGGCATTGACAGTCCGTTAAGATTAGTATATCCTATGTCTTCTCTTAGGAAGAGTGATTGGTCTCGAGTCATTGGTGTGACTGACACCAAGGCAAGCATGTAGGTGCTCAATAGAGAATGAGTCCACTGAACATGATCAACGAGGAGTTCTCATACTCATGTCACATGAGAACTCATGGTTGGGATAATGCAAAGTAGTCATTTGACCTGAGGCATCATAGTTGTCTTGTGGTTAGGTCCTTGATCTTTGACTATGTCAATGTCACTCCATCAGAGGGTGTCCATGGCATAGTTGGGGTTAAGCCACTTAGCCATGGAGGCAAGTGAATGCGCAACAAGGGATCTCTAACCTTTAAACTATTTGAGGGAGAATACTCTATGATATGATTAAGAATCTCTGGCCAGAGTATGAATGAGATTTGGAAAGTCGTTCTGAATCACATTCAAGGTAATCATATAAGTAAATGAATCACATTGGATAGTAGACATGAATAAACTATCAAACCCAACAATGTGGTCAAGAGTGTTGTATTCGAGAGAGGCCGTATTGCATTGTAATCCTAAACTGAATAAGTTCTCCACCTCTTCTGATTAGCTTGGGTAGCCATGACATACTGCTAGGTGTCACTCATGGTTTGTGGAAGCTCTAATAGTGAGTAATCACTAAAGGGAGAATTGAAAGTAAGTTTCAATTCACAATCGATTTGAAAAAGTTCTCAAAGCCCACTGCCTCGCTAAAAGAAACCTAATGGATCGTACACCGTGTAAGGTAGAGATTGAAGAAATAACATAGATGAGTAAGAATAATTAAATGGTTTAATTATTTATGGCTAGGATTAATTAATATGTTAATTAATCAAACGAATAAGTTCGTTTAGACCTTGGGTTAGTTTTGGGCCTCAAGGCCCAATGGGCTTCGAACGTCAAGCCCATTAGATTAAGTTGTATGACAACTTAAATGACTAAAGAATCTAAAGGGCCCAAACAGCCCAAAAGGTTGACAAGGTCGGCCACATTATAGTGATAAGGTTTTTGTTCTTTTTGTCACTTAATTGAAGTGACTATATAAAGGACTTTATAGCCAAAAAAGGTCATTAGGGTTTCTTTTGGAGAAAATTGGAGAGAACATGTCTCTCCATTTCTCTCTAGGAGGCCGGCTCCCTTGGAGGGGATTAACTAGCAATCATTCCTCCTCCAAGGTCACTCATATATTCTAAATGCTCTCATTGGTGTGGAGACTTAGAGGTTCCCTTTCTTGGGAACTTGGAGAATTCATTCTACCATCTTCCTCCAAGAAATCAATGCAGCTAAGAAGCATGGAATGAAGGCCCTCTCCTTGGGTGATTAGCCTTTGCTTATGCAAAGAGGAATCAACAAAGGTATAAAACTTCTCAACTCACTTTGTTTTTGAGTTGAGTTTTGGTTCACCTATCTACTAGGCTTTGAATTTCATGGGTTAAGCTTTGTTTTTGAGTGTATATAAACATGATTCCGCCTTTAATTGTTAATTGCATATTGTTGATGTTGCTCAAATGAACTTGTTTTTCACAAATTTTCCTTCACATCTTCACTTCGAATCTTCAACTGATAGTAACCAGACCTCAAGTCAATTTTCAAAAACACACAGGCGCCTCTGAGCTGATCAAACAAATCATCTATGCGCGACAATGGATAACTGTTTTTAATCGTTACCCAATTCAGCTGCCGATAATCTATCCACAACCTCAAAGTACCATCTTTCTTCTGTACTAATAAGATTGAAGCCCCCAAGGTGAAATACTAGGCTGAATAAAACCTTTATTGACTATTTCCTATAATTGAATCTTCAATTCTCTCAGTTCAACAAGAGCTATTTGATAAGGAGTCAAGCATATAGAGTTTCTACCTAGTAGTAACTCGATGGCAAACTCCACATCTCGATCTAGCGTCAATCCTGGTAAATCATCAGGGAATATGTCAGGAAAATGCCTGACCACTCGAACATCCTCCACACCGCTAAGAGCATTATCATTTAGGACAACATAAGCTAAATATCCCTTACAACCCTTTTGTAGCAACCTCTTAGCTCTCACAGCAGAAATGATGCCGTGCCTTACGCCACTACACTCGCCCACAAATGTAACCATAGGTAACCCTGGGCGATGAAAAGTAATTGTCTTCTCATAACAATCAATATTGGAATGATTATAATGTAGCCAATTAGTGCCCAAAATAACATCAAATTCGACAATATCTGACGGGATGAGGTTAGCTAGCATAACCACATCATCCACCATCACTGGACACCCTGGGTATATCCAACTAACCTGACACGTCTCACCTTTAGGCATCAAAAATTCTAACTCGTTCCCAAGAGGTGTGGGATTAGGTTGCGTTAACTGAGCAAATGTATGAGAAATGACAGAATGGGTAGCAGCACAATCAATTAATACTTCAGCAAAATGACCGAGAATGTTCAACATACCCATAATCAAATCAGGGTTGTTCTAAGCATCCTGCACTGTAATGTTGTGGATACGACTCTAAGTCTGCTGTTGTCCCCCACAACCTCTGCTAGACTCACCACCTCGTCCAGGTACTACGCCCCTGACCTGGTGGACTAGGCTACCTCGACGATCTGGCACTACTAGAAGCAACATCTCCTTGCTGAGGTTATTCTCTAGAATACCGTTGAGATCCACCTGCTGAATAAGGAAGATATAGTGTACCCTCCAGGGTACTGAAGATAACCACTATGATAGAATGGATCATGTGGATACGGGTACGGCACTACAGAATAAGGATTTACATTGTCTTGGTAATGATAAGTACCCCCGCGACCAACCTGGCCATAACTTTTAGGTGCTGGAGCCTGCTGTATGGGAGCTGGCAGTGGTAAAGAAGGCAACTAGGGACTCTGCTAATTCTATGGACAATTCATAGCCTAATGCCCAACCTGTTCACAACTAAAACATCCTCTGCTACCCTGCCTGCACTTCCTAAAATGTCGACTGTTGCACCTACAACAGAACCACCAGAACCACTAACATCTTGTTGCCTCTGAAAAACAAGGACCTCTAGTAAACCTACCACCTCTCATCTGACCCGTGGAACTCATACCTCTATTAGATGAACTAGAACTAGCACCGCTTCTTTTAAAACTTTACGTTTTACGAGGTCCCTGACACGACTAACCTTTACATTTATCATTTTTCTTCTGATTATCGTCTTTCTCTTCTTCCTCCTCACCCTCACTAGGCAAGTTCTCTGAGTCTTGAATTCGTAATAAAATCTCATAAAACTCATGGTAGGACGTACAAGGAGTCGTGGTCGCCATCGAGTGCCACTTTTTCCAAGTACCTAAATTAAAACAATGGAGCATCTCAGCTGGATTAGCAGCAACCTCTGGATAATAGTGAGATAGATCCATAAACTTTCTATAGTACTCGTTAGCTATCAACTTTTTCTGTTTCAAGTTTGTAAATTTTTTCTTTTTGCTATTTATATAAGTTGGAGGAATAAATCTCTTCTGAAACAACCGTTTAAAAACTTCCCAATCTGTAACTTCCTCCTGTGATAACTCCTCAGTCTCCTGCTCCCACCAAGATACAAGTTCCTTACCTAAAAATTAAGTGGTTGTCTCGACCCATCTATTTGTAAGAAGACTCCCCTGATTCTGCATCAAACAGAAAGTCTTCTCAAGGTGATTAAGCCATTTCTCTGCACCTTCATGTCCTTCATTACCCATTAAAGTATTTAACTTCAAATTATAAATAGCCTCCAGATGAGTCCTCCAGGGAGGACGAAGTGTAGACTGAATAACATTAGCTATAACTTCCCTTAACTGACCAATATCAGGGAGGCAAGGCTCAGCAGAAGAACTTGGCTCTCTATAAGGCGACATAGATCTGACAGAAGACACCAATATAATTAGAATATTCACAATATATATAGGACTGCCAAACCTTGGTTCTGATACCAAACTGACACACCCCAACCCAAAATCAGGGTGTGCTGGCCGTCATGTGAATGTGACGTAGCCAAGTGCATGATATGGAAGTACTAAAGTGAAAATGTAAGTGAAAGAAAACCAACCTCATTAATTTACACTAAATGTCCAAGAGAGTAAACGTGACAAGAATTCAAGATAAAACACATCATCAGAGCATAAGCAACCTAGGTGCAGTCCAGAACGAACAAGTACTAATTATACAAGACCAAATGAAGTCCTACAATGATGGTGATCTGTTAGAACTACAGTCAGGTCCTTTACCAAATCTTGCACACGAGTCAGAACCACCTATAGTGGTCTGTACGACATGTTGGGTGTATATATATAAATAAGCTCAATGCTACGATTATGTGAAAGCTGTGTGAAGTATCGCAAGTCACCTACGAGTCGAAACCACCTAAAGTGGTCTGTATGACATATTGGCACCTACCTTGGATCCAAGGTGACAGTGTGCTGCGGGAGGTGAACAATCACGTGAAGGCTAAGCCCTAACCTCTGGCGGAGCACTAACACCGAGGTGCAGGATAATAAGCTGTACACACATCTCAACATAATCATGCTCATAACCATCACTATCAACGATATACTCACCTGACTCATCTGAGCGTCCGCAACGTCAAACAACAATCATCACAAAATCCATACTAAACATAAATATTATTTGACATGTCATTCTAAATTATAAAACTATTGTTGAAGTTTTTCCTTCCTAGTGCTAAAAACATATTGAGTATAATGACACAAGTAAGGGTGTCGAATCCACAGGGACTAATTAGACCTATATAACCACTTGTTTTGCAAGAACCCTACTAAAAACTAGAACTAATCAATTTAGACAGATTTGATGTTGTAACTTGAAACACACGGAAATGAAATGAACATAAGTAAATGAATCAACAAGTAATAAAATGAGATAGAACCAAGGGAGATGTAGCTAGGGAATTGTATCAATAGAGAGGAGGAGCTAGGGAGATAAGGTAGCACTAAGGGAGATGAGGCTAGGGATTCGGTTTCACCATAGCTAAACCAATTCCATGTTTGTTAACTCAGATTTATGCTCAACCATCTATCAATTTCTTGAGTTTGTTTCACTTAAATATAATCAACCATATGATGTGTGGATTTGATTAATTATTCCTAGTCATGAACCTAATTGTGATGTTCAACTTCGGTTCCTAATCAAGAATGTGTTATGCATAAGAAACTTTCATAAAACCAAGGAAACACTTGGCAGGATGTTTGCCAAACGTTTCCTTCAATCATTCCCATATCTGCCAAGGTTATGCATGATGTGTGCTTTAAGATTGGCTAGACAACCTATGGTTAACTCAAATGGTGATCAAGCATTAAAATCAACACATAAAGTTACAATTAAATCAGAGAATGAAACAAGAAATAGAAGGATAAAACTGAGCATTCCAAATTAATTACATGGAAATCTTGCTAGGCTACATCGAATCCCTAGAGAGAGATTAGTTACACTTCATGTTTACAAAGATTTGATAAGAAATATAAAATATGAGTGTACATAGAATTAAGAAGAAGAACCCCTTGAAGCAAAACTGATGTTGAAAACCCCTTGAGAGTGGCCTCATTCGGTGTTAGTTATTCAATTGTGGAGTAGCTCCCCAAGTGTTGAATAGATGAAGGTGGTGCGGCTTTGGTTGAATGGTTTGTGTAATGTGGTAGAGAATGGACAGAGATGGAGTGGCTAAGTGTGTGTAGAAGGGAATGAATGGAATCAATAATGTGTAAGGAAGAATGCCCAGATTTCTTGAAGAAAACTAAACTTAAAGGGAGTGTATGGAATGATTGTTTCAGATTTAGATCCAAGATTGGATCTAAAACAAATGTAAAATATGGGCTGCTTGTGTGTGTAATGATGGGGGAATTAGCTTTCTCAAATGGATAGTGCACGGCATGGTGTAAATGGGCAAGCAAATGGCCATTTTAATGGAGAAACATGTGAAAATCTGCAAGGACAGGCTGGCAATGCATTAAACAACTCACGGCATGGGTGAATTTGTTGGTGAAAATGTGGCTGAATAGTTTAACTAATGGGGATGCATGTTCTTGGTGAACAAGGGGGGGTAGAAATGTAACACAATGCATGGCTAGGTGTATGAAACCTCCCAATCTGAATCCAATGCATTTGCCATGCATAGAATCACCCAATATGGCCGAATTGCACCATTATCATTTCCTGAAATTCTAGCAGCCCAAACTTGTCCTCAATTCTTCATTTGGACTTCAAATTAACTCATCAAACTCTTCTCCATGCTTGGAGTAATGCTCGGTTACCAAAAGTGGTGTTTTTACTTCCTATTCCTTCCAATTGATCCTAACACACACAATCTGCACACTAACACCAAATAATGTAAAATGCAACTAGTTTAAGTCAAACACACCACAATGATGGCAAATATGGATGATAATAATGTATACGAAATATGAACTATCAAATACCCCCAAACCTGGTTTTTGCTAGTCCACGAGCAAACTTAAAATTAAAACACACAAAACACTAACATCTAACTAAACCACTTTCGCTGGCCAAACGATTGCACTAAGCATGTGCAACAAGCCTTTGAACCCCTAGGTGTCCCTAGTTGGAGGAGTTGTGTCTCTTGAGGGTTTACAATGATGACACCCTCAAACATCAACAAAATCTGCAAACAACTTGGTTAAACATGCTTTAAACAAACTAAAAAGAACCAATGAAAACTTTGTCATACAATCAAACTCAAAAACCTTGCCATTCCAAAGAATCGTATCAATTGTAATGTATAAAGATATTTCACCATTTCTTACAACTTCAAGGTCACCATACCCAAATGCCTAAGAAAGAATTCGCCTCAACTCTACTCCTCACGGCTTTCACTCAAGTTCTCACTCAGATCCTAAGGTTTAGTCTCTCCACTAACATATGTGAATGAAGTTATGTAAAGGAAACCAAAATTCTCACATATGAAACTTGAAATGAAAGCACAATTTCTGAGTAGATCTCATGAAATGAATCAAATGCTAAGAGTATAGACTACACACACACTTACCATCACCCATGAATACATCCTCAATGATCAGCTAGGTCTTTCTCAAGATTGTAATGTAAGGCTTAGGTTATAAGTTATGAAAGAAGTGATATGGAATACTAGAGCTTGGGGCATACCAAAGTGTCCTTGAGGTCATGCTCTTCATTTGCATTTGTCTTCTTTCATCTTTGTTTTTGGCGTCCAAGCCCTATGCCTTATAATGAGGAGATTTGGAACTTGTTTCCACTTGATTCTCTTCTTTTTATTTAACTCTTTTTTTTTAGAAACACATTTCAACATAGGTGTCTTCGGTACACGCCACAATCTTGTTTTATCACTCAATTTACCTTTAGACTTCATCACATTGGTATTCCCCAAGCTATAAGGTACGGCTTGTATTGAGCTAGAATGGGGTAGAGTATGGTGTGGGTGATGAAAGAATTAGGCAAAAGTGTTTGGCTGCAAAAGGGGTGAATGGAGCACACATAGGGATAGGATTTCAGCCATTTAGTAGTTAAAACATGCATAGCCTAACATCATCTCATTGAGTTCATTCATGAATGGTACTAAACACATGGTATCTGCAAAGGAGAGTAATTCTTAGCATTCAAACAAAATAGAAGTAATGAGATCATTTAGAGTGAAATTGAAAGAAAAAAAATAGGAGTAGAAACACTTAAAACCCTCTCAAAGAAGCAATTAGGCTCAAAATAACTCACTAGGGTAGTCTCCACTATTCTTCTTCCAGAATTTAAGTATGGTACCTCTATCCTCATATCTTCAAGTGTTACATCTTTATAAATGACAACAAGATACAAAACTTTTTCATAGTGACCCTAGAATTTGCTTGCAAACATAGTCCTCATATACATGCATATTAGTAAGCAAAAGCACATTTAACCAAAACAAACAAAAACAAACACTAAAACAAACCCTTCAACACTAAAATAAACCTAAAAACAAACCTTCCATCCATAAATCAATAATAATAATACCCCCAAACCTAACTTAAACATTGTCCTCAATGTTTAAATTTGAATGTAGTGCAAGTAGGCAAAGACTATGGCATGGAAACAACATAATCACAACATAAGGAAAGAACACAAACCACACTAGGTTGCCTCCTAGTAAGCGCTTTATTTAATGTCTAGGCAAGACATGGTAGCTTGTTCATGGTGTTGTAAACTCAAGAAAATCCACAACTTGATACATAAGCTCATCTTCCACATTTTCCAAATATGGCTTCAATCTCTGCCCATTGACTTTAAAAGATGTGCCATTCTTCATGTTCTCAATCTCCACAGCTCCATGGGGAAATGTTTGCACCATTTTGAATGGTCCAACCCACCTAGACTTCAATTTTCCTGGAAAAAGTCTCAAACGTGAATTATACAAAAGTACTTTCATACCTTGGTGAAACTCCTTCCGTAGGATGGCCTTGTCATGATAGAGCTTAGTCCTTTCCTTGTAGATTTTGGCATTCTCATATGCCTCATTTCTAAGCTCTTCCAACTCATTAAGTTGGAGCTTTCTTGCTATTCCCGCATCCTTGTAATCAAAATTGAATTTCTTGATGGCCCAATATGCTCAGTGTTCAAGCTCCATTGGCAAATGACAAGCTTTCCCAAACACAAGTCGATAAGGACTCATGCCAATGGGGGTCTTGTACGCTGTCCTATATGCCCATAGTGCATCATTCAACCTCAATGACCAATCCTTCCTTGTAGGACTCACGGTCTTCATCAAAATGTTCTTGATCTCCCTATTGCTAATCTCCACTTGTCCTGAGGTTTGAGGATGGTACGGGGTTGCCACTTTGTGGTTGATGTTGTACTTCTTCATCAAGGATTCAAAGGGTTTGTTGCAGAAATGGCTACCACCATCACTAATAATAGCTCTTGGTGTTCCAAACCTACAAAAAATCTCATTTTTAAGAAAGTTCAACACAACCTTATGATCATTAGTTCTTGTAGCAATGGCTTCAACCCATTTGGATACATAATCTACTGCCACTAAGATGTATAAGTAACCAAAAGATGATGGCAATGGTCCCATGAAATCGATTCCCCAAACATCAAAGAGTTCTACCACCAAAATGTTGTTCAAAGGCATCTCATTTCTTCGGCTAATGTTCCCCATTTTCTGGCACCTATCACACTTAGAACAAAAATCAAAAGCATCTTTGAATAGAGTAGGCCAAAAGAAACCCGATTGTAAAACCTTTAGGGATGTCTTTTTGGCACCAAAATGTCCTCCACATGCCAATGTATGGCTGAACGTTAGAATGCTTTGTTGCTCACTCTCCGGGACACATCTCCTAATGATTTGGTCAGGGCAATACTTAAACAAGTATGGCTCATCCCAAATGTAGTGTTTTACCATGGCAAGGAACTTCTTTCTTTCCTGAAAAGAAATGTCATCTCTCATTACACCACAAGCAAGATAATTGACAAAATCAGCATACCATGGTTCTTTTTCTTGAACAACAAGGAGTTGTTCATCTGGAAATGATTCATTTAGAGGCAAAGGTTGTCCAACTTCATGGTTCTCATTAAGCCGTGACAAATGGTTAGCCACAACATTATCACTTCCCTTCTTATCTCGAATTTCCAAATCAAACTCTTGTAGTAAGAGTATCCATCTAATTAAGCGTGGTTTAGCATCCTTCTTTGTCATCAAATACCTAAGGGCTGCATGATCAGAAAACACAATAACCTTAGATCCCATAAGATATGACCTAAACTTCTCTAATGCAAAAACAATAGCAAGCAACTCCTTTTCAGTTGTGGAGTAGTTGAGTTGAGCATCATTTAGAGTCCGGCTTGCATAGTAGATCACATGTGGGAGCTTGTTCACCCTTTGCCCTAAAACTGCACCAATAGCATAGTCAGAGGCATCACACATCAATTCAAAAGGTAAAGACCAATCTGGTGCCATAATGATAGGAGCCGAGGTTAATTCTTGTTTCAAAGTGTTGAATGCATCCATACAAGCTTTATCAAAATGAAACACAACATCTTTAGCTAACAAATTGCATAATGGACGAGTTATCATTGAAAAGTTCTTAATGAAACGTCGATAAAATCCTGCATGTCCCAAGAAACTTCTTACTCCCTTCACGGTTGTGGGAGCTGCCATATTGTTGATGATGTCAATTTTGGCTTTGTCCACCTCCATTCCTTTGCTAGAGATTACATGTCCCAAAACAATTCCTTGTTTCACCATGAATTGGCATTTTTCCCAATTGAGAACCAAATTTGTTTCCTGACATCTTTGAAGTACTAAAGAGAGATGGTTAAGACATTCATCAAAAGAGGAACCAAACACTGAAAAATCATCCATAAATACCTCAATGAACCTTTCCACCATGTCAGAAAAGATTGCCAACATACATCTTTGGAATGTGGCTGGAGCATTGCAAAGTCCAAAAGGCATTCTCCTATATGCAAATGTGCCAAAAGGGCAAGTGAAGGTAGTTTTCTCTTGATCCTCGGGAGCAATTGCAATTTGATTGTAACCTGAGTAACCATCAAGAAAACAATAGTGTGAGTAACCTGCCAACCTTTCAAGCATTTGATCTATGAAAGGCATGGGAAAGTAATCTTTTCTAGTGCTAGAATTCAACTTCCTGTAATCGGTGCAAACTCTCCAACTAGCCGTGGGCTTTATGGCCACAAGTTCTTTGTTTTCATTCTTCATCACCGTGATTCCAACCTTCTTAGGTACCACTTGAATGGCACTCACCCATTTGCTATCAGAAATGGGATATATGATCCCCACATCTAACAACTTCAAAACTTCATTCCTCACAACTTCTTTCATGTGTGGATTGAGCCTTCTTTGTGGTTCACGGGTTGTCTTTGCTCCATCCTCCAAAAGAATCCTATGCATGCACCTAGTAGGGCTTATTCCTTTGATATCTGCAATAGACCATCCAAGAACTGATTTGGACTCTTTTAACACCCTAAGTAGTTTATCTTCTTCATTAGGTGTGAGGTCAGAAGCTATGATAACTGGAAGAGTTTCAAATTCAGCTAGATATGCATATTTTAGATGTGGTGGAAGTGGTTTAAGTTCAAGTTTTGGTGCCTTAACAATGGAAGGGATTAGATGTGACCTTGATGGTTCTAAAGACTCTACAAGAGGTGAAACATTTAAAGGATACGGTGCCAATGCTTCCAAGGCAGCTACCACTTCCATGAGTGCATCAAAATCATCTTGAGATTGAGTCAAAACGGTTTGTAATGGTTCATTAGATTGTGCCTGCAAGAACTTAGAGAAAACAAGTGAATCAAGCGCATCAATGGCATAGCAATCAAGGGATGAAGAAGGATGAGAGAGAGACTCAAACACTTTGAATTGAACGGTCTCTCCTAGCACGGTCATAGTGAGGAGTCCATTTTGCACATCTATGATGGTCTTAGCCGTGGCCATAAATGGTCTTCCAAGCAAAATAGGCAACGCTCGGTCATGTATAGGAGCTTCTTCCATATCCAACACTACAAAATCCACAGGCAAGATTAATTTATCAATTTGAACTAGAATATCCTCTACTATACCTCTTGGATACTTCACGGATCTGTCCGCAAGTTGTAATGAAATGGTGGTGGCCTTCAATTCCCCCAAACCTAGTTGAAGGTACACGGAATAAGGCATTAAATTGATGCTAGCACCCAAATCAAGCATTGCATTCTCTACTTTCTTGTCCCCTATGGTAATGTTGATAGAGAAACTTCCCGGATCTTTGAGCTTTGGTGGAAGTTTTCTTTGCAACACCGCACTTACATTCTCTGACACCACCACCTTCTCATGTGGTCCATACTTCCTTTTGTAATTGTTTAACTCTTTGAAGAACTTCCCATAAGCCGGCATGTTCCTAATGACATCAAGCAAAGGTAAGTTAACATTCACCTTACTTAGAATATCAAAAATCTCTTTAAATGACTTATCCTGCTTGCTTTTGGCAAGTCTTCCAGGGAATGGTATTGGAGGAGTGTAAGGCTTCTCGGCCTTGTGAAGATTTGGTGCTTCAATTGAAGAAGTAGCATGGCTTGGTTCCTCATTTGGTCTATCATTTCCTCCTACATTCACATGATCAAATTCATTAGTAACTTCATTGCCAACTCTATTATCAATCACCTTACCATTTCTGAGTGTAGTGATTGCTTTGGCTTGCTCTTGGTTCCTTTGGAGTATCACGGGTTGGCTTGGAAACTTTCCAACCTCTCTTTGATTCAAAGCATCAGCAATCTGTCCCAATTGTGTCTCCATTTTGGTTAGAGCCGCCGAATGTTGTTGGAAGGTGCTATTTGTGGCTTGTTGGAATTGCAAGGTGTTTTGAGCTAACAACTTAACCGTATCCTCAAGTGTAGGGGCAGGTTTTGGTTGGAAGTTTTGGAATTGATTTTGGTTGTTGTTCTTCCATGAAAGGTTGGGATGATCTCTCCACCCCGGGTTATATGTGTTTGAATACATATCATTCCTTGGCCTTTGATTGTAAGAATTCATGAGGTTCACTTGCTCTTGGACAAATTCGGGATAGGCCTCCCTAGATGGACATTGATGAGTAGGGTGGCTTGGTATGTTGCAAATGGCACACACCTCATTTGCTTTTGGCACTATGTTGAGCACAGATTCAAGTTTTCTTTCTAGGTTAGCTACCTGCAAAGACAGACCATGATTAGCATTTGTTTCATACACTCCAAGTTTCTTACCCCTTACATCTTTGTGTTGAGCATTAGACCCCAACATTTCATAAATGTTGTAAGACTCTTGAGCATTCTTTTTCTTCAAAGCTCCACCTGCGGCATTATCAACAGTTGATTGACATGTTTAGGTTAATCCATCATAGAAAATTTGCATTTGTAAGTGAAGAGGTAACCCATGGTGTGGACATTGTAGCAAATGTCCTTTAAAACGCTCCCAACACTCATTGAAAGGTTCTCCATCATCTTGTTTGAAGTTGAAGATTTGTCCCCTTAATGTGGCTGTCTTTTGAGTGGAAAAGAATTTCTCCAAGAACTTCTTAGCCACCGCATCCCATGTGGTGAGGGAACCCGGTGCTAGAGTCATCAACCAACTCTTGGCCTTATCTTTCAAAGTGTAAGGAAACACTCTCATCCTCAAATTTGCTTCACTTACTCCCTGCAAAGGTAAACCACTCACAACATTGTAAAACTCTTTAACATGAGCTAAAGGATCTTCATTAGGTATGCCATAAAAAGAGGGAAGCATATGAAAATGTGAAGACTTAAGATCATAGTTTCTAGCTTCGGTGGAAAGCAAGATGCATGAAGGAGAATTTGGTATGATTGGCTGTGCAAAGTCCTCCAAGGCTCGAAGTTCATCTTGGTTGCCAGCCATTTCTTCTTCTCTTTCCCAATGAATGTGCTCAGATCTTTCACATGTGGAACTAGATGAATTTGCTTCTTCTTCTTCTCGGACAAAGGATGAACTAGTTGGCTCAAAGTTGTCCAAAGTGTTGCCTTTTAAACGTTCAATTCTTTGGCCCAACTCAACAAGTCTTTTTGACATATACTACCTAAAACAAAATAAACAAGCATAAGTAGAAATCAAAACTCTACTTAGAATAAAAAGAACAAGGTTTAAATAGCAAAACAAGCAATTACAAGGGACTGAAATCAGTCCCCGGCAACGGCGCCATTTTTGTTGAAGTTTTTCCTTCCTAGTGCTAAAAACATATTGAGTATAATGACACAAGTAAGGGTGTCGAATCCACAGGGACTAATTAGACCTATATAACCACTTGTTTTGCAAGAACCCTACTAAAAACTAGAACTAATCAATTTAGACAGATTTGATGTTGTAACTTGAAACACACGGAAATGAAATGAACATAAGTAAATGAATCAACAAGTAATAAAATGAGATAGAACCAAGGGAGATGTAGCTAGGGAATTGTATCAATAGAGAGGAGGAGCTAGGGAGATAAGGTAGCACTAAGGGAGATGAGGCTAGGGATTCGGTTTCACCATAGCTAAACCAATTCCATGTTTGTTAACTCAGATTTATGCTCAACCATCTATCAATTTCTTGAGTTTGTTTCACTTAAATATAATCAACCATATGATGTGTGGATTTGATTAATTATTCCTAGTCATGAACCTAATTGTGATGTTCAACTTCGGTTCCTAATCAAGAATGTGTTATGCATAAGAAACTTTCATAAAACCAAGGAAACACTTGGCAGGATGTTTGCCAAACGTTTCCTTCAATCATTCCCATATCTGCCAAGGTTATGCATGATGTGTGCTTTAAGATTGGCTAGACAACCTATGGTTAACTCAAATGGTGATCAAGCATTAAAATCAACACATAAAGTTACAATTAAATCAGAGAATGAAACAAGAAATAGAAGGATAAAACTGAGCATTCCAAATTAACTACATGGAAATCTTGCTAGGCTATATCGAATCCCTAGAGAGAGATTAGTTACACTTCATGTTTACAAAGATTTGATAAGAAATATAAAATATGAGTGTACATAGAATTAAGAAGAAGAACCCCTTGAAGCAAAACTGATGTTGAAAACCCCTTGAGAGTGGCCTCCTTCGGTGTTAGTTCTTCAATTGTGGAGTAGCTTCCCAAGTGTTGAATAGATGAAGGTGGTGCGGCTTTGGTTGAATGGTTTGTGTAATGTGGTAGAGAATGGACAGAGATGGAGCGGCTAAGTGTGTGTAGAAGGGAATGAATGGAATCAATAATGTGTAAGGAAGAATGCCCAGATTTCTTGAAGAAAACTAAACTTAAAGGGAGTGTATGGAATGATTGTTTCAGATTTAGATCCAAGATTGGATCTAAAACAAATGTAAAATATGGGCTGCTTGTGTGTGTAATGATGGGGGAATTAGCTTTCTCAAATGGATAGTGCACGGCATGGTGTAAATGGGCAAGCAAATGGCCATTTTAATGGAGAAACATGTGAAAATCTGCAAGGACAGGCTGGCAATGCATTAAATAACTCACGGCATGGGTGAATTTGTTGGTGAAAATGTGGCTGAATGGTTTAACTAATGGGGATGCATGTTCTTGGTGAACAAGGAGGGGTAGAAATGTAACACAATGCATGGCTAGGTGTATGAAACCTCCCAATCTGAATCCAATGCATTTGCCATGCATAAAATCACCCAATATGGCCGAATTGCACCATTATCATTTCCTGAAATTCTAGTAGCCCAAACTTGTCCTCAATTCTTCATTTGGACTTCAAATTAACTCATCAAACTCTTCTCCATGCTTGGAGTAATGCTCGGTTACCAAAAGTGGTGTTTTTACTTCCTATTCCTTCCAATTGATCCTAACACACACAATCTGCACACTAACACCAAATAATGTAAAATGCAACTAGTTTAAGTCAAACACACCACAACGATGGCAAATATGGATGATAATAATGCATACGAAATATGAACTATCAACTATTTAAATGCACTTTCTGGGAAAAATACCAAGCATACACGTATATACTGAAAACAAAAGCCCGCTCACTGATATGTGGAAAAATCGCAGCCCCCGAGTTTCACTTGACTGCGCTCGTCCTCAGGAAACGTCTCACCTATATGCGAAATAACTATATAAACGTTATTTAAGAGCACATAACCAAAACTAGGTAATAACTTCTCATACATTGCTCAATTGGGGTGTTTGAATATACCAACATGATTTACTCAACCTCACGAACAAGCCCATATTTTTATAAAACATTTTCAACATCCCACGCGCCCTCACGAGCTGGCCAAGGCACGGGCACAAGCGCCGCCCATGCGCAGGCACGTGCCTGGCACACTGACGGATTCCCTGACGGGGTTTGGGAATATTCTGTTAAATAACTAGAATATTTCGTTAAATAACTAACGGTGTTACCGTATGCCGTTAGCATATTCCATCAAAGTTGACAAAATATTCTCCTTCGTCCCTGATGACTTGTCAGACTCCACCGCCGATCGCTGTTGTTGTCGCAGGAAACTAGAAAAATTTTGAAGCTTAATATCTTACTCATTTCAACACCAAAATTCTAGAAATTTTCACCAAAATGAAGCTTAGGATGAGGAGAACATATTCTTACCACTTTAAGGTCCTAACACCGAAGGAAACTCGCTGGAAAAATTCAAGGAAAACGGCTAAACTCTGCAACTCGTCGAACCCGAGTCTCCCGACGTCAAAAACACTCCAAAATTACTCCTCGAGCTTCATGAAGATGTTTTAAAGCTTTTTAAGACATTAAAATTCACTGAAAATTGCACGATCGCGGTCGAATGAACAGTGCACTTCGTTTGAGGTTATGGTTCCAACCAAGGGTACCGTTGAGTTTGTGAGGTTACAAGGAAGTCGATGAGGGTGTTTGTAACCTTGATCCGTGCCAAGAAGTGTTGGTTGAGAGTTGTCCATACAATTGTATGGAAAAAGGGAAGAAAACTCGAGAGAGAGAGAGAGAGAGAGAGATAGAGAGAGAGAGAGAGAGAGAGAGAGGGAGAAAATGTGTGTGTGTGTGTGTCAACATGTGAGTGTGTGAGGTGATCCAGATTGGGCAATTTCAAATTGCCATAATTTTATATTGGGCTACAATTTAGGGCCACCAAATTGATCATACTATTTTAATTGGACCAAAAACACTTGGAACTAATTTAATTGATCCAATCCCTTAGCCAATTGACACCATTGTAACCCAATGTTCAAGGGCAAAAACGTCAATTCCACACCATCAATAATAAAATATTCTATATTTTGGGACGGGTTGTCACAAAATTCATATAAACATTTTCATGAAAATTCATACATAATTAATTTAAAAATAAACAAAATATTTTCATATTAGGCTTAAAACACTTATTCTGCAAAAAAAAAAAACTTTGAATACTGATTTCAAGTAATCCAATAGCTAATGCTTAACTCAGAAAAAAAGACTAACTTTTCCAATTCGATTCTAACATAATTGAAATCCTATAAATTTCACTAATCAGGTTAATCCACAAATTAGATTTTCACGTAATATCAAAAGAGTTTCGTTTAATCATAATATGAAGAAACAGAACAACCAATACATACCATGGTTCTAAAAGTCCTAGGCACTAGTCGAGTGGTGGTCTGGAGCCTAGCGCCTAGGCGACTAGGCGGAGCCTAAGTTGGGGCCTAGGCAAATTTAGTTAAATTTATTACATATCATATAAAATTAATTAAATTTACACTATAATATATAAATAAACTTTGAATAAAATGTTATTTAAAAAATATCTATAGGTAAGTATATATGTAAAAGTTTAAACAATTTATGTTAGATTTATATATTTTTAAGCCCATAAGTTTTGTTGAGCCTTTTACTCTCATTAACAAAATGAAAGGTTGGGCTTTAATCCTTGTTTTTGTTGGTTTGCACATGCTCAATAAAAAAACCCTAACTAAAGTCTAAAGCATGCTAAAGGTGCTAAAAGTTTAAACCATTGCCGTCGTCAGCCATTCACCTTTTTGCTTTGTAGATCCAGTTCCCCCCCCCCTCTTTTTCCGTTGCAAATTTCTCCAACCAATCCCACAGCTCCTCCCTTGTTTCTTCTTCCTCTTCAGATTTCTCCAACCACTGTCGACATATTCGTTGGCAATTGCAGATCGATTTTGTTTGCATGTCAAAATGGAGATGGCGAGACTTGAGGAGAAAATTGGGTCTCGCGATAGATGTTCTTTCTCAAGCTGACAAATCGTCCAACGTCCAACATGCCATCTAGCATCTGCCCAGGCCGACTAATAACCTTGCCGATTTAAGAACCAATTTTGTGTTAATTGTGGCGGAGCACCACCGCCCAGTGCCTAAATGCTGCCTAGACCCTTTTTTAGAACATTGATACATACACAATCACAAAGCTTAATCAGAACATATGAAACCTAAACAAAATAGATGTTTCAGACATACTATTATCTCACCCAAAATTACTTCCCAGAATCTGGAAAGGGTTTCTATAAATCCTGATTTTAAGGCAACCCAAAAGTTGAATTATTTGCTTACCAAAAGATGCAAACTTTTGCTTTTGAATTTGAAATGCCCTTACTTGAAAGCTTAGGCAAAACCCATGAATCTGAAGGAAAATTTGTGAAAAATAAGTTTATTTGAGCAACATCAACATGCAATTAACAATTAAAGGCGGAATCATGTTATATGCACTCAAAAACAAAATTTAACCCATGAAATTCAAAGCCTAGTAGATAGGTGAACCAAGACTCAACTCAAGAACAAAGTGAGTTGAGAAATCTTATACCTTTGTTGATTCCTCTTTGGATGAGCAAAGGCTAATCACCAAAGAAGAGGGCCTTCATTCCTTGCTTCTTAGCTCCATTGATTTCTTGGAGGAGGATGGTGGAAAGAATTCTCCATGTTCCCAAAGTAGAGAACCTCTAATTTTTCCACACCTAGGATAGCTTTGAGGACGAGATGAGTGACCTAGAGGAAGTGAGATTGCTAACTAATCTTCCTCTAGGTTGGCCGGCCTCTTAGAGAGAGAAAAGAAAGCTTGTGTTCTCATCTTTTCCCCAAAAGAAAACCCTAAGGATGAAATGGCTATAAAGTTGCCATTATACCACTTCACAATGGAGTTGCAAACTTGCAATAAAGCCAAGTTCACTACCCCTCTCTATATGGCCGGCCATATTGGGTTCTTTGGGCTTTTAGGCCCTTTGTTATTCAAGTTATCATACAACTTGAGTTATTGGGCTTGACATTCAAATCCCATTGGGCCTTGAGGCCCAAAACTAACATGAGCTCTATAACGAACTTATTCGTTTGATTAATTAACATATTAATTAATCCTAGCCATAAATAATTAAACCATTTAATTATCCTTACTCATCTCCATTGTTTCTTCAATCTCTTCTTTACACGGTGTATGATCCATTAGGTTCCTTTTAGCGAGGCAGTGGGTGATTAGAACTCTTTCAAATCGATTGTGAATTGAAACTTAGTTTTAATTCTCTCTTTAATGATTATACATGTTTAGGGTTTCCACAAACCATGAGTGACACCTAGAAGTATGTCATAGCTACCCAGGCCAATCAAAAGAGATGGAGAACCTATTCAGTTTAGGATTACAATGCAATACGGTCTTTCTCTAATACCATACTCTTGACCACATTGTTTGGTTTGATAGTTTATTCGTGTTTACTATCCAATGTGATTCATTTACTTATATGATTACCTTGAATGTGATTTGGAACGACTTCCTAAATGTCATTCATACTTTGGCCAGAGATTCTTAATCATATCATAGAGTATTCTCCCTTAAACAGTTTGAAGGTTAGAGATTCCTTGTTGCGCATTCACTTGCCTCCATGGCTAAGTGGCTTAACCCCCCCCCCCAACTATGTCGTGGACACCCTCTAATGGAGTGACTTTGACATGGTCAAAGATCAAGGACCTAACCACAAGGCAACTATAATGCATCAGGTCAAAGGACTACTTTGCATTATCCCAACCACGAGTTCTCATGTGACATAAGTATGAGAACTCATTCTTTATTGAGCACCTACATGCTTGTCTTGGTGTCAGTGACACCAATGACTCGAGGCCAATCACTCTCCCTGAGGGAAGACATAGCACGTACTTATCTTAATGCACTGTTAATGCCCAATTGGCAATCCTATGATGAGGAACGTTTAGGATATGTATACGAAAGATAATGATCTCATGAACCTAGCTTCTTTAGATTACATTCTCCTAATTACATATTCCTTAGACTTATCGTTTAAACATATAACATTTATATGAGACAACTTTAAACAATAATCAATGCCCTTTATGTATATTAAACTAGATTAGCTTAATATGTGAAATTTCCATAAAGTATCATCATATGATTGGCTTTTAGGGCACATTTCCAACAATCTCCCACTTGCACTATAGCCAATCAGCTTGGTCATCAGTGATGATACCTCTTTTGAATTCATTTCGAAAATGGCTTAGTAGTAGGCCTAGACAATGGTTATCTATATGTTATCCATAGAGGCAACCTTGAGAATAACGACGTCGCCATTATACATGATTCTTAATCATGTGGTTCAGTCTCTCAGTTGAGTTTAGATCTTGATGAGACCTTGATTCCCTGGCTTGAGCCATCGCCCCATTAGTGTCGTAATATCGGCATACTAGAGACACATTGTGGTTGGAACCGAATAGAGAGTTCATAAATGAACTTTCCCATCTAAACAACAATGTTGTAAACTTCTATATGGTGATATATTTTGCATGCATGATGGAACACACTAAAGACATTACTTTTAACGTTTCCATCCAAATGTCTCTTTAGTCACAATAAAGAGATATCAAATTATATCTTCATTCATAATGAAGAGACATTCAATGATGGATTAGATTCATAATCTAATACATTTGCGCATCCATTACGCTACTCTAATTCTTCCTCATTCTTGAGGAATTCATCCTTTAGTATTTCTTAAATACTTAAGAATTCACTTGACAGTTGCCATCGTTCTGATCCTGGGCTTGCATTGATATCGTCTTGTACCAATCTTGGTACAATTCATATTAACATTTTTCATACAATATGAAATACACAAATCACATTTCCGTATATGCATAAAGGATTCTATTTACGCATTATTTCTTTGGGAGTCAAAAGGGTACGTTCCCTTTGTGAAGAGCAACTCCCATTTCCGTATATGCATAAAGGATTCTATTTACGTATTATTTCTTTGGGAGTCAAAAGGGTACGCTCCCTTTGTGAAGAGCAACTCCCTAGTCTCACTAGGATTGTCCTTTCTAATTGAAATTTATCATCATATGAGAAACTTCCTAGCATGTTCTGTCTATTATTAGGGATTGATATAATCCAATTATATACTGAAATCTATCTTTATTATTTATCATCCCATCTGTATAGACTATGTCTCCCATATACATTTTGTCATTATAGAATGTTTAAAGTCATAACTTTAAGGAAGAAGACTTCCATTCATTTCCAAAATTAATATATATCATATATATGTTCAAATTTAGGAATATGATTAACTCCCACTAATCTTTTGTAAACCTAGAAAACAAAATATTCATTTATATTCTTATGAGACATATGATGCTTATAGCTCCCACTAGCTTGCTAAGATTCATGATGGATGGATCTCTACAACTTACATGTCTTGTGATTCCTAGTTTTAGACATATATTATCAAGACTATCTTGATAATGGTTTCGAAAACCCATATAATGTCCAAACATTAAATCACAGTTTAGTTGTAGCAAGCAATCTTCGAATTAACTGAAACCAAGACTATATCAAAGATGGTTTCTTCCAAGTCAACCAATCTCGTTTACTGTAGTCCCCTTAAGCTACCAATTAGCTTTGAAGGTTTCATTATTTCGAATCAAACGGTTTTGTACCATTTTCTTGAGTATATGTCGGACATACACTCAATGTAGTCATAAGGATATCCATTCTTATTTCTTTCGAATTAAGAGATGTAACTCTATGACATAGTCATAAAGTTCAAACCATTCAACTGAGACGGTTTATAAATCCTTCTCGACTACCTTAGAGGTAGTGGTGTGGGAACTGGGTTGTTATATTTGTTGATTATCATCTTGTCTCTCAAAGAACCCATTCTTTGAGTTCTATCTCTCGTTCATTTGCTCTTTCTAAGGCAAATCTTATTGTAGGATTATAATGAACTACCCAACAAACAACCTTTGTTAGTTGGTCCATTGATATGATATCCAAGTGTTAATTTAAGGATATCCCACAAGATTATTCTTAAACAAATATTGCTTGTTAGCACAAAACCCAAATCTTAACACAATTAAGATTTGTCTTTCTTTGCAACTACATCCTATGGAGTCATGAAAATTTTGGAAGATATTCTAATTAACAATCATATTGTCTTAGAAGTATATATATATCCTATATATGGGTTATTTCATAACATCCAACGAACAAAATCCTATTCTTGTTCGTTCTTCTCCCAATCGAGAACTCCATTATCTTATGATGCTACGTTCCTTGATATCTTTCAAGGAAACTCTTCTAAAGTGTCATTTTTCCTTGGATCAAATCTAAGGAGGTAAATACTTTAGACGTCTTACTCATCAACTTACATTCTTGAATTCTTTGAAACCTTTTGCAAAGTATTTGGATTCGTGTTTATTCAAAATAAATGATAGTCCAACCTGAAGGATTATTTTGAGAATACATGTTCATTTAAGCAACATCATTAGCATGCAATTAACAAATTAAAGGCGGAATCATGCTTTCATGCACTTAAAACAAAACATTACCCATGAATGTTCAAAGCCTAGTAGTTTGGTGAACCAATAATCAACTCAAAACAAAGTGAGTTGAAACTTATACCTTTGTAGATTCCTCTTTGCATAAGCAAAGGCTAATCACCCAAAGAGAGGGCCTTCATTCCTTGCATCTTGGATCTAGGGATTTAGATGGAAGAATGGGTTCTCTAAGTTCCCAAAATTGAGAACCTCTAAGTTTCTACACCAAGGTTAGATTGGAGAAGAAATGACTGACCTTGGAGGAGTAGGATTGATAGCTAAATCTCCTCTAGGTGGCCGGCCATTTTAGAGAGAAAGGACAGCTTGTGTTCTCTCCAATTTCCCCAAAAACAACCCCTTAATGAATTTTGGCTATAAAGTCATATTTATACCTTAATTCATTTGAGTGGCAAACTTGTAAATAAGTCCAAGTTCACTACCCTCTCTAACATGGCCGGCCTTAGGGATTTTATTGGGCTATTTGGGCCTTTGTGAATCATTATTCATTAAGTTGTCATACAACTTAAGTTAATGGACTTGACGTTCGAAGCCCATTGGGCCTTAAGGTCTAAAACTATCCCGAGGTCTTTAACGAACTTATTCGTTTGATTAATTAACATATTAATTAATCCTTGCCATAAATAATTAAACCATTTAATTATTCTTACTCATCTCCGTTGAATCTTCAATCTTTACCTTACACGGTGTACGATCCATTAGGTTCCTTTTAGCGAGGCAGTGGTCGATTTAAACTCTTTTAAATCGATTGTGAATTGAAACTTACTTTCAATTCTCCCTTTAGTGATTACACACGTTTAGGGCTTCCACAAACCATGAGTGACACCTAGCAGCATATCATGGTTACCCAAGCTAATCAGAAGAGGTAGAGAACCTATTCAATTTAGGATTACAAATGCAATACGGTCCTTCTCTAATACAATACTCTTGACCACATTGTTTGGCTAGATAGTTTATTCATGTCTACTATCCAATGTGAATCTCGTGCTTATATGATTACCTTGAATGTGATTTGGAACGCATTCCTAAATCTCATTCATACTCGGATCAGAGATTTTAATCATATCATAGAGTATTCTCCCTCAAACGGTTTGAAGGTTAGAGATCCTTTGTTGCGCATTCACTTGCCTCCATAGCTAGGTGGCTTAACCCCGACGATGCCGTGGACCCACCAGATGGAGTGACATTTGACATAATCAAAGATTAAGTACCTAACCACAAGACAACTATGATGTCTCAGGTTAAAGGACTAATTTGCATTATCCTAACCATGAGTTCTCATGTGACATGAGTATGAGAACTCCTCGTTGATCGTGTTCAGTGAACTCATTCTCTATTGAGCACCTGCATGCTTGTCTTGGTGTCACTCGCACCAATGACTCGAGACTAGTCACTCTCCCTGAGAGAAGACATAGCACGTACTGATCTTAACGGACTGCCAATGCCCAATTGGCAATCCTATGATCAGGAACGTTTAGGATGTGTCTACGAAAGAATGGTCTCATGAATCTAACTTCTTTAGATCGCATTCTCCCAATCACATATTCCTTGGACTTATTGTTCAAGCATATAACATTTATATAAGACGGCTTAAAACAATAACGTTTGCCCTTCTATTAAACTAGATTAGTTTAACATGTGAAATGTCCGTAAAGTATCATCATATGATTGGTTTTAGGGCACATTTCCAACAATCTCCCACTTGCAGTAGAGCCAATCAGCTTAGTTATCAGTGATGATACCTCTTCTGTAGTCATTTCAAAAATGGCTGGATAGTAGGCCTAGACAATGGATATCTATATGTTATCCATAGAAGCAATCTTGAGATTAACAACGTCACCATTATACATGATTCTCAATCATGTGGTTCAGTCTCTCATTTGAGTTCGGACCTTGATGAGACCTTGATTCCCTGGCTTGAGCTATCGCCCCATTAGTGTCATACACTTTCTGGTTGGAACCGAATAGAGAGTTCATAAATGAACTTTCCCATCCAAACAACAATGTTGTGAGCTTCTATATGGCAATATATTTTGCATACATCTATGACCAACTCGTAATTTATGTTTTAGAGGTGTCACAACTCAGTGGGATTAGTCACTACCTTGTAACCTTTTGGGTTTTAAGCATCGTCATTTTCTAAACAGTTAACACTACAACATTATCTCTACTATAGAGACAATCAATTAGATTACAATAATCCAACCATTCATTAATAAAGAACAATGTTTTGTCAAACAAAGCATTCATCCATCTCTTATAGTGATGGAATTAAGTTCCTTATTCAAATTGGGATGTAAAGACAATCTTTGTTTTTCCAATTTCTTTGGTAGTTCATATGAGGAAGCAAGCACCTTTTGCTTTCGTAAAGATCTATATCTTATTCACGTTTCAAATGTGAAGTACTTTCTCTTCTCTCATTTATCTTCTACTTCTTATTAGCCATACTTTTACAATGATTGTAAAAGATAGTTACTAATATAGAATCATGTATTCAAGTAGAAGAACCAACTGTTTTGAATTATTCAAGAACAATTTACAACACCTTCGAAAGGTGTGTTCTTGACACTTGCAAGACATTTCTTGCAAATACCCCTTCCAATGTCCATCTTTTCATAAAGAAAGCTTGTTCCCTTGGAGTTATTTCGCCTTCTTCATTTGACTTCTCCATTGACTACAATAGTCATGGTCCCTAAACTCCCACTATTTCTCTTGAAACTTATTTCAATTGTGTTATACACATCAAACGATTTGGAGAGCGTGCGGTTATTGTTCACTATATAGTTTACAATAAACTTAATGAACCATTTGAATAGGGACTCAAAGGTGAAGTCCTTGCCTAGTTTCCGTCTCTAGAAGTGGTTTAACACTTCTACACTCAATGATTCAAAATCATCATAAGTCCATGTTGATGGACTATTTTTTTTTCAACCAACCATTATGTTCTAAACATAATTACAAACTTTCAAGAGTTGTTCAAGGCAACTCTCATTTCTTCATACAACAATTTGTAAGTGAAGAATTATGGCACTTAAAGTGTCCATGTTCTTGTGCTTTCTTCTCAAGTTCCTTGTTCGTGTAACAAGGAGACACGCACTAGTGTTTGCGGTAATTAAGAGTTATTCAAAGCAACTCTTATTTCTTCATACAACAATTTGTAATGGAAGAATTATGAGACTAAAAGTGTTCATCTCTTTGTGCTAATCTTCTCAAGTTCCTTCGTTCATACAACAAAGGAATAAGCACTAGTTGTTTATGTTGTCCTCTTTATGATAGACTTATCTACCATGTTCTTCCATTGATACATTAACAATAGGAAGATTGTGAGGATGAGACTACTTAGGTACTTATACAATCCATTTAAGACAATCTATGGGATTGTGGTACCAAGTCCGGAAACTAAAGCGTTCGGCTTTTCTTTGTCAAGTTTTGGATAGCATTTGCAAATATATCGGTAAACAAATACATAACAAATATAAATTGATTGATTTTAAGCTATCTGATCTGGGTCTTTAAATCAAATAGCACCACCCACTATTTTTAACAAATTCCATATCCCTTATTGGAATTCGAGAGTTTTGGAAGAAACTCTTAGTAGGGTATGGGAGACTCACTATTACCAAGCCCACCTCACAATGATATGATGTTGGCTAGCAAAAATAATAATGAGAGAGTACGCTTACTCACTTACATCTAATGTAAGAACCCATCTTATTTGGCCTCTAGAGAATGATGCCTCACAATGATATAATGTTGGCACCATTGCACTTAGTTAAGTCATTCCCACCATGCAAGTTTAGGTAGGGGTTCAAGCATAACCTCACAATGATATGATGTTGATCATTCTCGTTGCCTACCTTCACGTCATGTATGCATATAGAACTCCTCCTGAGTGTAAGCACATACTTTGTACTCCCCCATGATAGGGTGAAGTCGGTGTATGAGTCACAAACGATCAGAGCCTACCACAATGGAAGGCCATGAAAGAGTGTTCAAAGCACTCTGATAAGAGCATATTTATGCGACTTGGTTAACTTGTTTCCTTGCATTTAGGTTGTTAGTTCTTAGATATTTAAGTGTTTTAAGCTAATTTCGTGTGTTTGTAGGTCCAAATGACAAAGTATGCAAGAAAGTGCAATTTGGAGCATTTTGGAGCATTTTTGGGCATTGGATGGACGAAATTGAAAATCAAGGGATCCTCTCCTTGCCTATTTTCTGTCCTAAATCACATTCCCTTTCACAACAACAATTCAAAGCAGCACCCACTTATTCTTCTCTTCCCCTTTTTTGACCAAAATCACATCACCCCCCTTCCCTCTCCTTTTGACTTAACCTAATCCTTTACCTAACCTAATCCTTTACCTAACATAATCCTTTACCTAAAATAAACCCTTACCTAACCCAATCATTTACCTAACCTAATCCTTTACCTAACATAAACCCTTACCTAACCTAATCCTTTACCTAACCTTTTCTCCCTTACCTAATTACTTTTTTTATCTCTTCTCTTCTCCTATAAATCTGCCACACCCTTCATTCACATCCTAACACATTCACATCTACAACACATTCCATACACAACACAAAAATCTGCAGCAAGGCTCTCTACCTCTCTCTTCTCTTTTCCTTCATCCACTTCATCCATTTCTCTTCCCATCCATACCCTACCACCCTTCCATATTCTCTCACCCTTTCTAAACATATTCTTCCACACCCAAACCAAACACAAAAAGTCCCTTGTGCTGCAATTTTAACAAAGGAAGGAAGAGATGATTACCTTGGAGCCATGCCTAGCCATTCAAGACGTTGGATTGTTGGAGCGTTTCTAGGTGTAATCTATCTTTGTTTTCAATGTTTAAATCTAATTATCTTTATTTAATTGTAAGTATGAGGAATTAAATTTGTTTTGGCTAGAGGTTAATTCAAAGCCATGAACATATTTGTAATATGAATTGATTACCTTCAGTTGTGATTTCATGAGTTGTGAATTCAATTTGCTTAACTACTTGATTGATAACTTATTCTTGTATGTCGATTAAGGATGCATACTTAGTTTTCATGCATGAATTTGATGCTAGAATATAAGGGAATTTCACCTAATCGTCATGAACTTATATTCATGAGTAGTGGAGATTGCTAGTCACAATCGCGTTAACTGAATTCTTGGCAGGAATATCATGCTGTTCATAGTTATGAATGCTTCGTCAATGCTTATAGTTTTCACAAAGCTTAATGATCTTTGATTGTATCTCTATTGTGTTGTTCACGTAGGGGACTTTTGAAGAATGTTTTGAATTGTTGTATGCACTTTCCCGTCCAATTCAATAACTTAAGGATAACTTGAAGGTTAAAAAAG
Organism: Crataegus laevigata; assembly: GCA_963580275.1. Classification (NCBI taxonomy): domain Eukaryota; kingdom Viridiplantae; phylum Streptophyta; class Magnoliopsida; order Rosales; family Rosaceae; genus Crataegus; species Crataegus laevigata. Next base: position 11,904,959 of record OY756954.1, read on the forward strand.
TGTTGTTCACGGTTAATTTGGGGTGTTGAGATTCATGATTTATTGAAAGAACAACTGAAAATTGGTTTGTATGTAAGTGTGTCATGTATGGAGAAGAACCCTCTAGCTAGTCCATCTATCCATCAATTCACTTAGTTTTATGTCTTTGTTTAGAATCTGCAAGTTATTTACTTTGTGTTTTAATTTTCGTCAAAAACCAATCCCCCATCTTTAAGTTATATTAATTTAGCTAGAATATGTTTAGATTTGTGTTTAGTTAGTCTTTTGAGTTTATTTTCGTCCAAATCAGTCCCTAGTGTCTAATTTGGGTCAATTTGATTGTTTTGAGTTGATTTGAGTCAATCTAGTTTGTTTTGAGTCATTAAAGTTAAGTTAAGTGTCTTTAGCTTAGTTTTGTGTTTTTGAGTCTTATTTAGTGTTTTTAAGTCAGTTTAGAGTAGATTAGCAATCCCTCCTAATCCCCGGACTAGAACGATCCCTACTTACATCTATACTACAATTGTCAAAAAGAGGGTTTAATTTGTGTGTTGTTTTACAACGCATCAAATTTTTGGCGCCGTTGATAGGGTGAAGTCGATGTATGAGTCACAAACGATCAGAGCCTACCACGATGGAAGGCCACGAAAGAGTGTTCAAAGCACTCCCACGCTTGTCAACTTAATAATGGTTTGGTTGAAGGTTTTAGGTCTCATCACATATAAGCATGCTTTCAATCACATTAAAACATTTTGGTCCTATTACAACTATTGGTCCATGTGATTGATTTTAGTAGTATATAATACTCCCACTATGCTTGTAAAAGGGTTTTTAAAGCAAGACTATATTGGAAAGGAGGATGGTGGAAAGGATTCTCCAAGTTTTCAAAGTAGAGAACCTCTCATTTCTCCACACCAAAGAGAGCTTTGAGGAGGAGATGAGTGACCTAGAGGAAGTGAGATTGCTAGCTTAACTTCCTCTAGGGTGGACGGCCTCTTAGAGAGAAAAGAGAGCTTGTGTTCTCATCTTTTCTCCAAAAGAAAACCCTAAGGATGAAATGGCTATAAAGTTGCCTTTATACCACTTCACAATGGAGTGGCAAACTTGCAATTAAGCCAAGTTCACTACCCCTCTCTATATGGCTGGCCATATTGGGTTCTTTGGGCTTTTAGGCCCTTTGTTATTCAAGTTGTCATACAACTTGAGTTACTGGGCTTGACATTCAAATCCCATTGGGCCTTGAGGCCCAAAACTAACCCGAGGTCTATAACGAACTTATTCGTTTGATTAATTAACATATTAATTAATCCTAGCCATAAATAATTAAACCATTTAATTATCCTTACTCATCTTCTTTGTTTCGTCAATCTCTTCCTTACACGGTGTGTGATCCATTAGGTTCCTTTTAGCGAGGCAGTGGGCGATTAGAACTCTTTCAAATAGATTGTGAGTTGAAACTTATTTTCAATTCTCCCTTTAATGATTATACATGTTTAGGGCTTCCACAAACCATGAGTGACACCTAGCAGTATGTCATGGCTACCCAAGCGAATCAGAAGAGGTGGAAAACCTATTCAGTTTAGGATTACAATGCAATACGGTCTTTCTCTACTACAATACTCTTGACCACATTGTTTGGTTTAATAGTTTATTCATGTCTACTATCCAATGTGATTCATTTACTTATATGATTACATTGAATGTGATTTGGAATGACTTCTTAAATCTCATTCATACTCTGGCCAGAGATTCTTAATCATATCATAGAGTATTCTCCCTCAAACAGTTTGAAGGCTAGAGATCCATTGTTGTGCATTCACTTGCCTCCATGGCTAAGTGGCTTAACCCCAACTATGTCGTGGACACCCTCTAACAGAGTGACTTTGACATAGTTAAAGATCAAGGACTTAACCACAAGACAACTAAGATGCCTTAGGTCAAAGGACTACTTTGCATTATCCCAACCACGAGTTCTCATGTGACATGAGTATGAGAACTCCTCATTGATCATGTTCAGTGAACTCATTCTCAATTGAGCACCTACATGCTTGTCTTGGTGTCAGTCACACCAATGACTTGAGACTCTCCTTGAGAGAAGACATAGCACGTACTCATCTTAATGGACTGTTAATGCCCAATCGGCAATCCTATGATCAGGAACGTTTAGGATATGTATACGAAAGAGAATGGTCTCATGAACCTAACTTCTTTAGATTACATTCTCCTAATTACATATTCCTTGGACTTATCGTTTAAACATTTAACATTTATATGAGACAGCTTTAAACAATAATCTCTGCCCTTTATGTATATTAAACTAGATTAGCTTAATATGTGAAATGTCCGTAAAGTATCATCATATGATTGCCTTTTAGGGCACATTTCCAACAAAATCCAACCATAAGAAAGATGCAAACTTTTGAATTGGCAAACCATTCATAACCCAAAAATATAGCTTAAGCAAAAACCATGAATCCAACTCAAAAAGACTCAAATCTAAACAAATCAAGACAAATAAAATGTCAAACACGGTTCATCGTCTCTATTTGCATTTGTTAAAGCTCAAAATTTGTGAGGCTAACAAAAGGTTGAACGGATCAAGTATTGACCTTTGATGGATTTGTTAATGCTCAAAACTAGTGAGGCTAACAAAAGGTTGAATGAATCAAGTTTAGACCCTTGATGGATTTGGGCTTTGCAACTACTAAAAACGGATACAAGGTTTAAGTGGTTCACCTCTTAAAACTGTACTACATCCACTGAGTTTCTTTTGATTGACAATTGTGTTATAAATAACAATCGGCTAGAACATTATATGTCTTTCTCTCTGAAATCGTCAAACCCTTGTTAAGTGGTTTCTAGCCTTTTTATATATAGGCTATCTTGTAAGTTCCTTCTTTTTCCTCTAAACTTGCCATTTCCCTTGCATTTAATGCGTTGAATGGACAGACTTAACCTACAAGCTACCATTCTCTTCTTTGGCCAACACATGGCAATATGGTAGCTTCTGCACAGTTCCACTTATGTCTCTTCTTAGGATGAGATAGCCGAGTGCCTGGCTTAACTCAGTTGTTGGTCGCCATCCGTACCTTAGGACCACACCTGTTAACTTTTATGTCCCTTCATAGGCCTTTTGTCTCATGTTTAACTATATGTGGCCCATATTAGACATCTAGGTAGGCCTGCCTCTTTGGTTCTTGGGCCTTGAAAATGTAAATTACCAACTTTTTAGAGAAGTACTGAGCAATACTATTTCTGTTTCTCTCATAATCCACATGACTTGGACAGACCACACATGCATAGATTCAGCAAATCAAACACACATCTATCCCACATTACAACAAATTCAAACAAGTCAAAAAATTTCATGTCATTCAAGGGTTTAGGGTTTAGCCAACATACATTTGTACATCCATATTCCTTTCCATTTTGCACGGAGGTTGAAAATTGATATCCTTGTGATTTGGTTGGTTAGCTAAATCATATGTTGTATATATAAGATACAATGAATTTTTTGCTACAAAATATGGTCCATGTTAGTAAAAAAAAAGGTCTTGTGTTCCTTATTTATTAAAATCCAAGAAGTTAGTGTCCATTATTTTTTAAAACAATTAACATGTTCAAATATTATTGGACAAGATTAAAAAGTGATTACTCACTAGTGAGTACTGAAATGTATTATTCGTCATATTATTAGAAAAAATGGTCAGTAAAAAGCCAAAACACTGTTAATGTCTAATGTACAGCAATGAATGACACATTCCACAAATTTATAATCCCTCACGTGTAACTTTCATGTGCCATGAGGCTTAAGGCCCTCAACTCTGAGAAGTTCTCTAGTGTGCCAGGAACATTGTTTGGAACACCAAGTGTCATAATACAATTGGTTGAAATTTTTTCTTCAAGTTTTCAATCAATTATATTATTACACTTTGTGTATCGAGCTGTGTCCATGACACACTAAAAAAATCTCTCCTCAACTCCAAGTAACAAAAAATGAGTGAGCACGGTTTGGTTCGGTTTTAAAGTGAAGCCGAATTCAAAATTTATTTTGGTTCGTTTGAGTTCAGTTTCATTCAGTTTCAAAAGGGTTTTAGTTTTGATTGGTGCCTCACTTATAAGCCCGTTAGAAAATTGGCATTATTAGATCTATCAACATTCAAACAAATTCAAAAGCTCAAAACCTAGTCATTTGCAAACTAAATGCTTTATGCCATTAATATACCCCAATTGAAAAGGAAGTTTATGATTATCGCCATACAAAAATTCAACATGAAACAAAGTTCAACATAAAAAAACCTTATAACAGTATTTTAGACAAGCCAATTGAAAAAGTTAGGTTTGCAATACTAAGATTAAAGTCCTAACAAAGTTCAATGTCAAAATGCCTTATTAAATCGATAAACCCTATCTCGGTCCCTTTCCTTTTGGATACTTACTCTTCAAAGGTTTAGGAGGCCTTTGAGCATGAGAATGTGATACGTGGGAAGACCTTGGACCTTGTGAAAGTGAAGCCGATAGATGAGAAGTCCTTGAACCTTGTAAACTAGAAGCTTGATATTGCCTCGGAGCTTCTTGTTGTGGTTGTAGATTAAGAGTAAGAGCAGTGATGCGTGAATTTGAATTGGACAATCCTACACAATACAAAAACATAAACGATATAAAGTAACAAAACACACAGAAAAAATAAAACAAAGAAAGTTGTTAAATACTAGTTTTATTGTTTGGCTTCCCTTGTCAAATCTTGTATTTGGTACCACACATGCTCATAGTTTAGAATTAGGATGCAATAGTAATATGGAATTACTATTGGGGATTGAACTTGTCCAAGCACCAGCCATCTTCACTACAAAAGGTTTGAATCATACATTTGCATATGCATGTCAGGCTTATTTTTCCAGAATTCCTTTTGTCTAGTGTAGTTGTCCAATCAGAAGTTTCATCTATTTTTAAGCTGTCTAGGCATGCAAAATAAGATAGCCCACATGGGCCATCTGACACATTTTCCCGTTCGTGAATCTCTCACCTCTTGATATGGGAAGGTCTTTTTGGCTCGTGGCATGTGTCTCCTTGTTTCCCTGTCTCAAACATTCATCTCTTTGATTATAAGGGTTTTCAAGGTCCCATTTGTTTCTTGGTTAGGTTTTTCAAATTTTCACAAAAAATAGTGCATTTAGCCTAAAGCTACCTCTTAAGCTTGTAAACTAAAACCCTAGTTACAAAACCATCTCATGCACAAACACCCAATCACTACATATTAGGTTTGCATTGTTTTAATGGTTTTGCATTAAGCATTTGGTCTGAACCTAAGTTTTCATATCTTTAATAGACCAATAACTAGGATTCATGTTAGGTTTATCTTCAACTGTTTGACTGGAGAACCTGAACGGTCAGTTCAAATCTCATGTGTATATCATAAAATCATATCACATCATTGATCGTGTTGATCTCAGTGTCACAAGGTGATGAACTTAGGAAGAGTTTCCACTTCGTGAAGATCTAAGTAGTTCGTCTCATGTAAGGCAAGGTTGCACAAAGCTAAAGCTGCTCCTTTGATAAGGTTCTAGGAATTGAACTTTTGTGGATCTTTGTATGAACCTTTGTTTACACTAGTGAATTGGACTCAGTGGAGAGTCCCCGTTTTTTAACCCAGAGGTGAATTTTTTCGGCCAAAAACTTCCTTGTGTTCAATAATTTGCAAAGCCTTATATATAACCTTGTTAGAACTAAACATTACAGGGTTTGCTAGTATTGACACTTTATTAATCAAGTGAACTTAACTCAAGTACTAAGATTAAAACTTAACTGAAGTTCACATTGTTAAGTTTTAACCTTCTAAGTTTGTTTGATTTATATGCTTGTGGGATTCTAACAATCTGTACTTAGTTGACTAGTACATTGGCTAGTTAGTACAATTGTTTTTAAGTTTTTATTGTAGGGTATTCCACCTAGTACCAATTTCAATTAGTATTTGAGCCTTGCTCTAGACATACATAGAGTGATCTCTGGGATTCTACTGGTATTGAGTGGTTTCACATCATGGATCATGATCGTGTTGTTGGATCGTGTAACTCTCTTCCAATTTTTGATGGCTTGAATTATGCAGCATGGAGCGAGAAGTTTCAAATATTCCTTGAGGCTTAAGATTTTCTTATTGTTGATTATCTTACTCTTGAGTAGAGGGCTCCTTCTAGAGCCGTTGACGGGGAGATGGTGATCAAACCTAAAAGTGAATGGACTACTGGTGAAGTGACATCTACCATAGCAAACAAGAAGGCAAGAAATGCTATTATAACTGCCATATCTCCAACTCAGTTTGCTCATATTTGTTACTATACAATTGCCAAGCAAGCTTGGGATAAACTTCAAATCCTTCATGAAGGTGACAAACAAGTGAGGGATTTGAAGCTTCAAATGAGCCTCTCAAAGTTTGAAGATCTAAGAATGCTTAACTCCGAAATCTTCTCTACCTTATATGAAATGGTAGAAATGTTGACAAACGAAGCCTTGGGATAAGGGAAACCAATCTGGGAAATGAAAATTGTCCAAAAAAGCTTGAGATCTTTGCCCAAAAAATTCCAAGCAAAGAAGACTATCATCCAAGAGTTTCAAGATTTAAATGAGACTAAACTCGGGAAGTTAGTTAGGAAACTCATTACTTATGACGGTGTCACCAAAAAAGGAAAAATGTCGCTCTTCAAAATGTTGATAACAGCAACATTATAAGTGACTCTTGTTATTTGCTCTCAGAGGATGATCTTGCCCTATTTGTCAAGCAATTCAGAAGGGCCTAAAAAATTAATGAATAGAGGTCAAGTAGTTTGAGGGGTTATCAAACAATCGTGGAAAACTATTCTCTGGTGAGAAATATAGTGATTATTCAGAAAAGAAATACAAAAGTCTTTCAAAGTGTCTAGCCCCTATTTTGCATGTGGTGGAAATGGGCACCGTGTTGCTGAATGTGCCAACACCAGACTTCTTAGTAAGAAATGTGAAAACGTTATGATGGGTACTTGGAGTGACAGTGATGAGCAAGATTTATGTCATCAGATGATGAAGATGAGATTGTTACACTTGTTGCTTTTGTTGATGAAACATCCTTTAGATGAAAAGATAAAGTATTAGATGATACTGATGTGTCATCATCCCAAGAGTTGTCCAACTTGTATGAATCTCCATTTGATGAGATGTGTGTTGCAACATTGGACAATGCAGAACTTGTCAAAAAGATATTTATGTTACAAGAGGTTAAGTTTCTCCATCTAGTCAGAACAGAACTGAGTGACAAGGTCACATAGTTAGAGACTGAGCTTCACATGCTAAATGAAAGAGGCTCCTTCTATGGTTATGATGATGAAAGGGATGACCTAATTGCTTCTTTTGAAGATCATGTTCAGAATTTAATGATATCACACGAAGGTCTGCTTCAACAATTTCATTTGTTGCGGGAAAATAATGAACTATATTGGGAAGCTAATTTGAAGCTAACTTCTAAATTGAATGAGGTTACTTGCAAGTTAAACTGTCTGTCTATGGGTATTGACTCATCATAAAGAGTATTCGTTGCAGTTAATCAGTTTGAAGGTGATGATATGGTTACTTATGATGAAAGCAGCTCAAGTTCCATGTGTGTGAACTTGCATGCTTCTAAGGAATTATTTATTATATCTCCTTTGGTTAACTCTACTTTAGGGTCTAGATTCGTTCCCAAATGTCATCATTATGGTGACCTTAGCCATATTAGACCTATGTCTAGAAAACTGCATTTGGAAAGGAAAAATGATCTAAACGAACAAGTGGATCGTTTAACCATAGAAGTCAGTAGAATGTTCAATATTGTTAATTCTTCGAGCCCAAGAAATGTCAAGCCAAGGTTAAGTGGCTTTTAACATGGATTTGGGAAGTGTTTGTTTGCACAAAGTTCAAAGTTCAATATCATCCTTTAGCCCAAACACCTGGCACCTTGACAGTGGTTGCTTTCATCATCTGATAGGTGACAAAGATATTTTTTTAATATCTTGTACCATTCAAGGGTGGTATGATTGAGTTTGGTGGAAGAGACAAGGGTGAGATTGTTGAAAAATGAGCAATGAAGATTTCTAGATTTCCTATGCTTGATGATGTTTACTATGTGGCTAGTTTGTCAACTAATCTCCTTAGTATTGGTCAACTATGTGATGAAGTTGCTAATGAAATTTGCTTTTCCAACACAAGTTGCAGAATTGTTGATAAACATAGGAAGAACATGTTGATGATTCCAAGATCAAAGGAAAATTTCTATACAATTGTTGCTTCTAAGTGCGATGATTGCTCAGGTTGGAACACAGATACTTTTCAATAAAAGGTACAATATGGAAAATTAAAAAACCTTGTCTTTGAATGCTTTTTGTGTGAACCTTAGGAAGACTGTGACATCCCACATCGCCCAGGGGAGTGATCCTTAAATGTATATTCCTATCCCTACCTAGCACGAGGCCTTTTGGGAGCTCACTGGCTTCGGGTTCCGTAGGAACTCCGAAGTTAAGCGAGAAGGGGGCTAGAGCAATCCCAGGATGGGTGACCTCCTGGGAAGTTGCTTGTGAGTTCCCAGAAACAAAACCGTGAGGGCGTAGTCGGGGCCCAAAGCGGACAATATCGTGCTACGGTGGTGGAGCGGGCCCGGGAAGTGGTCCCACCCGAGCCGGGATGTGACAATTGGTATCAGAGCCTATCCCTGGCCGCGTGTGTGCCGACGAGGACGTCGGGCCCCTAAGGGGGGTGGATTGTGACATCCCACATCGCCCAGGGGAGTGATCCTTAAATGTATATTCCTATCCCTACCTAGCACGAGGCCTTTTGGGAGCTCACTGGCTTCGGGTTCCGTAGGAACTCCGAAGTTAAGCGAGAAGGGGGCTAGAGCAATCCCAGGATGGGTGACCTCCTGGGAAGTTGCTCGTGAGTTCCTAGAAACAAAACCGTGAGGGCGTAGTCGGGGCCCAAAGCGGACAATATCGTGCTACGGTGGTGGAGCGGGCCGGGGAAGTGGTCCCACCCGAGCCGGGATGTGACAATTGGTATCAGAGCCTATCCCTGGCTGCGTGTGTGCCGACGAGGACGTCGGGCCCCTAAGGGGGGTGGATTGTGACATCCCACATCGCACAGGGGAGTGATCCTTAAATGTATATTCCTATCCCTACCTAGCACGAGGCCTTTTGGGAGCTCACTGGCTTCGGGTTCCGTAGGAACTCCGAAGTTAAGCGAGAAGGGGGCTAGAGCAATCCCAGGATGGGTGACCTCCTGGGAAGTTGCTCGTGAGTTCCCAGAAACAAAACCGTGAGGGCGTAGTCGGGGCCCAAAGCGGACAATATCGTGCTACGGTGGTGGAGCGGGCCCGGGAAGTGGTCCCACCCGAGCCGGGATGTGACAAAGACATTCTCTTGTATTTCACTCTTAGAAGTATTGCCCTATTTTTTATCAAAGTCCATCATCTAGAGAATGAAATTCGAAACTTTCAATCTCCAACTCTATTTCGTGATGACTTGCCTCTCACTTTGGACATTGAATGTATCACTTCACCAAGGTATGCTTTTCTTTCACTTATGAATGGAATTTCGCCATGTGCCTTGTTTATTTACATCTTTGCATCGTGGCTTGTTCTTCATTTTGATAATCTGAATTTGGCCCTTGATGTACGTTCTAATCAAGTCTATGCACTAGTTGTTTGGTTAAGTGTTGTAAATTATTTAAGGTCTAAAGGTCTTAAGAACAAATATCTTGCTCTTCAGAGATTTCTGCGAGGAAATGTCTTTAATATAAACTTGATGCCATGTGAGAAATAGCTGGCTGTGAACTTCATAACTCTTGGAAAATCAAAGACACAAAATCTTTCAACGTTTGTTGAGTTATGTGCTTTTGACTGAACAGCTTGAGTAGCTTTGCTTCCATTTTGTTATTCTTTTGCATGTTTACTTTTCCTGTTCCTGTGTCTGCCTTGTCAATCAACTCGTCAGTTAAGTCTGTTTGTCACCTTGTGCATTTATTAACTGTTTCACATTTTGGGATTTTGTAGATTAACCTTGATTAATTCTTCCTCTATCATGTCAAAGGTTCTCGCTATTATAGCTAATAGCTTCTGAAAAATCTTTGTCTCATTTGACAAAAGCTCTTGTTGATTTATGGGTTAGGCATACTTTAGTCTAGATTGAGGTGTAGTGGTAATTCTTCTCTATAAATTGGGCGAAGTGTATTTTCTAGTGCGAAACACCACCTAGTTTATCATTCACTGTGCTCAGACCATCTCAAAAGTAAAATCATATTTCAGAGCTTCAATCTCTACATTCATGAGCAAAGTTCTCAAAAATTCAAAAAGGGGAGAAGAGAAAATTCCAAAATTCTCAAAAGTGTTATCTCATGCAATGTCATGAACGTTCAATTCATTTTTCCCTATCTCAAGGACTCAAAATGTGTCTTGGATTGTCCATATACAATTATCACCAATCCTATTAATGGTCATGTGCTCCTCCATATCACTTTTGCCAACATAAAAGTTTTATTGGGCTGGGGTCTTTATTGTGAGTAGTTTTGTGTTTAGATATTGGCTCAATTTATGTTGCAAGGATTATGACTTATTCTCAAAGGGTTATTAAAAGTTTGGTTAGCCTTTGAATTAATTCTTTGCTTAGTTGCATGAAACTTTGATTTTAAGCTGTCTATCATCAATCCATTTCCCATACCTCGACACATCATGACTGTGGTATGAATGAGTGTTAATCTATGTTGTGTTATAGTTGTGTGACTCTAAAGATTTGTCCTTGAAGTATTGCATGGCATATTTCTTTTCAAATGTACTTACTTTATTAGAAAATAAAAGTTAAATTTGTCTTGGAAACTTGGTTATTGAATCTATTCGTACTTGGATTTTCTTTATGAATTTCCTAGTTGGTTGAAACTCAAATGGTACTAGGTTTGTCACCGTAGTTTGTTTGTTTGTTTTTTTGTTTTTTTGTGTCATCTTCTCTCTTGGTTACAACTTGTTGCACCAATGTAGTTTAGTAGTGGTTTTGTTAAACATTCTGACTAGTCAAGTTTCTTAATTAGAAAGGTAAGGTTCATTAAGGGCATTCATGTCTTTGCATGTCTGTTTTTACCTGATGCATCTCATCCATTAGTTTTCATCACACGACTTAGTTGTCTTCATAATGTTATAGGTTTTAACCTCATCTACCACATCTAGGTTTTTACCATACCTCTTTTTATGCCATTTGCTTTGAGTTCTCTTTCCCTTCAGTCTCAAATTCCCAATCCCTTTCAACCGAATTTTTTTTTATCAATGGCTGATAACATTGATGACTTATTTGAATGGTACAGACTTCATAGGGTAAACTCTCCTCTAAATTTCAATTTTTCTATGGTTCAAGAGTTTTACTTTAACATTCCGTCAACTTTTCCTGAGTATGATGGTCTTGTTTATGTTCGTGGTGTCATGGTTGCCTTTGAGTCATTTGTTATTTGTATGGTTCTTGATCTTAACCCATCCTCTGCCTTTGTGTCATCAAAGTTTAATGTTGCAACTAGTAAATATGACCTGAGTGCCTGCCATCATGAGGCTTATGTTGATCTGTCTATTTTTCTTGTTAAAGGTAAATCTCAAAGTCTCACCTCAAACCCTTCTATAGGATTTAGTCTAACTTTATCCGTAGAAATGTTCTAGGTACATCAAACAATGGTAACCCTACCCTTGAGTCAGCCAAAGTATAATTTACCATGTTAACTCACTGTGATGTGCCTTTTGGCTTTCAGATTTTCAAGTCCATTTTGTCGAAGTCCAAGCATGCTGGAACCCACCAAAGAGGGTCTACCATTCACCCTTGTTTGATCACTCAGTTATGTGAGCTTGCTGGTGTTAAAAAATGTCCTGATGATCTATGTCCTAAAACCATTAAAGACCTTGACAAAAATATGATGAATCTTAGTAATGTCATATGTGTCGTAGCTCAAGGTGATCCTAGACCAGTCATACCATCAACTACCTCCCAAGATAGGAAGTCTCTAGTTGACTAAATCAACTCTCTTAAAAAGTAATTTGTTGATTTTAAGTCTCTAGTTGATCAATCAACGTTGTCACCACTTATCAATAACTCATTCTCCTCACCATTTATGAGTAAAACCCCTTTGAATCCTCCTTCATTTATCCTTGAGCCTTCTTTGCAACGTCCGAAGTTTGTCCCTCATCGCCATATGGATCTTTCATCTGTATCTTATCACACCGCTGATTCCTCAGGCCATTCTAGTACTGTTGCTACCAAAATGGCTGATATCTACGCTGCTAAAGGAAATGAAGTGTCCATCAATGTTCACCAGCATTTCTTTTCCATTCATACTTCGAAGGGCAAGCACATCAGGTTCACATATTCCTCTGATAAAGATGAAGATGAAGAAGGTTTTGGTCATAATCGATGCCCTGGAGATGTTCCTGTTGAAGATGTCATTGCTGCTAGATCTCTTATCGGCTCAGATGACTCATCATAATCAGAGGAGTTCTAGGTTTAAAGGGGAGCACCTATAAGGGTTTAATATGCAAGTGTTGTGGGGGAGTTTCTTATCTGTTGAGCTTGAACAACATTACTAAAATTGATTTGTTTTTTTTTTTTTTTTTTGCTTGGGTTTTTGATGTAATTAACCTTGCTACAATTGTTTTTGTTGTTGTTCTTTCATGCTACTTAGAACTTTTTAGAACTTCTGAACTTAATTTGCTAAATATATGCCTTATTTTGGTACTGATAATTGTACTTATTTTTAAGTTCATTTGGTGTTCCAAATTTACATTGTCTCTTCATTGTTATTCCTTACCAGTTTTTGTGCTTAGTTCTTTATCACTTTCTTCCTTTGTAGCCATGACAAAATGGAGGAGAAAAATATCAACCAATTTAAAAATTGTAAACATGCATATTTTAAATTGTGTTTTGGAATATACACATGTTGGTATCACCTGAGCTTACTATGTTGTTTTAATCTCATAACCCATGATGAACCTCACTTGTCTCTTGTCGAGAAATGTGTGTTGTTGTAGAAGTTGTTACTTGCTCCCCTCTTGTCTTAGCTTGGTTTCTTGAGTACAGGTGATGTGTGAAATAGTTATAGGTTTAGGATTATTTTGTCAAGAAAAGCCAAAGGGGGAGATTGTTAAATAGTAGTTTTATTGTTTGCCTTCCCTTGTCAAATCTTATATTTGGTACCACACATGCTCATAGTTTAGAATTAAGGTTCAATGCTAATCTGGAATTACTACTAAGGATTGAACTTGTCAAAGCACCAACCATCTTTACTACCAAAGGTTTGAATCATACATTTGCATGTGCATGTCAGGCTTATTTTTCCAAAATTCCTTTTGTCTAGTGTAGTTGTCTAGTCAGAAGTTTTGTCTGTTTTCCAGTTGTCTAGGCACGTAAAATAAGACAGCTCACATGGGCCATCTGACACCTTTTTATGTGAGTGGATTTCTCACCCTTGATCTAGAAAGATCTTTTTGGCTCGTGACATGTGTCTCCTTATTCCCCTTGTCTGAAACATCCATCTCTTCGATTATAAGGGTGTTCAAGGTCTCATTTGTTTCTTGGTTAGGTCTTTCAGATTTTCAGAAAAATAGTGCATTTAGACTAGAGCTACCTCTTAAGCTTCTAAATCAAAACCCTAGCCACAAAACCATCTCATGCAAAAACACACAATCACTGCATATTAGGGTTGTATTTGTTTAATAGTTTTGCATTAAGCTTTTGGTCTAAACCTAAGCTTTCATATACTTCATAGACCAATCTCTCTTATTCATGTTAGGTTCTTCTTCAATTGTTTGATTGGAGAACATGGTTGGTCAGTTGAATCCAAATCTCATGTGCATATGATAAAATCATATCACATCGTTGATGTTTTGATCTCGATGCCACAAGGTGATGTGCTCAAGAGAAGCTGCCACTTCGCGAAGATCGAAAGAGTCTGTCTCATGTAAGGCAAGGTTGCACAAAGGTAAAGATGCTCTTGAAGGTTAATTTATTAAAAACTAGTTCATTTGAGCAACATCTATAACACGCAATTAACAATTAAAGGCAGAATCAAGCTTGTATGCACTAAAAACAAAACTTTACCAATGAAATTCAAGGCCTTGTAAGTGTGGTGAACCAAGACTTAACTCAAGAACAAAGTGAGTTGAGAAATATTATACCTTTGTTGATTCCTCTTTGCCTAAGCAAAGGCTAATCACCCAAGAGATAGAGCCTTCATTCCTTACTTTTTAGCTCCATCGATTTCTTGGATGAGGATGATAGAATGGATTCTCCAAGTTCCCAAAATAGACAACCTGTAAGTCTCCACACCAAGGAGAACATTGACAAAGAGATGAGTGACCTAGGAATAGATAGATACTAGTAATCTCTTCCAAGGTGGCCGACCTCCTTGAGAGTTAAGAGAGCTTTGCGTTCTCATCTTTTCTCCAAAGAAAAACCCTAAGGATGAAATGGCTATAAAGTTGCCTTTATACCACCTCACAATGAAGTGGAAAACTTGCAATTAAGCCAAGCTTAGTACCCCCCACTCTTATGGCCGGCCATATTGGGTTCTTTGGGCTTTGAGGCCCTTTGTGTTTCAAGTAACTTGAGTTATTGGACTTCACATTCAAATCCCATTGGGCCTTGCGGCCGAAAACTAACCTGTGGTCTATAACGAACTTATTCATTTGATTAATTAACATATTAATTAATCCTAGCCATACATAATTAAACCATTTAATTATCCTTACTCATCTCTGTTATTTCTTCAATCTCTACCTTACATGGTGTACGATCTATTTGGTTCCTTTTAGCAAGGCAGTGGGCGATTAGAACTCTTCAAATCAATTGTGAATTGAAACATACTTTCAATTCTCCCTTTAGTGATTATACACCTTTAGGGCTTCCACAAACCATGAGTAACACCTAGCAGTATGTCATAGCTGCCCAAGCTAATCAGAAGAGGTGGAGAACCTATTCAGTTTAGGATTACAATGCAATACGGCCTTTCTCTAATACAATACTCTTAACCACATTGTTTAGTTTGATAGTTTATTCATGTCTACTATCCAATGTGATTCTTTTACTTATATGATTACCTTGAATGTGATTTGGAACGAATTCCTAAATCTCATTCATACTCTGGCCAAAGATTCTTAATCATATCATAAAGTATTCTCCCTCAAATGGTTTGAAGGTTAGAGATCCCTTGTTGATCATTTGCTTGCCTCCATGACTGAGTGGCTAAATGTGACAACCCGTCCCTAAAAATTATGATTTTTATACTTTTTAATAAGTAACTTTACAAAAATGCCCTTCACGGCACATACTTTGATTGGTGTTGACCGCCTTGTAGTGGCACGTAAGGTTCTTTTTCTTGGCATATTCTTGTAGTATTCGTCACTACAGACGTGTGGGTGCAAACAGATTCAAATTTGGAGCTATAACGAAGAAGTTATTAACGTTAGAAGTCGAGGGCAAAATTGATACTTTCCCAATTATTTGGAAAATTCCAGAAAATTTGGAAGGCCAAATGTATGGCCCAGATTAAAAGAAATGGAAATGGATAGCAGATGGAAATAAAAGGATGAAAATGGGAGAGAAGTGAAGGAATAAGGAGAGGAGAAAGAAGAATAGGAACCAATCAGAAAAGAAAGAAAGGAGGAGAAAGGAAAATAGGGAGACACAGGGGATCGGGACCCGGTTCTGGGCAACCCGACTCGATCGGTATCCATGGTCTTTTCCGATGGCTTTTCACCCATTTTTCCGGTGAATTTCCTCAAACCACCACCTAGAAACCCCTCCATAACCTCCTTTTCCATCCTTTTCATCTCAAATTTGGTGAGATTTGGTCCCCAAAATAAAGAAAATGCACCCGTGGGTGCCGTGAGGAACTTGTTCGAAATCCTCCCAATCCTAAAACCATTTCATCCAATTAACACTACCAAAACACTCTCTGGGAACCCAGGAACAAAGCCTAATCCTTTGTTGGAGCATCGGAGTTAAGTTGGAGGTCGAATTGGAGCACACCCAAACTTAGGGTTCCGACAGGTTTTGATGAAATTGGAGGTCTTCGAGGCCAAATTGGACTTGGTTGAAGGTATGAAAGTTGTTCCACCGATTGAGATCTTTACATCTTCAAATTTTGGTAATTTTTAGTGAAAGTTGGATTTTCTGGCGAGTTGGGGCGGCCGATCGCCACCCGCGGTGGCGCGTGGCTAGAGGGCCGCCAATGATGATTTTAGGCGTTCTTCAATGGCTTGAATTTAGTTTTGATAATAGATTGACGTAGATTGATCATTAGGACCTAAGTTCGTTACGGTTCAGTAATAGGTCCAAGTACGAATCAACAATCCGACCGTTGGATCTTCACCAAACTTTAGTATGTTGTAGTACATAATATTTGAGGAATGTAGGAATTTATGGATCGAGAATCCGTCATACGGATCTTCCCGAATTGGAATTGTAAGCTCGTAAATAAAAATGTTAACCGCCACTTGGTTTTGGCAATTGGCAGAGATCCAACCGTTAGATCGTAACGAAACTTTGGGGTATTGTTCTAGAAGTATAATGTGTATTATTGGAAGTGACGTTTCGAAGATTCGTGCTACAGATCTTCTGGATCAAATTTGTAGGGATGTGTTTTATGTAAATTGCTTATTCTCTTAGTACGGATACTGAGACGTGATTTGATATTTATGCTAGGCGGTTATCAATTAGGATCATTTGGGATATCTTAATAGTCGTGCTAGGGGGCTGTAGCGTGGACTTCAGGTGAGTGGGCTTTTGTTTTCAGTATATATACACATATATATATATATATATATATATATATAGTTGATGTTTTCCCAGAAACTTCATTTTTAAATGGTTTAGAATCGAATTGGTTTTATGATTGAAATGCCATGTCGAATTCCATTTATATTTGATTATTATGATTATGATTGTGTTGGTCATGCTTCGACGCTGTGGACGCTCAGGTAAGTCAGGTGAGTATGCTTGTTAGTGATAGTGATGATGATGAGACTGTGATATAGCTCATATTTCTGCACCTCAGGTGTTGTGCTCCACCAGAGTAGGGCCTAGCCTTCACGTGATCATTCACCTCCTGCGCCGTACGCTCATCTTGGATCCAAGGCAAGTCGTACAGACCACTATAGGTGTTTCCAACTCGTAGGTGACCCACGATTTGCCGCACAACCTTCACATGATCGTAGCGCTGAGTGTAATATTATACACCTAGCCTATTATACAGACCACTATAGGTGGTTCTGACTCGTATGCAGGATTCTATTGAGGAGTTATAGATTCAGCCGCACAGGTCATATTAGGTGACTCCGGCTAACGTGTTATTGTTGATTGCATATTGTGACGTAATATATCTTACCTGCTTAATGCTTATTTCCATTTGATTTGGGTACTTTGACATGGCGTATTTCTGGCTTGATATATATATCTAATATTATTGCTTTTCAGTATGATTTTTCGTATATGAATATATAAGATATTTTCTGGGAAACTATACTTGTTTTACAGAGAGGGGTTAGTACTTTTGATATTAAAGTGGTTATGAAAAACTTTGTTTTTTCCCATTCATGTTTTCTGTTTTGCACCCCTCCAAGTTTAGCTGTTGAGGTTCGTATCGACGAGGATTCTTGGTGAATCTCAGGATGGTGGCTACTTCTGAGGGTATAGTTCTTACTCGCTCTATTGTATTTACTTATGCTCTAAAGTCACGCATTAGATGGGTTTTCTCCCGCTCACGAGCACACTCTGGTATTTAGGCACTTTTAGGTTTAAATTTATTCACATTTTCCACATCACTACACTTTATGGCTTCGTCACCTTCCAGGTGTCGGCCATCAGAGCTCGACTTCTGTGTCCTAGTGGACTTTCTGGGTCGGGATGTGTCACTTAACCCCAACTATGTCATGGACACCCTCTGACGGAGTGACTTTGACATAGTCAAAGATCAAAGACTTAACCACAAGACAACTATGATGCCTCAGGTCAAACGACTACTTTGCATTATCGTAACCATGAGTTCTCATGTGACATGAGTATGAGAACTCCTTGTTGATCATGTTCAGTGGACCCATTCTCTATTTAGCACCTATATGCTTGTGTTAGTCTCAGTCATACTAATGACTCGAGACTAACCACTCTCCTTAAGAGAAGGCATAGCATGTACTGATCTTAACGGACTGTAAATGCTCAATTGGCAATCCTATGATCAGGAACGTTTAGGATATACATATGAAAGAGAATGGTCTGATGAATCTAACTTCTTTGGATCACATTCTCCCAATTACATATTCCTTGGACTTATCGTTTAAGCATTTAACATTTATATGAGATGGCTTTAAACAATAATCTTTGCCCTTTGATTAAACTAGATTAGTTTAACTACTGAAAGGTCTGTAAAGTATCATCATATGATTAGTTTTAGGGCACATTTCCAACAATCTCCCACTTGCACTAGAGCCAATAACCTTGATCATCAGTGATGATACCTTTTCTGAATTCATTTCAAAAATGAATAAGTAGTAGGCCTAGACAATGGATATCTATATGTTATCCATAGAAGCACCATTTAGAATAACGACGTCACCATTATACATGATTCTCAATCATGTGGTTCAGTCTCTCATTTGAGTTCGGATCTTGATGAGACCTTGATTCCCTGACTGGAGCTATCGCCCCATTAGTGTCGTAGTGTCGGCACACTAGAGACACTTTCTGGTTGAAATCGAATGGAGAGTTCATAAATGAACTTTCCCATCCAAGCAACAATGTTGTAAGCTTATATATGGCGATATATTTTGCATGATGGAACACACTAAAGTCATTACTTTTAACAGTTCCACCCAAATATCTATTTAGTCATATTAAAGAGATATCCAATTATCTCTTCATTCATAATGAAGAGACATCCAATGATGTGTTGGAAGTATGCCTACAAAGCCACTCATTTGATGTAATAGCTTTTGGAATACTTATTGTATTAAACTTTTATATGTTTAATGAAGGGCAAAGCTTATTGTTAATCACTATTTATTGTATCTTGTGTTTAAGCAATAAGGGAATCCAAGGAATGTATTTGATCCAAGAGATAAGTGATTTAAGTAAGTTAGATCAACGAGACCTTTCTCTTATGTTCATTCCTAAAACGTTCCTAGCCATAGGATTGCCAATTGGGCATTGACAATCCGCTAAGGTTAGTATGTGTTATGTCGACTCAAGCATGAGTATGACAAGTCTCAAGTCATTTAGTGTTGAACACTAAGACAAACACATAGGTGCTCGAAAGAGTAATCGAGTACACTGAACCACGATCAAAAGAGAGTTCAAACATACATGTCATGTAAGAACTCGAGAGTTACAATATCCAAAGTAGTCCTTTGACCTGAGGCATCATAGATGTCTAATGGTTAGGTCCTTGATCTTTGATTATGTCAAAGACATTCCATTGGAGTGTCCACGGCATTGTTGTGGTCAAGCTACCTAGTCATGTAGGCATATGAATGCACAACAAAGGATCTCTAACCTTCCATGGTGGAAGGAGAATACTCTAAGATATGATTCGAGAGTCTTTGGCCAAAGCATATGAATATGACTTAGGAAGTTTGTTCCAAATCATAGTCAATTGAATCATATAGATAAGTATCACATTGGATAGTAGACATGAAACAAACTATCACTCAAACAATGTGATTAAGAGTATTGTATTAGAGAAGGACCGTATTGCATTGTAGTTGTAACTGGATAGGTTCTCCAACCACTTCTACTTAGCTTGGGTAACCATGACATGCTGCTAGGTGTCACTCATGGTTTGTGGAAGCCCTAAAGATTAGCAAACTCTAATCTTAAGGGAGAATTGAAATGTGGTTTCAATTCACAATCGATAGTTAAGAGTAACGATCGCCCACTACCTCGCTAATTGGAACCTAATGGATCGTACACCGAATAAGGATGAAAGTGAAGTAATTAAATGAAATGGATATGCAATTAAATGGTTTAATTGAAGAATGGTCAAAGTTAATTAATTAGTTAATTGATTATACGAAATGTTCGTATTGGGCTTTTAAGTTGGTTTTGGGCTTCGGGGCCCAAAAGTGTTTTGGTCCACAAGGCCCATTATGTTTAAGTTGTATGACAACTAAAACAAAATGGGCAATTAGCCCAATAACAAAGGGAGGCCGGCCAAAAGGGTGAGGGGTAGCAAACTTGTGTTAATTACAAGTTTGCCACTCACAAGAAATGAAGTATAAATTCAACATTATAGCTTTATTTCATTTAGGGTTTTTCTTGATGAAATTGGGTGAAACATTTTCTCTCTATTTCTAAAAGGAGGCCGGCCACTTAGGGAGAAAAATCTAGCAATTTCTTCTTCCTTAAGTCATCCATTTTATCTTCACAATTAATCTTTGGTGTAGAGACTTGGAGACATCAAGCTTTTGGTGTTTTGGAGAACACATCCTCAAAGAAGCAAGGAGGTGACTTGAAGGCCCTCCACTTGGGTGAATCCCTTGTTTAAACAAGGATGAGCTTCAAGGGTAATGAACTCTAAATCCTTTCTTCTCTTTAATGTTGTTAAAGAGTTATGGTTCACCATATACTAGGCTTTGAAAGTCATGGGTTTTATGAATTGTTTTTGGATGCATGCCTACTTTAATGTGTTAATAGTTTGCATATGTATTCAAATATTCATACACGTTCTTAGCTAGGACAAAATTTTTCCTTCATGATGGATACAATATTAGATTCATAATCTAATACATTTACGCCTCCATTATGTTACTTTAATTCTTCCTCATTCTTGAGGAATCTATCCTTTAGTATTTCTTAAATACTTAAGGACTCACTTGACAGTTGCCATGGTTCTGATGTTGGGCTTGCATTGATATCATCTTGTACCGATCTTGGTACAACTCATATCAATGTTTTTCATACTATATGAAATACATAAATCACCTTTATGCATATGCATAGAGGATTTTATTTACGCATTATTTCTTTGGGAGCCAAAGGGCATGTTCTCTTTGAAAAGAGCAACTTCCTAGTCTCACTAGAATTGTCCGTTTGATTGAAGTTTATCATCATATGAGAAACTTCCTAGCATCATTTGTCTATCATTAGGGATAGATAATTCAATTATGTCCTGAAATCTATCATTATAGATTTCCATTCAATGCATATAGACTATGTCTCCCATATACATTATATCGTTATATAATGTTTAAAGGCATAACTTTAACGAAGAAGAATTCCTTTCATTTCTAAAATTAATATATCATATATATGTTCAAATTTAGGAATATATTCCCACTAGTATTTTGTAAATCTAGTCAACAAAAGATTCATTTACATCTTCACGAGAAATCAAACGATTTGATCTGTCTCTCATAAGATGCTTATAGCTCCCACTAGCTTGTTAAGATTCATGATGGATAGATAGATCCCTATAACTTACACGTTTGTGATTCCTACTCTTAGACATATATTATCAAGGCTATCTTGATAATGGTTTTGGAAACACATATTATGTCTAAACATTGAATCACCGTTTAGTTGTGGCTAGCAATCTTCGAATTAATAGAAACCAAGACTACATAAAAGATGGTTTCTTCCAAGTCAACCAATCTCGTTGATTGTAGTCACCTTAAGCGGCCAATTAGCTATGAAGGTTTCATTATTTCGAGTCAAATGGTACTATACCATTTCCTTGAGTATATGTCTTATATACACTCAATGTAGTCATAAGGATTTTGATTCTTATTTCTTTCAAATTAAGAGGTGTAACTCTATGACATAATCATAAAGTTCAAACCATTCAACTGAGACGGTTTATAGATCCTTCTCGACTACTTTGGAGCTAGTGCTGTAGGGACTAGGTTGTTATATTTGTTGATTAACATCTTTTCACTCAAAGAACCCATTCTTTGAGTTTTATCTCTTGTTCATTTGCTTTATCTTAGGCAAATCCTATTGTAGGATTTCAATGAACTACCCAACAAATAACATTTGTTAGTTGGTTTATAGAAGTGATATCCAAAGGTTAATTTAAGGATATCCCACAAGATTGTTCTTAAACAAATATTGCTTATTAGCACACAACCCCAAATCTTAACACGCTTAAGACTTGTCTTTCTTTCCAACTACATCCTATGGAGTCATGAAAATTTTAGAAGATCTTCTAATTGACAATCATATTATCTTAGAAGTATATATCCTATATATGGGTATTTGATGCTACTTTCCTTGATATCTTTCAAGGAAACTCTTCTAAAGTGTTATTTTTCCTTGGACCAAATCTAAGGAGGTAAATACTTTAGACATCTTACTCATCAACTTACATTCTTGAATTCTTTGAAACCTTTTGCAAAGGAATCGGACTTGTGTTTATTCAAAATAAATGATAGTCCAACCAAGAGCGATTTTCAATGAATGTCTGATAGGAGCATATATATGCACCTTAGTTGAGCTTGTTCTTGTGCATTTATAGTGTTTTTCCTTAGTAAAGTAGTCTTTTAAGCTAGTTTTATGTATTTTCAGGTTTTAAGGGCAAAGTATGCAAAATGATGCATTTTGGAGCCTTTTGGAGCAAATTAGAGCTTGGAATGAATGTCATATGCTTGGAGCCATGAAGATGGACGAAATTGAAGACTTGAAGATGATGATTCCTACTTGAGCAAGGTTTCCTAGTTGGAGTAGGAAAAGTCCTAATGGAAGATGGAGTCCTAGCTAAATTGGGTTTCCTAGTTGAAATGGGAATCCTAGTTGAAATTGGTTTCCTAGTTGAATTGGGAAAACCTAGAAGATTGGAGTTTCCTACTCAAACAAGGTTTCCTACTTGAAGTAGGAAATGTAAACCCCAAATGGCATCAAGTTGCAGCTACGAGGAAGATTTCTAAGTTCAAGAAGGAAAAGGTTTCCAAGAAGGAGGAGGAGAAGAATTCCAAGTCAAGGAAGGAGAAAGACATGTTTTCCTAATGCTAGAAGGACTCCTAAGTATTGTAGGACACAAGTTGGAAGGTTCTAGAGTGTTCCTCCTCTTTGCCGCAAGTTCTAAGCAATTCCCATCAGATTTGGGGTTTCTAGAAGCCCTATCTCTAATCCCTACATTGGTGCCGCACCCTACCTTCTAGATGGACTTAATCCCTTGCCTTGCAAGGCTTTCTAGAAGCCTTAGCCTCTCCCTAAAATCTGCTGCAAGTTTCCCCTTGTTCCTTGAGGTTTCCTAGCTTCTAGAAGGCCTATTCCTATAGGATTTAGATTTTATTATCCTTCTCTGATTCCTAACCCTAAGTCAGCCCCTAAACACTATAAATACACCCCTTGGCCGCACCATTGATTCATCCATTCACTCCACAAAATCAGAAATTCGCCAAACATCCTTCTCCCTAGTTTTAAGTTCTTGCCGCACTATCCACCATACCTAAACACCACTATACCCTCTCCTAACCATTCATCCATACATATAAGGTCCTAAACCTGTCTCTAAACCCTTTGCCGCACCATGGAGGAGGAGAAGGAGGCTTCGAAGTTCATGCAATTCAAGTTCACATCGCTGGAATTTCTAGGTGTTTCTTTTCCTTTGATTTCAATGTTTAAATTTAATTCTCTTTGTTTTGTGCGTATGAGGAACTAAACCCCCCCTTGGCTAGGGGGGATTCGAAACACATGTTTATGCTTGCGATATGATTTGATTACTTCTAATTGCGTTTCATAAGTTATGAATTCAATTTACTTATCTATGTGAATTACATTGATTTGTGTGTGTTGGTTGAGAGTGCACGCTTAATTATCATGCATAAATTGAATGCTAGGATATAAGGAATTTTCACCTAATCGTTATGGACTTATATTCACAAGTAGTAAAGGTTGATGATCTCAATCGAGTTAAGTAAATTCTTGGCATAAGTTTCATGCAATCATAGTAATGAGTGCTTCGTCAATGCTTATGGTTTTCATAGAACTTAATGATTCTTGCTTGTATCTCTATTATGCAATCATGTAGGGGACTTGTGGGGAATGCTTTGGGTTGTCGTATGCAATCATCCAATTCAATAACTTTAGGAAAATCTGAAGGTTAATTTAAGTGGACCTAATTAACTTGGGGCGTTGAGAATTCATGGTTTATTGAAAAGCAATTGGAAATCGTTTCGTATGCAAGTATAACATGTGTGGAGATGAACCCCTTAGCTAGCCTTCCATCCATTGTTTTAAGCCAAATTCGTTTTCAAATCTGTTCGTTTTACAAAGTTTTAAGTTTTGTTTTCAAATTCGTCAAATTCAAAACCCCCCTTTTCTTTCTTGTCTAAAAGTCTTAGAATCTGTTTAGTTTGTGTTTTCTAAGTGTTTCAAGTCAAGTTATAACTATTTTCGTCCAAAATCTTCTTTAGTGTCCAAAACTGCCCAGAAAGTGGTTTTAAGGCAGTTTTGAGTGTTTTTGTGCTGTTTTGAGTCTTTTGGTTTGTTTTAGAGTTTTAAAGTATAGTTTTGCATTGTTTGAGTCTAGTTTAGTGTTTTAAACTTTGTTTTTACATTTTTAAGTCAATTCCAAGTGATTTTGCAATCCCTCCTAATCCCCGGTCTAGAACGATCCCTACTTACATTCTTCACTACAATTGATAAAAAGAGGGTTTAATTTGTGTGCGTATAATTCTCGCATCAATGTCATACAACATGAGTAGTATTATGTTGTGGACAAGTGCCACTAACATCTAAGTGAAGTAACCTCAACAACTTTGTTATTCTTTCCTCTTTCCAAAAGAATAAAGATTCGAACATTTCACCTCTATATAATTTTAACAAGAAGGCATTGGATTCGGATCTAATGATCCAAAGCATCCATCTATGGCCAACTTGTAATTTATGTTTTAGAGGAGTCACAACTCTGTGGGATTAGTCACCACCTTGCAGCCTTTTAGGTTTTAAGCATCATTATATTCTAAACAGTTAACTCTACCACACATCTCTACTACAGAGACAATCAATCAGATTACAATATCCTAATCAATCATTAATAAAGAACAATGTTTTTGTCAAACAAAACATTCATCCATCTCTTATAGTGACAGAATTAAGTTCCTTATTCAAATTGGAATGTAAAGACAATCTTTGTTTTTCCAATTTCTTTGGTAGTTCATATGAGGAAGTAAGTACTATCTACTTTTGTAGAGATGTATATTTTATTTACGTTCCAAATGTGAAGTACTTTCTCTTCTCTCATTAATCTTCTACTTCTTATTAACCACACTTTTACAACTATTGTAAAACATAGTTACTAATACGGAATAAAGCATTCAAGTAGAAGAACTAACTATTTTGAATTATTCAAGAACAATTTAAAACACCTTCAAAATGTGTGTTCTTGACACTTGCAAAATATTTCTTGCAAATACCCCTTCCAATGTCCATCTTTTCATAAAGAAAGTTTATTCCCTTGCAGCTATTTCACCTTCTTCATTTGACTTCTCCATTGACTACAATACTCATGGTCCCTAAACTCCTACTATCTCTCTTGAAACTTATTTCAATTGTGTTATACACATTAAACGACTTGGAGAGCGTGCGGTTATTGTTCACTATATAGTTTACAATACACTTAGTGAACCAGGTTGATAGAGACTTAAAGGTGAAGTACTTGCCTAGTTTTCGTCTCGTGAAGTGGTTTAACACTTCAACACTCAATGATACAAAATCATCATAAGTCCATATTGATAGACTATTTTTGTCAATCAACCATTATGTTCTAAACATAATTACAAACTTTCAAGATTTGTTCAAGGCAACTCTTATTTCTTCATACAACAATTTGTAAGTGAAAAATCATGGCACGTAAAGTGTCCATGCCCTTGTACTTACTTCTCAAGTTCCTTGTTCATTTAACAAAGAAACAAGCACTAGTGTTTGCGTTAACTAAGGGTTGTTCAAAGCAACTCTGATTTCTTTATACAATGATTTGTAATGGAAGAATTATGACACTAAAAGTGTTGTCCTCTTTATGATAGACTTAACTAAAGCCTTCATCTTTTCTTTGTCAAGTTTTGGATAGAGTTTGCAAATATATCGGTAAACAAATACATAACGAATATAAATTGATTGATTTTAAGCCATTTGATTCAGGTCTTTAAATCAAATAGCACCACCCACTATTTTTTGGCAAATTCCATATCTCTCATTGGAATTCGAGAGTTTTGGAGGAAACTCTTAGTAGGGTATGGGAGGCTCACAACTACCAAGCCCACTTCACAATTATATGATGTTGGTTAGCGTTAATAATAACGAGAGAGTACACTTACTCATTTACATCTCATGTAAGTACCCATCTAACTTGGCCTCTAGAGAATGATGCCTTAGAATTATATCATGTTGGCGTCATTGCACTTAGTTAAGTCATTCCCACCATGCCAGTTCATGTAGGGGTTCAACCATAGCCTCAGAATTATATCATGTTGGCTAAACTTGTTGCCTACCTCACTTCATCATGTATGTATATAGAACTCCTCCTAAGTGTAAGCACATACTTTTGTACTCCCCCATTATAGGGTGAAGTCGGTGTATGAGTCACAAACGATTGGAGCCTACCATGGTGGAAGGCCACAAAAAAGTGTTCAAAGCACTCTCACGCTTGTCAACTGAATAATGGTTTGGTTGAGGGTTTTAGGTCTCATCGCATTAAAACAATTTGGTCCTATCACAACTATCGGTCCATGTGATTGATATAGTAGTATATGATACTCCCACTATGCTTGTAAAATGGTTTTTAAAGCAAGAGTATATGTTACTACCAAGGATTTAAATATCGGTAATATCGGAAATATCGGTAGTCCGAAAACACGGAAATATCGACGGAAATATCGATAAAATATCGATATCGATAAAAATTACATGGAAACCACGGAAATTGTAAGAAAAAGTTGGAAATTTTTATTGAAACTTTGCAGGATGTTTATTTAGTCAATTATCTATTAGTTTATCACAAAAAAATTGGAAGGAAATTCATTGCATGATGGATTTAACTGATTTAAGTTGATTATATAGCAAGCTGGCAAACATTGTGAGTGTAGAAAATATGTAAATATTTTAGCATATTTTCACAAGAACATAAGTGATATGGTGGTCAAAGTGTTGAAGGAGTAAAATTGGAGGGGTTCGAATCCCCTTGGTGTTTTAAAAAAAGAACGGGCCAAAGGCCCCAAATTAAAATGGCCCAAGGAATTTTAAACAATTTAAATAAAAACAGAAAAGGAAAAAGAAATGGGTTGGGGCTGCCCAGGTTTTGGGTTTGGCAGGAACGGCCCAAAGGGCCTAAGGTTGATGGGTCGCCAGACCCAAGGAAGAAAAAGGCCGGAGTTCGGCCGAAATTCTACCATAACTTTGAACGTCCATAACTTCTTCGTTACTCAACCAAATTAAGTGATCCAAACATGAA
The DNA here is from genome assembly GCA_963580275.1 of Crataegus laevigata. Lineage (NCBI taxonomy): Eukaryota > Viridiplantae > Streptophyta > Magnoliopsida > Rosales > Rosaceae > Crataegus > Crataegus laevigata. The sequence goes on from OY756954.1 coordinate 11,932,391, forward strand.
AGGGGCGGTGCTCGTCGGAAAACTGGGTTTGGGGCCGAAGGTTTGGGCAATTTTCAAAGGTTTGTAACTTCTTCGTTTCTTAACCAAATTGAGTGATTCAAAAGCTAAAATGTAGTTAGGAATGTGGAGAAGAGGTTCATACCAAGTGAGGACCAAGTGGTGGCCGGTGTTGACCGGAAAATGACCTGAAAGATGGCCAAACGACCACGGTTTATGAGTTCGGCTGGAATTCTACCCTAACTTTGAACGTCCATAACTTCTTCGTTACTCAACCAAATTAAGTGATCCAAACATGAAAGTTGTAGTACTCGACGAGATGAAGAGATTGATACCATGCATGCCGGCCAAATCGCCGTGGTTTGGCCGGAAAACGCCTCGAAATGGGCGGTGCTGCCCAAAGGACTGGAATTCTATCCTAACTTTGAACGTCCATAACTTCTTCGTTACTCAACCAAATTAAGTGATGTAAACATGAAAGTTGTAGTACTCGACGATATGAAGAGATTGATACCCTACACGCCCGCTAACTCGGCTTGGTTTGGCCGGAAAACACCTCGAAAAGGGCGGTGGTCGTCGGAAAACTGGGTTTGCTTCAGCAGAGTGTCCCACATCGGCTGTGGTATAGAAATGAGGCTGCTAACTGGGCTATAAAAGCCCCATTCTAGCCTTGAGTAAGGTGTTCCATTCTCGGCCTCTTGGCTGAGATGTGGTTAAGTGTTTGTTTTTGTATGTTTAATATCTAAATGGGAACCATTGGTTCCCATGATATTAAATTAATTTTTAAGTAGTTTTTGGGTTTGATTTGGCAAAATAAGTGAGTCAGGAGGAAGATTTTGGTTGGCCGGAGTTGTACAAGCTCTGGCCTTCTTCTCCGATTCGAAATTTTGTCGATATCGCGATTTTTTTGGAAATATCGCGATATTTTTGAAAATATCGCGATATTATTGATATCGCGATATTTTAACGAAAATCATTTGGATAGTATAAAAAATATCGTTGGGGAAAAAAATCGATATTATCGGCGATATTTCGCCGATAATATCGATATTTAAATCCATGGTTACTACTAACATAAGCTTTGCATTCGTTGGTGGACTATATAGTTGCCTTAGGGCCTTAGGACCTTAGGATTACGATGAACCTTTGATTCGATCCAACATGAGCCTAGTGTTGGATCTCCATCTAGGGATGGTGATTGATTTTAGTTATATGTTTAATCACATTAGGGCATGTTTTCTTATTGGGCATTGGACCCAACTACTCCAATTTCATGCATATCAAACAAGAAAGGAGTACTTCAAAGTAAAGAAGAGTTTATGCTCTTTTACAACATTTGAGCTTTGCATTCGTTGGTGGACTATATAGTTGCCTTAGGGCCTTAGGACCTTAGGATTACGATGAACCTTTGATTCGATCCAACATGAGCCTAGTGTTGGATCTCCATCTAGGGATGATGATTGATTTTAGTTATATGTTTAATCACATTAGGGCATGTTTTCTTATTGGGCATTGGACCCAACTACTCCAATTTCATGCATATCAAACAAGAAAGGAGTACTTCAAAGTAAAGAAGAGTTTATGCTCTTTTACAACATTTGATCAAAACAAATTACTTTAAAGTAAAGAAGAGTTTATGCTCTTTTACAACATTTGATCATATTAAATTACAACCAAAATCTAATCCACACATTCCCATGGTTCAAACAAAATTGAGAGACGGCCTTTCTTATAGCTCAATTATTGTACGCTTAGGTTCATAATCACCATTTCTTTAATTAATTAATGCTTTAACTAATTAAACTTGAATGCAACATTGTGATTTGGTTTTTGTATCCATAGAATTGATTTAGATGGAGCTAAATGAAATGAAAAATCCAATTCTCATTTAAAGATACAAAACTATTTTGTTCTCAACTAATTTGGGCCAAAATTGCATTAACCTCAACTTTTGGGCTATATAGCAAAACACAAACTTTTGAGGTCACTTTGTAAAAACACAAAAGTTCACTACTTAATGTAATTACAACTAGAACCTAAAAATTTCAACAAATAACGAAAACTTCATTAAAGGAGCAAAACAATTTGTCCTTTAGTGATTTTGGGCCTTTACGTAAAAATGTAAACTTTCGGGTCAAAGTAAAAATTCACAAAAGTATCAAAACTTTATGCAATTGCATAAAAGCCCCAAAAGTACCCTACTAGTAGGGCGGCCAGTTTTGGTGAGAGTGTGAGTGATGTGTGTGAGTTAATTTTTAGGTTTGAAAGGTGATTGAAAGTTGTAAGTGATCGGCATGGTGTGAATACTAAAAGAAGTATGAGTGTTGTTTGAAAAAACAAACCATCCATCACTAATAAAAACAAATAAACAATCAAAAACCTTTTTGAATCAAATTCCCAACCTTTTTGTTCTTGCCAAGAACATAACAAGAACAATGAAAAACATCCATGAAAACCCAAAATAGCTCCATGAACATTTTTCACCCAAAGACACCTCAAAAACTCTCAAACTTAAGGGAAATAACATATTACCATACTAGGATACTTAGGGGTTCCTAATGTCACTTTAAAACATTTTTAACATGACAAACATGAACCCATAAATCCACCCCTTTGGCCAAATTGCCCCACAAACATGGCACCAAATTTTAGCTCCAAAACTCATGCTCATATGAACTACATCTACAACATTTCAGATGGTAAATTTTCAAGCAAAATTTACATTCAAAGAAGCAAGAATAAAGCTTGTAACAATTACAACATTCAAATCAAAGACTATGAACCACAAAACTCAAAAGGATTCACCAACTACTAGACCTACGCTCTTGATACCACTTGAAGGTTAATTTGTTAAAAACTAGTTAATTTGAGCAATATTTTCAACATGCAATTAACAATTAAAGGCGGAATCATTCTTGTATGCACTCAAAAATAAAACTTTACCCATGAAATTCAAGGCCTAGTAAGTGTGGTTAACCAAGACTCAACTCAAGAACAAAGTGAGTTGAGAAATATTATACCTTTGTTGATTCCTCTTTGCCTAAGCAAAGGCTAATCACCTAAGAGATAAGGCCTTCATTCCTTACTTTTTAGCTCCATGGATTTCTTGGATGAAGATGATAGAATGGATTATCCAAGTTCCCCAAAATTGAGAACCACTAAGTCTCCACACCAAGGAGAGCATTGATGAAGAGATGAGTGACTTAGGAAGAGATAGATGCTAGTAATCTCTCTCAAGGTGGCTGGCCTCCTTAAGAGTCAAGAGAGCTTTATGTTCTCATCTTTTCTCCAAAGAAAAACCCTAAGGATGAAATGGCTATAAAGTTGCCTTCCTACCACCTCACAATGGAGTGGCAAACTTGCAATTAAACCAAGTTCACTACCCCTCACTCTTATGGCCGGCCATATTGGGTTCTTTGGGCTTTGAGGGCATTTATGTTTCAAGTTGTCATACAACTTGAGTTATTGGACTTGACATTCAAATCCTATAGGGCCTTGCGGCCCAAAACTAACCCGTGGTCTATAACGAACTTATTCGTTTGATTAATTAACATATTAATTAATCCTAACCATAAATAATCAAACCATTTAATTATCCTTTCTCATCTCTATTAATTCTTTAATCTCTACCTTACACGGTGTACGTTCCATTAGGTTCCTTTTAGCGAGGCAGTAGGCAATTAGAACTCTTCAAATCAATTGTGAATTGAAACATACTTTCAATACTCCCTTCAGTGATTATACACCTTTAGGGCTTCCACAAACCATGAGTGACACCTAGCAGTATGTCATGGCTACCCAAGCTAATCAAAAGAGGTGAAGTACCTATTCAGTTTAGGATTACAATGCAATACGGTATTTCTCTAAGACAATGCTCTTGACCACATTGTTTGGTTTGATAGTTTATTCATGTCTACTATCCAATGTGATTCATTTACTTATATGATTACCTTGAATGTGATTTGGAACGACTTCCTAAATCTCATTCATACTATGGCCAAAGATTCTTAATCATATCATAGAGTATTTGGAACGACTTCCTAAATCTCATTCATACTCTGCCCAGAGATTCTTAATCATATCATAGAGTATTCTCCCTCAAAAGGTTTGAAGGTTAGAGATCCCTTGTTGCACATTCACTTGCCTCCATGACTAAGTAGCTTAACCCCAACTATATCGTGGACATTGTCTGACGGAGTGACTTTGACATAGTCAAAGATCAAGGACTTAACCACAAGACAACTATGATACCTCAGGCTAAATGACTACTTTGCATTATTCTAACCATGAGTTCTCATGTGACATGAGTATGAAAACTCCTTGTTGATCGTGTTCAATGGATCCATTCTATATTGAGCGCCTACATACTTGTGTTAGTGTCAGTCACACCAATGACTCGAGGCCAGTCACTATCATTAAGAGAAGGCATAGCACATACTGATCTTAACGAACCGTGAATGCCTAATTAGCAATCCTATGATCAGGAGCATTTAGGATATGTATAAGAAAGAGAATGGTCTCGTGAATCTAACTTCTTTAAATCACATTCTCCCAATTACATATTCATTGGACTTATCGTTTAAGCATATAACAATTATATGAGATGGCTTTAAACAATAATCTCTGCCTTTTGTATTAAACTAGATTAGTTTAACATGTGAAATGTTTGTAAAGCATCATCATATGATTGGTTTTAGGGCACATTTTCAACAGCTCCGTAGATAGGGTTCTAGGAATTGAGCTTTGTGTGGATCTTTGTATGAACCTTTGTTTACACTAGTGGATTGGACTCAGTGGAGAGTCCCCAATGTTTTAACCTAGATGTAGGTTTTTCTGGCCAAAAACTTCCTTGTGTTAAATACTTTACGAAGCCTTCTGTATAACCTTGTTGGAACTAAACTTTGTAGGGTTTGCTAGTATTGACACTTTATTAATCAAGTGAACTTAACTCAAGTACTAAGACTAAAACTTAACTGAAGTTCACATTGTTAAGTTTTAACATTTTAAGTTTGTTTGATTTATATACTTGTGGGATTCTAACAATCTATACTTAGTTGACTAGTACGTTGGCTAGTTAGTACAGTTGCTTTTAAGTTTTTATTGTAGGGTATTCCACTGGTACAAATTTCAAAAGTTCTTTTACTTGAAATGATTTACTTACCTAAGTTAACACTTTTAGGGCGTGTTTGTTTGGCCACATTAAGTTTCATTGGATTGCCTAGGATTAGTAGCGAATGTAGTCTTATTTTGTTAGCAGTGGCAATTTAATGAGATTGAAGAGGACTCGTCTAGACTAAAAGCTTCGCTAGCCAATCTTAGCAAGACCCTCTAAAATTTAACAGACTGTTAAGACCTCTCTGCTCCACTTTGCCCCTCTTATCTATTTATTTTCCTCACTTTGCCCCTTCCACTGCACATATCTCGGTTCCTCGCCGTTCAAAAAAATCTCAAAACAAAAACTCAAATATGAAAAGCCCCAAATCGGTCAGCGAGATCAATAGAGAAAAATGGAGGGTTGTCATTCGGAAGTTTCAAGAGCTGAGTAGTGAGAAGATCGAGTTAGAAACTTGCAAGGAAGATGAAGAAGGGCGAGGTGAGCAGTAGCAGCAAAAGCAACATTGGTGATAGTAACCGCATAAGGGAAAGCATGGTGGTAGATGATAGCAATCCCCTACTCGCTCTAGTAAATTTCACGGTTCGTCTCCCTCATCAACTCTCCCTTTCTCTGTCATAATTTGTTTGTTTTAAGTTTGTAATTTAGTTGATTTGTCTTGCTAATTAGAATTTGAACACAAGTTTAGAATTTTGATTTGGTTCAATTAGTGGTCGTTGTGAATAAGAATTTGGTTCATTTAGTAGTCGTTGCGAATTCTTGAAAAATTTGTAGTTTATCATTGGATTTAATTCCATGAATACAAGATGTTGTGATCAATTTGCAAACTAGTTATGAGGTTTCTAAGCGATTTGAATTCGTCGGAAAGAGTTAGTATGTTAGGCCAATGTTAATTGCATTTTGCATATTGATGTCAAAGATAGGTATTAAAACACACCCCAAAGTAGCACACAATAATCCTATTGATTTTCCTTATTAACACTAAAATTTGTCAATTGTAGCATATGAAAATAAGGGTCTTTCCCGCAGAAGATTGTTTTATCTAACTACTTAAAATGTCATACAAACTGGGCTGCTGTCTCTATTGACCAGCCACCTAACAATAATTATTAAACTAACTTAAACTTATCCAAAGGCAACGAAATTTTATACAGATATACTAGACACACAGAGCTACGCTCACACAAATTGTTGGGATTTTTGGAGTTGATTTTCTATTTAAATTAAATCGGACAAAACAGGGCAGAAACAAATTTAAATAATACCAATAGATTTTAATTCACAAGTTAAGAAAACAAGTTAGGGAAAATGCTATCCACCACCAAATAATCATGCAAACATGTTATGTTTCATTCAAATTCCTTTTATTTCCGGATGAAGATGCTCAAGTTGGCTTAATGTTATAACTCAACCTATTACTCTTTCTTACGTAGTATGTTAAGAAAATGGCGTTTTCAACTTAACTTAGTCCCTAACATGCAATTTAGAATGGCATGTTCATAGATTTAACAAGTAGAAATCATTAAGAATGAAAAGAGTTTGAGTCATCACAAGGCATCGTAAGTACTGGCGTTGTCTTACTTAGCCTAGAAATCGGTTCACATGTTAACCACAATTAACAAGTGCTACTCTAGAACATATGTAGGTCCTCATTCAATAAGGGCAGGCACACATATATTCATAGCATTAAAATCCTTAATATGCTTACTAAGTATGCATCCATAGAAACACAAAAAGAATTCATCAATGACATAAGTAGTGAAGCAATTTTCATCCTTTCATAAAAGTCATTCAAACGAAATATCACAACAAATTTACAATCATATTCAGGTCTTCAAAACAGCCCCTAACTACTAAAAATTAGTTACACATTATTCTCAAATTAAACCAAAAGTTAAACATGAGTTTGAGAAGATAGAACCGAAAGAGGAGAGTGCAACGATTTCTTCTTCCTTCCTTCCCTTGCACTGCAACCTTTCCTTCTCGAGCTCTCTGTGCTTCTAGCTCTGTCTTGCACTTCTCCTAGTTGATCCGTGTATTGCTCTCTGTGCAACTTCCTTCTCTTATTTTTCTGCCTCTCTCTCTATTTTTTTTTCTAAAATGTTGCTGCTCTCCTCTCTGTCTTTTCTATTCTGTCCGTGTATATGCTTTTTTTTTTTTTGTGTGCAGCTTGCTGACTATTCTTCCGTGTGTTGCTGTGGCGCACTGTCTCTGTCCTCACTGCCTTGCTGTGCAGCTTGCTGATTTGCTGCTTTTAAAACAAAAGGGCAGTGTGCTTTCTCTGCCCATGTGCCTTGCTAACTGTTTAATCCTTCCCCAATGCTAGTCAATCATTCCATTTCATTGCCTTGCCCATTATTTTCTTTCTTTATGCCGTGCCATCCTCTTCTCCCATGTGCTCTCTCCTTTCTTCTTTGCTTTTCCGTTTTTTTTATTCTAGCTGATTGGTTATCATCTATCTTCCACTTCACTTTCTTTTTCTGCTTCTTGCGTTGCTCTCTCTTTTGCTGCCTCTTGCCTTTAGCCAAAGGGCATACACAGTTTTTATTTTAAAAACTTGTAGTGACATTCCCTTACTAAAATGCCCATAACTTCTTCTAGAAAACTGATATTAACAATCTGTAAAATGGACATCTGTAGCTTTCCAAGTATATAAGGCTCATTCTCTAATTTATTCTGAGCTGTTTGCAAATTGCTTCCAAAGTCAGCTGATCTGCACAGGCAGTTTTGACGAATTTATTACTTAAAATTTCACTTGTTCTATTTTTATTTTCTTTGCTTGACAAATCCTATAAAACACAAAAACAAAGTAAATAGCTCAAAAATATAAGGAACTAACTAAGAAAAGACAAGTGAATTTGATGTAATATATATATATATATATATATATATATATATATATATATATAAATATGAGCTTATCAAATACCCCCACACTTAGCTTTTGTTAGTCCTCGAGCAAAACAAAGAAAACGTGAAAAAGTAGTGACATGAAAATCATTAGCTTCCCCCTATGTGACCCTCATAGAATTTCATTCAAGAAAACAAATCATCAAGAACCATAGCTAGCACCAAACAAGCTAATCCAAGTTCATCTTCCTTATTCAAATATTAGCAGTAACCTTTTAATCATCCTTGAAGTGTAGTGTGTGAGATAGCCATGCTAATGCAATTTTAAGTTTTTTTTTTATTTTTAAAATCACCATATGCAAACTAGCGACCTTCTCACGGGACATACACTCAATCACACATGCGTTTAGTTTTAATATGTTTCGCTCAAAGAATCAAATGTGAAAGTTCTACCATAAGCTTGCATAAAGATCACTTCTCCACAATCATAATTGCACAACTTAAATCAAGAGGACTTTTATTGGATGTAATGAGGCTTAGGGAGAGGGTTATTGAAATGAAAGAATAGGTAAACACAAGTTCCAAGCTACATTGCAAGCAATTCTCTTGTTGAGATTTATAAGAACTTCAAGCTTTCCAGCGATTCTACTAATACCACTGAAGGAAAATTTTGAAGGATAATTTATGTCCTAGTGAAGAACATTAAAGAACATTTGAATACATATGCATAATATTAACAAATTAAATTAAACATGCATCCAAAATCAATTCATAAAACCCATGACTTTCAAAGCCTAGTAGATGGTGAACCATGACTCTTTAACAACATTAAAGAGATTAAGGATTTAGAGAATCTTACCCTTGAAGCTCATCCTTGATTACACAAGGGATTCACCCAAGTGGAGGGCCTTCAAGTCACCTCCTTGCTTCTTTGAGGATTGGTTCTCCAAAACACCAAAGATTTGATGTCTCCAAGTCTCTACACCAAAAACAAATTGTGAAGATAAAATGGATGACTTAGGGAAGAAGAAATTGCTAGATTTTCCCTCCCTATGTGGCCGGCCCCTTTAGAGAAATTAGAGAGTAATTGTTTCACCCAATTTCATCCAAAAGAACCCTAAATGAAATAAAGCTATAAAGTTGTATTTATACTTCATTTCTAGTGAGTTACAAACTTGTAAATAACACAAGTTTGCTACCCCTCACCCTTATGGCCGGCCTTAGCTTTGTCTTTGGGCTAATTGCCCAATTTGTTTTAGTTGTCATACAACTTCAACATAATGGGCCTTGTGGACCAAAACACTTTTGGGCCCCGAAACCCAAAACTAACTTAGAAGCCCAATACGAACGTTTCGTATAATTAATTAACTAATTAATTAACTTTGACCATTCTTCAATTAACTATTTAATTGCATATCCATTTCATTTAATTACTTCACTTTCGTCTTTACTCGGTGTACGATCCATTAGGTTCCAATTAGCGAGGCAGTGGGCGATGTTACTCTTAACTATCGATTGTGAATTGAAATCACATTTCAATTCTCCCTTAAGATTAGTGTTTGCCAATCTTTGGGGCTACCACAAACCATGAGTGACACCTAGCAGCATGTCATGGTTACCCAAGCTAAGTAGAAGTGGTTGGAGAACCTATCCAGTTACAATTACAATGCAATACAGTCCTTTTCTAATACAATACTCTTAATCACATCGTTTAAGTGATAGTTTGTTTCATGTCTACTATCCAATGTGATACTTCTCTATATGATTCGCTTGAATAAGATTTGGAACAAACTTCCTTAGTCATATTCATATGCTTTGGCCAAAGACTCTCGAATCATATCTTAGAGTATTATCCTTCCATAAGGTTAGAGATCCCTTGTTGTACATTCATATGTCTACATGACTAGATAGCTTGACCCCAACCATGCCGTGGACACTCCAAAGGAACGCCATTTGACACGATCAAAGATCAAGGACCTAACCATTAGACATCAATGATGCCTCAGGTCAAAGGACTACTTTGCATATTGTAACCTTGAGTTCTTACATGACATGTATGTTTGAACTCTCTTTTGATCGTAGTTCAGTGTACTCGATTACTCTTTCAAGCACCTATGTGTTTGTCTTAGTGTCCAACACTAAATGACTTGAGACTTGTCATATCCACGCTTGAGTCGACATAACACATACTAACCTTAGCGGATTGTCAATGCCCAATTGGCAACCCTATGGCTAGGAACGTTTTAGGAATGAGCATAAGAGAAAGGTCTCGTAAATCTAACTTACTTAGATCACTTATCTCTTAGATCAAATACATTCCTTGGATTCCCTCATTGATTAAACACAAGATACAATAAACAGTGATTAACAATAAGCTTTGCCCTCTATTAAACATTTATAAGTTTAATATAATAAGTATTCCAAAAAGCTATTACATCAAATGAGTGGCTTTGTGGGCATACTTCCAACAAATTTATGTCCTAGTGAAGAACATTAAAGAACATTTGAATACATATGCATAATATTAACAAATTAAATTAAACATGCATCCAAAAACAATTCATAAAACCCATGACTTTCAAAGCCTAGTAGATGGTGAACCATGACTTTTTAACAACATTAAAGAGATTAAGGATTTAGAGAATCTTACCCTTGAAGCTCATCCTTGATTACACAAGGGATTCACCCAAGTGGAGGGCCTTCAAGTCACCTCCTTGCTTCTTTGAGGATTTGTTCTCCAAAACACCAAAGATGTGGTGTCTCCAAGTCTCTACTCCAAAGACAAATTGTGAAGATGAAATGGATGACTTAGGGGTGAAGAAATTGCTAGATTTCCTCCCTAAGTGGCCGGCCCCCTTTGGAAATTTAGAGAGAAAAATTTCACCCAAATTTCTTAAGGAAAACCCTAAATGAAATAAAGCTATAAAGTTTAATTTATACTTCATTTCTTGTGAGTGGCAAACTTGTAAATAACACAAGTTTGCTACCCTTCATGTTGTGGCCGGCCTCCCTTTAGTCTTTGGGCTAATTGCCCAATTTGTTTTAGTTGTCATACAACTTAAACATAATGGGCCTTGTGGTCCAAAACACTTTTGGGCCCCGAAACCCAAAACCAACTTAGAAGCCCAATACGAACGTTTCGTATAATTAATTAACTAATTAATTAACATTGACCATTCTTCAATTAACTATTTAATTGCATATCCATTTCATTTAATTACTTCACTTTCATCTTTACTCGGTGTACGATCCATTAGGTTCCAATTAGCGAGGCAGTGGGCGATGTTACTCTTAACTATCGATTGTGAATTGAAATCACATTTCAATTCTCCCTAACGATTAGTGTTTGCCAATCTTTAGGGCTACCACAAACCATGAGTGACACCTAGCAGCATGTCATGGTTACCCAAGCTAAGTAGAAGTGGTTGGAGAACCTATCCAGTTACAATTACAATGCAATACGGTCCTTCTCTAATACAATACTCTTAATCACATCGTTTAAGTGATAGTTTGTTTCATGTCTACTATCCAATGTGATACTTCTCTATATGATTCGCTTGAATAAGATTTGGAACAAACTTCCTTAGTCATATTCATATGCTTTGGCCAAAGACTCTCGAATCATATCTTAGAGTATTATCCTTCCATAAGGTTAGAGATCCCTTGTTGTACATTCATATGTCTACATGACTAGATAGCTTGACCCCAACCATGTCGTGGACACTCCAAAGGAACGCCATTTGACACGATCAAAGATCAAGGACCTAACCATTAGACATCAATGATGCCTCAGGTCAAAGGACTACTTTGCATATTGTAACCTTGAGTTCTTACATGACATGTATGTTTGAACTCTCTTTTGATCGTAGTTCAGTGTACTCGATTACTCTTTCAAGCACCTATGTGTTTGTCTTAGTGTCCAACACTAAATGACTTGAGACTTGTCATATCCACGCTTGAGTCGACATAACACATACTAACCTTAGCGGATTGTCAATGCCCAATTGGCAACCCTATGGCTAGGAACGTTTTAGGAATGAGCATAAGAGAAAGGTCTCGAAAATCTAACTTACTTAGATCACTTATCTCTTAGATCAAATACATTCCTTGGATTCCCTTATTGATTAAACACAAGATACAATAAACAGTGATTAACAATAAGCTTTGCCCTTTATTAAACATATATAAGTTTAATACAATAAGTATTCCAAAAAGCTATTACATCAAATGAGTGGCTTTGTGGGCATACTTCCAACAATCTCCCACTTGCACTCAAAGCCATCCTCCCATGTATCTAATACCCATCCTTTCCATATGACGGTCAAGTTGGACTTGAGACATTGGCTTCGTCAGTGGATCTGCTACGTTATCGGCTGAAGCAACTTTGAGAATGTTGACTTTCCCCTCGACAGCATATCTTCTAATGATATTAAAGCGCCTGTCAAAATGCTTGTTCTTTTGATGTGCCCTGGGCTCCTTGGCTTGAGCTATCGCCCCACTATTATCACAGTACAAAGTTACTGGTGATGTAATGGTTGGAACCACTCCAAGTTCAGTAATGAACTTCTTCATCCAGAACGCTTCTTTGCCGGCTTCAGCTGCAGCGACATACTCAGCCTCTGTCGTGGAATCAGCAATTACACTTTGCTTCTTGCTTTTCCAGCTGACAGCCCCACCATTCAGAGTGAATACATATCCGGAGTTGGAACTTCTATCATCGACGTCAGATTGGAAATCTGCGTCTGTATAGCCTTCCACTCGCAACTCTGTTGCTCCTCCATAAACGAGGAACATGTCCTTAGTTCTTCTTAAGTACTTAAGGACTGTCTTGACAGCTGCCCAGTGTTCTGATCCTGGGTTAGATTGATATCGACTAGTAATGCTCACAGCATATGCGATATCAGGCCTTGTACATGTCATGGCATACATGAGACTCCCTATGGCAGAAGCATAAGGAATTATATTCATTTGCCGTATTTCTTCAGGAGTCTTAGGTCCCATGGACTTAGAAAGGTGAATTCCATGTCTCACAGGAAGAAAACCTTTCTTAGATTGTTCCATTTGGAACCTACTTAGCACCTTATCAATGTACATTGATTGGGATAATGCAATCAGTCTTCTGGTTCTATCACGATAGAGCTTTATCCCAAGTACATAAGATGCATCTCCTAAATCTTTCATGTGGAAGGTTTTGGACAACCACACTTTCACAGAAGAAAGTACTGCAGTGTCATTCCCGAACATTAATATGTCATCTACATATAACACCAGGAATACAACTGCATCCCCTACGACTTTTTGATAAACACAACTGTCGTCTTCGTTTTGAGTAAAATCAAACGTTTTGATTTCTGTATCAAAACGGATGTTCCAGCTCCTGGAGGCTTGCTTAAGTCCATAAATGGACCTCAGAAGCTTGCATACTTTAGTCTTTTCAGACTTGGACACGAAACCTTCGGGTTGAGCCATATAAAGCTCTTCCTCTAGGTAGCCATTTAGAAAGGCCGTCTTCACGTCCATTTGCCAGATTTCATAATCATGGTACGCAGCTATAGCAAGCAAAATTCGAATGGACTTAATCATGGCTACAGGAGAGAAAGTTTCTTCATAGTCAATCCCTTCTCGTTGCCTATAACCCTTGGCTACAAGTCTAGCCTTATAAGTCTCCACGTTCCCATCAACGCCTATCTTCCTTTTGAAGACCCATTTGTTTCCAACAGGTACGATACCTTCTGGAGGGTCCACAAGAGTCCAGACCTGATTTTGATACATGGAATCCATTTCGGATTTCATGGCCTCTTGCCATTTCTTCGAATCAATGTCGGACATTGCTTCTTTGTAGTCCCTAGGGTCCTCCTTTGTGTCATTGTCACCTAAAAGGTACAATTCTGCAAAGTCATTGTCTAAGCCATACCTCCTGGGTGGCTTACTAACCCTTTCAGATCTACGTGGAGCTAGGGGTTCAGGAACAGGGTTGTCAATATGTCGTGTGCTTGTTTGTGGTTCATCATTAATCTCATTAATTTCCATCTCTTTACTTATAGTTCTTTTGAGAACGAATTCGTCCTCTAGAAACTTAGCAGTTCTGGCGACAAAGACTTTCTGGTCGTCAGGATGGTAGAACTCATATCCCATAGTTTCCCGAGGATATCCCACAAAATAGCACCTTACTGATCTCGCTTCAAGCTTAGTAGCTTCAAGCTTCTTGACATATGCTTCACAACCCCAAATCTTAATGTGATTAAGACTTGGCTTTCTTCCATGCCATATCTCATAGGGCGTTTGTGAAACTGATTTGGAAGGTACTCTATTAAGCAAGTAAGCTGCTGTATATAGAGCGTATCCCCAGAATGTTACTGGTAGATCAGCGGAACTCATCATAGAACGAACCATGTTCATCAAGGTTCGATTTCTCCTTTCAGAAACTCCATTGAGTTGTGGAGTTCCCGGTGGAGTCCACTGTGATATTATTCCACACTCTTTGAGATAATCTAGGAATTCATTACTCAGATATTCACCCCCTCGATCTGATCTTAGGATCTTTATCTGTTTCCCAGTTTGCTTCTCAACTTCATTCTTGAATTCTTTGAACCTTTCAAAGGATTCTGACTTGTACTTCATAAGATACACATAGCCAAACCGAGAGTGATCGTCGGTGAATGTGATATAGTAGGAGAAACCTCCTCTCGACGTAGTAGACATAGGTCCACATACGTCAGTGTGGATTAACCCTAGAATTTCAGTGGCACGCTCTCCTTTCCCAGTGAATGGAGATTTGGTCATCTTCCCTTTCAAACAGCATTCACAAGTACCCATCTGGTCATTACCTAATGGGCGGACGTATCCGTCCTTTGACATCTTGCGAATCTTTTCAAGGTTCACATGTCCAAGTTTAAGATGCCACATCTTTTCTTGGTTAACTTCTTCTCTAGCCCTTTTGGGTTTTGAGGTATTCCCGCTTTCAATACAGTGCACCCCACTATTCGTCTCTAGGTGAAAAAGTCCCTCTATCATATTACCATAAGAGATAATACGACCGTTCAAGTATAAAGTGCAACTCATTTTGTCAAACAATACTGAGTGCCCATCTCTTAAAAGCTTAGAGATAGAAATCAAATTCTTTATACATGAAGGAAAATATAAACAATTTTTAAGTTCCAGGACTTCCCCAGAGGGTAGGTTAAGCATGTAGGTGCCTATTGCTTTTGCAGAGATTTTAGCGCCGTTTCCAACACGCACAACCATCTCCCCATTGCGCAGTTTCTTGCTCCCTACTAGTCCCTGCATCGTATTACAGATATGTTGACTAGCACCTGAATCAACTATCCAGGAACTGGAGCTTACTGTAAAAGCACTCTCTATGACAGAAATAGTCTCTTCAAAAGTTCGTGTCATAAGGCTCGCAATGCGCACCCTGTATTTCTTCTTCCAACGTTCATCCTTTCCACAATGAAAGCATGTTCCTTTGGATTTTCTTGCCTTCTTCTTTTGCAATCTTTTCCTTATATTTGCGTTCTCACTCCCACTGTCCTTTTTGAAACCTTTTTCAAATTCACAGCACATGTCAATCATCTCTTCAAAAGTATGATTGAATCTATTCACTTTGTAGTTTACAACAAACTTAGTGAAATCATCCGAGAGAGATGCAAGGAAAAAATCTTGGGCCATTTTCCCATCGATGGAAGTTCCTAAACTTTCAAGATCTTGAAAGATCTTTTCCATCTTTTGTCCATGTTTATGGACCGATGCCCCCTTTGCCATTTTGGCATCTAATAGACTACAAACATTTGAGAATCGTACATTACTAGTCTCAATGTCATGCATCTTATGCAAACTTTCAACCATGGCACGTGAAGTGTCCATGTGCTTATGTAACTTCATAAGTTCCTCACTAAGTGAAGTGAGAATTAAGCATTTGGCTTGTAAGTCATCCTCATAGTGTCTAGCATAATCATGACACTCCTCCTTTGAAGCTAGTTTCTTAGGAGGCACATGAGGTGGGGATTGCTTAAGCACATACAATATGTCTCTCACCTTTGAGACATTCTCAATATGGCGATACCAAGCAAGGAAACGTTGGCCACTAAGGCCCCTTTTGTCAAGTATAATGGTGGGTATAATTTTAGGCATGTCGTTCACTACATAACATAACATAAAATCGCACTAGATTGTTGATTAACTACTTGATTGGGTCTTGAATCAAATAGTACCACCCACTATTTTTGGCAAATTCCACATCCCTCAATAGAATCCGAGAGTTATATAGAACTCTTAGTGGGTTATGGGAGACTCATCATTACCAAGCTCACCTCACGATGATACGATGTTGGTTAGCAAAAATAATGATGAGAGAATAACACATTATTCATTTACAACGTTTTGTAATTACCCATCTTGTTTGGCCTCTAGAGAATGTTGCCTCACGATGATACGATGTTGGCACATTGCACTTAGTTAAGTTATTCCCACCATGCTTAGTTAAGTTATTCCCACCATGCTTAGTTCGTGTAGGGGTTCAAGAATAACCTCACGATGATACGATGTTGGCTATCCTTGTTGCCTACCTCACCACATCATGTATGTATATATGGACTCTTCCTGAATGTAAGCACATACTTTGAACTTCCCCATGATAGGGTGAAGCCGGTGTAGGAGTCACAAACGATGGAGTCCACCACGGTGGAAGGCCTACGAAGAGACATTCAAAGCATCTCTCGCTTATCAACTTAATATTTATTTTGAGGGAGTAGTTTTGGGCTACATCAAAACATTTTAATCATATTAAATGAACAAGGGCCTATCACAACTATTGGTCCAAGTTTATATGAATTAGTAGCATATAATACTCCCACTGTTTCGTTGAAACAAGCGAGACTACATGGAACTACTAACGAATGCATTGCATCCTCATATGGACTATATAGTTGTTTTAGGTTTTAGGATGATTATGAACCGATTGATTTGATCCAACACGAGCCTTGTGTTGGACCTTGGGTTTTAGGTAGATGGTTTGTTGATTTTAATTACGCGTTTAATCTAATTAAACCGTTATTTCCTATTGGGCGTTGGACCCAACTATTCCAATTTGCATACAATTAAACAAATAAGAATACATGAAATAATAAAGAAGGGCTTATGCCCTTTTACAACACATTGGAGGACTTATGTCCTTTACAACAAACTTGAATTAATCAAATTACATTCATATCTACTCTATTAAACCCAAACATTCATAATGCTAAGCGGCCAATCACATAGCTCAATTATCGTGGCTTGGTTCATAATCACCCCTTTTCTTAATTAATCAAAATTAACTAAGAAAGCATCTTTAAACAATTGGTTTTTGGATCCATAAAATTGATTTAAATGGAACTAAATAAAATGAAAATCAAATTCTCATTTAAAGAGACAAAACCATTTTTGTTCTCATTTTGTTTTTGGGCCAAAAACAATGACCACAACTATTTGGGCCATAATGCAAAAACAAAAAAACTTTTGGGGTCACTTTGTAAAAACACAAAAGTCCACAACTTCATGTAATTACAACTAGAACCCAAAATTTTTAACAATTGCTAAAACTTCCTTAAAGGAACAAAACAATTTGTCCTTTAATGATTTTGGACCTTTTCGTAAAAATACGAAAACTTTTGGGCCAAAGTGCAAATACACAAAAGTATCAAAACTTTATGTAATTGCACAAAAGTCCCCAAAATACCCCACTTGGGGGGTGGCCGGCCTCTTTGGTCAAAGGTTGGAAAAATTTTCAAAAATTTATGTGAGTTGATTTTGGTGGGTGAGGAAAAGGTGATGGAAATTTGGTGTAAGAAAAATTTGACTTTTAATAAATTTGTTTTGTCAAAACAAAGATATTTTTCTTTCCTTCACCATGAAGTCTTCTCCCCTTTTTAATAAACCAAAACTTTATGAAAAACATAAAATTTTTGAATCAAAACTTCAAAACCTTTTTGTTCTTGGCAAGAACTTCAAGAACATTGAAGAACATTCATAAAAACTCATAATAGCCCCATGAATGTTTTCACTTACCAAAACTCAATTTTTCACAACTCAAAAGAGGGTTAATAATCTAGGGTACTTAGGGGTCCCAAAGAACACATTAAAACCATTTTAACAAGACTAATTTGGACCCAAAAAGTCACCCTTTTAATTTGGCCGAAAATACCAAAAAACAATTTTGGCACCATTTTTAGTTCCAATATTCATGCTTTTGTGAATCACATCTACAACATTTGAGATGCTAAATTTTTCAAACAAAATTTATATTCAAAGCAAGAACAAAGCTTGTAACATTTACAACATATAAATCACATAATATGAAAAATCACAAAACCCAAAAGGATTCACCATAAACTAGGCCTAGGCTCTGATACCACTTGAAGGAAAATTTATGTCCTAGTGAAGAACATTAAAGAACATTTGAATACATATGCATAATATTAACAAATTAAATTAAACATGCATCCAAAAACAATTCATAAAACCCATGACTTTCAAAGCCTAGTAGATGGTGAACCATGACTCTTTAACAACATTAAAGAGATTAAGGATTTAGAGAATCTTACCCTTGAAGCTCATCCTTGATTACACAAGGGATTCACCCAAGTGGAGGGCCTTCAAGTCACCTCCTTGCTTCTTTGAGGATTTGTTCTCCAAAACACCAAAGATGTGGTGTCTCCAAGTCTCTACACCAAAGACAAATTGTGAAGATGAAATGGATGACTTAGGGGTGAAGAAATTGCTAGATTTCCTCCCTAAGTGGCCGGCCCCCTTTGGAAATTTAGAGAGAAAAATTTCACCCAAATTTCTTAAGGAAAACCCTAAATGAAATAAAGCTATAAAGTTTAATTTATACTTCATTTCTTGTGAGTGGCAAACTTGTAAATAACACAAGTTTGCTACCCTTCATGTTGTGGCCGGCCTCCCTTTAGTCTTTGGGCTAATTGCCCAATTTGTTTTAGTTGTCATACAACTTAAACATAATGGGCCTTGTGGTCCAAAACACTTTTGGGCCCCGAAACCCAAAACCAACTTAGAAGCCCAATACAAACGTTTCGTATAATTAATTAACTAATTAATTAACATTGACCATTCTTCAATTAACTATTTAATTGCATATCCATTTCATTTAATTACTTCACTTTCATCTTTACTCGGTGTACGATCCATTAGGTTCCAATTAGCGAGGCAGTGGGCGATGTTACTCTTAACTATCGATTGTGAATTGAAATCACATTTCAATTCTCCCTAACGATTAGTGTTTGCCAATCTTTAGGGCTACCACAAACCATGAGTGACACCTAGCAGCATGTCATGGTTACCCAAGCTAAGTAGAAGTGGTTGGAGAACCTATCCAGTTACAATTACAATGCAATACGGTCTTTCTCTAATACAATACTCTTAATCACATCGTTTAAGTGATAGTTTGTTTCATGTCTACTATCCAATGTGATACTTCTCTATATGATTCGCTTGAATAAGATTTGGAACAAACTTCCTTAGTCATATTCATATGCTTTGGCCAAAGACTCTCGAATCATATCTTAGAGTATTATCCTTCCATAAGGTTAGAGATCCCTTGTTGTACATTCATATGTCTACATGACTAGATAGCTTGACCCCAACCATGTCGTGGACACTCCAAAGGAACGCCATTTGACACGATCAAAGATCAAGGACCTAACCATTAGACATCAATGTTGCCTCAGGTCAAAGGACTACTTTGCATATTGTAACCTTGAGTTCTTACATGACATGTATGTTTGAACTCTCTTTTGATCGTAGTTCAGTGTACTCGATTACTCTTTCAAGCACCTATGTGTTTGTCTTAGTGTCCAACACTAAATGATTTGAGACTTGTCATATCCACGCTTGAGTCGACATAACACATACTAACCTTAGCGGATTGTCAATGCCCAATTGGCAACCCTATGGCTAGGAACGTTTTAGGAATGAGCATAAGAGAAAGGTCTCGAAAATCTAACTTACTTAGATCACTTATCTCTTAGATCAAATACATTCCTTGGATTCCCTTATTGATTAAACACAAGATACAATAAACAGTGATTAACAATAAGCTTTGCCCTCTATTAAACATATATAAGTTTAATACAATAAGTATTCTAAAAAGCTATTACATCAAATGAGTGGCTTTGTGGGCATACTTCCAACAACCACACCCTTAAACTGAAACTTTAAAAACTTTTTATTTGCTTTGTATGCAATTTTTTTTTCTCTTCTTCTTTTTTTTTTCTTTTTTTTTTTCTAATTTTTTTTTTTCAATTTTGCACATAACGAAATACAAACATGAAATACCCCCACACTTATTCTGTTGCCAAACTCCTTCCATGTACTTCACAAACATTTCTCATAAGACAATCTCACATTGCTCACTAGCTTGCTTGGAAAGGGTAAGGAAAAATGTTTGAGGTATAAGAGTAGACATATCTGGTGATAAGAAATAAAAGGCTCAACATATACGGCTCAAATTGGTAATCTAATGATATCATTTTTCTTTAGGAAACATGCTTATTTGGGCCATGGTGATAAACCTAATGCGTCTATCATTTTCAAGTTCATGCAATCAATGACAAACATTTCGAAAGATCATTACGCAAGTTCTAGAGATTATCTCACATAAGTTCATCACACATGAAAGAATAGGAGTGTATGAAAAATGCACACACTTTCAATAGGCTCAAAAACTCACATAGGATGTATATGGTCACTAAATTCACATATGAAGCTTTTAAGTCATGCTTTAGTTTCACATCAACAAGGCTATGTGCATTTGGTTTTTCAAGAATGATCAAACATGTACAAAACTAACAAGAGAATTAGGAATTTCACACAGCACATGTTAACTAAGTTCTTGATTACCATGGTTCAAATTCGATCCAATTATATCATTGGGTCGGGAAACTAACAAAAATCTAATCCAAAACAATAAGGAAAACAAGACAAAATTTTTGGATTTTTAAATCTTCCGATTTTTTTTAAAATTTTGCTTTTAAAAAAAACAAAACTAATTAAGAAAACAAAAAGCAACGACACGGAAACAAATGAAACCAGTTCACAGTCGAAGGTATAAAAAAATTTCAATTTGGTCATTTTTATACTCTTTACCCCCAAACTTAAACTGGACATTGTCCCCAATGTCAGAAAACATTATAATGCAAAATAAATATAAAAATAAAATGACTAAATGAAAAGAAACAAAATAAAGCATTTGGACTGAAAACTTCCCTAATTTGCAATAAAATCAAGCAATGACCCCCAAGCTTAAATTCTGCAATCAACTTGAAGGGTGGAAATAACCAAAAGTTCCTACAAAGAAAAGAAATAATTCAGTTAAGCACGCAAGAAAATGTAGAAAATGCAAACAAAAAATTGAAAATGACAATTAAAGACAATGAATAGAAATATTAGGTGATCTTTGGTCGTGCTTGTTGACTTTCCACAGCTTTGATCTTGAACTGGATGAGACTTCTGAGAAAGGAACAAGGAGAGTTCCTTGGTGGGCAGGCAAGAGCAAGGGTAAAGGAAAAACATGCCATAAGATATCTTTCCCTTCGACCCTGCTGATATGAGATACTTTTGCTTTTGAAGAAATATCTAATGGCATCTCCTCGAGTTCTTGGATCAACGCAAACTCTTTCTGCTCTTCGATGCAACTCAGACTCCTCCTGCATCGTCTGTAAGATACTTTTGCTTTTGAAGAAGTATCTTCCCACAAGTTTATTCTTGAACTGGTCTGGAGGGGCTCGAAGATAAGTACTCGAGAGCAAGACTAGGTAAGCAATCATGATCTCTCTTTCTCCTTGTTCTTCAGATAAAGGTGAGGAGAAAGCATGATATGAGATACTTTTGCTTTTAACCTTCATGATATGAAATACTTTTTCTCTTGATGACTTGTTTGCAGAGGTACTCCAAGGGATGAGGAACACTGAGTAACTCGAGAGGCTTCGTTGGGAATACATTCTCAGAGATGAAGAAATGTTGAGTGGCTCTCTCTTTGCTATTGAGGGCGAAGATAGATGCTTATAGGAATTTCTTCATAACCGGTACTATTCTCTTACTCTTGTCGGCAGCCGGTGGATTATTGAACAGTAAGATTGACGCGCTTTTTGACAAAGTTGCCCGTAATTTCCGCAAAGCTGAGGTTGCGTGTGAACGGTGCTGACACGTCCGGAAAAGTCGATCTCTTGAAATTCGGGGACCTACTTGTGGTCTCTGAGCAGATCCGACTTTTGAGAAATGAGTCCGATTTTTTAGAAAGGAGCGTCTCTTCGATTTGTGAGCGGGCGCCTCTTCGATTTCTGAGTAGCGCCTCTTTGCTTTCTTCTTTTTATAGAGGCACGAATTTTGTTCCACAGCACACTTGAATTGCCTCTTGTAAAAACTCCCTTCTTGCACTTCTTTAATCTTGATCAGTCCGATCTCTTCGTTTTTAACACCTTCAGAAAATGTCTTGCCTCTCTGACCATCGCCTTAACTTGAATGTCGGGGAAGATGATGACTTGTCTTCTCCAAACAACATTTGGCATCCGTTCTTCATATCCCCCAATGGTCCTCTTACAGTTGGGGACTCTATGATGAGAAACGATACAACCGCTACGGTGGTTGCTAGAAATCTTCTTACTCTAAGAGACAGTAGGATGCTATCCAAGCGGTCAGACGAGCTGGCTGTTTAGGACTCTCTGGCGCTCAGCGTCCAGTGTGCAGGCTCAGTCTCAAACATGGGCCAACGCCTTCTTGCACGAGTCAGGTTGAATCTCTGATGGCTGAGGTGGCTAGTCTTCAGCAAAAGGTCAGAGGACTCAGACATGAAAATAAGGAGTTGCACATGCTCGCAACTAGTTACTCAACAAGTATGAAGAGGAAGCTTGACCAGCTGCAAGAGTCCGAAGTTAGGATTCAGAGTGATCATCAAAGGTTTGTGGCGTTACTGCAGAGGCATTTTCTGCCTTCGTCATCTGAAGTTGCACCAAGTGTTGAGGCTCCAGAAGATCAAACTTTGGCGCTTCGTCTTTCTGGAGCTCCGTCGACTGCTGAGGCACTACCTGACCAATGAATGCTATTAGTTTACACATTATTGTAAAATATTTCTGCTTTTGTTTTTATTTTTATTTGATTTGATTTTGTTTGTTGTTGTTTGTTTTTTTTTTATTTCTTTTTTTAAATCAATGTAAAATATGTAAATCAATGAAAAAAGACTTTTTTTACCCTCCCCCTACACTCAAACTAAACATTGCCCTCAATGTTTTAAACACAAACTCACAGAAATCAACCAAATAACACAACTAACTAAACAAAACAAAATGAAAGCAGTAAAGAGAAGGGTGTAAGAATGCAAATCTAATTTGGTTAGCAATTCCAAAGTCTCCCTTCGTTAAATGCATGGGTTGCCTCCCAAGAAGCGCTTGCTTTTACGTCCGCAGCCGGACGGTACAAAGAGGAAAAATATTAGTTACAACAAAAGATTCGTAATATGGCTTGAGTCTATGCCCATTCACTTTGAACACGTTTTCGGTCTTCGTACTTTGGATTTCCACTGCACCATGAGGAAAAATATTAGTTACAACAAATGGACCAACCCATCGAGAACGAAGCTTACCTAGAAATAACCGAAGGCGAGAATTAAATAGAAGAACTTTATGTCCAATGACAAAGTTCTTCCTTAAGATCATCTTATCATGAAATGCCTTTCATTTCTCCTTGTATATTCGACTTGACTCATATGCATCATTCCGGATTTCATCTAGCTCATTTAATTGTAGCTTTCTTTGCTTTCGAACAACACTCATATTCATATTGTAAGCTTTGATCGCCCAATAAGCTTTGTGCTCCAATTCTACTGGAAGACGACATGGTTTCCCATAAACTGACCGAAATGGTGGCATTCCAATAGGAGTCTTATAGGCAGTTCTATAAGCCCATAATGCATCGTTCAAGCTCATGCTCCAATCTTTCCTACTAGGACTAACAGTTTTCTCCAAAATTTGCTTCACCTCACGATTTGATACTTCTGCTTGACCACTAGTTTGTGGATGATAAGGTGTAGACACCTTATGTGTGACATTGTACTTTCTAAGCAACGCTTCAAAAGTTCTGTTACAGAAATGACTCCCTCCATCACTGATGATGGCTCTAGGTATTCCGAATCTTGTAAAGATGTTAGTCTTAATAAAATCTGAAACAACTTTAGAGTCATTAGTTTTGGTGGCTTTCGCTTCCACCCATTTAGAAACATAATCCACAGCCAATAAAATGTAAAGAAAACCATTTGAAGATGGAAAAGGTCCCATGAAATCAATGCCCCACACATCAAAAATCTCAACAATCAAAATAGGTGTTTGTGGCATTTGATTTCTCATGCCCAAGTTACCTGTTCGTTGACAACGATCACATGTTGCACAAAACTCATACGCATCCTTAAACAAACTAGGCCAATAAAAACCACTCTCTAACACCTTAAGTACTGTCCTCTTTGCTCCAAAATGGTCGCCGCATGCATAAGAATGACAAAAAGTTAGAATAGATTTAAACTCAAATTCGAGGACACACCTTCTAATCAACTGATCAGGGCAATATTTCCACAAATAAGGATCGTCCCACTCGTAGTATTTGGCGGTTTTGACAAGCTTATCTTTTTGAGCACGTGTAAAATCATCCGAAATCTTTTTGGTGACCTTGTAATTGATAATATCTGCATACCAAGGGTCAGTGGCCTTCAATGAAAACAATTGCTCATCCAGAAAACTCTCACGTAAAAGGATGAGATCTTCCTCTGTGTTTGAATGTGCAAGTCTGCTAAGATGATCTGCTACAACATTCTCACTCCCTTTCTTATCTTTGATCTCCAAGTCAAACTCTTGAAGCAGAAGTATCCATCGAATGAGTCACAGTTTTGCATCCTTTTTGTGAGTAGATACTTTAATGCTGCATGGTCAGAAAACACAATAATTTTAGTCCCAATCAGATAAGATCGAAATTTTTCTAAAGCGAATACAACAACTCAAAGCTCCTTCTCTGTTGTTGAATAATTCAATTGTGCATCATTAAGCGTTCGAGATGCATAATAAATGACATGTGGCACTTTGTTGACACGTGATAGGAGCATATTTATGCTACTTAGTTAGCTTGTTTTCTTGCACTTACATAGTTAGTTATCGTTTATTATAGTGATTTAAGCTATTTTCGTGTATTTGTAGGTTCAAATGGCAAGTGAAGCAAGAAAGTGCGTTTTGGTGCATTTTAGAGCTAAATTGAGCTTAAATGGAGTACATGCATATGGAGCACCATGGATGGACGATTTTGGAGCTAAATTGAGCTAAGGAGTGAATGAAGATGTGAAGAATGGAATTCAAAGCGAAGGACGAATGAAGAGTCAAAAGTGGAAACCGAAGTTTCTAAGTTTGGAAGTTTCTAATTCCGAAGGTTTCCATTCTTGAAGAGTTTCTATTCTTGAAATGGAGATGTCCTAATCTTTTCTAGAAGGCCATCCTTGGGCCTTATCATCTCAGCCACATCTAAGCCCTCCTAGCCACATTGCCGCACCTTAAACCCTAGCCCATCACATTGGGCCGAACCTAATCATTCTAGAAGCCTAATCTCCCTAAACCCTAGCTGCCGCACCTATTGCCTATTTTCCCTTGGATTTCAGATTTAATTAGCCCTATTCCTTGTGGATTTGGGTTAATTGGGCCATAAACCTTTTTTCCTTATTGGATTTACAATTTCTGCTAGACTTAGGGGGCCTAATCCATCAATTAATTGAAGTACAAACCCTAATCTGATTTAACCTAGGGTTTAGGGTGCCTATATATATCTTACTTATGTGTGCCGCACGCGGGATGATTCCTTACTCAGAAATTAAAAGTGTCGCACCCTTCCTCTCATCCATTCCGCAACCATTCATCCAAAATCCAGAAATTCACCCTTGGCCGCAAGCTTCCATACACACAACCAGCCATCACCGTGCCTACCACCTATCACACAACCATCTCCGCACCCTACCACCACCACAACCACCTTGTGCGCCACTCTTGGGAGAAGAAGGGACTGTGCTGTGCACCACAAAGGAGGGAGAAAGCCTTGCGCAAGCAATCTGCCACCATTGGAGTGTTTGGAGTTCTTTCTCTTTTTGTTTCTGTTTTCATGTTTAATTTAATTCATTGATCAATTATGTTAAACATGTGGAACTAATTTCTTTTTAGTTAGAGGCGAATTTGAAGCCATGGACATATGTTGGTTATGATTTGATTTACTCCAGTTATGAATTCATGAACTTTGGATGTGGTTTACTTTTCTGTTTTGATGAAGAACTTGTTTATGTATGTTGATTGAGAGTGCACGCTTAATTTGCATGCTTAAACTTGATGCTAGGATATAAGGGAATTTCACCTAATCGTTATGAACTTATATTCATGAGTAGTAAAGATCGCTAGTCACGATTGTGTTTAGTAAACCTTAGGTTGGATTAACATGCGTATTCCATGGTTATGAATGCCTAGTCGATGTTTATGATTTCCATTGAACTTAATGATCTTTGATATGTCTCTCTATCATGCGTATTCCATAGTTAGGGAACTTGATAAGAATAATTTGGTTGTGATGCGTATTCCATTCAATTCAATGAATCTAGGGAAATCTGAAAGTTAATTTAAGCGGACCTAATTAACTTGGAGCATTGTCATTCATTCGTTTGTTGAAATCATAACTGGGAATCAAATCATATGCATATGTTCATGTGTGGATAAGGAACCCTCTAACTAGTTTCTCACCATTCTATTTTATCAAATCTGTTTAGAATCTGTTTTGTTTTCAAATTTCTGTTTTAATTTTAAATTCGTCAAAACCAATCCCCCAATTATTTTAAAGTGTTAGATTAGTTAGAAATACATTTAGATTGTGTTTTTAAGAGTCTTGAGTCAAGTTAGAACCTATTTTCGTCCAAAATTGGGTTTGTGCTCAAAACTGCCCAGAAAGTGATTTTGAGGCAGTTTTGAGTGTTTCTGGGCTGTTTTGAGTCTTTAGGTTTGTTTAGGTGTTTTAAACTCTAGTTTTGCATTCTTTGAGTCTAGTTTAGTGTTTTAAACTTTGTGTTTACGTTTTTGAGTCAATTTCACATTGATTAGCATCCCTAGTTAATCCCCGGTTAGAACGATCACTATTTGCTCTTATACTACAATTGTCATCCATAGGGTTTAATTTGTGTGTCAATCTAATTTTCACATCAACACGTTGTCCTAGAACTGCACCGACAGCATAGTCTGAAGCATCGCACATCAACTCAAAAGGTAAACTCCAATTTGGTGGCATGATCACAAGAGTCGTGGATAACAACTCCTTAAGCTTGTTGAATGTTGCCACACACTCTTCATTCATATCAAATGATACATCCTTTTGAAGCAAACGACACAACGGTCTAGAAATCTTTGAGAAATCCTTCATAAACCTGCGGTAAAAACCTGCATGTCCTAGAAAAGAACAAACCTCCCTGACAGTAGTAGGGAGAGGCAAAGAACTAACAAGTTCTGCTTTAGACTTATCCACTTCAATTCGTTTTTCAGATATGATATGCCCTATAACTAATCTATGAGAAACCATGAAATGACATTTTTTTCCAATTTAAGACCAGATTAGTTTCTTGGCAACGTTTTAAAACTAGGGACAAATTATGTAGACATGTATCAAAAGAATCACCATAAAAAAATCATCCATGAACACTTCAATTATTTTCTCAATCATATCAGAAAAGATACTCACCATACACCTTTGAAATGTGGCAGGTGCATTGCAAAGTCCAAACGACATCTTTCAATATGCAAATGTACCAAATGGACATGTGAAAGTCGTCTTTTCTTGATCCTCTGGAGTAACTGCAATTTGATTATATCCAGAATAGCCATCAAGAAAACAATAATGAGAATGACCAGCTAACCTTTCTAACATTTGGTCAATGAATGGGACTAGAAAGTGATCCTTACGCGTGGTGTTGTTTATCTTCCGATTGTCTGTACAAAATCTCCAACTGTTTTGCACACGTGTAGGCACTAGCTCATTAGCTTTATTCTTAACAACTGTGACTCCCAATCGCTTTGGAACTACGTGAACAGGGCTCACCCACTTGCTGTCTGAAATAGGATATATGATGCCAACATCAAGAAGTTTGATAACCTCTTTCTTGACGACCTCCATCATGAGGGGGTTTAAATGACGTTGAGCTTCTATTGTTGGTTTTGCACCTTCCTCCAACAGAATCTTATGCATACATGTAGCTGGATTTATACCTTTGATATCTGTAATGCTCCATGCTATTACAGTTTAAGACTTATCGTGAATTGGTGAAAGAAACTCAAGATCTGCCATAGTATGAAATAATTCTTCTTCAATGTGCTCGAATGTATTAAGCTTTTCATGTGTAATGCTATGCACTAACACCTTTTCTAAATTATCTTGTCCCACACCTTCATTAAAACAATCCTGCACAAAATAGTCAAACGAATAAATAGAAAAACAAGATTCAAAATCATTAGGGTACCTCATAGCGTCGAACATTCTGAATTTGACGACTTCTCCATCAATTTCCATGGTCAAGGTACCATCATAGACGTCAATCTTCGTACGTGCCGTTCTCAGGAATGGTCTTCCCAATATAAGAGGAAGTGCAGTAGGCATAGGGTCATGTTCCATCTCAAGAACAAAAAAATCAGCTAGAAAAATAAGCTCATTCACATGCACAAGTACATCCTCCAATAGGCCTTTGGGATATCTATTTGAACGGTCTGCCAACTAGATTATTACCTTTGTTTCCTTCAACTCTCCAAGGTTCAGTGATTCATACACGGAATATGGCATCAGATTGATGGATGCCCCTAAATCACACAATGCTCTCCCAAACTCTTTCCCTCCAATTACACATGGAATGGTAAAGCTACCGGCATCCTTCAACTTCGGTGGCAACTTCCTTTGCAAAACAGCTGATGCTTCCTCACTTAATGCCACAGTTTCTTGATCAATGAATCTCCTTTTGTTTGTACAAAGCTCTTTAAGGAACTTTGCATATTTGGGCACTTGTTTTATGGCATCTAAAAGAGGTAAGTTCACTTGGATTTTTCGGAAAGTATCCAAGATTTCCTTATCAGTTTGCTCTTTCTTAGACTTCATAAACCTACGAAGGAAAGGAACAGGGACACATGAGTTAAATGAATTTTGAATTTCTTTACTTACCTTATCATTATCTTTTTTTGTTCAATTCTATTGCTTTAGGAGACTTTTCAGTTTCTGTTGAATCCTCATCTTGCTCAAGATTTTTGGTTTGTAACTCCCCTTGTTGGATCCTTGGCTGCTCAAAAACTTCTTTTCCACTCCTTAAAGTCACAGCATTCAATTGCTCCGCATTTGGATTCACCACAGTTTGGCTAGGCAACCTTCCTGGTTGGTGTTGTTGCCCCATCAAACTTGCTAACTGACTCATTTGGCGCTCAAGGTTTTCAATTGCTTTGTCTGTTTTCTGTTGATGTGATTGAGTAGAGTTAGCTAAAGAAGCAATTAAATCCTCAAGAAACTTACTTGGAGCTTGTTGTTGTTGAGGTTGAAATGGTGCATGTGGTCTTGCTTGAAAGAAGCCAGGTGGACGGTTATAGTTGTTGGGAGCAGATTGTTGTCCATTGTCTTGATTGTTCCACTTTAAGTGTGGATGATCGCGCCACCCTGCATTATAGTTGTTGGAGTATGGATCATACTTTTGCCTTTGTTGCCCTTGAAACCCTCCTAACGCATTAGCTTGCCTTTCCAAGCATATAAGGCTCATTCTCTAATTCATTATGAGCTATTCGCAAATTGCTTCCAAAGTCAGCTGATCTGCACAGGCAGTTTTGACGAATTTATTACTTAAAATTTCACTTGTTCTATTTTTATTTTCTTTGCTTGACAAATCCTATAAAACACAAAAACAAAGTAAATAGCTCAAAAATATAAGGAACTAACTAAGAAAAGACAAGTGAATTTGATGTAATTGTTGTTGTTGGTTTGTAATGTAGTGTTGTATAGTTGTAGGATGTGGATGTGGATGTGTGGAATGCTGAAATGAAAAGGTGGAAGTGAAAGTGTGAGGGTGATGTAGAAGAGATTGTGACAGAAAATATGAAAGGGGAGAAAAGGATTGGGTACTTTCGGCCAAAGGAGGAAAGGATGAGGAAAGTGTATAGAAATTAGGCAATGAACAAGGATACGTGCGGTTAAGGGTGTAAAGGAAAGGAAAAGAGGATTGTTTGTGTAGAAATAGGACAGGGAATTTAACAAAGAGGTGCAGCTTGGACTTTAGGTCATGTTTAGGAAGTTTAAAACAAGTAATTAAGTAACCTAACATGTTTTGGAAACTCTTTTGTAGTTGGTGAAGGATTATTTTGGAAGATCATGTTCATTTAAGCAATATCATTAGCATGCAATTAACAAATTAAAGGCGGAATCATGCTTGCATATACTTAAAAACAAAACATTAACCATGAATGTTCAAAGCCTAGTAGATTGGTGAACCTTTAAACAACTCAAAACAAAGTGAGTTGAGATTTATACCTTTGTAGATTCCTCTTTGCTTAAGCAAAGGCTAATCACCCAAAGAGAGGGCCTTCATTCCTTGCATCTTAAAACTATGGATTTATATAGAAAGGATAGGTTCTCTAAGTTCTCAAAATTGAGAACCTCTAAGTCTCTACACCAAGGTTTTGATTAAGAGGAAATGAGTGACCTTGGAGGAGCTAGAGTGCTAGCTAAAACCCTCCAAGGGGGCTGGCCATATCTAGAGAGAAGGGAGAGCATTTCATCTCTCTAATTTCCCCAAAAACAACCCTAAATGAATTTTGGCTATAAAGTCAAATTTATACCTTAATTCATTTGAGTGGCAAACTTGTAAATAAGTCCAAGTTCACTACCCTTACATTGTGGCCGGCCTTAGGGATATTTTTGGAGTATTTTGGGCCTTTGTTAAATCATTATTTATTAAGTTGTCATACAACTTAAGTCAATGGACTTGACGTTCGAAGCCCATTGGGCCTTAAGGTCCAAAACCATCCCGAGGTCTTTAACGAACTTATTCGTTTGATTAATAATCATATTAATTAATCCTTGCCATAAATAATTAAACCATTTAATTATTCTTACTCATTTCCGTTGAATCTTCAATCTCTACCTTACACGGTGTACGATCCATTAGGTTCCTTTTAGCGAGGCAGTGGGCGATTCAAACTCTTTCAAATCGATTGTGAATTTGAAACTAACTTTCAATTCTCCCTTTAGTGTTTACACACGTTTAGGGCTTCCACAAACCATGAGTGACACCTAGCAGCATATCATGGTTACCCAAGCTAATCCGAAGAGGTGGAGAACCTATTCAGTTTAGGATTACAAATGCAATACGGTCTTTCTCTAATACAATACTCTTGACCACATTGTTTGGCTTGATAGTTTATTCATGTCTACTATCCATTGTGAATCTCGCACTTATATGATTACCTTGAATGTGATATGGAACGCATTCCAACATCTCATTCATACTCTGGCCAGAGATTCTAAATCATATCATAGAGTATTCTCCCTCAACGGTTTGAAGGTTAGAGATCCCTTGTTGCGCATTCACTTGTCTCCATGACTAGATAGCTTGACCCCAACCATGCCGTGGACACTCCAAAGGAATGCCATTTGACACGATCAAAGATCAAGGACCTAACCACAAGACAACTATGATGCCTCAGGTCAAAGGACTAATTTGCATTATCCTAACCATGAGTTCTCACGTGACATGAATATGAGAACTCGTCGTTGATCGTGTTCAGTGAACTCATTCTCTATTGAGCACCTACGTACTTGTCTTGGTGTCACTCACATCAATGACTCGAGACTAGTCACTCTCCCTGAGAGAAGACATAGCACGTACTGATCTTAACGGACTGTCAATGCCCAATTGGCAATCCTATGATCAGGAACGTTTAGGATGTGTCTACGAAAGAATGGTCTCATGAATCTAACTATTTAGATCGCATTCTCCCAATCACATATTCCTTGGACTTTATCGTTTAAGCATATAACATTTATATGAGACCGCTCAAACAATAATCTTTGCCCTTGATATTAAACTAGATTAGTTTAATCATGTGAAATGTCCGTAAAGTATCATCATATGATTGGTTTTAGGGCACATTTCCAACAATCTCCCACTTGCACTAGAGCCAATCAGTTTGGTCATCAGTGATGATACCTCTTCTGTAGTCATTTCATAAATGGCTGAATAGTAGGCCTAGACAATGGATATCTATATGTTATCCATAGAAGCAATCTTGAGATTAACAACGTCACCATTATACATGATTCTCAATCATGTGGTTCAGTCTCTCATATGAGTTCGGACCTTGATGAGACCTTGATTCCCTGGCTTGAGCTATCGCCCCATTAGTGTCATACACTTTCTGGTTGGAACCGAATAGATAGTTCATAAATGAACTTTCCCATCCAAACAACATTGTTGTAAGCTTCTATATGGCAATATATTTTGCATTCATAATGGAACACACTAAAGTCATTACTTTAATGTTTCCATCCAAATATCTCTTTAGTCATAATAATAAAGAGATATCTGTTCATCTCTTCATTCATAATGAAGAAACATCCAATGATGGATTAGATTCATAATCTAATACATTTACGCTTCCATTACGTTACTCTAATTCTTCCTCAATTATTGAGAAATTTATCCTTTAGTATTTCTTAAATACTTAAGGACTCACTTGACAGTTGCCATGGTTCTGATCCTGGGCTTGCACTGATATCGTTTTGTACCGTTCTAGGTACAACTCATATCAATGTTTTCATACAATATGAAATACATAAATCACCTTTGTGCGTATGCATAAAGGATTCTATTTACGCATTATTTCTTTGGGAGTCAAAGGGTACATTACCTTTGAGAAGAACAATTTCCTAGTTTCACTAGAATTGTCATTCTAATTGAAGTTTATCATCATATGAGAAACTTCCTAGCATCTCATGTCTATTTTAGACTATATCTCCCAAATTTATTCTATCGTTTATAGAATGTTTAAAGTCATAACTTTAACGAAGAAGTATTCATTTCATTTCCAAAAAAAATTAATATATCATATATATTTAAATTTAAGAATATGATAAACTCCCACTAATCTTTTGTAAACAAAAGATTCATTTACACCTTTATGAGAAATCAAACGATTTGATCTTTCATAAAACGGTTGTAGCTCCCACTAGCTTGCTAAGATCCATGATGGATGGATATCTACAACTTACATGTCATGTGATTTATAGTTTTAGACATACATTATCAAGACTATCTTAATAATGGTTTATGGAAACCCATATTATGTCCAAACATTAAATCACCATTTAGTTGTAGCTAGTGATCCTCGAATTAATTGAAACTAAGACTATATCAAAGATGGTTTCTTCAAAGTCAACCATACTCTTTGAGTGTAGTCACCTTAGGCTACCAATTAGCTATTAAGGTTTCATTATTTCGAGTCAAATGGTATTTTACCATTTCCTTCAGTATATATCGTATATACACTCAATGTAGTCATAAGGATTTTCATTCTTATTTCTCTCGAATTAAGAGGTGCAACCCTATGACATAGTCATAAAGTTCAAACCATCCAACTAAGACGGGTTTTTTTTTTTAAATCCTTCTTGACTACCTTGGAGCTTTTGGTATAGGAACTAGGTTGTTATATTTGTTGATCACTTTCTTGTCTCTTAAAGAACCCATTCTTTGAGTTCTATCTTAGTTCATTTGCGTTTAGGCAAATCATATTGTAAGATTACAATGAACTACCCAACAAACAACATTTGTTAGTTGGTTTATAGAAGCGATATCCAAAAGGTAATTTAAGGATATCTCACAAGATTGCTATCAACCAAATATTGCTTATTAGCACACAACCCCAAATCTTAACATACTTAAGATTTGTCTTTCTTTCCAACTACAAGTTACGGAGTTTATGAAAATCTTGGAAGATCTTCTAATTCACAATCACATTGTTTTTAGAAGTATATACATATATTTTATATATGGGTAATAGATAATATCCAACGAACTAAATCTTATTCAAGTTCGTTCTTCTCCTAATGGAGAAATTTATTATCTTATGATGCTACCTTCCTTGACATCTTTCAAGGAAACGTATCTAAAGTGTTACTTTTCCTTGGATCAAATCTAAGGAGGTAAATACTTTAGACGTCTTACTCACCAACTTACATTTCTTGAATTCTTTGAAACCTTTTGCAAAGTATTCGGACTTGTGTTTATTCAAAGTAAACTATAGTCCAACCGAGAGTGATCTTCGGTGAATGTCATATAACATGAGTAGTATTATGTTGTGGACTAGTGCCACTAACATCTAAGTGAATTAACCTCAACAACTTTGTGATTCTTTCTTCTTTCTAAAAGAATAAAGATTCGAACATTTCGCCTCTATACAATTTTAACAAGAAGGCATTGGATCCGGATCTAACGATCCAAAGCATCCATCTATTACCAACTCGTAATTTATGTTTTAGAGGTATCACAACTTAGTTGGGATTAGTCACTACCTTGCAACCTTTTGGGTTTTAAGCATCGTTTTATTCTAAACAATTAACACTACCACATCATCTCTACTATAGAGACAATTAATTAGTTTACAATAATCTAATCATTCTTATTTGGTAGTTCATATGAGGAAGTAAGTACTTTCCGCTTTCGCAGAGATCTATATTTTATTCACGTTTCCGAATGTGAAGTACTTTCTCTTCTCTCATTAATCTTCTACTTCTTATTAGCCACACTTTTACA
Source organism: Crataegus laevigata (assembly GCA_963580275.1). Lineage (NCBI taxonomy): Eukaryota > Viridiplantae > Streptophyta > Magnoliopsida > Rosales > Rosaceae > Crataegus > Crataegus laevigata. Next base: position 11,967,226 of record OY756954.1, read on the forward strand.
ACGATTTGTAAAACATAGTTGCTAATACAGAATCAAGCATTCAAGTAGAAGAACCAACTGTTTTGAACTTTTCAAGAACATTTTACAACATCTTGAAAAAATGTGTTCTTGACACTTGCAAGACATTTCTTGCAAATACCCCTTCCAATGTCCATCCTTTCATAAAGAAAGTTTGTTCCCTTGGAGTTATTTTGTCTTCTTCATTCAACTTCTCCTTTGACTACAATAGTCATGGTCCCTAAACTCCCACTATCTCTCTTGAAACTTATTTCAACTGTGTTTTACACATCAAACGATTTGGAGAGCGTGTGGTTATTGTTCACTATATAGTTTACAATAAACTTAGTGAACCATTAGGATAGGGACACAAAGGTGAAGTCCTTGTCTAGTTTCCGTCTCGTTTAAGTGTTTTAACACTTCAACATACAATGATTCAAAATCATCATAAGTCCATGTTGATGGACTATTTTTGTCAACCAACCATTATGTTCTAAGCATAATTACAAACATTCAAGAGTTGTTTAAGGCAACTCTCATTTCTTCATACAACGATTTGTAAGTGAAGAATCATGGCACACTAAGTGTCCATGCCCTTGTGCTTACTTCAAAAGTTCCTTGTTTATGTAACAAAGAAACAAGCACTTATGTTTGTGTTGATTTAAGGGTTGTTCAAAGCAACTCTTATTTCTTCATACAACAATTTGTATTTGAAGAATTATGACAATTAAATTGTTGTCCTCTTTATGATAGACTTATCTATCATGTTCTTCCAATGATACATTTATCAATAGGAAGATTGTGAGGATGAGACTACTTAGGCACTTGTACAATCCATTCAAGACAATCTATGGGATTGTGGTACCAAGTTCGGAAACTAAAGTATTCGGCCTTTCTTTGTCAAGTATTGGATAGCGTTTGCATATATATTGGTAAACAAATACATAACGAATATAAATTGATTGATTTTAAGCTATTTGATTCGGGTCTTTAAATCACAATAACACCACCCACTATTTTTGGCAAATTCCATATCCCTCATCGGAATTCGAGAGTTTTGGAGGAAACTCTTAGTAGGTTATGGGAGACTCAGGCCCCGTTTGGGGTTGAGGTGATTATTAAAAAAGCCTCATGAAAAAAAGCTGGGACTCGTTTTGTTGTTTGGTAAACTAAAAAAAAAGGGCTTATTTTGGAAGCTGCTGTGAGAATAAGCTGAAATCAAAGGAAAAAGCTGAAGCACCTATTTGTAGCTTTGGAAAACTGGCTTTTTTTCAAAGCACACGGAGCTACAGTGCTCCTTTAATGAAAAGATCCACTATCAGACTGCTTTTTTTTCCTAAAGCACTTTTACAAAAATGTTTACCAAACACTCAGCTGATTTATTTCACAGCCGCTTATTCTCACAGCACAGCCGCTTATTCTCACAGCAGCTTTTTTTCAAAGCACAGCAATACCAAACTAGCCCTCACTATTACCAAGCCCACCTCACGATGATACGATGTTGGCTAGCATTAATATTAATGAGAGAGTACGCTTACTCATTTACATCTTTATGTAAGAACCCATCTATTTTGGCCTCTAGAGAATGATGCCTCACAATGATATGATGTTGGCTCCATTGCACTTAGTTAAGTCATTCCCACCATGCGAGTTCAAGTTAGGGGTTCAAGAACAACCTCACGATGATACGATGTTGGCCATTCTTGTTGCCTACCTTTCACAACATCAAGTATGCATATAGAATCCTCCCCGAGTGTAAGCATGCACTTTGAACTCCCCCATGATAGGGTGAAGCCGGTGTACACGTCACAAACGTTTGGACCTACCACGGTGGAAGGCCACGAAAGAGTGTTCAAAGCACTCTCACGCTTATCAACTTAATATTGGTTTGGTTGAGGGTTTTTAGGTCTCATCACATATAAACATACATTTTAATCCAATTAAAACATTTTTGGTCCTATCACAACTATTGGTCCATATGATTTATTTAGTTGTATATAATACTCCCACTAAGCTTTTAAAACGGTTTTTAAAGCAAGAGTACATGATACTACTAACATAAGGTTTGCATTCATTGATGGACTATATAGTTGCCTTAGGGCCTTAGGATGACTATGAACTTTTTATTTAGATCCAACACGAGCCTTGTGTTGAATCTCGGACTAGGGATGGTGATTGATTTTAGTTACGCGTATAATCACATTAAGGCGTGTTGTCGTAGGGGCGTTGGACCCATCTACTTCAATTTCATGCATATCATATAAAGCAAGAAAGAAGTACTTCAAAGTAAAGAAGAGCTTATGCTCTTTTACAACAATTGATCAAATCAAATTACTTTAAATTAAAGAAGAGCTTATGCTCTTTTACAACATTTGATCTAATCAAATTACAACCAAAATCTAATCTACACATTCCCATGGTTCAAACAAATTTGAAACGGCCTTTCACATAGCTCAATTATCGTAGGCTTAGGTTCATAATCACCCTTTAATTAATTAACACTTTAACTAATTAAATTGAATGCAACATTTTTCATTTGGTTTTTGTATCCATAAAATTTGATTTTAAATGGAGCTAACTAAATGAAAATCCAATTCTCATTTAAAGAGACAAAACAATTTTTGTTCTCTATTTAATTTGGGCCAATATGTAATGACCTCAACTTATTTGGGCCATTATGCAATTAACCTCAACATTTGGGCTATTTTGCAATTAGCCACAACTTTTGGGCCATAGTGCAATTAACCACAACTTTTGGGCTATTTTGCAAAAACTTAAACTTTTGGGGTCACTTTGTAAAAAACACAAAAGTACACTACTTCATGTAATCACAACTAGAACCCAAAATTTTCCACAAATGTAAAAACTTCATTAAAGGAGCAAAACAATTTGTCCTTTAGCGTTTTTGGACCTAAACGTAAAAACGTAAACTTTTGGGCCAAAGTGCAAATACACAAAAGTATCAAAACTTTATGTAATTGCATGAAAGCCCCAAAAGTACTCCCACTTGAGGGAGTGGCCGGCCTTGGGAGTGCACATGGTGTGATGTGTGTGTTGATTTGTAGTTTGACATAAAGCATGCATGTGGTGTGTGTGAATGGGATTTATGCCTTACACACCCATTAAAGTTTCTTACACCATTCAAACAAATATCTAACATATATTCAAAGTTTTGACTAACATTAAAAATATTAATCATTAATAAATATATGAAAATATCTAATAACAAAACTTTATGAAATAATTCAAAACTTTGAATCAAAACTTTGAATCAAAACACTAAACTTTTTGTTCTTGGCTAAAATGTCAAGAACAATGAAGAACACTCATGAAAAACTCAAAAATTTTCCATGATCATTTTTCACCCAAAAACATCCCAAAACCATTTATACTTAAGGGAAATTTCATATAACCAAACTAGGGTACTTAGGGGTTCCAAAAGTCACTTGAAAAACACTTTAACAAGACAAACAAGAACCCAAAAATCACCCTTTTAATTTGGCCGAAAATCCCAAAATTCTTGGCACCAAATTTTAGCTTCAATATTCATGCTCATATGAACTACATCTACAACATTTGAGATGCCAAATTTTCCAACAAAATTTACATTCATAAAACAAGAATAAAGCTTGTAACATTTTACAACTTTTAAATCACATATTATGAAATACAAAACCCAAAAGGATTCACCAACTACTAGACCTAGGCTCTGATACCACTTGAAGGATTATTTTGGAAGATCATGTTCATTTAAGCAATATCATTAGCATGCAATTAACAAATTAAAGGCGGAATCATGCTTGCATATACTTAAAAACAAAACATTAACCATGAATGTTCAAAGCCTAGTAGATTGGTGAACCTTTAAACAACTCAAAACAAAGTGAGTTGAGATTTATACCTTTGTAGATTCCTCTTTGCTTAAGCAAAGGCTAATCACCCAAAGAGAGGGCCTTCATTCCTTGCATCTTAAAACTATGGATTTATATAGAAAGGATAGGTTCTCTAAGTTCTCAAAATTGAGAACCTCTAAGTCTCTACACCAAGGTTTTGATTAAGAGGAAATGAGTGACCTTGGAGGAGCTAGAGTGCTAGCTAAAACCCTCCAAGGGGGCCGGCCATATCTAGAGAGAAGGGAGAGCATTTCTTCTCTCTAATTTCCCCAAAAACAACCCTAAATGAATTTTGGCTATAAAGTCAAATTTATACCTTAATTCATTTGAGTGGCAAACTTGTAAATAAGTCCAAGTTCACTACCCTTACATTGTGGCCGGCCTTAGGGATATTTTTGGAGTATTTTGGGCCTTTGTTAAATCATTATTTATTAAGTTGTCATACAACTTAAGTCAATGGACTTGACGTTCGAAGCCCATTGGGCCTTAAGGTCCAAAACCATCCCGAGGTCTTTAACGAACTTATTCGTTTGATTAATAATCATATTAATTAATCCTTGCCATAAATAATTAAACCATTTAATTATTCTTACTCATTTCCGTTGAATCTTCAATCTCTACCTTACACGGTGTACGATCCATTAGGTTCCTTTTAGCGAGGCAGTGGGCGATTCAAACTCTTTCAAATCGATTGTGAATTTGAAACTAACTTTCAATTCTCCCTTTAGTGTTTACACACGTTTAGGGCTTCCACAAACCATGAGTGACACCTAGCAGCATATCATGGTTACCCAAGCTAATCAGAAGAGGTGGAGAACCTATTCAGTTTAGGATTACAAATGCAATACGGTCCTTCTCTAATACAATACTCTTGACCACATTGTTTGGCTTGATAGTTTATTCATGTCTACTATCCAATGTGAATCTCGCACTTATATGATTACCTTGAATGTGATATGGAACGCATTCCAACATCTCATTCATACTCTGGCCAGAGATTCTAAATCATATCATAGAGTATTCTCCCTCAACGGTTTGAAGGTTAGAGATCCCTTGTTGCGCATTCACTTGTCTCCATGACTAGATAGCTTGACCCCAACCATGCCGTGGACACTCCAAAGGAATGCCATTTGACACGATCAAAGATCAAGGACCTAACCACAAGACAACTATGATGCCTCAGGTCAAAGGACTAATTTGCATTATCCTAACCATGAGTTCTCACGTGACATGAATATGAGAACTCGTCGTTGATCGTGTTCAGTGAACTCATTCTCTATTGAGCACCTACGTACTTGTCTTGGTGTCACTCACATCAATGACTCGAGACTAGTCACTCTCCCTGAGAGAAGACATAGCACGTACTGATCTTAACGGACTGTCAATGCCCAATTGGCAATCCTATGATCAGGAACGTTTAGGATGTGTCTACGAAAGAATGGTCTCATGAATCTAACTATTTAGATCGCATTCTCCCAATCACATATTCCTTGGACTTTATCGTTTAAGCATATAACATTTATATGAGACCGCTCAAACAATAATCTTTGCCCTTGATATTAAACTAGATTAGTTTAATCATGTGAAATGTCCGTAAAGTATCATCATATGATTGGTTTTAGGGCACATTTCCAACAGTTGGAACTTAGGTGAATTAGGATTAGGAAAGTCTAGGACCAAAATTAGAAACTTTGGTTTCCAATTATGAACTCTTTGTTCTTCATTTGTCTTGAATTCAATTCTTCATCTCTTCACTCAATCCTAGCCTGCTTTGATCTTCAATTTCGTCCATTCACTTAGCTCCAAGCATGTGTTATCCATCCAATGCCCAAAATTGCTCCAAAACGCATCAAAATGCACTTCTTTGCTCCTTTAGCCCATAAGACCTACAAACACATGAAAATAGCTTAAAGTACTAAAATAACTAAGTACTAACAACGTAAATTCAAGGAAACAAGTTAACCAAGTCACATAAATATGCTTCTATCATAGCTTAGTCTATTCTAAGCCAGTCCAACTTAGTCCCTGAAGCTAGTCGAGTCCAAGATAGTCCAGTTCAACAAACACACCCTAATAGAACTCAATATGGTCAACCGAATTGCATTATCCTCCAAAGAAATAATGTCATTGCTACCTCAACCAATTTTGCATGCATGTCAAGGCCTTCGTACTAAATGTAAGGACGCTACCAAAATAACTAATTACACCACAACACCTAATCAAGTATCAATGTTTTTAAAAATGTGCCCTAAGGCGCTCCTAGGTAGCTTTAGAGGCAGAGCTTTAGTGAAATCAACTCTACCCAGTGGAGTAGGCAGAAACTCGCCTAGACATAGGTTGAGGTGCACCTAAGTTAGTAAATTGGGTGTCATTTTGTGTAAGAGCTGCTAGAATCTGGAATTTTTTTTATTGAATATGGAAGTTGTAGACGCAACATGGCTACTTGAAGAAGATGAATAGCACGGCGTCGTTTGTTGTGCTTTGATTTGCTTACTTTTTATTTTTTTAAATATTATTTTTTTTGCTGATTCTTTTTCTCTTCAAAGTGACTTCTAGCTGTTCAGCATCCTAACTTCCAACATATTCTTCAACGTATTCTTCCAACATACCTATATTATTTTATAGATTTGAAGAGACTCATTTCTATAAACATATATTGTAACTTTATATTCCTTAAAAGGTAAGTGGCCAAAAAGAAAAATAATATTTTTTGACTTATTAAATTAACACTCCACAAATTGTTGAATAAACCCCACATATTTAATACACCCACATTTGCTTTTTCACTAAAAAAATTATCTTAATACACCCCACATACTTTTCCATAATACCCCCACACCCACATTCTCAATATACACCTTATATTCCTCCACAACAACACCTCCGCAACTGCAAGGTTAATGTGTTTAATTACTAATCTATGATCTTTCATGTTGGATTCATCGCCATATGACTAATAGTAATTAGCAGATCACCAATTAGAGCTTTCTATACGTACGTTCTAAGTTGATTAAACTTAATTATTTGTATGAGTGCTGTTAATTGATGATACATGTTCATCGTCACCAGCTTAAATATGATCGTGATTTATGTGAGAGGGTTCTAAGCTTGGTGGCCAAGTAAGCTTGTATAAAATAATTGGCCAACTTTATTGTCACCAACCCTTCTGTATAGTCCTTAGGGGTGGTTTTGGTACATTACCGTACCAAAACCTCCGTACCGATTACCATACCAAATATTTGGTACGACAAAATCTATTACCATTACCGTACCAAACTTTTGGTATACCAAATAGTTTGGTTGGTATGGTATGCCAATGGTAATTACCACTTTGTTTTACGCCACTTAGTTTGCCCAAAATCTAATATTTTTCTAACCTAATTCAAAGCCCATAAATATATACACAGTTTGACATATATACACAATTTAACCTAATTCAAGATTTTTTACTATTGTATGTCAAAGTGGTAAAAACTTAATAAATCATAAGACAAGATTTCTATAGCATGCTAAGACTCAAATGAACCAGAAACGTAAGACAACAAACCACAAAAATGTAAATATCCATAGCTGTGCTCGACGACTGGCTTGCTGATTTGAACCCACAATCCAAGGTGATAATACCCAATGCATATGTTGTGCCCTCACTTGGAAGACAAAGTCGCCGGAAACAAGAAATGAAGATGAATCGATGACAGAGATGTGACGGCGGAACAAGCCCTAGGTTTCTAATGTGTCGAGCAGGACCAGAGTGAGAGACTAAGAGTGTTTAGTTTGTGGAGATTTTAGGAATAGGATAAATGAGTCAAAGTATCAAACGGCATAATATAATATTACATAATACATAATAATATATATATATATATATACATGAATAAATATATAATATAATATTAATAATATTGGTAACCGGTAGGTATGGTATACCACCGGTACTAGTTTTGAGTACCAGTACCGTACCGAAACAGTATGGTATGGTACAAATACCGTACCATTACCAGTGGTACAAATTTTTTGGCACAACTTTGGTATGGTACGGTTGGTAATACGGTAGGTATGGTAATGTGGTAAAAAATTCCACCCCTAATAGTCCTACATATTGTTGCATGTTATTGTCCAATCAATGGCCTTAAGGAAGCACAGCCAAGCCACAAACTACTGATCGACCTGAATAGACTGATTTGGCAAGTCCTAAGCACCAGGAAACCACTGAGTGAATCCCGTCTCAGCCAATCAGAACCAATAAAAACAAAGGAAAGAACTACAGAACTTTTAGAATCCAATTTTATTAATGACTTTTAGCTCAAAACATTTTTTGATAGTTGAGAAGAACTCTAAAAGTGATTTGAGGTGTATTTAGAAATTTTTAATTTTTATTTAAAACCTAATAACGTCAAAATTGTTATTGCATGGTGGAATAAATAAGTTATTTAATATTAAATTTTAATGTGGGGTGCATTCAACATTTTGTAGAGTGCTAATAAAAAAAGTCTTTTTTTTTGTAACGTTATATATTTTTTTCTTCTTAAAAGTTTATTCTTGTTTTTCCTTTTAACTCTTTTAAGTATTCCACCAAAATATTACATAATATATATATATATATATATATATATATATATATATAATTTATACTAAAAATCATAAGTCTCGTGAGGTTAGGCTTCACCTCAGACCTCAAGACTTTCGCCTAGACGGGACTATCTGTAGAACGTCTCGCCTACTCCTTCTCCTTTTAATACATTGTTGTGTATTGAATTAATTTTTTTTATATTATACAGAGGATTTGATTTTGATTTTGATTTGGTTCTGATTTTGATTTGGTTCTAGATATTAAGAACACCAAAACTAAATCATTTTTTAACTTGCGGTTTGATTTTAAATCGAAACCGTTTCAAATCGCAAAAACTAAATTATTCGGGTCGATCCGATTTGGTCTTTATCGGTTTCGATTTTCAATTCCAAGTGTTCTAGATATTAAGAACACCAAAACTAAATCATTTTTTAACTTGCGGTTTGATTTTAAATCGAAACCGTTTCAAATCGCAAAAACTAAATTATTCGGGTCGATCCGATTTGGTCTTTATCGGTTTCGATTTTCAATTCCAAGTGCCCGTCCCAACAAAAAGTGAAAAATATTTTAAGGGCATGGGCTCATCTTTATTTTGTCCTCATTCAAGGGCGTTTTGGTGATCTTATTCCAAAAAAAAATTAAATAAATCGTAGTGTCATAATATAGGTGTACTTTGGTCAGTGCAATTTGCCCCAAGAATCAGTCTTTTGCTTTTGCAATCTTTCGGGAATTGCTTTCCGTCGACCCCCGACTGTGTCGCTTACCCCTTCATTTTTCCGAATTAGTCTCCACTCACACTCTAATCTGACTCACATCACTCCATCTCTGCTTAATTTAAATTTCTGATAAAAAAATTGCTTTTCTTCTTCACTGATGGAGAATTATCTTTCTGGGTTATGATTCACAGATTGCAGAACCCATTTTTTTATTTAATCTTCCTAACTTGGAAAAAAAATCTCCACTTGAAAATTTTATTGGTTTGGCTTGTATTTTCCTTTTCATAAAATATATAAGATATTTTGTTTCTGCCATTTACACTTCTCTGAAAATCAATCTTTTTTCTTGAGGTGGCCACCTTATCTCTCCCTTATCTGTGTCTCTCTTCATGTTCTTCTCTTGAGAAAACCTATCTCTGAATTTTCTTGAAGGAACCTAAGAGAAGGGAGACATGGAGCCTGTCCTACAAACCAAAGGGCTTCTCTCTCTTCCCTCAAACCCCAGAACCAGGGTTTTTCAATCTTCTTTGGGATTAAAGCAGAGATTTTTCTCCACCAAACCCAAAACCCCAGGTCGGTTTTCTGTATCCTCCAATGGGTTCCCGAAATTTCCAAGCTTTGTCCCAAAAAATCATGGGGTTGCCCCAATAGAGAGGAACTTGTTCATCTGCAGGGCTGAGGCTGCAGCTGCTGGGCAGCCAGCATTTGGGGAATCTGAGCAGCCCAAGTTCCTTGGGATTGAGACTGTGACCCTCAAGAAAATCATCCCGCTTGGGTTGATGTTCTTTTGTATTTTGTTCAATTACACAATCCTCAGGGACACAAAAGATGTGTTGGTTGTGACAGCCAAAGGGAGCAGTGCAGAGATTATACCATTTTTGAAGACCTGGGTGAATCTGCCTATGGCTGTTGGGTTTATGCTACTCTACACAAAACTCTCTAATGTTTTGTCCAAGAAGGCTCTCTTCTACACTGTTATTCTACCCTTTATCGCCTTTTTTGGGGCGTTCGGGTTCGTCCTGTATCCTCTCAGCGGCTATATCCACCCTGAAGCCCTTGCTGATAGTCTTCTCAACGTTCTGGGCCCGAGATTCCTTGGTCCTCTTGCAATTTTGAGGATTTGGAGCTTTTGTTTGTTCTATGTCATGGCTGAATTGTGGGGGAGCGTCGTGATTTCTGTGCTTTTCTGGGGGTTTGCCAATCAGGTCATTTCGTAGACAAATGTTATCATACCAAAAATATAATCTTGAAGATGAACTAGTGATTATTTTGATAATTATTTTATCTGGCATAAACTATTTCTGGATTGGTTGTTCATACTTTCCAGTCTCGGTTTTGTATATATTTGTTCAGGACTGGGAAATTATGTGAACACAATATGTCTCTGTGATGTGTCAGTTTCTCAGAAGTATAACTGAAATGTGTTTTAAGATTGGAATTGGAAGCTTGGTATTCTAATCATACACGTATAATATGCTAGATTCCTTTTTGGATCTCTATCTGCTATTTGCCTCAGCAGATTGGACAAGAACTTACTATTCGTATCAGAATTTAATTTTGCATATTACGGTTTTTATTTTGCAACAACCCCATTTGAGTTGTATAACAAGATATGGATTCTTATAGAGTACTAGGAATGATCTCAAAGTTTTCCCCGGTGAAAGTTTGAGGTCTGCATCACTGTTATTGACTGGGAACTGTAAATAATTAAGGTTACATACATTTTGTGCAGATCACTACCGTTGAGGAAGCAAAGAGGTTCTACCCTCTTTTTGGATTGGGAGCGAATGTTGCACTAATTTTCTCAGGCAGAACAGTGAAGTATTTCTCTAATCTGAGGCAAAATTTGGGTCCTGGAGTTGATGGCTGGGCCATGTCCTTAAGGGGTATGATGAGCATTGTGGTGTTGTTGGGGTTAACTATCTGTGGCCTGTACTGGTGGGTAAACACTTATGTTCCTCTTCCCACCCGTAGCAAGAAGAAGAAGGTAATATCTTTTTGTCACATCTCAAATGTGTTGTTGGGGCTACATGTATCTGTTATTTTTGGTCCCAAATATTCAGTCTGTTCTGTTTATCAGCATTACTATTTTTCGGCATTACCATCTGTTAATATGTTTCTGGGAAGTTAAAAACGTAACATATTATTTACTATCTTATAAATACTCTGGTCACTTGTTAGTTGTCATTGTTAATGCGTCCAGGAATTTATGCCAACATTTTCATAGTGGTCATGTTTTCTGTTTTTCTTTTTTTTTTTTCTAATTTCTTAATTTTGGTTAACAGGTGCTTGAATATTCTGGGTTATTAAAGCAATATATTTTCGTTGAAAAGTTTAAGAAATCATGTTTGTTTATCATTTTATTGGTAATAACTCTTATGCTAATGGCATGGATGGAAGTTTCATATTGCTGAGTGATGCCTCATTTGTTATGAAGTGGCACCATTGTTCCTATTTTTATTTTTTCTAAACTATATGGAACGAATTCCAAAAAAGAAAATATGAATGTATACTGAAGGATACCTGTGGTTTCCAATTGATTGCATAATTTTGCTGCAAATCCTCAATTCAAACCCTATATTTGGACTTGATGCATCTTTAATAACTCTCAATTACCTTGCAGGAGAAGCCAAAGATGGGGACAATGGAGAGCTTGAAATTTTTGGTGTCGTCACCGTACATCAGAGATCTTGCCACTTTGGTGGTTGCATATGGTATTAGTATCAACCTTGTGGAGGTTACATGGAAATCGAAGCTCAAAGCTCAGGTAGACCTTATCCCGATTTTCTTAATCTTTGCCTATACTTTTTGTTTTTTCACTAATTGGCCTCTCTTGTTGTTACTCTGCAAATCGTGCAGTTTCCAAGCCCAAATGAATACTCTTCTTTTATGGGCGACTTCTCGACTGCCACTGGGATAGCAACTTTCACAATGATGTTGCTCAGCCAAGTTATATTTGAAAAATATGGATGGGGAGTTGCTGCAAAGATCACACCTACAGTGCTACTTCTGACTGGAGTTGGTTTCTTCTCTCTGATATTGTTTGGTGGCCCACTTTCACCCGCTATTGCGAGCCTTGGGATGACTCCTCTTCTTGCAGCAGTATATGTGGGTGCTCTGCAAAACATTTTCAGCAAGAGTGCCAAGTACAGCTTGTTTGACCCGTGCAAAGAAATGGCATATATTCCCTTGGATGAGGACACCAAGGTTTGGACTCTTACTAACAACTCCCGGTTTTAGAATTTGGGTTGGCAAATAGTTTCAACTGTGGCTGTTTTTATTTATTCATGTTGTCTATCAGTTAAAGACATTTGGGGGAGCTTATTTGAATCTAGGGAGGTTTCGGTCGTATTTTGAATCCTGTCAAGAAAAAGTTTGACTTTTCTAATTTGAGTTTCCTTTTGAGCCCTTTTGTTTTACGTTCCTTGTTAAATTATTTCTGTAGGTTAAAGGAAAGGCGGCCATTGATGTTGTCTGCAACCCATTGGGGAAGTCAGGTGGTGCTCTGATTCAGCAGTTTATGATTTTAACCTTTGGATCACTCGCCAACTCAACACCTTACCTTGGAGGGATACTTCTGGTGATTGTTCTTGCATGGCTGGCAGCAGCCAGGTCTCTAGATACCCAGTTCACTGCATTGCGAAGGGAGGAAGAGCTTGAGAAGGAGATGGAAAGAGCGGCAGTTAAGATCCCAGTTGTGGCCCAAGAGGGAGGTCGGAATGATCCTCTTGCCAGCGACTCAGTGCTGAATCCAACAGCCAGAGACTCAACCGGTGGAAAACCTCCGCGCAGAATATGATGTGTCCTGTGTGAGGAAGTACCAGAGGGTTGATGAGGTTGAGAAGCAGCAATATTTGGTGAAGTTATTGGTTGGTAGGATCTTAGTTTGCTTCAAAAATAAGCAGCTTATGACTTTTTATGAATCCAGTTTATTCGTAGGTATTGAAATTACATTATCTGTTTAGTTGAAGTTCCTCATAGTTTGTAGAATTGGATTGAATTAATAAACTTGGTTGATTCATTATTTAGAAATTTTATTCTTACTGGAAATATTGTATGCATAAAGCGCATTCCAGATTTTACATGCATGTTGTGTTTTCATGTCATAAATTCAGGACTGGTTACAATACTTAGTACTATCACACCATACGACGGTGACATAGAAATACTTGTAAGCATTGTGGTTAAATCACATAAATTCATTGTACATTTGTGAGGTGCAGACGCTTTATTTTTAAATTTGGCCTATGAATAGATATTTTTTTTATTATTCAAAGACAGTTTGCTACCCCACTTTTAAGGGTGGTGCGTCCCTACTAACCAGAAAGACTTGAGGCGTGCTTAAAGTGACTTCACAAAAGTGAACAGATTTCAAATATCATGCCTCATTCGACCAAGGTTCCATCACCTATCAATTACTTTAATGCCTTGTTTAGTTACAAGCTTACGCTACCAGAACAATATTAGATGTTTTTAAGTCTTTTGCGGTGAGCCAAAAAATTTCAATATACTTGGAAATTCAAATCAAACTCACACAGTAAGTTGAAAAAATTTAGGTCAGTTGGAGTGGGTTCAATTGTTGACTGATGTATAAATGCTGTTAAGGAGGGATTTCATGATAAAATGGGATTCGCTTGTGTCAGAGAGCCGGAAACCAGTCCTTCAGATGAAGTTGAAACTTCGAAAGCGGAGATCTTCTGTGGACACAGCGAAGGACTTGCAGTTGCATTTGGGCTCATTTATACAGCGCCTGGGATGCCTGTATGGGTGACTAAGAACCTTTACATGTGGCAAAGCTGTCACAGTACTATCAAATTTATCTCCAAGGTTGTGCGTCGGGAGATTTCTGTCAGGGATACTGAAAAGTTTCACCCTCCTGCACTTGTGGGGATGAAGGTTACTGGGGAAACTCCGATAAATGAGCTGCCGGAGGAATATTTAATCTTAGAGAAGTGTGGGGCTTTAGATAATTTGGGCACAAAGAAGATGTACCACAGAGATCTCAGGAGGCGAAGTTGCTGCTTTCTGTGAGAGCACTTCAAGTCGAAACTTTTACTACCCTCTTGGACCAACTTCAGAAGCCTGAAATACACAAGCAGCCTACGTTAGTGTGGTTCTTTATGCAATACAGTGGTTTGAAACGTTGTCCACTTCCAATGGATAAGGACGTGCATTGAACTTACTGGCACGAGATTGTGGAGCTCTGTTTATTGATGCACTAATGATTCTGAATGTGGGATTTGTTTTCTGCAAATTCTAAGGCTTCAGTTCAAATTTCACATACGGCCTAAAAAGTGCTTCAACTTACAGTATCACACAAGACATACATTGGTATGAGATCACACACCTATTCCATTTAACGGAGATCATGGTAAATATCTAATGTCTTCCTTATCAGATTTTCTTTTTCTGCATTGTTGTAGACTTCTAGCCGAACATTTTATAGATACTTCTGGCAACCAAGATCTTGCAAGGAACTTGAATATGATCCTTATGCAGGTAAAATAGAGGATGCAGATTTTAGCCGAGTGAAGGAAACGGAAGCTGAATTTATTTAGTAAAAGTACAACTAGCTGTTATCACATCTCACACATATCAATCTTATACACAAATAACACTATACCTAAGCTTGACACAATTATTCCAAGCTTAAGGCGTTATCGCCTTTGCTTGCTCTCTTTACCGAAACAAAAAACATATCTAAAATTTTTTGTAAGGAATACAATGGAGAAGAAAAAGAATGAATATTTTCACTGCCGTTCATATTTTCACTGCTTTCTTGATTGTCTTTATGGATGACTTCATAAAGCTGTTTCCCATAGCATAGCTTTTGCCGTCATCACTAGTTACCATGGGCTTCTTCCATATGCAGTCAACACCCTTTTTCATGCTCAGTATTATAGATGGAGAAGATGGCATTCGTCAAAAGGCTCTGGCACTCTCAGACCTTGTAAGTTTTTTTTCCTTTCTGTTACTCTGGTCCCTCCCTTCAAAACTCTTCCTGCTAACAGCTCCCTTACGGGGCTTAACAGGAGTACGCACTTGATGTGCATTATCATCCTTCTCTAGGACAATTAACTGCTGCTTCGACACGCCTTCTTTAGCCTCAGCCGGTGGACACTTCACATTCTTGACCCCCTGCTAGACCTGTAAACGGAAAATTTACAACCCAATTCTAATCAACCCATATATTCATCCATTTACGTGAAAATTTACCCACAGGGCCAGATGAGTAAGTGAATGCTAGATCCTGTAAAAGCTTTCCTCTATGCCCAAATATTCTAATTCATCAGAGCTTACACAGCCTGGACTTAGTATCATCTTCTGTCATCCTCCTAGCCCAGTTTCTTCAGAGAGAACGGCAGCCAGAAGCAAGGAGAACAGAAAGCAATGCGAGACAGGGAATGAGAGTATTCTACGACTATTGAAATTACACAAAAGTCCTCAATAACGGGTGTTAACGGGTTTTCCAGATTGACCAAATATGACCCGTTATTTAACAGGTAATTAACCGGTTAACCTGTTAACAACCCGACCCGTTAAACACTCACCCGAATACTAATTTTAACGGGTCAGGTTGGCTCGTGTTGTTTAAAATGCCAGGTCTGCGGGTACGTCAAATTTATTTGACTGATTATATCACCCGTCCTGTGTTTTTCATTTGCACTTCCTGCAATTTGACTGATTATATCGCCGGCCCTGTGCTTTTCATTTCCACTTTCGTTCTGAGGATCCAACTCTTCTGGAGAACTGTCCAACAGAATCTGAAGCCACTTCTCTAAGTTCCCCTTGCCACGTTCTTTCCTTCTCTCTTCATCTTCCACAATCTCTGGTTCTCGAATGACAGGAAATTGAAATTTGTGCTTTCCTTCTATTTGCAGTCTCCGCATTTGATTCTCTAACAAGCTCTTATCCTCTAATGCAACACTGTATCTGGCCTGCTCCCTGAGGTTGTCAATAGACAATCGTTTTTTCGGTCTTTCCAGCTCCTCATATAGTTCAATTCTCCTATCGTCTTCATTATTCTGGGATAAAGCAGCATCAGATTGCCTTCTGTTCTTCCTCTAGAAACACTCTTAGTTCCTTTATAAAGGCGTTCTTGGCTTGATTGCTGGTAGTTAGAGAACCGTTGTGCTGTCCTTCTCCTCAGCTAATGCATCATCCATTCTCGATTTTTTCCTTGCTTGCTCCCATTCAGGCCTTATTTGTGTCTCAAACTCATCTCTTGCCATGAGCGCACTACTTGCGGCCGGTTCAGTCTCAATTGCTCTTTATAGATGACGGACCTTACGCAAAAACAAAGAGAAAAAGCATCAACGAATCAGTCCGTAAAACACAAACTGAAAAGATGGAAAATGACAAATCCTTCTACTCAGATTGTTGTTTTATAATCTTACTGGTGCATAGCATCTCAAATCATCTTTTCGAGCGTAGTTCTATACGATGACTGTGCCTCCGCTAGCCGCTGGCACTTTTCTGCTCTCCGCCTTCGCTTTATCAATGTCAGTTCCAAGTTTTGAATGGTGAGCTTCTCATCTTCATTTTTTCGTCTCAATTGATTCACTTCATCATCCAAGTTTTGTATCTCTGCCTGCATCTTTGCAGTTTGTTTTCTTTGTTTTAGGGAATCTCTTGCCATGAGAATGGCTTGGTATGGGTTTCTACCGAAGTCCGTTTTCTCATTTTCTTTCAAAACAGCATGTTTCCCTGTTCTTGCAGCTAAAACAATCCAAAATAAAAAAGGGTTATGAATTACGATATTCGTTATTACTAAACAGACAATAAAAACTGTTGAGTAGTTTTTAAGTGAGAACTAACCAATTGCATAAGATTGTGGCCTTATTTGCGTATTGTAGTCCAGGGATTTCAAATCAGATGAAGAACCATATGACTCCCCTCGGGATACAACAATGGCGGCCGGAGCTAGGCCCAAATGCTCTTTCAATTCCACATAATGTTGCGGAAAAGCATGTGAGTCTACAGTCTCTGAAGAATTGAGTTCCTCACATTCACCTTTAGAGAAGAGAAATGAGAATGCTTTGTGCCTGCCAATGTTGAGAAGGGACACAATTCGTCACAAATCAACGTTTTCAAAACGAAAAGCGTGCAGGAAGAGAAATATGAAGTAGAAGTGAATATGGATAAAAACTGGTTCACAGATATATACCCAATTGAAAATCCCACCATGGAATGAGAAACTCAAGCATGTTATGCTTCCTCTTGCAGGCCTGCCATTGTAGCATCCTCAAATTGCTTGGGACAGTCAATCCTCCTCCTAAATTTTCGGCAAAAACGACAACAGGTTACATATGTGGAGAGAGAGAGAGAGAGAGAGAGAGAGAGAGATATTAGTGATGAGCTACATACTTGAGCAAGGAAACCAGTGATCCACTTCCCAAGCAAGAGGAGACGCGGAATCAGCGTGGTAATACAGAACGTTGCCGTACGGGTCTACTCGAATCACTGCAGGATCAAAGCCGGCATTCCTGAAATTTTCAAAGCAAGTACAAAATTAAGTTAAAAATATCATTGGTGCACTCTCCAGTTTTGCTAAAATTTTGAAGGTTTCTGGAGAAAAATGAAAGAGGGTTACCCAAGGTGGCTGAGCTGCTTCCACAGGACTTACTTTGGCCTGGCTGTAGGTTTCGCTTTCGGGTCGATAATCGGA
The DNA here is from genome assembly GCA_963580275.1 of Crataegus laevigata. Taxonomy (NCBI): domain Eukaryota; kingdom Viridiplantae; phylum Streptophyta; class Magnoliopsida; order Rosales; family Rosaceae; genus Crataegus; species Crataegus laevigata. Next base: position 11,985,070 of record OY756954.1, read on the forward strand.
AACATCTCCGCTAAATCTCTTGCTCTCAGATCCTGAAAACCACATCATATCATCAAAACCAGCATTCACAGAATCAAAGAAACAAACAATTTCCAATTATTCATAAAAATACAATACACCCGAGAACATAATATGTAATTAAAACCAGTATTTAAAATTTCTTTGATATTGTCGATATTTCCATAAAAATATTCAAAATCAGAGAAAGATATGGAATTGGGGGTGAAGTCTAAACTTCACCTCATATTGGAGAAACTATTAACTTTAAGTTAAAATCAACAGATATTGTCGATATTTCTGACAATACGTTAAATATCAAATAAACTCTTGTATTTCGTCTAAACTAATTTTTGACAATCCTTAAAATTTCTTTTAAATTTTCACAATTTTCATCAAAAGCAATCGATATCGATTTCGATATTCGATATATTAGTTGATATTTTTACAAATTTGCATATCGATACTTTCACTAATACTGATATTTTAAACACTGTTTGAAACTAAATATGGGGTTCCATTTTTAAGATCAACCTACCGAAATCCTAATTCATTTTTTTTATTTTCAAAGTTATGGAAACCCCATTATCAAATTATTTTCTCCAATGAATTATCAGAAGAAAAAAAAATTAAGCAAATTATTTGTCTAATTCTGTGCACATAATAACTTTCGCGAGCTGAAATTTCCCGGTTTAAATTTTCAAATCGGCATCTAAGCTAAAACCATACATTCTCACTTTCCCGGGAAACAAACAGAAAGTTAAAAAGGATTGATTTCTCGTACCTCCTGTTGCTGCAGACAGTAAGGCATGAAAATGAAAGGAGTGCCATGGCTGTACGGTCCGGCGCTACGATCGCGGCAGAGCTTCACGTAGGCCTTTGGGTACCCAAGGCCATCGTCGATTTCGAATTCGTCTCCGGTGAATGCGTAATCGAAAGCCATTGTTTTTCAATCGGACGCTCGGAAGAGAAACACGGGAAGCAGCAGGGGCGGTTCTGTTTTAGCTGAGATTCAAGCTAACGGTCACATTGATAGTTTAAAATTTGGCTGACACGTCCACAAACGTTAGGGCGGTGGTGTAACGTATAGATAATTAAACCTTTGTAACAAAGTCCTTGCCCACTTCCATCCTATCTTGGATTTTTGTATGATGAATATTATTTTGAGACCTATTTGTGCTTTTCTTCCTTCCCTCTCCATACATATAAATTTGATATTAAAACATTATGGAAATGGGAATAATACTTAAAGTAAATGGTCACATTCGAATTTCCGAAAATAACAACTTTGTAATTAATTTATTCTATTGCCTTTATTTTCTTAGTGTAAATTTATCATTATAAATAGAGACATAATGTAGTGACTTATTGAAATGGGTAATGCTAGACAGACTAAATTATTTAAACGTTGATAAGCGTGCTTATTCTTATTAGTGACATATCATTTAGTTTATAAATTTAATTTCCCTAGCATTACTGATAAAACAATATAAAAAAATATGCACTATGTGTCCCATTATAAAATTGTAAACTATAACTAGGAGAAAAATGATTGTCATTATGTACGAAAAATATATTTTAAAAATAAAAGCACAATGTTTGCTATTTCTGTATTGAGCATGGAAATAATTTCAATGTTTACTCATTGAATCATGAACTTTTGGTATTCCGGAATTTTGAAGGGAGGGGGGTTTATGTGACAACCCGTCCCGACGTACTAATTATTGAGAATGTGAAATGACGAAATTACCCCTTCGGGGTTATGTACATGTGATTGTGTGTGTGAAATGGGCCAATAATTGGCTATCCTCTCTCTCTCTCCCGTCACTCTCTCTCTCTCTCTTCTCAGTCACTTTCTCTCTCCTCTCTCGACGCCATCTCTCTCTCTCTTGTTCTTCACACGGCCTAAAAACAACCCATATCAAAACCTTGTAAATCGACGAAACAAATTACGTATTCTTGATCGTGAAGTCCATACGAACTCAGTGGTACCATTTTCAGGTAAGATTTCATACGATTTCACGATCAAAACTCAAGGTTTATATTTGGTACTATTCATCAACTTTTTATACGTTGCGTTTTAGGAGAATCGGAGATCACAGAAGTGTTTGTTGGGACCTCTAGAGTCTCGGAGTGGTTCGTTGGAAGTGTTTGGACGTCGGGATCGCGTAGAACCAAAGTGGCCGGTTTTGGAGAATTTCCCGACGAGATTCTCGTTGGTTTTCGACGTTTTTGAAGGTATATTCATGTTCTACACTTAATTTGGAGCACATAGGAAGAAAAATAGGTCAAAAAGGATGAAAAATGAACAAGATACGAAGCTTGGAAAATTTCCCAGTTTTCCGGCCACCGGAAAACCCAGTTCGGCGAGGACCACCGGAGAAGGCGAGTGGGGCACACGCGCGGTGCGCGTGGGGGCGCGTAGGCCGTGCTTGTCCTGGCGCGTGAGGGCGCGTGGAGCCTCCAAAAAATTTTCTAAAAATACCACGATGTTCGTGACGTCGAGTAGATCAATTTCATATATTTAAACTCTATATTTGGACAATCTATGAAGATTTTATGTACGTTTCCGTTTATGTGTTGTTAAACTAAGTTAATTGGAAATTTCACGTATAGGGAAACGTATTCCGAGGACGTATGTGATTGAGCCAAGCTAGGAGGCTTCGTCTCGACTACGTATCTGTGAGTGGGCAGTTTTAATTTTCGTATATATATATACTTGACGTTTTCCCAGAAATTGAAATTTAATGAAAATATGCTTTAAATGCAAAGTATAAAAGTATATGAAAAGTATGTTTTCAAATGCCATGCGTAGATTCATATGAAAATATGATTCGAAATGCCATGCATAGAAGTATGTGAAAAGTATGTTGAAATAAGATATGAAAAATGTTTTGATTGCCATGCATAGAATTTCATGAATATTACGAATTGTTGTATGATGCATATATGTGAAATGGTGCGGTGGACGTACAGGTGAGTATCAGGTGAGTATTATTATTGTATGATGATGTTGAGATAAGTTGAGCTCATAACCTGCACCATGATATTAGTGCTTATATTATTCACCGCATCGCACGCTCGCCTTGGATCCAAGTAGATGCTAGTCGTACAGACCATAGGAGGTGGTTCCGACAGGCCAGTCGTACAGACCTTTAGAGAGGTTCCGACTGGTGGGTGACCTTAGATTATGTGCACAGATGATTGATGAGAAAAGCACTAGAGCGTAATATTAATCATTTAGTCGTACAGACTACATTAGGTGGTTCCGACTTATGTGCAGAAGGCCGTACAGGTCACAGTTGGTGACTCCGGCAAGATGAGATTTTGAGCTATAGATACAGCCGTACAGGGCCATTAGAGGGTCTCCGGTTGATTATTTTCTTCCACCTGATTTAGGTTAGTGCATTCATACTAAACTGTTGAATTTAGACATGACATGGCATATTGTATTGAAAATAATGTTGAGATAGTGATTTAAGTTTTGAGAATATATATGTATATACATATTGATATTTTACATTTTTGGGAAAGTATACAAGTTTTACGGAGAGGGGTTACAACGTTTTGATAAGTGTTTGGATTTTGGAAAAAGATTTGTTTTACTGACCCACTCAACTTGGTTTTGCGCCCCTCCAGGTTCAAGATAACAAAGGTGTGGTGACTACGAGGAATTTCAACGGGGTTCTGACAGAATGGACAAAATTAGGTCTCACCTTCGGGTGTTTTATCTTAGAATGATATATTTAAAGCTTCCGTACTGTGTAAATGGTTACGTCACTCTCACGTGACGGCCAGCATGCCCTCCTTCGGGACGGGGTGTGTCAGTTTATATGTAAAAGTTCACAAAATTTCTTTTTAAATGTATAATAAACTTAAAAATTAAACCGTAGTTTCATCATTTGTAATTTATAGAATAATAACAATAAAAGTTACAATTGTTCACGAAGTGCTTTCATATTTGAATACGCTATGGACTTTTCACAATTCACACCAGAAAAAATAATGCTCTCAATATAAACAACTATGCTATTAGTCAACCATTGATCTTTCATTCAATTACGCAATGGACTTTTAACAATTCATAGTAGAAAATACTCTTTCCACTGAAGCAATAGCAACCAGTATAACCAAAGACAATGTAATTAGCAACTACACATGATTATATATTATATTCCTCCTCGTCTCCACCATCTTTTTGCAAGACTACCAATTCCTTTCAATTGAGAAAATTCACTACTCGAACGCATATCAAGAATATAATGCTTAAGTTGATCTTGAAGTGCCAAGAGTTGACAAGTAAAAAATTCATTTGGATAAAATTGAGCAAAACAAATTAGCTTTTGTTCATCAAAAGTCAAGATGAAGTAGCTTATTCTAAAACTATGTCGTTTTCTCCAAGTAATATTTTTAGAAAAGATAATAAGAAACCAAACTCTTCTTTGAGACATTTTATTAAGCAGTTGGAGGACATGTATAAAGGCCAACTTCAATCTTTAAAAGTGTATCATCCAAGTCATCCATGAAGATTCACGAAACTTTGGAAGGTCAGCTAACTCCCGTTTCCCCTTCATCCATCCGTCCTTAGCAATGACTTCACTATTTGAAGTTTGAACAAAAACTACACACCCGTAAAAGGCTTAGAAAGCCCCTTTTGGCACAAGTCCAAATCCAATATTCATGTTGTCCAAGAGTATCTTCATGAGACTTTCATCACCACTTTTGAAGACTTATTTAGAGACTTAAAAAAAAATATTTGTGTCCCTAAAAAAATATTGTCTGTAATAAAGAAGTCATCATAGTGTGAACCCTAAACTTGAGGACTCTTCATTTGAAACCCTTGATTTTCAATGGTAAAGAAAATAAGAAAAAAACCCAGAATGAATCTGGACCTTTGATTTTGCAACAGTTCAAAAAAAAAAAACATAAGCAGCATGTGCGTTGCGGGACCCAAGCCTGCAGTTGCTTCATCAGTTGCTGATCGAAAAGCAATAGCTGCATAACAACAATCATATGTATGGGGACTTGCCTCATGTATTCGGTTAGTCCCCATCTCTAATGGTACCCTATATTTAGGATCTACCACCGTTTGGTCCTTATATATGAGCACCACGGCATCTCCAATGGTACCCTATATTTAGGATCGACCACCATTTGGTCCTTGTAGATGTTTCTACTCAAAGAATGAGTAGATGTTCCTACTCAAAGCTATTTTCGATTAATTGAACTTTGTATTTATGATTAAAATCATTCATGTTAAAAATTGCTTTATAAAGATTGCTTCTGCGAAAATCAATTAAAATTAAGGCCATTTAGTCATCAAATTGTGTAAAAACATATGAACGAAATTGGTAAAAACATTACGAACCGTTTATGTATTTGCAAACATAACTTAACTAAATGACTTTAGTTTTAATTCGTTTTTTGGCATAGATGATCTTTACCGTGTGACTCATAATTTAAACAGTTCTGATCATGAGTACAAACCCTTATTATTCAAACACGAAGAATTTTGAGTAAGAGTTCCTACTCCTCCCTGAGTACCCAAGCTTTATTCATATTTCTTTAGGGACAAAGATTCCATTTAAGTCCCTAAACGAGTCATCAAAAGTGGTGATTGAAATCCTTAAATAGGGACTCAATTTCTGGTGTATTGGAGGGTCTTGTTCCTCATTTATAGAGACCATACAGTGGTGACGACAACTATAGAGACAAGATTGTTCTCGGCCATCCAAAACGGTATTATTGTTCTTGGACTTCTTTGGTTTAGGGTTTATAGTTTAATAAAAGAAACAAAAAAGAATTTAGCAAAAAATCAATGAAATCTTTAATCATTAACTATATATCAATGGAAATTTTTTGTTAATTAGTCATAGGTCAATAAATAAGTTCAAAGTTTGTATAAATACATGATTGACCTGTTTATATAATTAGCATAAATATTGCTAATGCTAAAAATATTTATTGATTTTAGAAAAAATCACCAAAAAAAAAAAAGAAAGGAAATAAAATAATAAAATCAGTTTTTTTTTTTTTTTCAAATGGATTTTTAGTAAAAGAAAAGATTCGTTGGGATTGTTGGAGTGGTCATAAAAGGTTACAACAGACACAATTTTGATCCCATACGAATATTTGGTTTGTGTGACTTCCTAAAAAAATGGCTTGTTATTCGTTAAGGATAATGTTAGAAAAATCAAATTTCAAAATAAATTTGCAAACCAAATGACTTGTTACCAGTAAGAAACAAGCATGTTAATCGACACTTAATCAATAATCTAATTATTTACAACCACATAATTTGGTTTGCAAATTTAGTTTTAAATTTTTGGTCTCCTTAGCATTACCTGTTTGTTTAATACGATCAAGTTTGTATGGTTTGAACAATTCCTACACACACACCCACACACACACACACACACACACACATATATATATATATATATATTATAGAACCAGTGTCTTAGGCTTATTATTTTGAAGCCACTTCGAAGACCCCAAGGCAGAAAGGGATATACTCAATACCTGAATTAAGAGAGGGAACATGAACTTATTAACAGTGGAGCAAATTTACTCCATATCCAAATCAAATAAGTAGAAACTCTAAATTTTGTTAGTCCAGTTCAATAAAACAAAACATATGCATCCTATATGATATTAGAGTTTCAGCAGCTTAGGGTCTAACATCATACTTGCATTTGTATAACATGTACAACACAATATATATATATATATATATATATATATATATATATATATATATATACACACATACATATATACATACATACATAGTTACACACACAGATATAATTATCAATATGCAAGGAGGAAGCGGAGAGAGTATTGTTCTCTTAAAAATAGCAGAAATGTCGCAAGACTATAAATCAGGCACCACGTGTTAAGCAAACACCCATCTTATCAATGGTTCAAAATGATAGTCTGACCACATATGCCAAACTGTAAATCTAAACCATTGGTCATGTAAATTTTTGCCAGAATGTGTAGTCCATATACACTGTCTAGCAACATAAGCACCTATGTTGCTAGAATGTCTAGCAATACGGCATTACGCTATACATTCAAAAGTCGAGAAACCAAAGGAGAAGGATCGCAAATTGTCTACTTCTGCTTGTAGTGTGCTTTAACTACATCTTACATAAAATTACTATGCTTGACAACAATGAGAACTCCAGCTATGAGAAACACTGTTCTTAAAGCCTCCAGCGGTGTTTTGATTGCAGGATGATGTTTGAATTTCTATCAGGAATAAAAATAAAACCAGCCCAAAACACAGATCAACAAATGCTATCATTTCAGATTTTCACATACAACACAGCATTTAAGGAAGAGTAGAGAAAGTTAGAGTGAAATTCGAACAGAGTAAGGAATACTAAACATGCACAGGTGTATACATTTGGTGACAATCATACATTTGATTCCTACAATATTTCATGTCTTGCATAAAAATTAGAAATAAAAATAAATTAAAAAAAAAAACACAAAAAAGAAAAGGGCACCTCATACTTTCCTTGCAGCTGCTCTTCAAAAGGCAAAATGCTTTAGATCCTAAGTACCAAGAAAATATAGAAGTGATTCGACAATTATAAAAGAAAATCAACCATGCATGGAACAAAACTTAGAAATTAAATAAGTATCAAAGCTTGTGAAGAATGCTATATCCAACTAATTCGAAACATAAAGTAACCCGAAAGAGAGAAACCTTATAAATTCTATTTAAATTATAATCCTTAACAGAAGGATGGAACAAAACAGGTTCATTCTTGAGAACAGATGTAATTTTGCACATTGCATATATTTAGATTAAGGACGGTGGTAACATAACTTGTAATTTGTACAAATTAGGATTTTCATTCAAAGAACTATCATAAACACAATTACAGAAAAAAGTGATTCAAACTTGTTCTTCTCTTAAGGAAATTACTCATAGTTGAAATTCTAAATGGACGAAGTTTTGGCTTCCCTTTCTGGCTATGTTTGATTAACTAGGAACCTTTTTTTAATGCAATGAGTGCCTTCATGAGAGAGAGGGGAATATTAGGTGAAAAGTATTGCCAAATCACACAGAGATCAAAATCTTGAATATATATGGTTAACCATATCAAAGTGAGTGTGTGAAAGGGTGTAGTCTGCAGAAAGGGCAACATTTTCACTGTTAGAAAGTTGGAAACTAAACTTTTACACAGATGTTGGATTTTATTAATTCCCTTTGCGAATCGAAAAGAAAATTGTTCAAGTAATGCAAGCAAATTCGATATGCATATGCGTTGATCTATGTAAGACAGTTATAAGTTATAATTGTATCGTCTTAACACAAAAATAATCATAAATGTAAGTGTCCGTATTACGGAAGTAAGGGACTTACAACAATTAATATGAGCTCTACCAGCACTCCCTCAAAGTGGCGCAAGGGCTAAAATTATAAATAAGTAATTTAAACAGTTTAACTTAATAATATATTGTAATTTAAACAATGCCTATATATTCAAACATCCCAAAACAGCAATGAACTTCTAGAAAACATGCACATGAAAATAAACACCATTACTCAACCATTGAGTTGGACCATCAAACTGGACCGTTAGAAGGGTCATCATATACCCATGAAACCCAAAGGAAAATCTTAGCAACCCCAAAAGCACTGCATACGATAACAAACCCCAGCTACACCACAAAAGGAATATGATCTTCCTCTCAACTTGTATTTGCAGTTGTTACTGTAACATCTGCAGACAGCATACATAAGCACTGATTCGATAATCCTCAAGAAGAAAAGCTCTTATTCGATAATGGACCAAATCCTATCCAAAAACCAAAGGGTGCAATATCCCTAGATTAACAGAGTATCTTTCTTTGTTCCAAAACAAATTGCAATTTGGCTTTGGTAAAATAGAAAGATTACCAGATACCTCGGGCATAATCTCAACACTGTTCCATTTTTTGAGCATTTTAATGTGCTTTTAGTTCTATCTCTCAACATGGGAAATACAATAAGACAGCAAAAACAAAAGTTAGTGATAGCTATTACATAGTTAAAGAAAATAAGACATTCACATAGTGATAGCTATTTACTGTCCTTTCTCATCATAATCTCGACTCCATTCCATTATTCGAGCATTCTACCATCCTTTTAGTTCTACCATATGTGAATGTCTTCATATATACATGTCAGCATACATATATATAAATATATACTAAATTTTGAAGGCAATGAGAGAAATATACCTTTGCGGCGTCGATGCCAAAAAGGTGAGTGAGGGATCTAAGATGTTTGAGAGCGGGAATTTTTGAGCAATTTTTGTGAAAAAGTTGGAAGAGCTTCGAACGGAGCGGAGTGAGTCGGTCTGGGGTAAAATAAAGAGGATGAACTCTAGAAAGTAGAAAATGTTGTTGTTCAACCAAACTCAAAAGTAAATAAACCAAACTATTAACATATAAATACGTTTTATATATCAATGTTTACATGTACGTTGTTTGAGAAGGTAAATTAGCAACATATACAATGATCAAAAGATTAACAGCAAAAAACTACTAATTATTCGAAATATACATGAAAGTTGTCATTCGCATGATCCAAATGGTAGTTAATGCAGAGGACAAAACAGACGGAAACAAATATTGTAGCAGCATAAGTTGAATAATTGCAGCAAGCAAACAAATAGAAAACTCAAAAACTGGAAATGAAAGCAGGTAACATTGAGTTTTAATAACCGAAAAAGGACCTTGTTTAAGCAGCTCCACAGTAGCATTTATACTTGGACGATGAGCTGCAAAAACAGAAAAGAAAACACAAATTAAACTAAAAAAATATATAATTTAACACTAATCCAAGGATTAAATATAAAGTCATTAGGATTGGGACCTTTGCATTGAGTAATATCTACTACATTATGAGTTCCCTCCTGATAAAGCCCAATTAGGAGGTTTTCCGGTGAGCCACGAACGGCTAACTTTGCGCGACACCGCCATCCCTACTAACATCAAACCCAGTTAATATCAGGATCAAAATTAACCAATACCAGAAATATATTTCTTTTTATTTAAATTTTAAGAAAAGGCCTATGCTTTACGAAATTAAGGGGGAAAAAATGTTAGGCACCAATTTGCAACTGTCAAAGTGAAATCTGAGACTCCAACTGTGTTGAAGAACTTCGTTGCCTCATCGACGATGACCGGACGGTGGAGATTGAACTGGTGCGTACACCCTGAGCACCTGATTATACACCGAACAAAAAAAAAATTTAAATCAATTTGAACAATAATAATGAGAAAATAAACTAAAAGGAATTTGAGCTGAAAGTTACGATTTGAAGTGCGGGCAGTGGAGGGCGCATGTCTATTAATCATACCCTCAAGCTTACATGTTTTAAGGGGGAGGAGCACGACTTGGTTACAGAGACCAATTTCTATAAATCTCTTTTAGTTAGATAGAGATTTAATATTTTAAGCATCAATGCATTGAACATTTGGTACTTGATATGAACATTTGATAACTGAGAAGCATAATTTTTTTGTTTTGTCCAACATTTAAGCTATAAATCTTTTTTATTTGCAATTTTGGAAATACAATGATCGGTTTGTTGCTTTGATAATAATATAAAGTTTCAACATACCCAATTCAAATTAGCACATATCCAAATTCCAATTCAATAAACCACATATCCAAATAATTTCAAACTAAATACCTAATATTGAATCACATATCCAATTCAAACTACATGGCTAATATTCAATAACATGTCCAATCTTTAAGCACATTTACCATAAAAAAGTTGCACTTTTTCATTGTATTTTTCCAGACTTTAATCACATGAATTTAAGCAACAAAAGAAGGAACCAAAAGAAACAATTAGCCTTGCAACTCACCCCTAAACGTACTCCTTTAAATACATTCCTTTGGCTTCACTCGTACTCAAAAACCCCGAAAGATGTTTCCCCAAAAATAAAACACATCTCTCACTAAGTCTTCATCATACTGTTTCCACACATCCTTCCATATAATCCTCATTTCGAAACCTTTCTCTACCACTCTACCCTCTCCACAGCCATGATCTTCCCTATTAGATGATAGGTTTGAGTTCGACCCTAAGGAGTGCAATATTGAGAACGTCAAGTGGGTGTTCAAAACCAAGATTTGCAAAACCAATCTATCAATAGATAAGCAAAACAATAACTAAAAGAGCCTTTTAACACCCTTATCACACAAATACAGAAGCAACAAAGTATGGAGAAACAACCTAGTAAAAGAAATACATAAGCAACCAAGATTTGCAAAAACAATCTATCAACAGAGGAGCAAAACAATAACTAAAACAACCTTCTACCCTTATCACACAAATATAGAAGCAACAAAGTATGGAGAAACAACCTAGTAATAGAGAGATATTCAAAGGATGTAAAGTAGAAAAGGAACCTCAATTTGATTTGTTGAGAAGGAAACAGGAGCAAAGCATGAAGAAACACAGAAATGAGCACAGTGTAACTCCGAAAGTTATAAAGACACAAACCTGACTCTAACAGTGTACGAAACAGTGCAATAAACAGATTGATCTTACTAACACCCAACTAAACAAGCTATAAACATCCTTTACAATTTTATCGAAACAACAAACTGTTAATCACAGTTTTAACAAAGCAAATGGCAAACCAAACAATAAACAATGATTTTAAAACAGCGTTTTGCCTGTTTGATAGCAGCATATTTATGCGACTTAGTTAGTGTGTTATCTTACATTTATTTAGTTATTTGTTGCTTATTAGAGTGTTTTAAGTCATTTTCGTGTATTTGTAGGTCCAAGAAGCAAAGTTGGCAAAAAGATGCAATTTGGAGCATTTTAGAGCAAATCTGGGCTTGGAATGGATATCACAAGCATGGTGCAAGATGGATGGACGAATTTGGAGTTCAAATGAGGCTAGGAATGTGCAAAAGATCTGGAGGAATCAATTCAAGTCATTGGAGATAAGGAATCAACTCAAAAGAAGGAGAATTATCCAAAATATTATCCAAACTGCCTCATCTTATCCTTATTTTATCCAAACCTTATCTTGATTTATCTTATCCTAATCCTATCCTAACTTAATTTCAGCTGCAAGGGGGGTTTATTTTCAGTTTAGGAGACATAAAACATGTTCTAGAAGCCCTTATCCTCTCCTACTTTGTTGCCGTGCCCTTTAGCTTCTAGAAACCCAATTTCTGACCCTAAATAAGATGGCGCCTTGTCTCTTCTAGAACCCTGAAATACAGCCGTATGTTCTCTCCTTATTCCTTGTGGATTTAGCCTTTTAGATGATCCTTTCCTGGTGGGTTTGGATTGCCTAGTTCCTCTGAAATTTTAAGTCTTTTACTGCTGTGGGTTTTAGGCCTATTTATACATCATTCTGCCGCACCATTCAACTTACCACCCTCTAGATCATTCATACACTACAACCATTCTCTGACCACACACATCCTTCTTGTTCCGCATCTTTGCAAAGGAAGAAGAAGGAAGGAGCCATCTAGAGCCGTGCTTGCCATTCAAGACGTTGGATTGCTGGAGCGTTTCTAGGTGTATTCTATCTTTGTTTTTAATGTTTAAATTTAGTTTTCTTTGTTTATTTGCAATCATGAGGAACTAAAACTTGTTTTTAGCTAAGAGAGAATTTGAAGCCATGATCATATATGTGACATGAATTGATTACATCCAGTTGTGATTTCATAAACCATGAATGCAATTTGCTTAACAGTTTTATTAAAACTTATTCTTGTATGTTGATTAAGGAGGGTCCACTTAGTTTGCATGCTAGGATTTGATGCTAAAATATAAGGGAGTTGCACCTAATGGTTACAAACTTATATTTACGAGTAGTGGAGGTTGCTAGTCATGATTGCGTTAAGTAAATTCCTGGTAGGAGTATCATGCAGTTCATAGTTACGAATGCCTTGTCAATGCTTATGATTTTCATAGAACTTAATGATCTTTGATTGTATCTCTATTATGCAGTTCATGTAGGGAACTTTTGAAGAATGTTTTGGGTTGTTGAATGCAGTTCATCCAATTCAATAACTAAAGGAAAATCCGATGGTTAGAAAAGTGCAATTCACGACTAACTTGGGGCGTTGAGGTTCATGGTTTATAGAAAGAACAATTGGAAATCGATTTATGTTGCATATGTGTCATGTGTGGAGAAGGACCCACTAGCTAGCCTTTCACCCATTTAATTCACCCAATTTCGTGTCTAATTAAGTTTACTTTCAATTTCGTTTGTTTAAGTCTTATTTTCGTCAAAAACCAATCCCTTGCTTTTAAATTGTGTTAGTTTAGTCTAAATTCGTAATAACCTGTCCTTTGGTCGTTTGAGTCAAGTTAAGTTTAATTTTCATTAGAATCAACCTTAGGTGTTAGTTTTGAGTCTTAGGAACCTGTTTTGTGTGTTTTGAGTCATATTAGTTTGTTTTGAGTCTTCTAAGTCTAGTTTATTGTTTTAAAGTCTAGTTTGTGTAGATTAGCATCCCTTTTAATCCCCGGCCTAGAACGATCCCTACTTTCACGTACTACATTGATAGGGTTTAAGTTTGAGTGCAATCTAATTTCACATCAAATTTTTGGTGCCGTTGCCGGGGATTAGCAAACTTGCTAATCTCCCTTGTTTCTGTCGTATCTTTTTGTTTTTTTTTGTTTACTTTGGTTCAGGTACTAGTTTATGACTTGGAGTTCTCAACCGATTCGTGAGCATATCTTGGAGTTTGACGACGATTTTGAACGAACGTTGAGAAGGAAGAGGAAGCAGCCACCATCTCTTCCACCTAGTTCTACTTATGAGTCCAAATTTGAAGAAGAGGCAGAGGACGAGGAAGAGCAAGCCATGGCTGTGGATAATCATACGATCAAAGAACTTTTAGCCTCAGGGTTGTACAATGCCGTGCCTCTATGCATCGAATACCCCGCGGCAAGTCCGGGCAAGACTGATGAGTTTAAATTGAAGTCAAGCTTGCTGTATCATATTCCTAAGTACTATGGGCTGTCCATGGAGGATCCAAACAAGCATTTGAAGGAATTTGAAGTGGTTTGTTCAAGCATGACTCCCATTAATGTCAATGGCAATATTCTGAAGATGAAAGCCTTTCCATTGCCTCTTATGGACAAGGCTAAGGATTGGTTATTCAAATTGGCACCCGAAACTGTCACATCTTGGGAAAACATGAAAAGAGTAATTTTAGAGAAATTCTTTCCAACTTCTAGAGTTATTCTTTTGAGGAAGAAGATTAGCGGAATTAAACAAAACCAATGAGAGTTCTTTCCAGCATATTATGAACGTTTCAAGGGTCTCAATTCATCATGCCCTCAACATCAAATGAAAGAAGAACTTCTCATTCAATACTTCTACGAAGGACTTCTTCCAATTGAGAGGCAGATGCTAGATGCCTCGGCAGGTGGTGCTTTGGTGGAAAAAACACTCGTTGATGCAAAGATCTGAATCGTGAACTGAGCATTGAATGCACAACAATACGAATGTGTTGGACAAAGGGACCCCCCATGGCAACAACAAGTGAATGAGGTAAGTACAATTTCAGAATTACAATCTCAAATGGCTAATCTCACTGCTATGTTGTCACAGTTTATTGAAGGACCAAAAGTGCAAGCACAAAGTGCATGTGGCGTGTGCTCTATGCAAGGGCACCCTTCAGAGCAATGCCCTCAATTGATAGAGAATGGGGGATGGGAAAGTGCCAACGCCATTGGATATCAAAGCCAAAATCAGCCAAAGAATGATCCATACTCAAACACTTACACTCTGGGCTGGAGAGACCACCCAACCTTTAAGTGGAGGGAGCCTCAACAAACCCAACAACAAGAAAGATTTAGGCAGCAACCCCCGGGCTTCTATCCAAATTCATTCGCACCAAATCAACCCCAAATGTAACCGGCCCAAACAAAGTCTGGTACGTCAATGGATAATGATCAAATGTTTCAATTTATAACCTCGTTGGCACAGAGCGTACAAATTTAGACCAAGGAGATGTACAATCAAGCCAAGCAGATGAGTGAAGTAAAGAAACAACTTGGGCAGATGGCGGAGTTTATGGGGCAGTTTCAAGAACAAAGCAAACTACCTAGTTCAACCATTGTGAATCCAATGGGAAGATTTGAAACCGCCAATGCAATCACGTTAAGAAGTGGCAAGCAAGTTGGGACCAACCCACAACCATCCAAATCAAGTCAAAATGAGGATGAAAAGTTGATACTTGAAGAGGAGGAACAAGCAAAGACCACGACAAGGGTGGAATCACCCTTGCCGCATCAACCTATGCACTCTAAGTCGTCCATCATAGGCATGGGGGTTCCAAATTCGATTATTTCTAACGTTATTCCTCCAAATGTGCTTTTCCCTTGTAGGTTCATGCAATCAAAGAAGGAGGAAGTGGACAGTGACATTCTAGAGACCTTCAAGAAAGTCTAAGTCAATATCCCGCTCATTAATGCAATAAAGCAAATTTCGAAGTATGCTAAATTTTTTAAGAAGTTTTGTACAAAAAGGAAACGAATTTAGGAAAAAGAAGTGGTCCAGGTAAGTGAGAATGTTTTAGCCGTTGTTCAAAGGAAATTACCCCCTAAATGCAAAGATCCGAGTAGTTTTACGATTCCTTACGTTATTGGCAATACAAGGTTTGAACATGCCGTGTTAGACTTAGGTGCATCCATTAATGTCATGCCATATTTTGTTTATGCATCTATGAATCTAGGAGAGCTTAAAAATGATGGCGTTATCGTTCAATTAGCCGATCGTTCTAATGCATATCCAAAAGGAATTTTAGAAGATGTTTTGGTGCAGGTTGATCACTTGATATTCCCAGCGAATTTCTATGTGCTCGAGATGGAGGACTCGACCCACTCTCCACCATTACCACTCTTACTTGGACAACCTTTCATGAAGACAGCCCACACCAATATTGATGTGGCTAAGGGAGCGTTAACAATGGAGTTTGGTGGTGATATGATTAAATTCAAAGTTTCTAAATCTGTTAAGAATCCTAATGATGTTCATCCTTGTTTTTCCATAGATGTGCTAAAAAATTTTGGGCAGGAACATTCATCCACACCAATTGAGAAGGATGTACCTAGAATCACCATCGAAGATGGGATTGGAGTGGAGCATAAGAAACACGGATATCAAATCTGGCCGAGAGCACTACCTTTGCTGCTCCTTTTGAGTCTTCATCAAAGTACAGTGGTAAGCCTCCTCTTCTAATTCCAATTCCCATTTCAACTAATAGGTTGTTGCCTTATGTGGTGCAGGTACCAAATCGAATTCGTGATGATAGGAGTGCTTGCATTAACTTTAGGAAGCTCAATGCCACAATCTGGGAGCATCATTATCCCTTGCCGTTCATAGATCCAATGCATGAATATTTCGAGGAGCGTGTCATGGAGGAAATACCCTTCTATGCCGTGGACAAATAGTGGAGCTTAAAAAGTGGTATTGTCCAGCTGGAAGACGTTAAAGCAAGCACTTCTTAAAGGAAGACCTAGGCTTTGGCTCCACAACTAGATTTGCGTTTCTAAACCCTACTCTTTATTGCTTTTACTTTGCCATAATTGTCATGTTTGTTAGTTGTGTTGTTTGCTTGCTTGTGTGTGAGTCTATGTTTGAAACATTGAGGACAATGTTTCGTTTAAGTGTGGGGGGAGGGGGGGTAAACAAAGTATTTTCATTGCAAATTTGTGGGATTTTGTCACCCATTACTTCTAAGGTTGTTTTTCACTGTTTTAAGTGTTTTTAGTGTGTTTTGAAGTGTTTTTATGTGTCTTGAAGTAAAAATACGAAAATTTGAAAAAAAATAAAAAAAAGTTCTAAAAAATGCCAAAAAAGAGTCGTTTTTGTGTCTTAGGGTACCTTCCAACACAATGATGAGGATTTAGTTTTTAATTGCATGACTGTTAAAGAAAGTTACAAACATGGATGGAAGTTTGATATGCTCTTTGATTTATGCTTAGTTGTAGATGTCATTTACAAATTCACATGTAATCACAAAGAAAAAAAATTAGTTTTTGTAACATGTTGAAGGAAGAAACTCAAACTAACGCTACAACCCTGAAAGACTTGACCTATGCCTTCTTTGGAGAGTTATTAATCTTGACATTCTTGGTTTCTAAAGTCGTTGCATGATGTCATTGTTTCTTTGCTGGGTTGCTACTTAGAATGCATTTTCATCACTTTAGATCCAAATACTAGAACTCAGGCCCGTTTCATTCAAAGCATGAAATTATAAAAACCAGAGCCAAAAAGCCTTACCGTTTGCATATGTATTGTAGGTTTAGCCCCGTTGAGCCTTGTTTAGCCTATGTTCTTTGTTAGCCACATTATCCTTACCTAGCCTAGTATAGGACTATCCATACCCTTGTTTTTAAAGGATAGTGAAGAATAACTTAGAGGAAATTCCTTTTGATCTACATTATGCAGAAAGACAAGTGTGGGGGGAAGGTTTTCATTGGAAAGAGTATGTTTGTACATCTTATGTGTGCCAAATAGGAAGGGCACGGGTAGAAAAAAAAGAAGAAGAAAAAGTTTGAAAAGAAAAGTTTATTTGAGTACAAAAGTGTTGTTTGTTGAAGAAAGGGTCCAAAAGTTTGAATTTGGCCCTAAAAGTTGTATGAATCTCCCCTTTGTGTTTAAAGTTAATTGCTGCATTCAAAAGTGAATTCTAAGTGTTGATTTCATTGCTTTGCTTACTATTTCTTTAAGAACGTTTGTTTATCTTTACCTTTCTTTGTTAGCCAATACCTTAGCCCCGTTACAACCCTTAAACTTCTATCTTGATTGTTATGTGTTTCAATATGTGGAGTTTGGTATTGGTACGAGCATATGGTATCCCTGGTTCTCGCATCTAAGTAGTAGCATTCCGTTCGTGAGATCATATTTATGTGTATTAATAATTCCAAAAAGTGCCTTCTTTGTTAAAACATATGTGAGTGTTTAGTTTTCATGTTTACATCAATCTTCTCACATATACCTAGTGTAGGGAGTGTAGTTAGAAAATCTGTGTGAAAATAGAGTGTAAATCTTGTAAGGAATTGAGGGATTCTCTAAGGCATGTTACTACATTCAAAATGTTGTTTTAATTGGTTAAATGTGAACTAGTGGGTGGTTGCTGCGATTAAGTATACATTTGAGGGGTAGGGATAACTAAAATCTATGTTAGTAGTGATTTTTAACATGTTATGTACCGTTGGGAATCCCTGAGGCGAACCTTGGAAGGTTTAGGTTATCTTTTGTTTCTTTGTTTTGCTCGGGGACTAGCAAAAGCTAAGTGTGGGGGAATTTGAGAGGAACATATTTATGCGACTTAGTTAGTGTGTTTTCTTTCATTTATTTAGTTATTTGTTGCTTATTAGAGTGTTTTAAGTCATTTTCGTGTATTTGTAGGTCCAAGAAGCAAAGTTGGCAAAAAGATGCAATTTGGAGCATTTTAGAGCAAATCTGGGCTTGGAATGGATATCACAAGCATGGTGCAAGATAGATGGACAAATTTGGAGTTCAAATGAGGCTAGGAATGTGTAAAAGATCTAGAGGAATCAATTAAAGTCATTGGAGATAAGGAATCAACTCAAAAGAAGGAGAATTATCCAAAACATTATCCAAACTGCCTTATCTTATCCTTATCTTATCCAAACCTTAGCTTGATTTATCTTATCCTAATCTTATAGTAACTTTATTCCAGCTACAAGGGGGGTTTATTTTCAGTTTAGGAGACATGAAAACAGGTTCTAGAAGGCCTTATCCTTTCCTACTTTGCTGCCGTGCCCTTTAGCTTCTAGAAACCTAATTTCTGACCCTAAATAAGATGGCGCCTTCTCTTTTCTAGAACACTGAAATACAACCATATGTTCTCTCCTTATTCCTTTTGGATTTAGCGTTCTAGATGACCCTTTCCTGGTGGGTTTGGATTGCCTAGTTCCTCTTAAATTCTAAGTCCTTTACTGCTTTAGGCCTATTTATACATCATTTTGCCGCACCATTCAACTTACCACCCTCTAGATCATTCATACACTACAACCATTCCCTGACCACACACGTCCCTCTTGTGCCACAGCTTTGCAAAGGAAGGGGAAGGAAGGAGCCATCTAGAGCCGGGTTTGCCATTCAAGACGTTGGATTGCTGGAGTGTTTCTAGGTGTATTCTATCTTTGTTTTTAATGTTTAAATTTAGTTTTCTTTGTTTATTTGCAATCATGAGGAACTAAAACTCATTTTTAGCTAGGGGAGAATTTGAAGCCATGATCATATATATGGCATGAATTGATTACATCCAGTTGTGATTTCATAAACCATGAATGCAATTTGCTTAACTATTTTATTAAAACTTATTCTTGTATGTTGATTAAGGAGGGCCCACTTAGTTTGCATGCTAGGATTTGATGCTAAAATATATGGGAGTTTCACCTAATCGTTACAAACTTATATTTATGAGTAGTGGAGGTTGCTAGTCACGATCGCGTTAAGTAAATCCTGGCAGGAGTATCATGCAGTTCAGAATTACGAATGCCTTGTCAATGCTTATGATTTTCATAGAACTTAATGATCTTTGATTGTATTTCTATTATGCAGTTCATGTAGGGAACTTTTGAAGAATGTTTTGGGTTGTTGTATGCAATTCATCCAATTCAATAACTAAAGGAAAATCTAATAGTTAGAAAAGTGCAGTTCACGGCTAACTTGGGGCGTTGAGGTTCATGGTTTATAGAAAGAACAACTGGAAATCGATTTATGTTGCATATGTGTCATGTGTGGAGAAGGATCCTCTAGCTAGCCTTTCACCCATTGAATGCACCCAATTTCGTGTCTAATTAAGTTTACTTTCAATTTCGTTTGTTTAAGTCTTATTTTCGTCAAAAACCAATCCCTTGCTTTTAAATTATGTTAGTTTAGTCTAAATTCATAAAAACTTATGTCCTTTGGTGTTTTGAGTCATGTTAAGTTTAATTTTCGTTAGAATCACCCTTAGGTGTTAGTTTTGAGTCGTAGGAACCTGTTTTGTGTGTTTTGAGTCATATTAGTTTGTTTTGAGTCTTCTAAGTCCAGTTTATTGTTTTAAAGTCTAGTTTGTGTAGATTAGCATCCCTTTTAATCCCCAGTCTAGAATGATCCCTACTTTCACGTACTACATTGATAAGGTTTAAGTTTAAGTGCAATCTAATTTCACATCACTGTTGAATTAGAGAACAAAACCTCTAAATATCTCGACCACTTAATGAAACCATGCTTTTTGCCCCCCTCTCTGTCTCACACTCTCAATTCTTCTCTAAAAAATTGGACAAAATCCATAAATCTCTCCCACAACCCAACAAACTGCATGCAACCATGCCTTCCCCATTTATAGTTGCGGAAATGGCTTCTAGCTGGATGAAAATCCCGAAAGGAACCCTACCCCTAGCCTTCCCAACTTGCCTCACTGTCTCTCTGCGCACCCTTTGTTGTCAACCCTTAAAACCAAACTCTTGGGCACCCCTACCCTTTGTTCGCTCATCTTACCCATCTCTCTTTCCTCCTGTCTTTCCTCATATCCCGTTTGCTGATCGGACTATATTTATACATATTTTTATATCAAATTCACTCGTCTTTTCTTAGTTAGTTCGTTATATTTTGAGCTATTTACGTTAATTTTGTGTTTTATAAGAATTTATCGAGTTAAGAAAATAAAAATAAAATAAGTAAAATGTTAAGTAATAAATTCGTCTAAACTCTCTTACCTGTTGAATTGAACTTATCATTTGGAAAATAATATATATATTTATATATATATATATATATATTTATATATTTATATATTTAAATATAATATGTTGTGTGTGAATGATTAAAAGAGTGTGAAAAACAGAAGCATGTGGGGAGGAGTCCACCGAAAGAAAGAATGATGGAGGGCATCTGCCCTTTGTTGAACTGAAATGATGAAAGATGCTGCCAGCTGGGGTGTCGGTGAGCCAGAGAAAATAAAGATAAGAGGGGAAGCCTCGGAGAATCAGAAAAAAACCAGTGAGGAGAGCTGCCTTTGAGCAGCGTGAAAAAGAAACAAAAAAAAATAATAATAAATAAAACTGCCTGAGAAGGCAGTTCGGAGAAGCATAAGGGAGAAATAAGCTGCCATTTGGCAGCAGAGAGGAGCCTTGAAGAGAAACACGAAGCAGCTTGCGGCCAATCAGGCAAGCCTCGGTGAGGGCAGTCAGGTGACAGACGGGGGAGAGAAGGAAGAACCAGCTCAAGTGGGCAGCTGGGAGGAGACGGATTGAAGCTGCTTTGAACAGGCGGTGCACAGAAAACCAAATCTGCCAGCGCAGAAGCAGCACGGGAGAGCACCGAGTCTGTGCAAACCAGTCAGGAAGGCAGATCGCAGGGACACGGTGAAAACTTGCACAGTGCACAGAAAATCTCGGCACTTTAATTTGGTTTAATCTTTCTCAAACTTTGTTTTTAATTTCTGTTTTTAATTTATAAATAATGTATAATTAAATTTTATATTGGCTAGAGGTTAATTTGAAACCATGATTATATTTGTAATTTAAATTGGTAATTTCAGTTGTGATTTCTGAGTTGTGATTTAATTTGCTTAACTGCTTGATTAATAACTTATTTATGTTTGTCGATTAAGAATGCATACTTAATTTACATGCATGAATTTGATGCTAGAATATAAGTGAATTTCACCTAATCGTTATGAACTTATATTCACAAGTAGTGAAGGTTGCTAGTCACAATCGCGTTAAGTAAATTCCTGGCAAACGTATCATGCTGTTCATAGTTACGAATGCCTTGTCAACACTTATGATTTTCATAGAACATAATGATCTTTAATCGTATCTCTATTGTGCTTTTCACGTAGGGAACTTTTGGGGAATAATTTGAGTTGTTGTATGCTGTTCATCCAATTCAATAACATAAGGAAAATCTGAAGGTTAATTTAAGCGTACCTAATTAATCTGGAGTATTGAAATTCACAATTTATTGAAAGAACAACTGAAAATCAATTTAGGTTGCATATGTGTCATGTGTGGAGAAGAACCCTCTAGCCAATCCGTCGTCCATCGTTTCACTTTCAATTTTATGTTTTCGTCAATTTTGTAATTTATTTAAGTTTAATTTACGTTTCATCCAAATCAATCCCCCCAATATTAAAATATTATTATTTAGTTAGTTTTTATTATTTTTAATCTTTTAATTTAAATTTCGTCAAATTAATTTCCTAGTTTTTTTATTTTAAATTGTTTTCATTATTTTGAGTCATTTTTAGTGTGTTTCGAGTTTTTAGCTTAGTTTGTATTTTCTAGAGTCTTGAGTTGTTTTGAGTCTTTTGATTTGTTTTAGTTTATTTGTTAGTTTTATTTTGAGTTATTTTAGTTAAGTGTTTTTATTTTAGTTTAGTGTTTTAAACTTTATTTTTACGTTTTTAAATTATTTTAGAGGTTTTAGCAAACCCTCCTAATCCCCGGCCTAGAACGATACCCTACTTACATCTATACTACATCTGTCAAAAAGAGGGTTAAATTTGTGCGGTTTAAAATCCCGTCAAATTTTTGGCGCCGTTGCCGGGGATTAGCAACTTTGCTAATCCCTTTATTTTCGTTTGTGTTTATTTTATATTTGTGTTTTTGTTGTGTTTTAGTTTATATTTGTGTTTATGTATTTTACTTTTGGTATTTGATTTATTTCTCTTTCTTTAATTTTAGGTACTAGAGAAGTAAGACATGGATTTTGCTAGTATTCAAGCTCAATTGGCAAATCTTACTTCTCAATTGTCGCATAATGCCGAACGGACCACAACGCCAAGTGTCCCTACACTTGATGTGCCCTATGGGCAAGGATATCAGACTCATCAGTATCCTCAATTTTCTGCATATGAAGATGATTGGGGATATCAAGGCTATGATCAATCAAGGGGCAATATGTATTCCAACGCTTGCAATTTGGATTAGAGGGATTATTCAAATCAAATGTGGGATGAACCTCAACAAGTTCAACAAAGTGGATATTGGCAGCAAGATGAAGCGTTCTATTCAAGACCTATGCAGCCACCACAACATCCCCCACAACAATTCCAATCGAATCAAAGTATGCCCGTGGATTATAATCAAATTCTTAATGAATTAAACTCTTTGGTGCAGGGGTCACAAAATCAAGCTAAGGAGACTCACCAAGGAGAATATTGGCAGCCGTATGATGAGTTCTATACAACACCTTTGCAACCATCACAGCCACCACAACAATTTGCCCAATTCGATTCAGGTACATCTCTGGATAATGATACATTTAATAAGTTACTCACCTCTTTGAATCAGGGAGTGGAAAATCGAATCCAGGAGATGCAAGACCGGACCAACAGAGTGGACGAATTGGATATGCAAGTTGGGCAGATTATGGAATTCATGGCACAGATTCAAGATCAAAGTGAACTCTCCAACTTTGCAAATTCAAAGGGAGAAGTGGAAATCGATGAAGCCACCACTTGGGAAGGTGACGTGGAGGATGAAGTTGTCCCAGAACCATCCAACCATATCCCGAACTTGGATGAATTGCCGCTGCAAGCAGAAGAAGAGGAGGACGACCTGGGCAGTTTAGACGAATTCTTGTCTCAAACCCCTGAAGTCCCTATGTTGTCCAACTTCGGTAATGTTGTTCCAAGTGAAATTCATTCTAACATTATTCCACTAAATGTCCCTTTTCCTTGCAGATTTTTTCCAAATATCGAAGAAAGTAAAAAGGACATTGTGGAAGTTCTTCCAGAGGTGAAAAGTGATATCTCGATTCTTGGTGCACCAAAACAAGTTCCCGAACCTTGCACACCAAGAAAAGAGATTCAAGACATCGAAGTGGCTGGAGAATGCGTTGCGTATCAAGAATACATTCAAGAGGCTGTGCAGACTACAAAGGCCCATGAAGTTGAGTTTGATGATACGGGACAGGCCACAACCATAGTCAACCTGGCCCAGTTCAAAATCCCGGAAATATCCAAAGGCGTAGTTTTTATAATTGAGTTTGTGTCAGAGAAATACAATAAGTCATTTTCTCCAATTTTAATTTTCATTTTATTTTATACTAACATGTCTCTAATTTTGATGATTCAGGCACCCAACTTAGAATTCAGACCATTGCCGAATCATTTCAAATATCACCTCCCGTTAAAAGATAAATTTCATGCTTTGGAGCCGAGGGGAGGATAAGGAAAGATTCGTCCGGCTAAAGACGTTAAAGCAAGCGCTTCTTGGGAGGCAACCCAAGCAACCAGATTTGCTTTTCTTAACCCTTCTTTTTATTGCCTTTACTTTCATTTTTGTTTTGTTTCGTTAGTTGTTTTATTTGGTTGATTTTTATTTAGTTTGTGTTTAAATAAATTTATGGCTATGTTTATTTTAAGTGCGGATAAACAAAGTCTGTTTGCATTAATTTACATAATTTGCATTACATATTTTAATTTGCTTAAAATAAACCCTGAAAAAAAAAAAAATTAAAATTTACATTAATTTACATATTTTGATTTACATTTATTTTATTTTGCTTAAAATAAACTTAAAAAAAAAATATAAACATTCATATAAACCTAAAAAATAAAAAAAAAAAAAAAAAAAAAAAAAAAAATAAATAAAAAAAAAATTACAATAATACGAAAAACTAATAGCAATCATTGGTTTTGGTTAGGTGGCGCCCCAGAGGTCGACGGAGCTCCGGGAAGACGAAGAGCCAGAGTTGGAATCTCCGGAGCCGGAATGCTTGGTGCAACTCCCGAGGACGAAGGCAACATAAACCTCGGGAGTAGCGCCATGAACCTTTCATGATCGCTCTGAATCCGACCGTCCGACTCCTGCAGCTGGTCCAGCTTCCTCTTCATGCTGGTCGAGTAACTAGTTGCAAGCATGTGCAACTCCTTGTTCTCGTGCCTGAGTCCTCTGACTTCTTGCCGAAGACTGGCCACCTCTGCCATCAGCGACTCCACTTGACGAGACCGGGCAAGCAGGCGCTGGCCCATGTTCGAAACTGAGCCTGCACTTTGGACGCTGAGGGCAAGAGATTCCTGAACGGCCAGCTCGTCCGACCGCCTAGATAGCATCCTATTGTCCCTTGGAGTGAGCAGATTTCTGGCAATCACCGTAGCGGTGATTTCATTCCTCATCATTGTGTCCCCGACTGTAAGAGGACCATTGGGGGATATGAAGGATGGATTCCAAATGTTGTTCGGAGAAGACGAGTCATCGTCTTCCCCGACATTCAAGTTAAGGCGACGGTCGGAAGGGCAAGACATTTTTAGAGGGGGTTGAGGAAGAAAAGAGTTCGGAAAAATTAAGATTGCTGAAGCGGAAGAAGAGAGCGGAAGGAGTAAGATTAAGAAGTGCAGAAGAGAGTGTTTACAGAGGAGAGTGTTTGAGGAAGGGAGTTCAAGTGTGTGGTGGAGCAGAATTAGCGCCTCTATAAAAAGAAGCAAATCAAAGAGAGGCGCTCCTCTGAGGTTGAAGACGCGTTCTCACGCAAATCGGAAAAGCTGGACGCTCCTCTCTCGAAGGCAGGAGTCCTTTCTCGAGAGCCGTTTCCTTTCTCAAAAGCTGGGCTTGACTCAGCAATCACGTGGCTCAGCTTATTCAGTTTTGTCTTGACTCGTCACGTGCAGCGTGGAGCGTTGCGAAAACCACGAGCCGCACCCGGTTTTGAACCCCGGTTTTCAAAAGATCATCATTCCTGTTTGTCGTCACTCGTCGCATGCGTCGACAGCCTTCGCGGAAATTACGGACGGTTTGTCAGAAAGCGCGTAACGGGCACTGTTCATCCATCACCGGCTGCCGACAAATAGTGCAAGAATAGTTCCGGTTGAGGAAGAAAAATTTCTATAAGTTTCGACATTTGCTTCCACATCAAAGGCACACCTTCACACCCTCTCACCTCTCAACCTCACAACCTCTCAACCTCTCAACCTCTCTTCATCTCCGATAATGTCTTCCCAAAGAAAGCTTTCGAGTTATTCAGTGTTCTTCATTCCTTGGATCACCCCAGAAAACAAACCTTCCAGAGCAAAAGTATTTCATATTAAAAAGGTTAAAAGCAAAAGTATCTCATATTATGCTTTCTCCTCTCCTTCATCTGAGGAACGTGGAGAAAGTGAGATCCTGATTGCTTACCTAGTCTTGCTCTCGAGTACTCATCTCAGACCCCTCCCAACACACTTCAAAAATAAACCTGTGTTGAGGTACTTCTTCAAAAACAAAAGTACCTCACAGACGAAGCAGGAGGAGTCTGAGGTGCATCCAGATGAAGGTAGAGTCTGAGATGATCCAAGAGTTCAAGAAGATGCCACACCTGCGTGGAGACCGGACTACTTGAAGCATGTGGAGACAACGTGCTGACTCATCCTCAACTAAGCTGAGGAGCACTTGCAAGAAGAAGGCCCATCCTGTTCAAGATGCAAGCTGTGGAAAATCAACGATCATGACCAATGACCACCTATTAGTTCCTTTCGTTGTCGTTTATTTTCATTTTCAATTTTTCGTTTGCATATTTTCTATATTTTCTTACGTACTTAACTGATTTATTCTTTTCTTTGCAGGAACGTTTGGTTATTTTCTCCCTTGAAGTTGATTGCAAAAATTTACGCTTGGGGGTCATCGCTTGGGTTTTCTGCAAATTAGAGAAGTTTTCAGTCCCTTTGCTTTATTTTGTTTCGTATTATTTATTTATTTATTTTTATTTGCTTATTATTGTTTTTTGACATTGGGGACAATGTCTAGTTTAAGTGTGGGGGTATCAAGATAAAAAAAAAAATGACCAAATTGAAATTTTTTGTACCTTCGACTTTGAACTGGTTTCATTTGTTTCCATGTTATTGCTTTTTGTTTTCTTAATTAGCTTTGTGTTTTACTTAATTTTTTTTGGAGTTTTGTGTTTTATTTAATTTTTCTCGAAAAATTTAAAAAAATCCAAAAATATTGTCTTGTTTTCCTTATGGTTTTAAATTAGATTTTTATTAGTTTCCCGACCCAATGATATAACTGGATGAAATTTGAACCATGATTATCAAGAACTTAGTTAACATGTGTTTTATGAAATTCCTTGTTCTCTTGTTAGTATTGTACATGTTTGATCATCTTTGAAAAACCAAATGCACATAGCCTTGTTGATGTGAAACTAAAGCATGATTTAAAGCTTCATATGTGAATTTAGTGACCGTATACATCCTATGTGAGGTTTTGAGCCTATTGAAAGTGTGTGCATTTTTCATACACTCCCATTCTTTTATGTGTGATGAACTTATGTGAGATGCATCTCTAGAACTTGCGTAACGATCTTTTGAAATATTTGTCATTGATTGCATGAACTTGAAAATGATAGAGGCATTAGGTTCACCACCATGGCCCAAATAACCTTATTTCCCAAAGAAAAATGATATCATTAGATTGCCAATTTGAGCCGTTATGTGAGTTTTTTTTTATTTCTTATCACCAGATATGTCTACCCTTATATCTCAAACATGTTTCCTTACCCTTTCCAAGCGAGCAATTTGAGATTGTCTTATGAGAAATGTTTGTGAAGTACTTGGAAGGTGTTTGGCAAAAGAATAAGTGTGGGGGTATTTCATGTTTGTTTTTTTTTTTAAAAAAAAAAAAAAAAAAAAAATGAGAAAAGAGAAGAAAAGAAAAAGAAAAAGAAAGATTGTATTCAAAGAAAATAAAAAGTGTTTAAAGTTTCATTTTAAGGGTGTGATGGGAGGTGTTAGAAGAATCGCTGGGAACTTGAGTTCTTATAAATCTCAACAAAAGAATTGATTGCAATATAGCTTGAAACTTGTGTTTTCCTATTCTTTCGTTTCAATAGCCCTATCCCTAAGCCTCATTACATCCAATAAAAGTACTCTTGATTTAAGTTTTGCAATTATGATTGTGGAGAAGTGATTTTTATGCAAGCTTATGGTAGATCTTTCACATTTGTTTCTTTGAGCGAAACACATTAAAACTAAACACATGTGTGATTGAGTGCATATCCCGTGAGAAGGTTGCTAGTTTGCATATGATGATTTTAAAAATAAAAACTTGAAATTGCATTAGCATGGCTATCTCACACACTACACTTCAAGGATGATTTAAAGATTACTGCTAATATTTGAATAAGGAAGATGAGCTTGAATTAGTTTTTTTTGTGCTAGCTATGGTTCTTGATGATTTGCGTTCTCAAATGAAATTCTATGAGGGTCAAATAGGGGGAAGCTAATGTTTTTCATGTTATTACTTTTTCTGTTTTCTTTGTTTTGCTCGAGGACTAGCAAAAGCTAAGTGTGGGGGTATTTGATCGGACTATATTTATACATATTTTTATATCAAATTCACTCGTCTTTTCTTAGTTAGTTCGTTATATTTTGAGCTATTTACGTTAATTTTGTGTTTTATAAGAATTTATCGAGTTAAGAAAATAAAAATAAAATAAGTAAAATGTTAAGTAATAAATTCGTCTAAACTCTCTTACCTGTTGAATTGAACTTATCATTTGGAAAATAATATATATATTTATATATATATATATATTTATATATTTATATATTTAAATATAATATGTTGTGTGTGAATGATTAAAAGAGTGTGAAAAACAGAAGCATGTGGGGAGGAGTCCACCGAAAGAAAGAATGATGGAGGGCATCTGCCCTTTGTTGAACTGAAATGATGAAAGATGCTGCCAGCTGGGGTGTCGGTGAGCCAGAGAAAATAAAGATAAGAGGGGAAGCCTCGGAGAATCAGAAAAAAACCAGTGAGGAGAGCTGCCTTTGAGCAGCGTGAAAAAGAAACAAAAAAAAATAATAATAAATAAAACTGCCTGAGAAGGCAGTTCGGAGAAGCATAAGGGAGAAATAAGCTGCCATTTGGCAGCAGAGAGGAGCCTTGAAGAGAAACACGAAGCAGCTTGCGGCCAATCAGGCAAGCCTCGGTGAGGGCAGTCAGGTGACAGACGGGGGAGAGAAGGAAGAACCAGCTCAAGTGGGCAGCTGGGAGGAGACGGATTGAAGCTGCTTTGAACAGGCGGTGCACAGAAAACCAAATCTGCCAGCGCAGAAGCAGCACGGGAGAGCACCGAGTCTGTGCAAACCAGTCAGGAAGGCAGATCGCAGGGACACGGTGAAAACTTGCACAGTGCACAGAAAATCTCGGCACTTTAATTTGGTTTAATCTTTCTCAAACTTTGTTTTTAATTTCTGTTTTTAATTTATAAATAATGTATAATTAAATTTTATATTGGCTAGAGGTTAATTTGAAACCATGATTATATTTGTAATTTAAATTGGTAATTTCAGTTGTGATTTCTGAGTTGTGATTTAATTTGCTTAACTGCTTGATTAATAACTTATTTATGTTTGTCGATTAAGAATGCATACTTAATTTACATGCATGAATTTGATGCTAGAATATAAGTGAATTTCACCTAATCGTTATGAACTTATATTCACAAGTAGTGAAGGTTGCTAGTCACAATCGCGTTAAGTAAATTCCTGGCAAACGTATCATGCTGTTCATAGTTACGAATGCCTTGTCAACACTTATGATTTTCATAGAACATAATGATCTTTAATCGTATCTCTATTGTGCTTTTCACGTAGGGAACTTTTGGGGAATAATTTGAGTTGTTGTATGCTGTTCATCCAATTCAATAACATAAGGAAAATCTGAAGGTTAATTTAAGCGTACCTAATTAATCTGGAGTATTGAAATTCACAATTTATTGAAAGAACAACTGAAAATCAATTTAGGTTGCATATGTGTCATGTGTGGAGAAGAACCCTCTAGCCAATCCGTCGTCCATCGTTTCACTTTCAATTTTATGTTTTCGTCAATTTTGTAATTTATTTAAGTTTAATTTACGTTTCATCCAAATCAATCCCCCCAATATTAAAATATTATTATTTAGTTAGTTTTTATTATTTTTAATCTTTTAATTTAAATTTCGTCAAATTAATTTCCTAGTTTTTTTATTTTAAATTGTTTTCATTATTTTGAGTCATTTTTAGTGTGTTTCGAGTTTTTAGCTTAGTTTGTATTTTCTAGAGTCTTGAGTTGTTTTGAGTCTTTTGATTTGTTTTAGTTTATTTGTTAGTTTTATTTTGAGTTATTTTAGTTAAGTGTTTTTATTTTAGTTTAGTGTTTTAAACTTTATTTTTACGTTTTTAAATTATTTTAGAGGTTTTAGCAAACCCTCCTAATCCCCGGCCTAGAACGATACCCTACTTACATCTATACTACATCTGTCAAAAAGAGGGTTAAATTTGTGCGGTTTAAAATCCCGTCATTTGCAACACACGATTCTTCCCTCTCTCCTCTTCTCTTACCCACAACTCCTCCATCTCTACTTTACTCTCCGCAATTCTACAAGCTGCACTGTGGATGACTCACGACATTCACCTTAGTGCATTCCTACCGAAACCAACCAAATAAAACCCAGCCGCAGGTCATACCAGCAAAGCCCATCTGCCTAAACCCAAAAAAATCCCCCAGGCCAAACCCAAAACTTCCACAAAGCCCACTCATTAAACCAATGGTATGGTTGTAATTAAACTGAAATTCAAATACAATGAACAGTGCCAATTGCAATGCTTTCTTTAGAGTAAAGTAATTGGCATGTGTACTTCACCACTCATAAGTCATCTTCATTAACTTGATAGTTCTTGAATTGGCAATTGGGATACTAGAGTATGATGGTGGAATCTAAGCCTTACTTTTTTCTCTCATTGGTTTATATTCAAATTTTTGTTAATAGTGCTTTACCGTAAGAACATAAAACAATTATACTTATGCACTTTGGAACGAATTCGATAATTAAATGGATCATTGGATGAAATACTTTTTCATGAAGCAATGTTTCTTTCGCTTAAGTGATAAAGATATGTATGCATTACAACAGTATGTAATGTGATATGCGTATGTTTGAATTGAGATTTCAGCGAAGACTAATCAAATGAAAGGATGTTTCTTTCACTTAAGTGATTATTATCGTCTTGTTATTGCAGCGAAGAATAATCATATGAATAGTATACATATGTGAAAGGAAAACAAGTACCATGGCAAAGGGAAGTAATGTCAACCACAAAGTGAGTTTTGCTATACATCATAGTTACTAATCATGATTAGAATCATAAGTAAGGACACAAGTGATTTTTACTTCAATGTGTGACAAAGAAGAACAAAAGTTAATTAAACTCATTTATTTTATCTCTACACCGAAGTCACCATCGGAAAACAAAAACACAAAAGGAAGGAGTTTTCAATGCTTCCCAGCAAACTAAGACGCCCTCCTTTTTCTGGCCAACATTGTTCGAGATATGTCAACAATCTGTGATAAACTTAATTATACTAATAAATAATAAATGTGGATATATGTATTAACAGTGTACGAACAATGAAATAAAATTATATAGAAACAGTAAAGATCGAGGCTTGCGTACCGCAATGTCCTTGAAACAGAAATTTCGCCCCTACTCAGTGCTTGTAGTTCTACAGACATCTGCCTCACCAGGATTCAACGATCTAAGTTTAGAATTCCAACACTAGAAAACTAGACTTCTGGCAAATTTCTTTGTGGTTCTCTCAGTATAATGGATATAGAAGGATTGATGACTTTCAGTGAATTGAATGATATGTAGATGCATATATTTATGGTGTGCATATGTCTGTTCGCAACAGACATGTTCTGGGGAGGTGACTGTTCAATGCAAGGGATGTGCTGCTTCATCTGTTTCAGATACGCTTGCAGACTTCATCTGAAAAGATGAGTCTGTTAAGTTTAAAAATTAAATTTGAAATTAATTAATTAAAAATAATAATTAATTAAATCTGAAAATAATCAATTAATTATTAGAGCCTGAGGCCCAAGGCCCAAGGCCCATCTTTTGATAATTAATTATATATATTAAATATATATTAAATATATATTAATTATCAATTAATTAGCACACTCCAAAGCCCAACCCCAAGAGTGAGCCCAATTTTATTCTACAAGGCCTATCATTCAATCACTTTCTATAAGGGATAAAGCCTTATAAAATAAAGAAATCTTTTGGGAATGGCCAATGTGGGTCAAAGAAAGAAATTCCAACTCAAAATTTCTAACAATACCCCACATTTGAGTTGAAATTTCATTCAAACTCGAACAATTACCCCACATTTGAAGACAAATGTAAATACAAATGTATGACTAGGCTGCCTAAAACTGAGAGAGAATAGACATAATATGCATCGGGTGAAGTGTCTTTTGGACTAAACTTACCCTAGTGAAAAATATCGGGTTTACTTGGTGACGCAGTTGATGTGGAAGATCTTGAATTGTTCACCGTAATAGTAAACCAAGACAATATGCTACACACATATCATGTCTGCCACACGTCAATTCATACAGTTGTGTTCATTTTGGCCCTGAACAGATCCCGGGTTTCGTAGGAGCTTTAGAGAATTTAGCCATTTCAATTCTCATAAATGCGGCCCCATTTACTCCTATATAGATGACATTAATTAAGAATAGTCTGTCATATTCCTCTTAATAACAAGATATTAATGTCATTAAATGTATAAAACATAACCCCTCAAATTCAATAGACAACACACATTTTATCATAAGAATTGGTAAGTTGTGTGTTCAACTTTTGAATCAAACTCATCCAGTTTGCTTATTGAACTTAGACCATGGGATCTCCAATCAGCTAGGTTAGGTTTCCACCCAGTCTGATTCATTGAATTGGCTTGAGACCCATTCCCCTCGATGTAAATAATATTTTCTCTCTTGGTAGGCCTTTTGTCAAAGGATCAACGATATTTTCCTTTGACTTCACATAATCAATGGATATTATTCCATTAGAGAGCAACTTCTTAAGAGTATTATGCCGACGCCTGATGTGTCGCGACTTTCCATTGTATACATGACTTTTGGCCCTTAATTGTGCGCCATACTATCACAATGTATACATATAGCAGTTACAGGCTTTGGCCACATTAGAATATTTTCCAAAAAATGTTTGAGCCACTCGGCTTCTTCTCGAGCCAAGTCTAGAGCTATAAACTCGGACTCCATGGTGGAACTAGCTATACATTTATGTTTAGAGGATTTCCAAGATATTGCTGCACCACCGAAGGTAAAAACATATCCACTTGTTGATTTGGATTCTGTAGTGTCAGAAATCCAATTAGCATCACTGAAGCCTTCTACAACAGGTGGATACTTTGTGTAGTGTAATCTGTAGTTGAGTGTATTTTTCAAATACCTTAACACTCTTACTAAAGCATCCCAATGCTCATGTGCTACTTGTATATCTACTAAGCCTACGTACCACATAAGCTAAGTCAGGCCTAGTTGAATTCATCAAGTACATTAGACTTCAAATTACTTGAGAATATTCAAGTTGAGATATGGCATTGCCTTTTTTTTCTTTCTCCATCTTGCATCATGCATCAAAGGGAGTTGCAGCAGGTTTGCAGTCAAATTGACCAAACCTTCGTAATATTATTTCCTCATAATGGGATTGTGTAAGGACATATCCTTCACCATTTCTCTTATTTTAAATTCCTAAAATGGCATTGGCTTGACCTAAGTCTTTCATGTCAAAACATGAATTCAACATTTTCTTTGTTTTGTTGATGACATCTTTAATGCCTCCCATTATGAGCATATCATCCACATACAAACATACAATAACGCAAGTTTTATCATTACTCTTAATGTAGACACATTTATCTGATTCATTTATTTTGAACCCATGTGTCAACAAAGTATGATCAAATTTCTCGTGCCATTGTTTTAGTACTTGTTTAAGTCCATATAATGACTTAACTAGTTTGCACACTTTGCTTTCTTGTCCTTTAAGCACGAACCCTTTAGGTTGTTCCATGTATATTTCTTCATCAAGTTTTCTATTTAAAAATGTTGTTTTTACATCCATTTGATGTATATCAAAGTTGTAAACAGCCGCAATTGCTATTAACGTCCTAATTGACGTTATGTGAGAAACTGGACAATAAGTATCGAAACAATCCAACCCTTCCTTTTGGCCCTAACCTTTGGCTACTAAATGTGCCTTGAACTTGTCAATGGTTCCATCCGCTTTAAGTTTCTTCTTGAAAATCCATTTATGACCAATTGGTTTACTACCGGGAGGTAAATCAACCAATTCCCATGTGTTATTTTCCATAATGGATTCCATTTCACTTTTAATTGCTTCCTTCCATAAAGGAGCTTTTGAAGAAGGCATTTCTTCTTTAAAAGTTCTTGGTTCATTCTCGGACAAGTAGGCAATGAAATCCGGTCCAAAGTTTTTAGAAACTTTGGTTCTTTTTCCTCTTCTTGGTTCCACATCATTTTCTTAGACACCAGAAGAAGAGGCTTCATCATGACTATGATCATGAACCCTTTTTGTAGTATAAGCAAATTCCTTTTCATTGTAAGGAAATATATCCTCAAAAGATTTTGCATCCGGCTATTCTAATATAGTGTTAACATGTATGTCAGAATTGAAGATTTTACCACAAGAAACCTATAAGCAGCACTATTGTTTGCATATCCAATGAATACACAATCAATAGTTTTAGGTCCTAGTTTTGTTCTTTTTGGTAACGGAACTTGCACCTCTGCTAAGCAACACCACACTTTGAGAGTTTTATAAGTGGGTTTATGTCCTTTCCATAGTTCATAAGGTGACTCGTCAATCTTCTTTAGAGGAACCTTATTTAATATGGTATTTGTAGTAAGTAAAGCTTCACCCCACAAACTGTGTGGAAGCCCAGAACTATTTAACATGGAATTAATCATATCTTTGAATGTTCTATTTTTTCTTTTGGCAACACCATTTTGTTGTGGTGTGTATAGAGCCGTTGTTTGATGTATAATTCCATGTTGTGCACAAAAATCTAAGAAGGCAGTAGACTCATACTCTCCTCCTCTATAGGATCTAAGTGCTTTGATTTTTCTCTCAAGTTGATTTTCAACTTCTGCTTTATATGTCTTAAACAAATTCAAAGCTTTGTCCTTGCTATGAATCAAATAACCATATCAATACTCACTGTAATCATCAATAAAAGTGACATAATAATTCTTTCCTCCACGAGTTGGTGTGGATTTAAAGTCACAAAGATCATTATGAATTAATCCAAGTAATTCATTTGATCTTTCCAAAATTGACTTTCTCATTTGCCTAGCAAATTTTGATTCAGTACATGTTTCACACTTATGATGAAAATAAATTTCAAATTTAGGTAATAATTCTAATTTAACCATTCTTTGCATGGATTGGAAACTAACATGTCCTAATCTAGCATGCCAAATATTAGAAGACTCAACAATATAAGTAGAAGCATTTATTTTATTAGCATCATCAATGGCAATTACATTAAGTTTCACAAGGCCATCAGCTACATATCCCTTTCCAACAAGTATCCCACCCTTGGTAAGTACAAATTTGTTGGATTCCATTACAAGTTTAAAGCCCTTAGTAATTAGAATAGGTCCAAAAAACCAAGTTCCTCCTTATTTCAGGAACATGTAGCATATTCAGCAAGGTGAGACTCTTTCCAGATGTGAATTTGAGTATCACTTTGCCTTTGCCCCCCACTGCAGATGAGGCAAAATTGCCCATATACAGCTTTTCTCCAGGGGTAGCAGGGTGGTATTTAGTGAACAGATTTCTATCAACACGAATGTGCTTGGTAGCACCAGTATCCATAAGCCATTCACTCACATTCGAGACCATGTTGACCTCGGACACAACAGTAGCCAATTCTTCATCGGTGATTTCCATGTTAGCATGGTTGTTGTTGTTTCCGTGGCCATGATTTCCATCCTTGCGATGATAATAATCTTATGCCTTGTGACCAGATTTTCCACATACATAGTAGGTGCCCTTGATCTTCTTCAGATTCTTGCCTTTAGGAGCAAGGGCAGATTGCACAAACTGCTTTGTTTTTGGAGCCTTATTCTTCTTGGGCGGCTTGGCCTTGGAGTTTCCTCTCTCGACATAATTCGCATTGGCTTAAATGGCGGCAAACTCACCAGAACGGTCTGCCTTTCTATGGTCTTCTTCCACTCTTAGTCTTATAATCAAATCCTCCATATTCATCTCACGACCCTTGTGCTTGAGATAAATTTGAAGTCATTCTAGGAAGTTGGCAATTTTTCAATTGTCGCCCCAACTTGGAAATGCTCATTGATCTCGCATCCCTTGAAGTGCAGTTCATAGATCAATTTATGGATTTCTTCGACCTGAGAGACAACAGATTTTGAATCCACCATTGTATATTTGAGAAACTTATCGATAACAAATTTCTTTGAATAGGCATTATCAATCTTATACTTTTTCTCCAGGGATTCCCATAACTCCTTTGCTGTCTTACATAGAGAATAAATGTCATAGAGATTGTAATCTAAACTATTCAGAATATAGTTTCTGCAACAAAACTCAGAATGATTCCAATCTTCCATTGCCATGATAGTCTCTTTCGTCAATGGATTCTCATTGGACTTCGGAGCTTCTTCCTTGACAACAGGAGTGAGATTCATAGTTGTCAGAAAAATAGCATCTTATGTTGCCATATCTTGAATCCAACCCTTTGAATTTCTCAGGCTCTTCAGAGTATTTTGGCATAGTGGCATTCATAGTCATGGATGATTGTTGATCCATTTCTATTTCAAATTGTTCGAGATATGTCAACAATCTGCGATAAACTTAATTATGCTAATAAATAATAAATGCGGATATATGTATTAACAGTGTACGAACAATGAAATAAAATTATACAGAAACAGTAAAGATCGAGGCTTGCATATGGCAATGTCCTTGAAACAGAAATTTCGTCCCTACTCAGTGCTTGTAGTTCTACAGACGTCTGCCTCACCAAGATTCAACGATCTAAGTTTAGATTTCTAGCACCAGAAAACTAAACTTCTGGCGAATTTCTTTGCGGTTCTCTTAGTATGCTAGATATAGAAGGATTGATGACTTTCAGTGAATTGAATGATATGCAGATGCATATATTTATAGTGTGCATATATATGTTCGTAACAGACATGTTTTGGGGAGGTGATTGTTCAATGCAAGGGATGTGCTGCTTCATCAATTTCAGATACGCTTGCAGACTTCATTTGAAAAGATGAGTCTGTTAAGTTTAAAAATAAAATTCAAAATTAATTAATTAAAATAATAATTAATTAAATCCAAAAATAATTAATTAATTATTAGAGCCCAAGCCCCAAGCCCCAAGGCCCATCTTTTGATAATTAATTATTAATTATATATTAAATATATATTAATTATCAATTAATTCGCACACCCCAAAGCCCAACTCCAAGGGTGAGCCTAATTTTATTCTCCAAGGCCTATCCTCCAA
This sequence comes from Crataegus laevigata, assembly GCA_963580275.1. Lineage (NCBI taxonomy): Eukaryota > Viridiplantae > Streptophyta > Magnoliopsida > Rosales > Rosaceae > Crataegus > Crataegus laevigata. The sequence continues at coordinate 12,022,434 of OY756954.1, forward strand.
TCACTTTCTAGAAGGGAGAAAGCCTTATAAAATAAAGAAATCTTTTGGGATTGGCCAATGTGGGACAAAGAAAGAAATTTCAACTCAAAATTTCTAACAAACACATTTGAAGCTTCGATGAATCCAATTGCTGCTCTGCTCTCCTCTCTTTCTTGTTTCTCTATGCAAACTTTGATCCAATCAATCGGCAAAGGGGAAAGGTGGGTGTGAATTGGCGTTGATGGGAGAATAATATGGAGCCCTGTTCAATGTTGACACTGACATCGATAAAGTATGGTGGTTCACATTCTTCCCAGGTTAGAAGATGAAGGTGGATATATTGAAATGTCTCACATCGATCGTATCTATGAGAAAAGAAAATTTTAAATATCCTAACATACTCCAACTAATATCAAGGCATTTTGTACCTGACAAATTGTGCATATGGTAATTACCAAGTTGGGGACAATATCAGTATTGTTGGCAGTAGGCCTATGGCTCGTCTCTTTGTAATTCTACATGGTATCAAAGTCAGGAAGCAGACCCATACTGTACTACCACGTGATGGGTGGGTCCTTCTAGCCCTGCGTGTAGGGTGGTTGTCATGTGTGGATCTTCCACTTGTGACATACTAATTAGGTCCCACATGAGGGGGCGTGGGGATGGTGACTCTCTTGGCCCAACATGTAGGGTGAGTTATCTTGGCTCCACGTGGTTGTGATGTGTGGATCTCCCGCGTGTGACCTACTAATTAGGTCCCACGTGAGAGGGCGTGGGGATGGTGGCTCCCTTGACCCCGCATGTAGGGTGAGTCCCCTTGGCTCCACGTGGTTGTGATGTGTGGATCTCCCACGTGGGACCTACTAATTAGGTCCCACGTGAAGGGGCATGTTGAAATGCCCCACATCGACCGTATCTATGAGAAAAGAAGAGTTTAGATATCCTAACCTCACTCCAACTAATATCGAGGTCTTTTGTGATAAAACCCCACAACTGACAGTTTGTGCATGTGGTAATTACCAAGTTGTAGACAATATCAGTGTTGTTGGAAGTGGGCCATCAACCCATCTCTCTGATAATTCTATGGGATAAAGAGGAGAAGGGAAAGAATGAAGGGAGTTAACAGTTGTTGATGACCTCAGAGGAAATTTTTTACCGATATTTGGTTTTTATTCACCGGAGATAATAGAAAGGTGCAGTGGTGTAATGGGGTTAGGTTATCGAGCGTAGAGAAAAAAAAAATACCCATCTTTATTTTCTTTTTATTATTTAGTAAGGGAAAATTTGAGTTTTGGTAAAGAAGATTGTTTAGTTAGGTGTACCAAAAAAAAAAAAAAAGGGGAGGGGGGTCAAAAAAAAATTTCTCATCAAACTGGTGTTGTTCATTGTCAAAGAGTGAGGTCCTATAGCCACAAGAACTAGGTAAGCACATAGGCTAAGGGCGAAGTAGCCAACAAGTGCATCTCCTAAAAAAAGGTTAGTGAGGTTTAAGGGCTAAATAGTTTTCTATTCCTTAAAGTATGATAAATGAGCTATTGATGGCAATGAAAGCAACCATAATGAGTGGAAATTATGGGGAGTAACTTAGCTATTTTTGACGTATGATATATACATACGGAAAAAGGAAAAGTAATTTGCATAGGGTTATGATGTGAATCAAAATTACGTTTGATGACACTACAAGGGAAAATGTGCAACCTTTAAATTTAATTAAAGAGATACAACTATTGACTTTTCAAGAAAAGATATAACTATCATGTAAAGTCGCTTCTACATCTATATAATGGCCTCGTTATATTGAGTGACAAGCCAACTAAATTAATAATGTCATACGAGTTCATATGTCCTATCATACTTAGAAAGTTAGTGAGTTTTTGAGAGAGTTCAACACTATCATAGTTTGTTAGAGCCTTATGATTTAGTGTACTAATACCGTAAGGAGGTGGTCGTTGTATCCTGAGAAACAAGTGCGATCAACCATGAGTACTATAGTAGGGTATAAATTGTCCATCAGAGAGAGAACCAAGTTCTTGACTTGACCTTAATTTTCAATTTTTTTCTAATTCAATGAATTTATATACATTAGCATTGTGTTTTGTTTATTAGTATGCACTATGCACTAATTTGGTATATAATTGCATGAATTATTTTTTGATTATTTTTGTGAGTAAATATAGCAATTTTTTTCAACACTACCTTTAAAACATGAGTTGTTCATTTATTTATTTATTTACTTATTTATTATTATTATTATCAAAAGAATTCCATTAATAATAGTTAAAAACGTACATACAACAAAGATGCTAAATGTGTCTCTTAGAAACAACTCAAGAGGCTACACATGTTAAAAGAATATCACAACCCAACAATTACAAACACATCAAAAATATGATATGATTCTTCAATCATGGAAGACCTGTTGTCGCAAAAATTAGATAAACGAAATTAACTTAAGTTCCAAATGTAAACACTTGCAAGCACAAGATTGTTCCAACTGAGATTGATTCAATTCTAATCATCTAACCTAAATTATTTGCTTTTGTATTAAAGTAAACAAGGCTTATTAGCCAAAATGGTCCATGAGATTTACATAACTCATAACTTTGGTCTCTGAGATTTAAAATCAATAGAAGTGGTCTCTGAGATTGTTCACCATCCATCATTTTGGTCATTCCGTTAAAAAGATCTGTTAAGTTGAGGGTATTTTTATAAAATCAAATTCTCCACTTGCTTTTTCACCTTTTTTTGTCACATCTCTCTCATTTCTCTCTCCCAAAAAAAAAACCGCTATGCTACTAATTTTGACAGTGATATCAAATTCTCCACTTGCTTTTTCACCCTTTTTCTCTCATCTCTCTCAGTTTACAAGTGTACCAAAAGCAAATTCGAAATGGGATGTGCTACAGAAACCACAGAAATGTTGTAGTACATACCCAAGACTAAGGAATTCACCAAAACTTCATTGTTCCTCCAATGTGCATGAAAGTTTGCTGAAATGAACAATACATATAAAGTTACTCTTACTTAAAATTTCATAATTTTTCAGATTTTGCAAGTGGGAAAAAAATAAAGTCAAAATGAAATGTGCTGCAGAAGTTCCTGAGATTAAAAATTACCAATAATTGAAGCCAATGCTCTTGAAGATTTCTAGATTTGAAATAAACATCTCAATGTAGATCCTAGTAAAATTTCATGAATTTAGGAGTTGAATAGGTGTATCAAATAATATCCCAAACAAACTATTCTACAGAAGTCTACAGAATTCCAGAAGCGTGATATCACCTTTAACATTTTACCATAAATCCATTTCTTGCCCAAAAAAGGTGAAAAAAATAATACATGTATACAATATAAATTCTATATTACAACATGACCAAATTTCACAAAATTTGGAGTTACAAAAGTCTACAAAAAGAAAGGTATGTGGCCCAGATTATTGACATGAATGGTTTTTTTTTTTGAGAAATTCGGAAATATATTACCAGGGCCGAAGCCAAATGAAACAGAAGGCCAAGAAGGACCAACAATAAGCACACAACTAGAAAAAGGAATAAACATAGACTTGGGGCAAGCCCTAAGTCGCCTTAAACTCAACCTACTAGAATACTACAGAGGAGGGCAGGGGAGACCATCCTTGTTCAACACCCGAACAAACGAAAATGGAGGTCTTACAACCTAGACAATGTCGCTCATCTTCGCACCCTCATGCGACGCAACAAAGTCAGCCTCTCCATTGCAGGTTCTCAGCACCCAAGCCTAAGTACAAGATTTGAAAGTCCTACCTGCACTACGAATTTCAAACAAAATAGGGACAATTTCCCAATTACCCTACTCAATGTTCCCACATAACCAAGAAATAAGATTCTTCGAATCCGATTCAACAACAACATCTTCATAGCTTCACCTTAAAGCAGCCTTGCAACCCTCCAAAATCCCTAAAGCCTCCGCCAGTAACACCAAAACAGCACAGATTTGCTTCTTGCACATCGCCGAGCAACGACACTCCGAATCTCTAATAACCACCCCAATGTGGCCAACACCATCATTACCATGACAACTAGCGTCCACATTAACTTTAAAAATACCCAAAAGAGGCGGCAACCACGAAGGTAAAGTAGATATCATAGTTGTCAAACCTTACATTGTGCTCTTGTCTGAAATAGCTTCATTGAAAGAAGCCACTGCCATTAAGGCAGCAAGGATAGTCCTTCCTGGGGAAGGAAATTTAGAAGTAAACACCTTATCACACCTTGCTTTCCAGATTGACCAACAAATGAAAACAATATAAGACAAAGCATTCCGCTTCTCCGCATTATTCCCCGAGATAGAGGTCCATACTCCATCAAGCCACACTGGAAAAGAAGTTATTGCAGCCTTGTCAATCCTCAATCCCAAAACTTCCCCAAACGAAACTCTATCTACCCACGAGCAAAGAAGCAAAACATGTTTGATAGACTCATCATGAGCATGAAAAATGGGACATAAAGGAGTAGGAGCGCACCTATGCTTAAATAGATTCAAATTTGTAGCAATGGCTCCACTAACTGCTCTCCATATAGAATGCCTGATTTTTTTTTTTGGGGGGGGGGGGAGGGGAGGGGGGAATACAAAGACCATAACCTCTTCCAAACACCCGGTGTAGAGCCAAAAATATTCACAATGTGACACGTGGACTTTTAGACAAAAGAGGACTAAAATACCCTTGAAGTATACCGGGATTTTTACACGCGAACAGCAGACAATCGTCCTTCAACAAAGTCAAAAATGCTCCAAAAAGAGGTAACCTCCAAAATAGTGTTAATTGGTTAACTAATGGATTAATTACCCAATTAATCCATTAATTACCAATTAAATTATACAATTTAACCTAAAAATTGTTAAAGGGCCAGCCACTACCTTTTCATCCTCACCTTTTTCACTTTTCCCCATTTTATTACCCCATTTATACAAATAAATAATTTTGTAACCTCCTATTTATTTCTTTTATATTTAATTAGCCAATAAATTGGCTAATTAAGCCAAAACCACAACCTCTCAAATAGAGCAAATCCTAGCTCTATAAATAGGACCCTATTCTCACCAAAAAGGGGATCCCCACACTCTTGCAAAAATCACAAAAGTTCTCCAAATACATTTTCTCTCTAAATTTCTAACTTTGGCATCGGAGGTTCTCCGGCCAAAGCCCCCCCAACTCATCGTGGGCGCGTGAGGTTTTTGGCCTTGACCTAAGGTGTTAATTGTTTTGTAGGTGCAATATTGTCCAAGATCAAGGAGGAGAAAATTTGCATCCACAAATTGGTGCTTTCATTGAGAGTTGAAGATCCATACTCTTAGAAGACTCTCGCATAAAAAGGTTTTTTTTTCTTTCTATTTACTAGTCCATTTGAATATTTTCTTACGTTCTTATTATTAGAATTTTTTAATTTGCAAAGATTCTTTGATAAAACGTGAAAGAAAATTCATACGTTCTTATTATTAGAATTTTTTATTTGCAAAGATTCTTTGATAAAACGTGAAAGGAAAATATAATGGCTAGAAATTTAGAAAATTCCACAAGTGCAAATTCTCATATTCAAGAAATGGGACCGCGGCGATCCATGAGGCTAGATGTGGTCATGGGTGGAGTGGCACCACCACAAAATTCCGCCACGGCAACCACCCACGACAAGATCCATGGCACCACCATCATAGCCCAAGCCATGTCATCCAAGCTTGCACGGGCCCGAGCCCAAGCCTCGCACTCGCATGCATCATGCACTAAGCAGCCTGCTCCCACCGAGCAGCCCTCTTTCGCGGCCCTGCCTGCCCACGCAGCCCTGCCTGCCCACGCGGCCCTGCCTATTCATGTGGCCCAGTCTGCTCACGTGGCCCAGCCTGCTTCCGCCGAGCAGCCCACTCTTGTGGCCCAGCCTGCTTCCGTTAAGCAGCCCATTCTTGCGCCCCAACCTGCTCTTGCCGAGCAGCCCACTCTCGGGGCCCAGCCTGCTCCCGACGAGCAGCCCACTTTCATGGCCCAGCTTGCTCCCGTGGCATTCCAAGCAATCCAAATCGGTCCAAGATTATCTCAACCATCCGGACCAACCATTAAGCCGGGGGCATTTCCACCACGTTACTCCGCGGATTTGACATTTCTCAACTCAAATTTCACGCCCGGAGTCTACCACACTTCCATTGCTCAAGGAGATACATTCATTCCAAGCTCTTCCAACCCAAATGGAGAACAACACTTGTCTCGACAAGTCATAGAGTTGACGAGCGCCATCGCACAGCAGACGACCTTGGTGAACCAGCTCTTGCAGCGCACCGAGATGCAACGTGCCCTAGGTGTGGTGTCCCGAAGTAGGACAAGAGTAGGCGAAGAAACTCTCCAGCAGCGTTCTGGCAAGCAACCACTCGACCAGCCACGAACCAAGCATTCTGGCAATGTACATTCCCGACTGGGCCCTCGAGATAGCGTATACTCTCGTCTTAGCGCGCGGAGAAGCGTGCAGTCTCGACTAGGCCCACGGACGAACATACATTCACGGTTGGGGTCACACTTTGATAGTCAACATGAGCAACCTTCCAGGCGAAGTGTTCATTCGCGGCTAAACCCGCAAAGAGCATCCTACACCTCATATCGGAGTAGGCAGCACGACGAACGGAGAGAAGTGGTCACTCAATCCAGCTCAAGTTTAACCAACAGCCTGCGAAGAACTCGCTCGCCTGCTAAGAACACACCACAAGAACCGCATCCGCCGCATAGAAGAGCCAAATACATAGAAGAGCAGCCTAGACCAACAGGTCATGATTGGGGGCAGCCGAGAGCTTCGCTACCCCAAAGGCAAATTCAAGAGGAAGTAGAAAAACTCTTAACAAAGCAATTGCGTAACTTTCAACGCAATGAGGTCACCGACGAGGCACTACGACGAAACATGACCAACATAAGCAAGTCACCCTTTATGGATGAGATCGAGCAGGCAGAGCCTCCACGCGAGTTCAGCATGCCATATTTCACATTTTTCAAAGGGGAAGAAGACCCAGAGGGACACTTGAAGCACTACCGAAGCGCAATGATCCTCTATCAAAATAACGATGATCTTATGTGTAAGATATTCGCCACCACTCTACAAGGCGAAGCGCAAGATTGGTTCTACACCCTGCCACCACAGTCCATCCGAAATTTTGATGAACTTTCTTTGGCTTTCATCAAAGAATATTCACCCTATCGCTCGATCAAGAAGAAATCCGACCATTTGTTCAACGTCAAGAAGAACCCAAATGAGTCACTTCGCGACTATGTGAAGAGGTTCAAAGCAGAGAAGGCAAGGATAGTCGGATGCAACGACTTGATAGCTAGAGCAGCCTTCCAAAAAGGACTTCCAGCAGACCACCCATTGTTCGGAGAATTGATCATGAAAGAAGATCTAACCCTAGCAGACTCTTTCTTTCTAGCAGAGAAACATGCACTTTGGGATGAAGCTCGGCGAACAGACAAGGCACCCGAGCAGCCTAAAAAAGAAGTAGAAGACGGAAAGCAGCTGAACAAATAAAGCAAGCAGGGGGCCAAGCGTAGGGACTGAAGAGTGCGAAAGAGCATTCCAAAACCTGAAGGAGTATCTCACATCACCTCTCATACTATCCAAGCCAGGAGTAATGAAGGACTTATACATTTACTTAGTAGTCTTAGAAGTAGCAATAAGCTCTATCATCATACGAGATGAACTGGGGGCCCGACTACCTGTATTCCACAGTTCAAAAGCTCTCCTCGATGCTACCAGAAATTCAAAAGCTAGGTTTGGCAATAATTGTTGCAACTTAGAAGCTCAAGTTTTACCTTCAAACGTAAGCAGTCATCCTTATGACGCACTATTCGGCCCAAAAAAGCGAGCCAACGGCAGACGAACACTAGAAGGACACACTCGGAAGCAAGTTTTGTCCTCATTGCCTTAAAAGATTCTACCGGCGGTTGAATGCCATCTTCTGCTACGTGTCACATGGCCTCAGCCGACCCTTACTCTATAATTCTATTCTAGAGTGGCTCAATACTGGCAGTTGAGCATTTCCTACTATGTGTTACTTGGTCTAGCTCTATGGTTCCCTACTGCGCATTCACGCCTAGCCTAGGCAACGCAACAGAGCGGCCCAACAAGCTTAGTACACCTTAGCTGCACCTGCTCCACTTGATAAAGACTTCTAGCATTTGCATATCGACGATGCACCCAACAAGACGATCCTCGGCTGCCTCAAGAAATCTCTCACCAACAAGAAAGGAAAATGGCTAGATGAACTCCCCGGATGTCTATGGGCATATCACACCACCAAAAAATGAGTAAACCAAACAGTAAGGAGATGGCCACAAGCTTAGATCTGGCAGAGGAGAAGCGCGAGCAGATAAGACAAGATCTGGTCTTAAGAAAAGGCCAAGATCCGGCAGTTCCAACCCGAAGATCTGGTCTTAAGAAAAGCCTTCATCACTGCCCGCAGATAAGACTCTAAAAAGATGGATCCCATCTGGGAAGGTTCGTACAAAATCAGCAGACTAGGCGGCAAGAGCAATTACACCCACGCCACCATGAAACGACAAAAATATCGAAAAACAGTGGAATGCCTACAGTCTAAGGAAGTACCATGTGAGACCTCCCACTACATCAAAGCCTGAAAACTGAAGCAGCTTAACGGGCACCACCTCGCAAGTCGAGAACTATCCAGTTGTTATGTAGTCTCTTACAGTTAAGTTATTCGTTTGTTTCACTTATTTTTTCAATGAGGAATTCAGAAGTAATTTGCAACTTGGCTTAACTACGTGCCTACGACAACTGATCATACCTGCACTTAAAAAAGATTGCGCCCTTCTTAGGGACTCATCGCAGGAATTACACCCCCTGAGGGACCAACCACGCTCTCTAGTGTGAGAGGGTAAACCAATTCCCCGACATCCACATGGGTCTACTCTTCAAAATGGGAGGATAAAACTCTACACTCCGAATATCTAGACGTGGATGAGCCGGGCTGCCCTAGTATAACTAGAAAAGCACGATGGCTTGCTCCGAGATTCCTAGAAGTAGCCACAATGGTATTTTTCAAGGCTTAGTTAACTGAAGGATTTTAGGTCTCTTGGCCTAATCCGCGGGGAACCGGGCCCTAGAGACGGAGAGGGCACATTACGCAGTACGTCCTACAGACGGCTGCCCTGGAACCCTAAAGTTGCTACCGAGTGCACTAAGGTAGCCTACGGTTTCCAGAAGTCTGCCTACGGCTTGCCCTTCGAGCAGTAAAACCATGCTAAACTTATACAACCGCACATTCTTGTGAAAGGTTAAACAAGCTAGCATGCATATACGAAGCTTTATCAGCTGCCGACATGCAACGTAGTCGATAAGTTTCATCTCTGCCAAGCGCGGAACAACCTACACCAAGTCCTAAAGTGTTGTGATACTTGCTACGCAACCTACGGAATTGGAGAAAGCCAAGGTTAACAGCCTAGTGGTTACGCGGACTTGTCTGCTTCTGTAAGTAAGGCTTCCGGCTACCGACCCTATGGCTAACAACTTTGCCAAGTTCTACACCAACACCTACGACTGCATCGGCTACGCGGGCCTATCTGCTTATAGAAAAGTAGCACGCCTGTCACTGGTGTATAAAGTCTAAAGGTTAGGGCATGAACAAAAGAAGCGATGATGGAGAAAAGCAAAGGAATCAAGTTTATTAAATTTCTAGCAAATTTGATAAACAACTAGCGAAGACCAAAGGAGTGCAAGCAAAGAAAAAGCAATGAGGGAAACAAAGAAAATCTTGAAGATTACCAAGAAGACTACTCTTTAGAAACTTGGACATTCCACAACTACTCGGTCGCCACACCTTCAATAGTCGCGACATTCTCAGCGCTAACATCTCCGGCTACTTCACCAATGAAGGCCCAAAAAATAAGGGTGAACAAGTCTTCTGGAGAAATAGAGAAAGGTTTTGAAGTCTTTCCCAGCAAACTCAAAGTTAGACAGCCTACCAAAGAGATGATCTACATATCCCAGCTTATAGAAACTGGCCTCACTCTGAACAAACGGAGCCTTGAGCCTAGCCTTCTCACCTTTCAGCTGCCCGATCTTCTCGAGCAGACCAATACAGACGCGTTGCAACTCATCCACCTCCTTCTTCAGACTTTCTTTGATCTTCAGTACAACTTTAAATTCCAACACTTGGGGTTCAAGCTTATCGACGATTCTTTTAAAGTGGATCATTTGATTATAAGCAGCAATCAACTTTTCATCATTTGCATAAGCAGCAAAACGAAGCTCAGAAACTGCAAACTCAAGTCTTGAATCTGAGTCTCAAGCTGCAGAGAAGTGGGGGCAGCAATATTAGACCCCTTCAAATCAACAAGCTCAAAATCCAACCTCTTGATCTCCTCGGCCAAGGAATAAGCTTCAGCTGCCATAGTCTTCACCAGCTCCTTGGTAGCCTTGCTATATCTGCATCATGGCAAGCAGAGCAGTCCTTCTATATTGGGTCATATGCTTCGCAAAGGAACTTGGGCAAACAATCTTTCTAATGCCATCAACAAACTTGGTACAAGCGTCCATGTCTTAAAGCGAGACTAGTTTCAAAAGCACACAGATCTTAGCAGCTGGCATAGTGGGTTTCTCACAGCTGCCCATGCGAACAGTCTCATTCTTCCCAGCAGGCGAGTCAGTCTCAGCAGCAGAACGTCTTAGCACAGACTTCGACAATTGGGGCATGACAATACCTCTACACTAAGCAATATTATCATCAATCGAATTAGCCACTCTCGACATGGCAGACGCCATAGGCTCAGATCTAGCAGCCTCATCTTTCTTCCTATTTGAAGAAGTCATGCCAATCACACACCTCTTGGTAACAAGCAGACCCCCATGAGCAGCGGTAGAAGTTTTCAGTTTTTTCTTAACCGGCATCTCTTGAGCAGGTGGGGAAGATCTCTTCTTTCCACATTTCTCTCAACGAAGAGGATTATGCAGCCAACGACATTCATGGTACTCAGCAGGGGAACTCAACCCTGCATTCCAGCAGGCAAAGAGGCCTGTATGCCTAGCATTCTAGCAACCCATGAAGCTCGCGACCTCCTCATTTCTCTCAATCTCGTGTCAGATCCAAGAGCCCAAAGGAAATGAGACTTGCGACTCGCTTAGCACTGCACCTCAGCGCCACAATCTGTGGCCCCAATCGCATAAGCTGCCCATGGCTCTAGCCAAGTTGAGCAGTTTAAAGCAGTGATCTCTGTCACAACATCTCATCGGCCCATGCCGAGCCGACTCCTGGCCCATGCCGAGCCGACTCCTGGCCCATGCCAGCCGACATGCCGCACCACCCCAACAGCTGCCCCGCGGTAGCACCATCCAAGAAGAAGACAGGAAAATTAATTTTTTCTTACCTCGGTGCGGCACGAAGAAGACGAAGAAAGTAACGAAAGACGGTCCTTTGCATGGGCAAGATGTAGAAGATTGCTAGAGGAGGGGGAACAAATATCCTCTAAGCTCTCTCTCTCTTGTAGGGTAGAATAAATCGCTCTCCAAGGTTGATTTAATAACCCACTTAAGGTGGACTTAAATAGGCTTTGAGAGAAATTTATTTCCCTTTCCTAGAAGGATCTAATTTCCTATTAAAGAGAGAATCAACATCAAAATAGGAAGCAGTCTTAAGTTTCCTAAAGCAAGAAAATCTCTACACCTGCTGCCCTTTCCTGCGAGCAGCCCAACAGGTGTGGGGGCATTTGTGGAGCCAAAAATATTCACAATGTGACACGTGGACTTTTAGACAAAAGAGGACTAAAATACCCTTGAAGTATACCGGGATTTTTACACGCGAACAGCAGACAATCGTCCTTCAACAAAGTCAAAAATGCTCCAAAAAGAGGTAACCTCCAAAATAGTGTTAATTGGTTAACTAATGGATTAATTACCCAATTAATCCATTAATTACCAATTAAATTATACAATTTAACCTAAAAATTGTTAAAGGGCCAGCCACTACCTTTTCATCCTCACCTTTTTCACTTTTCCCCATTTTATTACCCCATTTATACAAATAAATAATTTTGTAACCTCCTATTTATTTCTTTTATATTTAATTAGCCAATAAATTGGCTAATTAAGCCAAAACCACAACCTCTCAAATAGAGCAAATCCTAGCTCTATAAATAGGACCCTATTCTCACCAAAAAGGGGATCCCAACACTCTTGCAAAAATCACAAAAGTTCTCCAAATACATTTTCTCTCTAAATTTCTAACTTTGGCATCGGAGGTTCTCCGGCCAAAGCCCCCCCAACTCATCGTGGGCGCGTGAGGTTTTTGGCCTTGACCTAAGGTGTTAATTGTTTTGTAGGTGCAATATTGTCCAAGATCAAGGAGGAGAAAATTTGCATCCACACCCGGGTTAACCACCACAGAAGAGGACGGTCACGAGACAACACTTCGACGTTTCAACTCGACAAGGCGATGATAACTCGATTTAACTGTGAATCTTCTTCTCCGCTCATAAGGCCAGATCAAACAGTCATATTTCTCGAGGTCACCAATAGAGACATCAAGAACTGCCTCCATATCCCCCTGGACCACCATCCTAATAACCTCATCCTCCAACCACTCTCGTTTGAGAGTTAAACAAGGAAGACAGAAACAAATTCGGATCAGCCACAACTCTAGGGGCTGGATTGAGACGACCCCCCTCCAAATTAGGGATCCACCTATCCACGCAAACACAAACCTGATTGCCACCCATAATTTGCCAATTGGCATTCGAGGCAATAACATCTCTGCCAGCAAGGAGACTAGACCACCCTTAAGAAGCCTTCACACCTTTCTTGGCATCAAGGAAAAAGCAATTAGGAAAATACCTGCCTTTCAAAACATGGACCCATAAAAAATCAGGCTCCCTTAAAACCCACCACCCTTGTTTTGCCAAAAGTGAAAGATTAAAAGCCATGAGGTCACGAAACCCCATCCCTCTCTCCTGCTTCAGCCTTCCCAAAATCTGCCTACTAACCCAATGAATTTTTCTATCACCCTCTCTTTGACCCCACCAAAAATTTGCAACCGCAACATCTATTTTAGAACAAAAAGTTGCAGGGAAATAAAAAATATGCATTGGGTAAGCAAGGATCACTTGGGTAACTACCTTAATAATAACTTCACAACTAGCCTGGGAAAAAAGACTCTGCATCTACCCTTGAATTTTAGCTAGCACTCTTTCCTTAACATAAGCAAGAGCCTCCCTTTTCGATTTATCCTAAATCGTGGGAATTCCTAGATAGTTCTCTAGGTCATCAACTTGCCTCATTCCCAAAATGTCGCAGATAACATCACGAATGACCTTTGGGACATTTGTCCCAAAGAAGATGGAAGATTTTTGTAAGTTCACCTCCTGCCCCTGGTTTCCTCATAAAAATTACATCAGTTAAATAAAACATTTAAGTAGTAATTATTCTTTTCCATGTCATCATAAAAAACTAACTATCGATTTCGAAAAGATTTTATAGCATAAAACCAAGAACCAATGATTTGTTCTTATAATCCACTGCACAAAATTACGAAGAGGGTTCGAATGAAATGAAATTAAATACCACTTGGGTGAAAACCCAATTATATAATTACATTAAACAAATGATATGAACACATCAATTCAAATCAAAGCATATAAGGAATTTATTCAATCGCAATACAAACCCTACAAACTCATAACGAAAATTCCATATTAATCCATAGAAGGATTTGTGTTTGAAAGTTAAAAAACAATCTAAATTATGCAATTTATACAAAGCACAATTCGAATTAAAATTCACCTAAGTTACTTCATGACGACGAGCTACTCGCCAAAATACTCAGAAAATAGTCAAAAGTCCAAGCGGAAACCATCAAAGTCTCAAGCTTCGATTTACATATTGAACTGTCCACGAACGATAGACCGAGAGAGTAGGTGTAACAAATAAATCGCGAGGGATAAAAACCTCTCTATTTCACGGTTATTCAATTACTTCCTTTTTTTTATTATTATTAAATTATCAAATAGGAGTCCAATTTTGTAACAACCCGTCCGTAAAAATTATAATTTTTGTAATTTTAATAAGTGAGTTTACGAAAATGCCCTTCAAGGCACGTACGTCGATTTATATTGATGGCCTTGTAGTGATAGGTAAGGTTTACTTTCTTGGCATATCCTTATAGTACTCATCGCTACGGACGCATGGGCGCAAACGGAACGTGATTTGGAGCTATAACGAAGAAGTTATTAATGTTCAAAGTTAGGGACAAAATTGTAAAATTATTATTTTTTGGAAAATTTCAAAAACCTTGGGGTGCCATGTGTATGGCCAGATTAGAAGAAGGAGGGAAATGGGTGGTGCAGATTGAAGATGAAGGAGATAAATGAGGGAGTGGTGACTAATGGGGAGAAGAGAGAGGAAGAGTTGACCAATGAGAAAAGAGAAAAGGAGGAAAAGGGAGAGGGGAGGAGAAGCACAGGAACCCCAACCCTTTCTCTTCTTCTGTAACCTGACTCAGGGGGGACATGGAATCTGGCGGTTTTTCAGCAGATTTTCAATGAATTACACCACCTAAACACCTAGAACTAACTTCACAACCTTCCCTCCACCCATTTCATCCCAAATGGAGAAATTACCAAAATTGGGTCAAATTAGCATCCAAAATGGAGAAAACCGCATGGGGGATGCGGGATCTTTGTGCTCGAAATCCTTCAAACCTGAAAAGTTTTCTTTTAATTAACACCACCATTAGACTCCCCTAGAACCCAGGAACAAAGTTTAAGTAGTGGTGGAGGCGTTGGAGTTGATCGGAGGTCGGATTGGAACACACTCATTCGAGGGTTTTCCGGTGAGTGTGTTGAAATTGGAGGCTTTATAGGCCAAATTGGCCTTGGGAAAAGGTATGAAAGTTGTTCTACTCATTGAGATCTTCAATTCTGCAAATTTTGAGAACTTTTGGAGAAAGTTAAATTTTCCGGCGACTCGGGGCAGCCAATGACCACTCGCGGTGGTGTGTGCGGTGGCGCATGGCCAGAGGGCCGCCAATGATTTTTTTAGGCGTTATTCAATACCTTGAATTTAGTTTTGAGAATGGATTGACGTAGATTGATCGTTAAGACCTAAATTCACTACGATACAGTAAAGGTCAATGTATGAACCGACGATCTGACTGTTGAATCGTCACCAAACTTTAATAGGTCGTTATTCATAATTTGTTAGGAATGTTGGAATTTACGGATTGAAAATCCATCGTACGGATCTTCCTGAATTGGAATTGTAAGTTTGTAAATAAAATGTTAACTGCCACTTGGTTTTGGCAATTGGCGAAGATCCAGCCGTTGGATCGTAACAAAACTTTGGGGTAATTTTCTAGAAGTAAAATGTGTATTTTTGGAAGTGATAGATCAAAGATTCGTGATATAGATCTTCCGGATGAAATTAAGTAGTGATGCGTTGTATGTAAATTACATATTCTCTCAATAAGGATTTTAAGATGTGATTTGATATTTGTGCTAGGCGATGATCATTTGGGATCATTTGGGACGTCTCGATAGTCATGCTAATGGGTTGTAGCGTGGACTCTAGGTGAGTAGATCTTTTCCTTCTTATCATATATGTGTGTGATTGATAATTCCACAAATGCTTTAAAATGGAACTAAGGAAATTATGTTATGTGATATATATTTATAGGTTATAAATACTACGAGATGGCTGAGTTTAAATTTTATTGTGATGTATCAATATACATATTACCTATAAATAATTATTGTGAACTACGAATGGCTTGATCCCTGTTTAGGGTACATAGGCAGTTTAATGAGATGTTAGATGCAGCCATATAATAATTAAGGCAAAAGCTTTGTTTGAGAATTGAGTAATGTGAAGGAAATTGGTAAAAAGGTATGTTTTAGTTTTATGAATTGGTGATTGCATGTGGACTTTAAATCTTTGTACAATGAAATGAGAAATTGTGGTATTACATTTTATAAGTGCTATGTCTTAATTAGTTTATATTTTAGTCTGTGATTTAATACAGTTTGCACAGCGTGGCACAACAATACGGAGATCAAGGTAAGTTCAGGTGAGTTTATAGTGTTGGTATGATCGAAAGATAATTAGTGACAAATGGATTTAAGTAGAATTTATTGTCTTGCACCCCGATGTTAGTGCTCCGCCCGTGGCCAGGGCTAGCCTTCACGTGATCGTTCACCTCCCGCACCTTACACTCACCTTGGATTCTAAGGTAGGGGCCAGCCTGTCGTACAGACCACAATAGGTGGTTTCGACTCGTTGGTGACTTGCGATACTTCGCACAGCCTTCCCGTGATCGTAGCACTTGAGCGTATTTATTTACACCCAGCATGTTGTACAGACCACTTTAAGTGGTTCTGACTCGTGTGTAGGACTCGATTGATGTTATATGATTGATGAGATGTGGGTGAGTCGTACAGGTCACTATAGGTGACTTCGACTCATGTGCTAACACCTGATTGATGTGATATAATTGATGAGATATGTGTTAGCACTTGATTGATGAGCTGGGGGTGAGTCGTACAGGTCACGATAAGTGACTCCAACTCACGTGCTAGCACCTGATTGATGTGATATGATTGATGAGATATGTGCTAGCACTCGATTGATGTTATATGATTGATTAGATGTGGGTGAGTCATACAGGTCACTATAGGTGACTCCGACTCATGTGCTAGCACCTGATTAATGTGATATGATTGATGAGATATGGGTGAGTCATACAGGTCACTATAGGTGACTTCGACTCACGTGCTAGCCCCTGATTGCTGTGATATGATTGATGAGATATTGGTGAGTCGTACAGATCACTATAGGTGACTACGACTGACATTTATTTATATTGATTTATTTCATCTTACTAACATGGTTGTTGCTGAGATACTCGAGATGGTATGTTTTAGTTTTCCATTCTTCAGCATGATTTTTATAAACCTAAGTATTGGTATTCTCTGGGGAATTATACGGATTTCAATGAGGGGTTATTGTATTGCTAAAAAGTATGATGTTTTCGAAGTTTTATTTTGTCTACTCACATGTCTGTTTTGTGCCCCTCCTGGTTTTAGCTAATGAGGTTTGTATCAACGAGGATTCTTGGCAAGTCTCAGGATTGGTGGCTACTTCGTGGGTATAATTCTTACCCATTCTACTGTACTTCACTTATGCTCTGTCATCATGTGTGAGATGGGTTCGCTCCCGTCCACTAGCACACTCTAATATTTAGGCACTATTAGGTTTAAATTTATTCATATTTTCCGCATCACTACACTTTATGGCTTCGTCACCTTCCAAGTGTCAGCTAGTACAGCTCAATTCGGAGTCCTAGTTGACATTCTGGGTCGGGGTGTGTCAAATTTTGTCATAAACCAATAATATTTATCAAAACCACATCGATAATCAAGTGAATTAGTTAGGAGAAATTTTATTTTGATCCATTTATCCTCTCTCTATACCCAACTTGTTATTTTTTATTTTGATGCAGATTAAACCAAGATATCAGTCAAGATTGGGTTTCTACATATTGATAGCCATGAAGATCCCTGCAAAATTAATCTACACAATACACATAAAATATGAACAAAATACACTTAATTATTATGTAAATTTAATTGATACACAATTGAGGAAGCATGTTAACTAATTCTCACAGGATCGAATAGTATAAATAGTCAACCAAACTGTAGACACAAATTATACTTTAGTTGTGCCGATCATCTACAAAATTTCAATTAAACAGATTACCTATTAATCGGACCCTAAGCTTGTTGTGTGGCTTTGATACCACATGTAAGACATTTTTTGAAATAACAACAAAACATTAGGATCACGAATATAATGAATAGAATAAATATAAAATAGAGATGACCTAATTATATTGAACTTATCTCTAGAATACATAAGACATGACTCTTTCAGATGATAAAGGAGATAGCGTATGCATAAAAAATGTCTTTTACTCTCTCCAAACTACATGTTCTTACTGTGAATAGGGTTTAGCACATAATAGAATGATTATTGTGAGAGCAGGGACAATCCTTATATAGTTGCTAGGACATCTCTCAATTACGCCTATTATTAAATGAAAAATATTCATAATCACAATTATATATTTTACATCCCACCATAATAAGTCTTTACTAAATAGGGATCACGTAATAGGTTAATAAAAGGTCAAGGCTTTATTATTCTAACCATATTGGGCCATAAGACCACTTTAACAAGGTGGGCACAGGCCGGGCCCAAATTTGGAGGAACTGGACCCTATCCGTTTTAAAATGTAATTGGGCGGGCTGGGCTGGGTAGAGAGATTTTAAGTTTAGGAACCAGATCTAACCCGACCAGTTTGAAAAGGGCCAGTTCGGGATGAGTCCACGTATCCAATAACAATTTTTTTTGTAGTTTTGGTCCTACTGCCGATGAGTGCGAGCCGAGGAGACATCGATGACGGCGACGGATGGAGTTGATTATGATGGCGGGGGACGGAACTGGGACAATGAGTGCAAGTCAAGGGGAGAGATCGAGTTGTGAATTAACGGGAAAAAGAAAAATAGAATGAACACCAGGAAAAAAAAAATACTTAGACTATTTCGCCTTACAAGTCTAGCAAGATCCATGATTTTCCAAAGCTAAACTAAAATAAAAACCAAAACTAATTAAATCCGAAAAATTTAGAAATTATATCCCTAAATTCAGTAACCCAAAAATTTCAAAAATCCTAAACCCTTGAACTTAGAAACCCAAATAATTCAAGTTGAGTCCAAAAACCCACCGTCGCCGAAAAATGTTGGAAATTTTGAACAGAAATTTCATTGTCCCACATTGGCCATTCCCAAAAGCTTTCCTTACTTTATAAGGCTTTGTCCCTTATAGATAGTGATTGGAGTGATGAACCATGAAGAATGAAATTGGGCTTAACGTTGGGGTTGGGCTATGAGTCTGAGAGCGTATCAAAATATCTGAGAAACAGATGGAGCAACACACCCTTTTCGTTGAATAGTTGCCTCCCAAAAATATGTCTGTTGCGAACAGACATATGCTTACTATAAATACATGCATATGCATATCATTCAATTCACTGAAAATCATCAATCCTTATATTCCAAGCATATTGAGAGTACCACAAATAAATTCGCCAAAAGTCTAGTTTTTCGATGCTAGAATTCGAACAGAGATCGTTGAATCTTGGTGAACCAGAAGTCCGTAGAACTATAAGCACTGAGTAGGGACGAAATTTCTGTTTCAAGGACATTACGGTATGCAAGCCTCGATCTTCTGCTTATTTGCTTAAATATTATTTCATTTTGTTTATTCTCTGTAATATATTTATTTGCATTTATTATTAGCATATATAAGTTTATCACAGATTGTTTATTCTTTGTAATATATCTATTCACATTTATTTCTTCCAAGGCTATGTCGAAGAAGAATAAGGCTCCGAAAACTAAGCAGTTTGTACAATTTACCCTTGCTCCTAAAGGCAAGAATCAGAAGAAGATTAAGGGCGTCTGCTATGTGTGTGACAAATCTAGTCACAAGGCACAAGATTGTTATCATCATAAGGATGGAAATCATACCAGTGAAAACAACAACAACCATGCTAACATAGAAATATCGATGAACAGTTGGCTGTTGATGGATACTGATGCTACCAACCACATCTACATTGACAAAAAATTTGTTCACTGAATACCATCCTGCTGTCCTTGAAAAAGAGCTATATATAAGCAATTCTGCTTCATTTGTGTTGGAGGGGAAATGCAAAGTGGTACTCAAATTCACATTTGGAAAGAGTCCCACCTTGCTGAATGTCTTTCATGTTCCTGAAATAAGGAGAAACCTAGTTTCCTGACCTATTCGGATTTAAATCCAACAAATTTGAACTTACCAAGGGTGGGATGTTTGTTAGAATGGGATATGTGGCTGATGGCCTCGTGGAACTCAATGTAATTGCCACTGATGATGCTAATAAAATAAATGCTTCTACTTATATTGTTGAGTCTTCTAATATTTGGCATGCTAGACTAGGACATGTTAATTTTCATCCCATGCAAAGAATGGTTAAATTATAATTATTACCTAAATTTGAAATCGATTTTAGTCATAAAATACGGCCAGTCACTTCTTGTAGATTTTCATAAGTGTGAAACATGTACTGAATCAAAATTTGCTAGGCAAACAAGAAAGTCAATTTTGGAAAGATGAAATGAATTACTTGGATTAATTCATATTCATCTTTGTGACTTTAAATCCACACCAACTTGTGGAGGAATTGTAGTAAGTATTACTATGTTTATTTGATTCATAGCAAGGACAAAACTTTGAATATGTTTAAGACATAAATCTAAAGTTGAAAATCAACTTGAGAGAAAAATCAAAGCACTTAGATCCGATAGAGGAGGTGAGTATGAGTTTACAACCTTTTTAGATTTTTGTACACAACATGAAATTGTACATCAAACAACGGCTCTATACACACCACAACAAAATGGTGTTGCCGAAAGAAAAAAATAGAACATTCAAAGATATGATTAATTCCAAGTTAAATGGTTCTGGGCATCCACACATTTTGTGGGGTGAAGCTTTACTTACTACAAATACCATGTTGAATAAGGTTCCTCAAAAGAAGATTGACAAGTCACCTTATGAACTATGGAAATGACAAAAACCCACTTATAAAACCTCAAAGTGTGGGGTTGCTTAGCAAAGGTGCAAGTTCCATTACGAAAAAGAATGAGTTACCAAAAAGAACGAAATTAGGACCTAAAACTATTCATTGTGTATTCATTGATATGCAAAAAATAGTGCTGCTTACAGGTTCTTTGTTGTAAAATCTTCGATTTCTGACATATATGTTAACACTATATTAGAATCGATAAATGCAATATTCTTTGAGGATATATTTCCTTACAAAGAAAAGGAATCTAGTTCTAATACAAAGATGGGTCATGATCATAGTCATGATGAAGCCTTTTCTTCTGGTGTCCAAGAAAATGATGTGGAACCAAGAAGAGGAAAAAGAACCAAAGTTTCTAAAAACTTTGGATGAGATTTCATTGCCCACTCGTCCGAGAATAAACCTAGAACTTTTAAAGAACCAATGTCTTCTTTACCTAGAACTTTTAAAGAAGTAATGTCTTCTTCCGAGGATCCTTTATGGAAGGAAGCAATTAAAAGTTAAATGGAATCCATTATGGAAAATAACACATGGGAATTGGTTGATTTACCTCCTGTAGTAAACCAATTGGTCATAAATGGATTTTCAAGTAGAAACTTAAGGTGGATGGAACCATTGACAAGTTCAAGGCATGTTTAGTAGGCAAAGGTTATTGCCAAAAGGAAGGGTTGGATTATTTCGACACTTATTCTCCAGTTTCTTGCATAACGTCAATTAGGACATTAATAGCAATTATGGCTGTGTACAACTTTGATATACATCAACCAGCTGTAAAAAGTAAAAACAACATTCTTAAATGGAGAACTTGATGAAGAAATATACATGGAACAACCTGAAGGTTTCATGCTTAAAGGACAAGAAAATAAAGTGTGCAAATTAGTTAAGTCATTATATGGACTTAAACAAGCACTAGGCCTAACTTAGCTTATGTACTTGATGAATTCTACTAGGCCTAACTTAGCTTATGTAGTAAGTAGGCTTAGCAGATATACAAGTAATCCAGCACAAGAGCATTGGGATGCTTTAGTAAAAGTGTTAAGGTATTTGAAAAATAAACTTGACTACGAATTACACTACACAAAGTATCCACCTGTTGTAAAAGGCTTCAGTGATACTAATTAGACTTCTAACAATATAGAATCCAAGTCGACAAGTAGATATGTTTTTACCTTGAGAGGAGCACCAATATCTTGGAAATCCTCTAAACAGAAATGTATAGCTCATTCCACCATGGAGTCAAAGTTTCTAGCTTTAGACTTGGCTGGAGAAGAAGCTGAGTGGCTCAAACATTTTTTGGAGGATGTTCTAGTGTGACCAAAGCCTGTAACTGCTATATGTATACATTGTGACAGTATGGTCGCGCAATCAAGAGCCAAAAGTCATGTATACAATGGCAAGTCGTGACACATTAAGGGTCGGCATAATACTCTTAAGAAGTTGCTCTCCAATGGAATAATGTCCATTGATTTTGTAAAGTCAAAGGAAGATATAGTTGATCCTTTAACAAAAGGCCTACCAAGGGAGCAAATATTATTTACATTGAGGAGAATGAGTCTCAAGCCAATTCAATGAATCGAACTAGGCAGAAACCTAACCTAACTAAATGGATGTCCCATGGTGTAGGTTCAATAGGCAAACTGGTTGAGTTTGTTTCAAAAGTTGAACACACAACTTACCCATTCTTATGACAAAATGTGTGTTGTCTGTTGAAGTTCAAGGGGTTATGTTTTATACATTTAATGACATTAATATCTTGTTATCAAGAAGAATATGGAAAACTATTCTTAATTAATGTTACCTACATAAGAGTATATGGGGCCACATTTATGAGAATTGAAATGGCTAAATTCTCTAAAGCTCCTACGAAATTTGAGATTTGTTCAGGACCCAAATGAACACAACCGTATGAATTGACGTGTGGCAGACATGATATGTGAGTAGCATATTGTCTCGGTTTACTATTGCGGTAACCAGTTCAAGATCTTCGACATCCACTGCGTCACCAACAAAACCCGATATGTTTTCACTAGGGTAAGTTCAAGTCCAAAAGATTTGCATTCAGTACGGTATTGTTGGAGTTTGAATAAAATCTCAACTCAAATGTGGGGTAGAAATTTCATTATCCCACATTGGCCATTCCCAAAAGGTTTCTCCACCTTATAAGGCTGTGTCCTTTATAGATAGTGATTGAAGTGATGGACCATGGAGAATGAAACAGGGTTCAACCTTGGGGTTGGGCTTGGGCTCTAAAAAATAAATTCCTTAATTAATTATTTTTAATTAATTTTGAATTTAATTAAATTATTTTTTTATATGAACAGAGTTATCTTTTTAGATGAAGCCTAAGAGCGTAGGAAAATATCTGAGAAATAGATTGAGCAACACACCTTTTTGCTTTGAATAGTTGCCTCCTAAAAACATGTCTGTTGTGAACAGACATATGCTCACTATAAATACATGCATCTGCATATCATTCAATTCACTGAAAATCATCAATCCTTATATACCAAGCATACTGAGAGTACCACAAATAAATTCACCAGAAGTCTAGTTTTTTGGTGCTAGAATTCTAACTTAGATCGTTAAATCCTGGTGAAGTAGATGTCCATAGAACTACAAGCACTGAGTAAGGACAAAACTTATGTCTCAAGGACATTGCGGTAAGCAAGCCTCGATCTTCTGTTTATCTGTTTAAATATTATTTCATTTTGTTTATCACAGATTGTTGACATATATCCAATAGAAAACACGTCTCTCGCTCCATCTTTGTCGATCTGGAGCCCATCGTCATCGACGAGGTTTCCTATCATCGTAGCACCATAATTGTGCATCGTTGATCTTTGCTATCCCTCAGGTGCCTCGGAGCATCCTCGAGTTGGAGCCTTATGTCATCGGTGACGCAATCTTTAACGGTTGGAGTCAGGAGATAGAGACATCAAGTTGGGATTGGGAGAGATGGGGACAAAGGATGAGCTTGACTGAGATTGAGATGCAATGACTCTGAGATTGAAATGCAGGGACTTTGAGATTGAGATTCAGTGAGAGAGAGAGAGAGAGAGCCTTGTGACTTGTGATAGGGTTGGGATTTGGGAATCAACGGTGTTGATTTGAGCAATTAAATCAAAGATGGAAATGGTCCACGGCGGGGGCCTGTTTTCTCAAAATTTTGAACCAGGCCTGCCCTACCTTGTTTTCTGTTTAGAATTCTTGAACCTACTCTGAACCTAGATTACCTGCCCCGACTCGCGGTTCCTATCGCTATTTGCCCACCTCTAACTTGAACAATCAAGTTACCTAAATAATAAGTTATTCAAGAATCAAGTGATTGATTAACAAGTCATTGATACTCATAATTATATTTATACTATGTTGTTCTTAAGATATCCATTTGCTTTCTAGCTGAATACTAGAAGTCTATTTGAATCACAATATTTAGTAGTCCACAAGTGAATCCAAAGGTTTAATAATTTGCAATTGAAAACTTCAAAATATTCACTTATGTTGGAAATAAAGTATGGAGTAAGAGAGAATAGCGAAGGACGAGAGAAAGTGGAGAAAAAATCGAGGTGTCATTTATTTTAAAGTTTTTTAGTACTACGATATATTTTATACTAAGTGAAGGGGAAGTACGGCTAAACCACACAACATCCAACCTAATTTAGTATGGAATTCGCCATTCATGAGATTCGAACCTAAGAGCTCTCATTTACAAGTGAAGAGGAATACCACCAGACCATAATACTAAGTGACCATTTTCTTCTTATTAGAGTGCCTATTTATAGGCGTATAATTTATATGGAAATGTGTTCAACTATTGAGATATTACATATTGTCTCAAAAAGTGAACATTCACATAATGAATAATATTTACAACAAATTATTTTTGTCGAATAAACAAAAAATGAGCAGTCCTAAAAATTTAGAACTATGTAGAGATGGTGAAGTCTAATAGAGTAATAATAATTAGTTGTTAGAGGAGAATGAAATCAGTGAGAATCGACATGAGTCACAAGTATAATTGCTTTTCGAAACAGCGATAAAGCGTCATATGCACCCTTTATTATAGTATAAATGGTTAAGTAATTTTCACACGGCACATTCTGAGTTCGATTTTTGACGTTGGTGAATCGCATGATGGTGGCCAGGAGAGGCTGAAATGCCTTTATGAGTTTTTCAAACTCCTAGAAGGGTGGACTATCATGGCAAAGCTATTAGCTGGTCCTCTTTTCTAAATAAAAAAAATGGTTAAGTAATTTTCTACACATGTGGTTTCGATTTTTGCCTAAGGCGAATTTCATCTACATTATTGCTAGCCTATTGTGATGGCCCAACCTCTCCTCCTTATTGTAGATAATATCATTTGTTAAAAAAATAATAAGTTCTAATAAAAATATTCAATTAATTAAATTTCTTTTTGGGCTAAACTGCCAATTTACCCCCTAAACTATCACTTGACTTTCGATTTCCATCCTTAACATTTTTAATTGAAAAATTAAGGACTTAAACTGTGACATCCTACATCGCCGAGGGGAGTGATCCTTAAATGTATATTCCCATCCCTACCTAGCACGAGGCCTTTTGGGAGCTCACTGGCTTTGGGTTCCGTTGGAACTCCGAAGTTAAGCGAAAAGGGGGCTAGAGCACTCCCATGATGGGTGACCCACTGGGAAGTTGCTCGTGAGTTCCCAAAAACAAAACCATGAGGGCGTGGTCGGGGCCCAAAGCGGACAATATTGTGCTACGATGGTGGAGCGGGCCCGGGAGATGGCTGCGCCTGGGCCGGGATATGACATTATGACTATTGCGGTAGTTGTTGAGGTGACTTGTGGAATGGTGGTTATTCCGATATGCCTTGAGGGTAATCTCGTTATTCTTGTCCAAAAATTCATGTGTTATCTCCATGATTTTTGGGATTATTTTTGGCTCCACAAATGCCCAACACCTACTGGGCTACTCGCAGGAAAAGACAGTAGATGTAGCGATCTCCAACTTTGATGTAGATTCCCTCTTGGACTTGGAATTAGATTCTTCTTGGAAAGGAAAATACATCGCAACCAAAGCCTATTTAAGCCTACCTTAAGTAGGGGATTAAATCAACTTCAAAGGGCAATTATTTATCCTTACAAGATAGAGAGAAAGTTAGAGGATATTTGTTCCCTTTCCCTAAGCATTCTTCTTCACTTGCCCGTGCAAAGAATCGTCTTCCATTAATTTCTTTGTCTTCTCCACGTCGCAAGGGCTAGGAATCAGCTCGGTATGAGCCGAGGAGGTAGTGTGGCAAGGGTCATGACTTGGCTGGAGCCAAGGGATGGCTTCATATAGGTCAAGGAAGTGTGGTGGTATGGGTCATGGTTTGGGTTGCCACGTTTATGTTGCGTGCCAAGAAGGAGAAAATTACTTGAGTTTGATTCCTCAACTGCTATAAATAGAGCAATCGCAAGTGGAGCTATTGAAGATGAAGTGTAAGATGGGGAAACTGCTGAGTGCGAAATAGCTGCTGATGGCAGGATGGTTGTTGGAGCCAATGCCATCCAAGCTGCTAAAGTATGCTCTATTTAGCTTGTGTTAGATTTGGATGACCTTCGTATAAGTTTATCAATTTGCTAGAAATAAAGTAGTTTCTTCGCTTTACTCCATCTTTATATTTCGTGAAACTTTGCTTGCTTAAAACGTCTTGTAAAACTTTTAGCCATAGAACTGTTGCTTGGGCTCGCTGCTCCGAAAAAAGTTGATGATTCCACAAAGTCACTATGGCCTTGAGTTTTTGGCTTTTTGGGCATCAAGCTATTGTGTTCATCGTCGGCTGCTGCCCCTTAACTAATTGTTGCTTAGCTGGTCTTCGAGTATTCAATCATTTAAGCCGTGTAACTTGCATCACAACATGATAAAGATTTGTGGAATATGAAAATTGTTAACTAATCACAATAAAATTAATAGTTGTGTGGAAATTCATGGGCAGTTTGCCCTCTTCCGCTGAAGAATAAACCCAAATAGGTGTCGGAGAATTAGTTTATCCTCTTGCACTAGAAAGCAAACGCAAATGGGTGTTAGAGAATTAGTTTACCCTCTCACACTAGATAGCAATTAATTTACCCTATCGCACTGGAGAGCTTACCCAAATGGATGTCGAGCAATTGGTTTACCCTCTCGCATTGAAAAGCAATTAGTTTACCCTCTCGCACTGGAGAACTTACCTAGATGAGTGTCAGGGGATGGGTCTACCCTCTTGTATTGGTGATGATACCCAGATGGGTGTCAGGGAATCAGTTTACCTTCTCGCACTAAAGAGCAATTAGTTTACCTTTTCACACTAGAGAGCTTACCAAGATAGGTGTCAGGGAGATTGGTTTACCTTCTCACACTGGTGAGCAATTAGTTTACCTTCTCTCATTAGAGAGCTTACCTAGATGGGTGTTGGGGAATTAGTTTACCTTCTAACATTGGAGAGTAATTAGTTTACCCTTTCACATTGGAGAATATACCTAGATAGGTGTTGAGGAATTAGTTTACCCGATTTCACTAGAAAGTAAGTAGTTTACCCTTTCGCACTGAAGAGCTTAGCCAAATAGGTGTCAGGGATTAGTTTACCCTATCACACTGAAGTGCAATTAGTTTACCCTCTCGCACTGGAGAGCATACCCATATTTGTGTCGGAGAATTAGTTTACCCTTTCGCATTGAAGAGCATGGAAATCGTTGTTGCTAGCTCTGATGAGGAAAATTGAAATAATCCTCAGCCTGTGAGGTCTTGTTCGACGATCTGTGATCGGATCATATTTATATACATTTTTACATCAAATTTACTCGTCTTTTCTTAGTTAGTTCGTTATATTTTGAGCTATTTACGTTGATTTTGTGTTTTATAAGAATTTATCAAGTTAAGAAAATAAAAATAGAATAAGTGAAGTGTTAAGTAATAAATTCATCTAAACTATCTTACATGTTGAATTGAACTTATCATTTGGAAAATAATATATATATATATATATATATATATATATATATATATAAAATGTGTTTTGTGTGTGTGATTACAGGTGAAAGAAGCAGAAAATAATAATAGGCGCTGCCTTTGGCAGCTGGCAAGCACCGAAAGGGAATAAAACAGAAGAGGCCAGCTGAAGTCGGTGCAAGATTGAAAGAAAGAAATAAAAAAATAAAAGGAATCATTTGGATAAAAAAGAAACAATGCTGGCAAGCACTCGAAAAGAAAGGTGAGCATTTGGGAGGTTGATAAGGAAGCTTCGAGCAGCCGAGTTACGGGGGGGAGTCACCGAGAGGAGTCGGTGGGGAGTTCGCAAAAAAAATAAAAAATAATAAGCTGCCATTCTGGGCAGCAGGAGGGAGCTCTCGCAGGGGAGTCGTTTTGGGCGCCTGCAGCTTGGCTCGAGGGAGGCGCGGAACGAGAGGGCTGAAAAGCAAATCAGGCAGCCTCGGGCAGGAAAGAAAGGAAGTCAGAAATAAGAGCTGCCCACTTGGCAGTTTAAGCACGGCTTGGAGCAGGCCACGGGGAATAGCTGCCTTTGGCAGCTGAGGAGAGAAAATAAAAAGAAAAAGGGCACAAAAACAGAAGGGAAAACAAGATTGGAGGGAGCTGAAAACCAAAGGCATTCAGCGCACAAGTGGCACCTCGGGAGGAAATTGGAGATGCTGCCATTAGGCAGCTTTGTCACGGAGGGCAGGAAACCAGGCAGCCAAATGGCACGGTGCAAACCAAATTTGCACAGAGAGATTCTAAATCCCGTTTCGGTTTAATCTCTCCAAACTCTGTTTTATTTATGTTTTAAGTTATAAATAATGTGTAGTTAAATTTGTTTGGCTAGAGGTTAATTCAAAACCATGATTATATTTGTAATTTGAATTGATTACTTTCAGTTGTGATTTATGAGTTGTGAATTTAATTTGCTTAACTGCTTGATAGATAACTTATTTGCGTATGTTAATTAAGGATGCATACTTAATTTACATGCATGAATTTGGTGCTAGAATATAAGTGAATTTCACCTAATCGTTATGAACTTATATTCATGAGTAGTGAAGGTTGTTATCCACAATCGTGTTAAGTAAATTCTTGGCAGGAGTATCATGCTTTTCATAGTTACGAATGCCTCGTCAGTATTTATAGTTTTCACAAAGTTTAATGATCTTTGATTGTATCTCTATTGTGCTTTTCACGTAGGGGACTTTTAGAGAATGTGTTAAATTGTTGTATGCTGTTCATCCAATTTAATAATATAAGGAAAACTTGAAGATTAAAAAAGTGCGGAGTATTGAAATTTACAATTTATCGAAAGAACAACTGAAAATCAATTTAGATTGCATATGTGTCTTGTGTGGAGAAAAACCCTCTAGCCAATCCGTCGCCTATCCGTTCACTTTAATTTTATGTTTTTGTCAATTCTGTAATTTATTTAAGTTTAATTTACGTTTTATCCAAACCAACCCCCCCCCCATTATTATAATATTATTATTTAGTTAATTTTTATTATTTTTGATCTTTTAATTTAATTTCCGTCCATTTTAATTCCTAGTTTTTATTTTAAATTGTTTTCATTATTTTGAGTCATTTTTAGTGTGTTTCAAGTTTTTAGCTTAGTTTGTATTTTCTAGAGTCTTGAGTTGTTTTGAGTCTTTTGATTTATTTTAGTTTATTTGTTAGTTTTATTTTGAGTTATTTTAGTTAAGTGTTTTTATTTTAGTTTAGTGTTTTAAACTTTGTTTTTACGTTTTTAAATTATTTTAGAGGTTTTAGCAAGCCCTCCTAATCCCCGGCCTAGAACGATACCCTACTTACATCTTTACTACAACTGTCAAAAAGAGGGTTAAATTTGTGCGGTTTAAAATCCCGTCAAATTTTTGGCGCCGTTGCCGGGGATTAGCAAATTTGCTAATCCCTTTATTTTTTGTTTGTGTTTACTTTATTTTATTTTATCTCATTTTGTTTTGTTTGTTTGTGTTTTTATTTATATTTATGTTTGTGTATTTATTTGTGTTTGTGTATTTTACTTTTGGTATTTGATTTATTTTTCGTTCTTTAATTTTAGGTAAAAATGGATGAAGATATGGCAAACATTCAAGCTCAATTGGCGCAGCTTACTGCTCAATGGACTTATAATGCCGAACGGGCCTCAATGCCAAGTGTTCCTACACTTGATGTGCCCTATGGGCAAGGATATCAAGGCTATGATCAACCAAGCGGCAACTTGTATTTCAACGCTCGCAACTCGGATTGGAGTGATCATTCAAACTCTATGTGGTGGGAAGCTCAACAAGTTCAACATGAAGCATATTGGCAGCCATATGAGGAGTTCTATACAACACCACCACAACCTCCATCACAATCTGCCAAATTAAATTCAGGTACATCTGTGAATAATGATAATATTATTCAATTACTCATCTCTTTGAACCAGGAAGTAGAAAATCAAACCAAGGAGATGGGAGAATTGAATAATCAAATGGGGCAGATTGTGGAAGTCAAGGCACAAATTCAAGAGCAACGTGAACTCTGCAACTCCACATTTGCAAATTCAAAGGGAGAAGTGGAATTCGATGAAGCCACCACTGTGGAAGGAGAGATGGATGAATTGCAGCTGCAAGAAGAAGATGAGGAGGACGACTTGGGCAGTTTAGAAGAATTTTTGTCTCAAACCCCTGAAGTCCCTATGTTGTCCAACTCAGGTGAGGAAGTTCCAATTTCAATTCATTCTAACATTTTTCCACCGAATGTCCTTTTTCCTTGCAGAATTTTAATTCCAAATTTTGAAGAGAGTGAAAAAGACGTTGTGGAAGTTCTTCCAGAGATCCAAAGTGATATCCAAATTCTTGGTGCACCAAAACAAGTTCCCGAACCTTGCACACCAAGAAAAGGGATTCAAGAAATCGAAGTGGGTGAAGAATTTGTAAATTGCATCAAAGAGGTTGTGCAGACAATCAAGGCCACTACCATCATAGTAAACCTGGCCAAGTTCAAAATCCCAGAAATATCCAAAAATGTGGTTTTTGTTATTGAGTTTATGTCGAAGAATGAAAGTAAACCATCTTCTCCAATTTTAATTTTTATTTTATTTTATACTAACTTGTCTCTAATTTTGATGATTCAGGCATCCACCCTAGAATTCAGACCATTGCCGAATCATTTCAAATATCACCTCCCATTAAAAGATAAATTCCGTGCTTTGGAGCTGAGGGGAGGTTAAGGAAAGATTCGTCCGGCTAAAGACGTTAAATCAAGCGCTTCTTGGGAGGCAACCCAAGCAACCAGATTTGCATTTCTTAACCCTTCTCTTTATTACCTTTATTTTGAAATCTTTGTTTTGTTTAGTTAGTTGTTTTATTTGGTTGATTTTTGTTTAGTTTGTGTTTAAATAAATTAAGGGCAATATTTATTTTAAGTGCGGGTAAATAAAATCTTTTTACATTAATTTACATATTTTAATTTACATATTTTAATTGCTTAAAAAAAATTAATAATAATAATAATAATAATAATAATAATATTAGTAATATTTTTATATATATATATATATATATATATATATATATATATATATATTTACTTATTTAAATAAACTTAAAAAAAAAAAAAAATTTACAATAATACGAAAAACTAATAGCATTCATTGGTTTTGGTTAGGTGGCGCCTGAGAGGTCGACGGAGCTCCGGGAAGACGAAGAGCCAGAGTTGGAATCTCTGGAGCCGGAACGCTTGGTGTAACTCCCGAGGACGAAGGCAACATAAACCTCGGGAGTAGCGCCATGAACCTATCATGATCGCTCTGAATCCGACCGTCCGACTCCTGCAGCTGGTCCAGCTTCCTCTTCATGCTGGTCGAGTAACTAGTTGCAAGCATGTGCAACTCCTTGTTCTCGTGCCTGAGTCCTCTGACTTCTTGCCGAAGACTGGCCACCTCCGCCATCAGTGACTCCACCTGACGAGTTCGGGCAAGCAGGCGCTGGCCCATGTTCGAAACTGAGCCTGCACTTTGGACGCTGAGGGCCAGAGATTCCTGAACGGCCAGCTCGTCCGACCGCCTAGATAGCATCCTATTGTCCCTTGGAGTGAGCAGATTTCTGGCAATCACCGTAGCGGTGATTTCATTCCTCATCATTGTGTCCCCGACTGTAAGAGGACCATTGGGGGATATGAAGGATGGATTCCAAATGTTGTTCGGAGAAGACGAGTCATCGTCTTCTCCGACATTCAAGTTTAGGCGACGGTCGGAAGGGCAAGACATTTTTAGAGGGGGTTGAGGAAGAAAAGAGTTCGGAAAAATTAAGATTGCTGAAGCGGAAGAAGAGGTCGGAAAGATTAAAAGTGCAGAAGAGAGTGTTTACAGAGGAGAGTGTTTGAGGAAGGGAGTTCAAGTGTGATGTGAAGCAGAATTAGCGCCTCTATAAAAAGAAGCAAATCAAAGAGAGGCGCTCCTCTGAGGTTGAAGACGCGTCCTCGCGCAAATCAAAAGAGCCGTTTCCTTTCTCAAAAGTCGGAATTGCTCAGAATTCACGTGGCATCACGAGGGCTCAGCTTTTCCAGTTTGTCGTGACTCATGACGTGCAGCGTGGAGCGTTGCGAAAACCACGAGCCGCACCCGGTTTTGAACCCCGGTTTTCAAAAGATCATCATTCCAATTTGTCGTCACTCGTCGCCTGCACTGTCAGCCTTGCGGAATTTACGGACGCTTTGTCAGAAAGCGCGTAACGGGCACTGTTCATCCATTCACCGGCTGCCGACAAATAGTGAAGGAATAGTTCCGGTTGTGAAGCCAAATTTCTATAAGTTCGACCTTCGCCTTCCACAGCAAAGGCACACCTTCACACCCTCTCCGCCTCTCAACCTCTCTTCCTCTCTTCATCTCCGATAATGTCTTCCCAAAGAAAGCTTTCGAGTTATTCAGTGTTCTTCATCCCTTGGATCACCCCAGAAAACAAACCTTCCAGAGCAAAAGTATTTCATATTAAAAAGGTTAAAAGCAAAAGTATCTCATATTACGCTTTCTCCTCACTTTCATCTGAAGAACATGGAGAAAGTGAGATCCTGATTGCTTACCTAGTCTTGCTCTCGAGTACTCATCTCAGACCCCTCCCAACACACTTCAAAAATAAACCTGTGTTGAGGTACTTCTTCAAAAACAAAAGTACCTCACAGACGAAGCAGGAGGAGTCTGAGGTGCATCCTGATGAAGGCGGAGGGTGAGATGATCCAAGAGTTCAAGAAGATGCCACACCTGCGTGGAGACCGGACTACTTGAAGCATGTGGAGACAACGTGCTGACTCATCCTCAACTAAGCTGAGGAGCACTTGCAAGAAAGGAGGCCCATCCAGTTCAAGATGAAAGCTGTGGAAAATCAACAAGCGACCAATGACCACCTATTAGTTCTTTTCATTGTCTTTTATTTTCATTTTCTATTTTTTCGTTTGCATTTTTCTATATTTTCTTGCGTGCTTAACTGATTTATTTCTTTTCTTTGCAGGAACGTTTGGTTATTTTCTCCCTTGAAGTTGATTGCAAAATTTACGCTTGGGGGTCATCGCTTGGTTTTCTGCAAATTAGAGAAGTTTTCAGTCCCTTTTCTTTATTTTGTTTCGTATTATTTGTTCATTTTATTTTAATTGCTTATTAATGTTTTCTGACATTGGGGACAATGTCTAGTTTAAGTGTGGGGGTATCAAGTATAAAAAATGACCAAATTGAAAATTTTTGTACCTTCGACTTTGAACTGGTTTCATTTGTTTCCATGTTATTGCTTTTTGTTTTCTTAATTAGCTTTGTGTTTTACTTAATTTTTTTCGGAGTTTTGTGTTTTATTTAATTTTTCTCGAAAAATTTAAAAAATCTAAAAATATTTTCTTGTTTTCCTTATGGTTTTAAATTAGATTTTTATTAGTTTCCCGACCCAATGATATGACTGGATGAAATTTGAACCATGATTATCAAGAACTTAGTTAACATGTGTTTTATGAAATTCCTTGTTCTCTTGTTAGTATTGTACATGTTTGATCATCTTTGAAAAACCAAATGCACATAGCCTTGTTGATGTGAAACTAAAGCATGACTTAAAGCTTCATATGTGAATTTAGTGACTATATACATCCTATGTGAGTTTTTGAGCCTATTGAAAGTGTGTGCATTTTTCATACACTCCTATTCTTTCATGTGTGATGAACTTATGTGAGATACATCTCTAGAACTTGCGTAACGATCTTTCAAAATATTTGTCATTGATTGCATGAACTTGAAAATGATAGAGGCATTAGGTTCACCACCATGGCCCAAATAACCTTATTTCCCAAAGAAAAAAAAATATATATCATTAGATTGCCAATTTGAGCCGTATTTGTTGAACCTTTTATTTCTTATCACCAGATATGTCTATCCTTATACCTCAAGCATGTTTCCTTACCCTTTCCAAGCGAGCAATTTGAGATTGTCTTATGAGAAATGTTTGTGAAGTACTTGGAAGGTTTGGCAATAGAATAAGTGTGGGGGTATTTCATGTTTGTATTTAAAAAAAAAAAAAAAAAGAGAAAAGAGAAGAAAAGAAAAAGAAAAAGAAAGATCGTATACGAAGAAAATAAAAAGTTTTTAAAGTTTCAGTTTAGGGGTGTGGTTGGAAGTGCTAGAATAATCACTGGAGAACTTGAGCTCTTATAAATCTCAACAAAAGAATTACTTGCAATATAGCTTGGAACTTGTGTTTTCCTATTCTTTCGTTTCAATAGCCCTATCCCTAAGCCTCATTACATCCAATAAAAGTCCTCTTGATTTAAGTTTTGCAATTATGATTGTGGAGAAGTGATCTTTATGCAAGCTTATGGTAGATTTTTCACATTTGTTTCTTTGAGCGAAACACGTTAAAACTAAACACATATGTGATTGAGCGCATATCCCGTGAGAAGGTTGCTGGTTTGCATATGGTGTTTTTTTTTTTTAAAAATAAAAACTTGAAATTGCATTAGCATGGCTATCTCACACACTACACTTCAAGGATGATTTAAAGATTACTGCTAATATTTGAATAAGGAAGATGAACTGGGATTAGTTTGTTTTGTTTTAGCTATGGTTCTTGATGATTTGCGTTTTCGAATGAAATTCTATGAGGGTCACATAGGGGGAAAGTTAATATTTTTCATGTTATTACTTTTTCTGGTTTTATTTGTTTTGCTCGAGGACTAGCAAAAGCTAAGTGTGGGGGTATTTGATCGGATCATATTTATATACATTTTTACATCAAATTTACTCGTCTTTTCTTAGTTAGTTCGTTATATTTTGAGCTATTTACGTTGATTTTGTGTTTTATAAGAATTTATCAAGTTAAGAAAATAAAAATAGAATAAGTGAAGTGTTAAGTAATAAATTCATCTAAACTATCTTACATGTTGAATTGAACTTATCATTTGGAAAATAATATATATATATATATATATATATATATATATATATAAAATGTGTTTTGTGTGTGTGATTACAGGTGAAAGAAGCAGAAAATAATAATAGGCGCTGCCTTTGGCAGCTGGCAAGCACCGAAAGGGAATAAAACAGAAGAGGCCAGCTGAAGTCGGTGCAAGATTGAAAGAAAGAAATAAAAAAATAAAAGGAATCATTTGGATAAAAAAGAAACAATGCTGGCAAGCACTCGAAAAGAAAGGTGAGCATTTGGGAGGTTGATAAGGAAGCTTCGAGCAGCCGAGTTACGGGGGGGAGTCACCGAGAGGAGTCGGTGGGGAGTTCGCAAAAAAAATAAAAAATAATAAGCTGCCATTCTGGGCAGCAGGAGGGAGCTCTCGCAGGGGAGTCGTTTTGGGCGCCTGCAGCTTGGCTCGAGGGAGGCGCGGAACGAGAGGGCTGAAAAGCAAATCAGGCAGCCTCGGGCAGGAAAGAAAGGAAGTCAGAAATAAGAGCTGCCCACTTGGCAGTTTAAGCACGGCTTGGAGCAGGCCACGGGGAATAGCTGCCTTTGGCAGCTGAGGAGAGAAAATAAAAAGAAAAAGGGCACAAAAACAGAAGGGAAAACAAGATTGGAGGGAGCTGAAAACCAAAGGCATTCAGCGCACAAGTGGCACCTCGGGAGGAAATTGGAGATGCTGCCATTAGGCAGCTTTGTCACGGAGGGCAGGAAACCAGGCAGCCAAATGGCACGGTGCAAACCAAATTTGCACAGAGAGATTCTAAATCCCGTTTCGGTTTAATCTCTCCAAACTCTGTTTTATTTATGTTTTAAGTTATAAATAATGTGTAGTTAAATTTGTTTGGCTAGAGGTTAATTCAAAACCATGATTATATTTGTAATTTGAATTGATTACTTTCAGTTGTGATTTATGAGTTGTGAATTTAATTTGCTTAACTGCTTGATAGATAACTTATTTGCGTATGTTAATTAAGGATGCATACTTAATTTACATGCATGAATTTGGTGCTAGAATATAAGTGAATTTCACCTAATCGTTATGAACTTATATTCATGAGTAGTGAAGGTTGTTATCCACAATCGTGTTAAGTAAATTCTTGGCAGGAGTATCATGCTTTTCATAGTTACGAATGCCTCGTCAGTATTTATAGTTTTCACAAAGTTTAATGATCTTTGATTGTATCTCTATTGTGCTTTTCACGTAGGGGACTTTTAGAGAATGTGTTAAATTGTTGTATGCTGTTCATCCAATTTAATAATATAAGGAAAACTTGAAGATTAAAAAAGTGCTGTTCACGGTTAATCTGGAGTATTGAAATTTACAATTTATCGAAAGAACAACTGAAAATCAATTTAGATTGCATATGTGTCTTGTGTGGAGAAAAACCCTCTAGCCAATCCGTCGCCTATCCGTTCACTTTAATTTTATGTTTTTGTCAATTCTGTAATTTATTTAAGTTTAATTTACGTTTTATCCAAACCAACCCCCCCCCCA
Organism: Crataegus laevigata; assembly: GCA_963580275.1. Classification (NCBI taxonomy): domain Eukaryota; kingdom Viridiplantae; phylum Streptophyta; class Magnoliopsida; order Rosales; family Rosaceae; genus Crataegus; species Crataegus laevigata. Next base: position 12,059,013 of record OY756954.1, read on the forward strand.
TTATTATAATATTATTATTTAGTTAATTTTTATTATTTTTGATCTTTTAATTTAATTTCCGTCCATTTTAATTCCTAGTTTTTATTTTAAATTGTTTTCATTATTTTGAGTCATTTTTAGTGTGTTTCAAGTTTTTAGCTTAGTTTGTATTTTCTAGAGTCTTGAGTTGTTTTGAGTCTTTTGATTTATTTTAGTTTATTTGTTAGTTTTATTTTGAGTTATTTTAGTTTAGTGTTTTAAACTTTGTTTTTACGTTTTTAAATTATTTTAGAGGTTTTAGCAAGCCCTCCTAATCCCCGGCCTAGAACGATACCCTACTTACATCTTTACTACAACTGTCAAAAAGAGGGTTAAATTTGTGCGGTTTAAAATCCCGTCAATCTGCTTAAGACTTCAAATTGCTTGTGAAACCCGTGTAAGTGGAAAGCTCAATGAGCTGCTCCCAGACTTTCTTCTAGTATTGTGCCATCGTTAAATGTTTCGTTGTGTACCCTTATGAGGCTTGGTTGATGATTAGCTAAGAATCTGGATGGATTGCGAGCTTCTTCACTGCTAAATCTTTCAATAGAAGGGGCTGCAAATAAAGCATTATCTTCTGCTCTGTTGTTGGATGCTTTAAAGGTTAGAGTGCCATGGGTTTGGTCGACGCGATTAGAAGCCACAAGGCAAGATTGTCACACTTGAGAACTATTGTACAAGATTGGCACAGTTAGGAGCCACAGTGATACGTTCATGGCAGGTGAGTGGGTTACTTACAGGTTGCCGATTGAACTTTAGCCAGATTGAGTCACTGCTTCTCTCTATCTGTTGCGCTACCTACTCTGATGTAAGGTGGTATAAGAGTGTTTCCCTAATCATGAATGCATGTTTGTCCGTTGGCCTAACAGGGAATGCATGCTCCTTCGCACACTAAGACGAGAGTATACGCTATCATGAAGGCCCAGGCGAGAGTATACACTGCCAGAACGCTTGGCTTCCTGCTGATCAATAGGGCTTCTTATCAGGAGCTATTAGAGAGGTTCATTGTCTACACTTGTTTTTCTTTGAGACACGTCGGTTGTTGTACGCTGCACCTCAGTGCACTGCAAAAGCTGATTTACTAAAGTCGTTTGATGTACGAGGGTGCTTGTCAACTATATGACTTATCGGGACATGTGTTCTTCGCCATGCATGATGGAAAAGCATGAACAATAGGTTTCTCCATGGAAGAGCCAGGATGGTTGAACCAATCTTGGACTGTATTAGGCAGCTAGGTGGGTTATGTAAGTGGGATAGATCACAGGTCCAGGTCAGATAGTGGGCACAGACTAGGCCTTTGAAGCGCGTGGGCGCTTAGCCTTTCCTCCTCTTGGCACGACTTAGGCTTACGTGGCGTCCTATGCCTGCGGGTGTTGGGCTGGCTACGTTGTAGTAACTTCTTAAGCCGCTGCCGTGTGGGCTTACTGCTTCGCAGCTGCTCACTAAACTACTATTCTCTGGGCTGTAGCTATCATTGCTTCATGGCCTAGCTGCCATAGAGCTATCCCATTCCCAACTGCCATGATAGTTATCGTGGTTGCCATAGTAGTGGTGCTTCATGGTGGTAAGGCTACTCCTCTTGTCGTGGTGTGTCTTGTGGATCGTCGTGCTAGGGCTACATCGAGATCTCCATCATTTGATCCAGGTCTATAAACGTAGAAAGTTCCGTTCATCATGGTTTCTGAATTTTCCACCATTGTATTTTTCTCCTGCATCTATTCAAGGAATTAAAAAATTCTAGGAATAAGAACGTACGAAAAATTTATGAACGAACGAGAAATGTGAAACTTTGAATGCGAGAATCTTCTTCGAGCCTGTGAATCAAACTCTCAAAGAAAACACCAATTTCTTTATGCAAATTTCTGTCAACTCTTCCTTTGACGAAAATGCACCTGCAAAATAATAACACATTCGATTAAGGCTAAAAGCCTCACACGCCCATGATGAATGGAGGGGACTTTGGCTGAATAATCTCTGATGCCAAAGTTAGAACTCTGAAAATAATGTGTTTAGGAGTTTGTGGGTAACAAATGGCTCGGCATTTTAGTGGGATAAGTGGGGTATTTATAAGAGAATGGCCGACCCTTAGGGTGGGGAGTGGCCGCCCCTTTATGGTGTATTTGGGTGATAATTGCAAGATATTATGTGAAATAATATCTTACAATTAACATGTGAAATAATATCTTGCAATTAACATGACATTTTTTCCTAATTTAAATAGGAAGTTTTGGGAGTTACCTTTTGAATAAATCAATAAGGGATCGATGAGGAGTGATGAAAGGAATATGAAATAAATTCCATATTGATCATCTTTGACTCTTTCTTGATTGAGCCGCTATTATCCGTTGCATGCATGTAGGTTGAGGGTAATCTCATCCTTCCTGTCCAAAAATCCCTATGTCGTCTCTATGACTTTTGGGATTATTTTTTGCTTCACAGGTTGTATCTTTGAAACTAGTTTCGTATTGTGTACCCATTCAAAACAATTGATTCAACAAACACTTAGAGTTTATATACTTCCATCAATTGGAATGTAGGATTTTATGGTATCCACTAGTGTATATATTTTAAATTGATGAACGGGTTCATTCATTGTATTCTTAAAAATCATCAAACTCATGATTTTTCAAAATCGGAGCTAAAACAATAGTTAAATCATGATTTTTCATTTCTAACTGTCAAATGTTTTGGTCTTGTTACCTAACCCCCAAAAGTTTTTTCATTTTTTTTATTGTTGGCAAATGTAATCCAGAGTATATAAAAAACAAATTTGACAGTTTGATTGTTGAATTTAATTTTGCAGATTGCAAAAATCATAGTAAGAAATATGCCAATCATGTCCCTGAACTTTGCCCGACGAAATAGTATATTTGCTCTACAAATTATAAGCCCTAAGGCCTAAACTCTAAATCATAAAAAATACCTTTGCGGGACGAAACATGCTGGATGATTCACTGTGTAAAGAATGTCATATAACGCACCAAGTTTTTTCTCTTTGCGCGAAAACTTAACTCGACGACAGAAATTTTGTCTGTCAAATAGTATTCGTCGGGCAAAAGTCTTTGAAGAAGCCAACACATTGACTCTTTTGCTCAACGAACCTTTGTAATATGTCGAGTAAAGGTGTTTAGTCCGACGAAAGTACTACTTTCGTCCGGCAAAATTTTATAAGACAAATTAATAGTAACTTACGGTAGTGTCTACATCTCTATCAAACATGCACTACCTATTAATCTTTTCCCAATTGGATTGAAAATTAGAACAATAAATGAAACGGGGATGGTTTATAAATCTTAAATGTAGAAAACTAGTAATGACTAGAGCTACCTAAGTTTTATGAATCAATTACTAAAATTAATTGATGAGGTGTCTGTAAACACGAAAATTCCCGAAACAAACGAGACAAGAACGTATGTACAAAATAATATGTGCTGTAATGACTTTGTAGGTTACGATCTCTTTTAACTTGATCCTCTGATTCGATCTTCGTAAGGTGTAAATGTGTGGATGTGTTGTTGATCCAAGGGTCACAATGACTTGATCTTGGATGAACAGTGGTATGGATTTGTTGATGTTGTTGATCGAAAGGGCTGTCGGGCCTTGATCTTAGGATGAACAATTGTGCAGATTTGTTGATGTTGTTGATCCAAAGGGCTATTGAGGCTTGATCTTATGATGAATAGTTGTGTGGATTTGTTGATCTAAAAGGCTGTCGGGGCATGATCTTAGGATGAACAGTGGATGAATATTTGTTGTATGTGTTGATCCAAAAGGCTATTGGGGCTTGATCTTTAGGATGAATAGTTGTGTGGCTTTTTTCAAGGGCAGTTGGGCTTAATCTTGATGAACAGTTGGGAGTTTCTTCAAGGGCCGTCGGGGATTGATCTTGAATGAGAAACTTGGGAGCTTTTTCAAGGGCCGTTGGGCTTGATCTTGAATGGGCGGTTATGAGCTTCTTCAAGGATCGTTGGGCTTCATCTTGAATGGGCGGTTGGAGGCTTCTTTTAGGGCCGTTGGGCTTGATCTTGAATGAGCGGTTAGGAGCTTCTTCAAGGGCCATTGGGCTTGATCTTGAATGTGCATTTGTAAGCTTCTTCAAGGGCCATCAAGACTTGATAGTGTTGGGATCATCTATTGCAGCTGCTGGATAGAGAGAGATCCCACAAGCGCCGCTGCTTGGTCTAGCTTTTCCTCGATTTTTTCCATCAGAGGCTCCTCATCCTCATTATCTTCTTTCTTTGGGCTAGAGCCAGCTTCTTCATCATGTTATGCCCCCAACTTGTCCATGAGCATAGCAATCTGCAAGTCTTTCTGTTCCTTATTCCTTGTGAGCATTGCAATTGTTTCCTTCATTTTAGTTAGCTGCTCATTGATTGAAGTAGCGCTGATGGTCATGACTTGTGCAACTAACAGACTTGACTTTCTTTCAGACATCCAGGGTGTTAACAAAGATACCCGTTGGCCATTTTGGGATGTCATCTTATGCACCTCAACTGTATGCTTTGGTACTCCCAACGAGGTCAAGTTGATGACGGGCTCACATTTTTTATGCTCCCCTTGCTCCCTCAGCGGCACTAACTTTGAAGCAGCATGTTAAGGAGTGGTTGTGGCTCTAATAGATTCTCCGTTCGTGGTAAAAGTGTTTAGGCTTCTTCCCTTGGTGGGTGGGAGAACAGCTTGTCCCTTGCTTGGTGCCATTGATTTTGAGGTGTGCTTTGGATTTCTTGAATGAAGAAAGAAATGAGAGGTAGAGATTGTCCCACCAAGCATGCCAAATTTGTAAACATGAAAATTCCCAAAACAAACGAGACAAGAACGCATGTACAAAATAATATGTGTTGTAATGACTTTGTAGCTTACGATCTCTTTTAACGTGATCATCTGATTCAATCTCCATAAGGTGTAGATGTGTGGATGGGCTGTTGATCCAAGGGTCACGATGACTTGATCTTGGATGAACAATGGTATGGATTTGTTGATTTTGTTGATCCAAAGAGTCGTCGGGGCTTGATCTTAAGATGAACAGTTGTGCGGATTTATTGATGTTGTTGATCCAAAGAGCCGTTGGGGCTTAATCTTATGATGAACAATTGCGTGGATTTGTTGATGTTGTTGATCTAGAGGGTCATCGAGGCTTGATCTTAGGATGCACAGTTGTGTGGATTTGTTGATGTTATTGATCCAAAGGACCGTTAGGGCTTGATCTTATGATGAATAATTGCGTGGATTTGTTGATGTTGTGGATCCAGATGGTCGTCGGGGCTTGATCTTAGGATGAACAGTTGTGTGGATTTGTTGATGTTGTTGATCCAAAGGGCTATCGAGGCTTGAATTTAGAATCAACAGTGGATGATGATTTGTTGTATGTGTTGATCCAAAGGGTCGTCAGGGCTTGATCTTAGCATGAACGGTTGTGTGGATTTCTTCAAGGGCCACGGATCTTCAAGGGCCTTTAGGGCTTGATCTTGATGAATAGTTAGGACTTTCTTTAAGGGTCGTTGGGACTTGATCTTAAATGAGAAGGTTGAGAGCTTCTTCAAGGGCAGTTAGGCTTAATCTTGAAAAGGCATTTGGGAACTTCTTCAAGGAGCAGTTGGGAGCTTCTTCAAGAGCCATTGGGCTTGATCTTGAATAGGCGGTTGTGAGCTTCTTCAAGGGCTCTTGGGCTTGATCTTAAATAAGCGGTTGAGAGCTTCTTCAAGGATCATTGGGCATGATCTTTAATGGGCGGTTGGGAGCTTCTTCAAGGGCCGTCAAGGCTTAATCTTGAATGAGCGGTTGGGAGCTTCTTCAAGGGCCATTGGGCTTGATCATGAATGGGCGGTTGTGAGCTTCTTCAAGGGTCGTCAAGGCTTGATCTTGAAGAATAGTTGTTTGTTGATTGAAGGGCCATTGGGGCTTGATCTAGGATGATTGGTTGCCTCAAGAATTTGACGAAGAACAAAGAGAGCTTTCTCGATCTTTCGGAATTCTTGGGAATTTCGGGGTTAGATGCTTGAGAGTTTTAGAGTTTCAAAGCTTCAAGGATTTTGGATGTGTGGGGGAGTATCATTTTCCATTTTGGGATGATTTTTTATGTTGAGATGATTTTGAGATTTTGGCTTTGCTTTGAATGTATGATATTTGGATGTCTCATACCTTGATGGAGAAACCTATTTATAGGTTTTGTGAATGAATCACCACCACAAAATATTTTTTTTCTTTTCCAAGCACCATTACCTAAGTTTCCCACTTAATGCAATATTGAAATTGAAGTGGTCTAACTTATGGCCTAATTTCCCACTTAATACCATTTTAAACTTGAAGTGGTCTAACTTATGGCCTAATTTCCCACTTAATACCATTTTATACTTTAAGTGTGCATGATTTGTCATTGCCCAAATGAGAAAAACTTGCTTTGATCCGTAATGGATTCAAGTGTCCTTGCCTTGTCATTGCCCAAAATGAGAAGAAAAACTTGTTTTGATCCATAATGGATTGAAATGTGCTTGCCTTGTCATTGCCCAAAATGAGAAGAAAAACTTGTTTAATCCTCCAAGGGTATTTCTTCCTATTTTGTTGAGTCACACGCCATGAGTTTAATTTGTACGACACGTGGCACGTGACATGTATGCCTCGACATGTTGAAATTTTAATGCGTTTGTCAACATTTGTTTTACTGAAATTTCAATGTCTACAATGTCAGTGTGATTTCTTGTGAGATGGTTGATAATGAGAGTTTTTTTAATTATATAGGTCAACCGTCACATAACCGATAACTGCTTTTTCAACAGAGAAATTTATTTGTTATGAACCAAAGATATTATCTAGACTAACGGGGTGGGGGAGAGGATTAAGTCCTACACTGGTAATCAATTATTAGTTAATCGAACTTAAAATCTCTCTTTTACGAGCAAAGAAGAATATCACTAGACCATAGTTCTAAATGGTTTTTAAAAATAAATTTCAGAAAGCAGAAAGCACTATTTTAAAAATCCCCGCCTACTGCCACCTAGGCTGCTAGCCACTGCCCCGATTAATGCCTAGCTAGGTGTTTGAAAATTAAGAGAGCGTGCCTAGACCAGCTGAGGAACCCGGCCAGACTTGCCTAACACTAGTACAAGAAAGACTTTGGGCAATGCAAGACCTCCGTCGCGCAAAGTTAGAAAAACGTCGCGCAAAAATTAGCCCAACGAACCTTCGTTGCGCATTCACCGTTGTGCCAAGGCCGTGAAAGCAGGGTTTACGCGACGCAGGTCACTTCTTCGTTGCACAAAGTGGACTTTTGTCGCTCAAAGTGGTTTTGTGCGACGCAGGACCTCTGTCGCGTAAAACCACTTTGCGCGACACAGGACCTCCGTCGCACAAAGTCACTTTGCGCAACGAAGAAGTGACCTACGTCGCGCAAATCCTTTTTTTTTTTTTTTTGCCAAAGATTTTTTTTATTTAATTTTTAATAAATATTGTAATTAAATTCTAAACAATAATTTTTAAATCAAGAAAAAGTATTTAATTATAAAATATATATAAATGAACACACAAGATGTCTGAACAAATAAAAAACTACAAGTCTTCTAGGATACATCATGCTACTGGGTATCGGCTGGGTGAAGTGGCTGGGAAGTCGAAGGTAGAGCAACATCACATGTTGGCATTGGGATTTAGATGCTGGACATCACTAAGGCTTGTACAATCATTCTCATCCTCTCATCTCGGGCCGCAAGCTGACCTTTTAGGGTTGTCACTTCCTCTTTCAGGGCATTGACCTCTCCTGTAGATGATCTGGAAGAAGAGGCACCAGTCTCACGAACCCCCACCTTCCCCATACATCGAACAACCTTGCCATGACGACGACCCAACTTCTGATCCAAGACCTCAGTCACAATCTGAATATATGCATCCTCAAATACAATAACATCCTCGATCGAGGTCTCCAGGGGAAGCTGCGATGTTGTTTCTTGGAGAACAGCAGTGGACTTTTCCACCATAACACCTTGTAATAATAAAGAAAAAACATATAATGTTTAATAAAAAATATAAATAATATTTGAACGATTCATAAAAATAAGAATAATAAGAATTACATATACTTACATGAAGCTACTCAACGGTCTCATTGCCGGGTCGAACGTAAACGTCCTTAAACAGGTCAATCTGTGGGAACTTAGAACCCTCCTGAAGAAAAAATCATTAAGAAATTTTTATTAATCAATAATAAAATATAAATTGTATAAAATTTAAAAATTAATATACTTTTACCTGACGTCGTGCCTCAAGCCTATACGAGAACGGCTTCAAACCAAAATGGTGGAGAAGTATCTTTGAGTCCCGAACTTTCATGCCAGCAACAGATTTCTTCTGTTAAACATACAATATACATGTTAGTGTGACTATTTGAAAGAAATTATTACCAAAAAAGCTTAAAAATAACAAAAACAGTAAATTATTATTCAAGTATTATGTACATACCACAAATTTTGGATCCGTAAAATGTTTACAAAGCCACTCCCAATCCTCCGCTCGGTCCTTCAACTCATCTGGGCAACCCTCTAGGCGAGCAATCTTTGGATCATCCCATAGCTGAAAATACGTGTGAAAAGTGCTCTTCCAATCTTTGTACCAGTTTGCTAAGGTCCCATCTAAATAAGCATTGACCTCAGGGGATAAGTCCTGAAGATCAAAATTGACCTACAAATATGAAAAACAATAAAATAATATTAAGAAATTTAATAATATTAAGATAATATACTTTGGTTTATAATATTTGTAAACAAAATTATAAAAATGATAAAGGCTAAAAATTAATATACTAACCAACAACTTGTCTCGCACCAGTTTCTTCGTCTCATCGGGAATTATTGCCCAACAGTCCCACCGCATAGGACAACAATTCTGAATAACATAACCACAGCTAGTAACGACACTGCTATGCTGCTGTGAGGTAGCCGCTCCACGATGTTGCAAGTCATATGCAATCTTAATCAAGGAGGCGGACATACATACAGCATGTGCCTCCTTTAGCATTCGATTAGGCCCTCTGGTGTTTTTTTTAGCTGCCCAAAAAAACTTAAATGGTATAAAGCTTAAATTTGTACAAAAAATAAGGCAAAACCTCCCCTAATAGTATATCATTTCCCAAAACCTTAACACAGTAATTCACAACCCGCAACACATTTTCACAATCCAACAAATTTTCACAATCATAAAATAATATTTTAAATTGAAAAAAAAAAACAACGTAGTGAGAGTTAGAAAAAAAAACTACCTGGTTGGGAGGCGTGATCAAAAGGCTTCGACTCGCAGCGGCGCCGGTGAGGCCGCCGTGCACTGAAGGGCTGAACCGATACTAGAGCAGTAGATGCTGATAATGCAGGAGCCGCATTGGACACACTCCGATGATGAGTGATCAACTGCGCCATCTATACACTTTTTGAACCATAAAAGTATAACATTAGAAAATAATCCTTTCTTCTCTTAAACATACAATGTACATGTTAGTGCAACTATTTTAAACATACAATATACGTGTTAGTGCGACTATTTTAAGCATACAATATATGTGTTATTGAGACTATTTTAAACATACAACGTACATGTTAGTGCGACTATTTGCAGTATTTGCCTTACTGATGCAGGAGTGGAATGCAAATGCTAGGTAAGCAATTAAGGAATGGGAAAACATGATATGAGATACTCTTGCTTTTGAATAAGTGGTGACGATTTGACAGCGTTGCACAGCGAAGCTTTACTCTTCGGCAACGATGCTAGCTCATCATTGATTTTGGCCCGTGACTTCGAGAGCCAGGTTTGACTTCGGACTCGGGCTGCTCATTCTCTTTCTCATTGTCTCGCAGGTTGCATGAAGGATAAGGAAAAGCAAAGGGAGAAGAATGATATGAGATACTTTTTCTTTTGAAGAGGTACCGGATGAATCGGTACGTGCTTTATTGTACTTGTTGACTTTCCACAGGCTTATTCTTGAACTGGTCTGGAGGGTTTTTTGGTTTCCTCCAAATGAGTGAGCCGACTCGAGAATTTGAGGGTCAAAACAACTCCATCAAACCTAGTGTTCATTCGATCCTGATGATATGGGATACTTTTGCATAGCCGAAGTGGTGTGTACTAGGGGTGGTTTTGGTACATTACCGTACCAAAACCTCTGTACCGATTACCATACCAAATATTTGGTACAACAAAATCTATTACCATTACCGTACCAAACTTTTGGTATACCGAATATCGGTATACCAAATAGTTTGGTTGGTATGGTATGCCAATGGTAATTACCACTTTGTTTTACGCCACTTAGTTTGCCCAAAATCTAATATTTTTCTAACCTAATTCAAAGCCTAGAAAATATACATAGTTTGACATATATACACAATTTAACCTAATTCAAGATTTTTTACTATTGTCTGTCAAAGTTGTAAAAACTTAATAAATCATAAGACAAGATTTCTATAGCATGCTGAGACTCAAATGAACCAGAAATGTAAGACAGCATACTACAAAAAATGTCAATATCCATAGCTGTGCTCGACGACTGGCTTGCTGATTTGAACCCACAATCCAAGGTGGTAATACCCAATGCATATGTTGTGCCCTCACTTGGAAGACAAAGTCGCTGGAAACGAGAAACGAAGATGAATCGATGAGAGAGCTGCGACGGCGAAACAAGCCCTAGGTTTCTAATGTGTCGAGCAAGGACCAGAGTGAGACTAAAAGTGTTTGGTTTGTGGAGATTTTAGGAATAGGATAAATGAGTCAAAGTGTCAAACGACATAATATAATAATACATAATACATAATACATAATTATATATATATATATATATGAATAAATATATAATATAATATTAATAATATTGGTAACCGGTAGGTATGGTATACCACCGGTACTAGTTTTGAGTACCAATACCGTACTGAAACAGTATGGTATGGTACAAATACCGTACCATTACCAGTGGTACAAATATTTTGGCACAACTTTGGTATGGTACGGTTGGTAATACGGTAGGTATGGTAATGTGGTAAAAAATTCCACCCCTAGTGTGTACCCTTTGCATTTGATTGGTCCTTTAGAACACTACTTCTTAGTGACTCGTCCATGCTTGGCAGCTCCAGTGTAAAGAGCCAATACCTGTGAAGGATTATTTTGAGAATACATGTTCATTTAAGCAACATCATTAGCATGCAATTAACAAATTAAAGGCGGAATCATGCTTGCATGTACTTAAAAACAAAACATTACCCATGAATGTTCAAAGCCTAGTAGTTTGGTGAACCAATACACAACTCAAAACAAAGTGAGTTGAAATTATACCTTTGTAGATTCCTCTTTGCATAAGCAAAGGCTAATCACCCAAAGAGAGGGCCTTCATTCCTTGCATCTTAGATCTAGGGATTTAGATGGAAGAATGGGTTCTCTAAGTTCCCAAAATTGAGAACCTCTAAGTTTCTACACCAAGGTTAGATTGGAGAAGATATAAGTGACCTTGGAGGAGTAGGATTGCTAGATAATCCTTCCAAGGGGGCTGGCCATTTCTAGAGAGAAAGGAGAGCTTGTGTTCTCTCCAATTTCCTAAAAAACATGCCTTAATGAATTTTGGCTATAAAGTCATATTTATACCTTAATTCATTTGAGTGGCAAACTTGTAAATAAGTCCAAGTTTGCTACCCTTACTAAGTGGCCAGCCCTAGGGTATTTATTGGACTATGTGGGCCTTTGTGAATCATTATTCATTAAGTTGTCATACAACTTAAGATAATGGACTTGACGTTCGAAGCCCATTGGGCCTTAAGGTCCAAAACTATCCCGAGGTCTTTAACGAACTTATTCGTTTGATTAAGTAACATATTAATTAATCCTTGCCATAAATAATTAAACCATTTAATTATTCTTACTCATCTCCGTTGAATCTTCAATCTTTACCTTACACGGTGTACGATCCATTATGTTCCTTTTAGCGAGGCAGTGGGCGATTCAAACTCTTTTAAATCGATTGTGAATTGAAACTTCTTTCAATTCTCCCTTTAGTGATTCCACACGTTTAGCGCTTCCACAAACCATGAGTGACACCTAGCAGCATATCATGGTTACCCAAGCTAATCAGAAGAGGTAGAGAACCTATTCAGTTTAGGATTACAAATGCAATACGGTCCTTCTCTAATACAATACTCTTGACCACATTGTTTGGCTTGATAGTCTATTCATGTCTACTATCCAATGTGAATCTCGTGCTTATATGATTCCCTTGAATGTGATTTGGAACACATTCCTAAATCTCATTCATACTCTGATCAGAGATTTTAATCATATCATAGAGTATTCTCCCTCAAACAATTTGAAGGTTAGAGATCCCTTGTTGCGCATTCACTTGCCTCCATAGCTAGGTGGCTTAACCTCGAGGATGTCGTGGACCCACCAGATGGAGTGACATTTGACACAATCAAAGATTAAGTACCTAACCACAAGACAACTATGATGCCTCAGGTCAAAGGACTAATTTGCATTATCCTAACCATGAGTTCTCATGTGACATGAGTATGAGAACTCCTCGTTGATCGTGTTCAGTGAACTCATTCTCTATTGAGCACCTACATGCTTGTCTTGGTGTCACTCACACCAATGACTCGAGACTAGTCACTCTCCCTGAGAGAAGACATAGCACGTACAGATCTTAACGGACTGCCAATGCCCAATTGGCAATCCTATGATCAGGAACGTTTAGGATATGTCTACGAAAGAATGGTCTCATGAATCTAACTTCTTTAGATCTCATTCTCCCAATCACATATTCCTTGGACTTATTGTTCAAGCATATAACATTTATATGAGACGGCTTAAAACAGTAATCTTTGCCCTTCTATTAAACTATATTAGTTTAACATGTGAAATGTCCGTAAAGTATCATCACATGATTGGTTTTAGGGCACATTTCCAACAATCTCCCACTTGCACTAGAGCCAATCAGCTTAGTTATCAGTGATGATATCTCTTCTGTAGTCATTTCAAAAATGGCTGAATAGTAGGCCTAGACAATGGATATCTATATGTTATCCATAGAAGCAATCTTGAGATTAACAACGTCACCATTATACATGATTCTCAATCATGTGGTTCAGTCTCTCATTTGAGTTCGGACCTTGATGAGACCTTGATTCCCTGGCTTGAGCTATCGCCCCATTAGTGTCATACACTTTCTGGTTGGAACCGAATAGAGAGTTCATAAATGAACTTTCCCATCCAAACAACAATGTTGTGAGCTCCTATATGGCAATATATTTTGCATACATGATGGAACACATTAAAGTCATTACTTTTAATGTTTCCACCCAAATATCTCTTTAGTCATAATAAAGAGATATCTAATTATCACTTCATTCATAATGAAGAGAAATTCAATGATGGATTAGATTCATAATCTAATACATTTACGCTTCCATTACGTTACTCTAAATCTTCCTCATTCTTTGAGGAATCTATCCTTTAGTATTTCTTAAATACTTAAGGACTCACTTGACAGTTGCCATGGTTCTGATCCTGGGCTTGCATTGATATCGTTTTGTACTGATCTTAGTACAACTCATATCAACGTTTTTCATACAATATGAAATACATAAATCACCTTTCTGCGTATGCATAAAGGATTCTATTTACGCATTATTTCTTTGGGAGTCAAAGAGTACGTTCTCTTTGATAAGAACAACTTCCTAGTCTCACTAGAATTGTCATTGAAGTTTATCATCATATGAGAAACTTCCTAGCATCATTTTGTCTATTATTAGGGATTGATATAATCCAATTATATCTTGAAATATATCATTATAGATTTCCATCCCATATATATAGACTATATCTCCCATATACATTCTATCATTATAGAATGTTTAAAGTCATAACTTTAACGAAGAAGTATTCCTTTTCATTTCCAAAATTAATATATCATATATATATATATATATATATATATATATATATATATATATATATTGAAGTTTAGGAACATGATTAACTCCCACTAATCTTTTGTAAACAAAAGATTCATTTACACCTTTATGAGAAATCAAACGATTTGATCTTTCTCTCATAAGACGCTTATACTCCCACTAGTTTGCTAAGATCCATGATGGATGGATCTCTACAACTTACATGTCTTGTGATTTACAGTTTTAGACATATATTATCAAGACCGTCTTAATAATGGTTTCGGAAACTCATATTATGTCCAAACATTAAATCACCATTTAGTTGTAGGTAGCAATCTTCGAATTAATTGAAACCAAGACTATATCAAAGATGGTTTCTTCAAAGTCAACTATTCTCTTTGATTGTAGTCACCTTAAGCTATGAATTAGCTATGAAGGTTTCATTATTTCGGGTCAAATGGTAATTTACCATTTCCTTGAGTATATATCGTATATACACACTTAATGTAGTCATAAGGATTTTCATTCTTATTTCTTTTGAATTAAGAGGTGCAACTCTATGACATAGTCATAAAGTTCAAACCATTCAACTGAGATGGTTTACAAATCCTTCTCAACTACCTTGGAGCTTGTGGTATATGAACTAGGTTGTTATATTTGTTGATTACTTTCTTGTCTCTCAAAGAACCCATTTCTTTGAGTTCTATCACTCGTTCATTTGCGCTTATGCAAATCATATTGTAAGATTACAATGAACTACCCAACAAAGAACATTTGTTAGTTGGTTTATAGAAGTGATATCCAAAAGCTAATTTAAGGATATCCCACAAGATTTTTATCAAACAAATATTGCTTATTAGCACACAACCCCAAATCTTAACATGCTTAAGATTTGTCTTTCTTTCCAACTACATCCTATGGAGTTATGAAAATTTTGGAAGATCTTCTAATTCACAATCACATTGTTTTAGAAGTGTATATATCCTATATATGGGTAATAGATAATAACCAACGAACTAAATCATATTTGAGTACGTTCTTCTCCTAATGGAGAAATTTATTATCTTATGATGCCAATTTTCTTGATATCTTTCAAGGAAACTAATCTAAAGTGTTACTTTTCCTTTGATCAAATCTAAGGAGCTAAATACTTTAGACGTCTTACTCATCAACTTACATTTCTTGAATTCTTTGAAACCTTTTGCAAAGTATTCGGACTTATGTTTATTCAAAATAAGCTATAGTCCAACTGAGAGTGATCTTCGGTGAATGTCATACAACATGAGTAGAATTATGTTGTGGATAAGTGCCACTAACATCTAAGTGAATTAACCTCAACAACTTTGTGATTCTTTCTTCTTTCCAAAAGAATAAAGGTTCGAACATTTCGCCTCTATACAATTTTAACAAGAAGGTATTGGATCCGGATCTAACGATCCAAAGCATCCATCTACGACCAACTCGTAATTTATGTTTTATAGGTATCACAACCCAGTTGGGATTAGTCACTACCTTGCAACCTTTTGGGTTTTAAGCATTGTTATATTCTAAACAGTTAACGCTACCACATCATCTCTACTATAGAGACAATTAATTAAATTCTTTAAAATTGGAATGTAAAGACAATCTTTAGTTTTTCCAATTTCATTGGTAGTTCATATGAGAAAGTAAGTACTATTTGCTTTCGCAAAGATCTATATCTTATTCACGTTCCGATTGTGAAGTACTTTCTTTTCTCTCATTTATCTTCTACTTCTTATTAGCCACACTTTTACAACGATTGTAAAACATAGTTGCTAATACAGAATCATGTATTCAAGTAGAAGAACCAACTGTTTTGAATTATTCAAGAACAATTTACATCACCTTCGAAAGGTGCGTTCTTGAAACTTGCAAGACATTTCTTGCATATACCTCTTCCAATGTCCATCCTTTCATAAAGAAAGTTTGTTCCCTTGGAGTTAATTTTATCTTCTTCATTTAACTTCTCCTTTGACTACAATAGTCATGGTCCCTAAACTCCCACTATCTCTCTTGAAATTTATTTCAATTGTGTTTTACACATCAAACGATTTGGATAGCGTACGGTTATTGTTCACTATATAGTTTACAATAAACTTAGTGAACTATTAGGATAGGGACACAAAGGTGAAGTCCTAGCCTAGTTTCCGTCTCGTTAAGTGTTTTAACACTTCAACATTCAATGATTCAAAATCATCATAAGTCCATGTTAATGGACTATTTTTGTCAACCAACCATTATGTTCTAAACATAATTACAAACTTTCAAGAGTTGTTCAAGGCAACTCTCATTTCTTCATACAACGATTTGTAAGTGAAGAATCATGGCACATAAAGTGTCCATGCCCTTGTGCTTACCTCTCAAGTTCCTTGTTCATGTAACAAAGAAACAAGCACTAATGTTTGTATTCACTAAGGGTTGTTCAAAACAACTCTTATTTCTTCATACAACAATTTGTAATTGAAGAATTAAGACATTAAAAGTGTTGTCCTCTTTATGATAGACTTATCTAACATGTTCTTTCATTGATACATTATCAATTGGAAGATTGTGAGGATGAGACTACTTAGTTACATCTACAAGCCATTAAAGACAATCTATGGGATTGCGGTACCAAGTCCGGAAACTAAAGCATTCGGCTTTTCTTTGTCAAGTTTTGAATAGCGTTTGCAAATATATTGGTAAACAAATACATAACGAATATAAATTGATTGATTTTAAGCCATTTGATTCGGGTCTTTAAATCAAATAGCACCACCCACTATTTTTGGCAAATTCCATATCCCTCATCGGAATTCGAGAGTTTTGGAGGAAGCTCTTAGTAGGGTATGGGAGACTCGCTATTACCAAGCCCACCTCACGATGATACGATGTTGGCTAGCATTAATAATAATGAGAGAGTACGCTTACTCATTTACATATAATGTAAGAACCCATCTTATTTGGCCTCTAGAGAATGTAACCTCACAATGATATGATGTTGGCTCCATTGCACTTAGTTAAGTCATTCCCACCATGCTAGTTCAAGTTAGGGGTTCAAGAACAACATCACGATGATACGATGTTGGCTATTCTCGTTGCCTACCTTTCACAACATCAAGTATGCATATAAACTCCTCTTGAATGTAAGCATGCACTTTGTACTCCCCCATGATAGGGTGAAGCCGGTGTACAAGTCACAAACGATTGGAGCTTACCACGATGGAAGGCCACGAAAGAGTGTTCAAAGCACTCTCACGCTTATCAACTTAATATTGGTTTAGTTGAGGGTTTTAGGTCTCATCACATATATAAACATGCTTTCAATCACATTAAAACATTTTGGTCCTATTACAACTATTGGTCCATTTGATTGATTTAGTTGTATATAATACTCCCACTAAGCTTTTAAAACGGTTTTTAAAGCAAGAGTATATGATACTACTAACATAAGATTTGCATTCATTGATGGACTATATAGTTGCCTTAGGGCCTTAGGATGACTATGAACCTTTGTTTAGATCCAACACGAGCCTAGTGTTGAATCTCGGTCCAGGGATGGTGATTGATTTTAGTTACGCGTTTAATCACATTAAGGCGTGTTGTCTTAGGGGCGTTGGACCCAACTACTTCATTTTCATGCATATCAAATAAAGCAAGAAAGAAGTACTTCAAAGTAAAGAAGAGCTTATGCTCTTTTACAACTATTGATCAAATCAAATTACTTTAAAGTAAAGAAGAGCTTATGCTCTTTTACAACATTTGATCAAATCAAATTACAACCAAAATCTATTCTACACATTCCCATGGTTCAAACAAATTTGAAACGGCCTTTCACATAGCTCAATTATCGTAGGCTAAGGTTCATAATCAACCTTTAATTAATTAACACTTTAACTAATTAAATTGAATGCAACATTTTTCATTTGGTTTTTGTATCCATAAAATTGATTTAAATGGAGCTAACTAAAATGAAAATCCAATTCTCATTTAAAGAGACCAAAATTTTTTTTTTGTTCTCTACCTAATTTGGGCCAATATTAATAGCCTCAACTTATTTGGGCTATAATGCAATTAGCCTCAACATTTGGGCCAAAATGCAAAGACCTCAACTTATTTGGGCCATAGTGCAATTAGCCCCAACTTTTGGGCTATTTTGCAATTACTTAAACTTTTGGGGTCACTTTGTAAAAACACAAAAGTTCACTACTTTATGTAATTACAACTAGAACCCAAAAATTTCCACAAAAGCTAAAACTTCATTAAAGGACCAAAACAATTTGTCCTTTTAGTGATTTTGGACCTTTACGTAAAAACGTAAACTTTTGGGCCAAAATGCAAATACACAAAAGTATCAAAACTTTATGTAATTGCACAAAAGGCCCAAAAATACCCTTCTAATAGGGGTGGCCGGTTTTGACAAGATTTTAAAAAAAATTTCAAAGTTTTTGTGAGGGTGTGAAAGGGAGACAAGTGGTGTGTGTGAAAGGGAATTAATCCTTACACACCACCAATATTTCTTTCACCTTTTATAATCAAATATCTAAGATATTTACAAAGTTTTTGACTAACATAAAAATGTTAATCATTAATAAATATATGAAAATAACTTATAACAAAACTTTATGAAATTATTCAAAACTTTGAATCAAAACCCCAAGCTTTATTGTTCTTGGCAAGAACATCAAGAACAATGATGAACATTCATGAGAAACCCATAAAAGTTCCATGAACATTTTTCATCCAAAACCATCCCAAAATCACTTAAACTTAAGGGAAATAACATATAACCAAACTAGGGTACATAGGGGTTCCAAAAGTCACTTGAAAAACACTTTAACAAGACAAACAAGAACCCAAAAAATCACCCTTTAATTTTGGCCGAAATTCCCAAAATTCATGGCACCAAATTTTAGCTCCAATATTCATGCTCATATGAACTACATCTAC
This sequence comes from Crataegus laevigata, assembly GCA_963580275.1. Lineage (NCBI taxonomy): Eukaryota > Viridiplantae > Streptophyta > Magnoliopsida > Rosales > Rosaceae > Crataegus > Crataegus laevigata. The sequence goes on from OY756954.1 coordinate 12,077,888, forward strand.
AACATTTGAGATGGCAAATTTTCTAACAAAATTTACATTCAAAGAAAGCAAGAATAAAGCTTGTAACATATTACAACTTTTAAATCACATACTATGAACTACAAAACCCAAAAGGATTCACCAACTACTAGACCTAGGCTCTGATACCACTTGAAGGATTATTTTGAGAATACATGTTCATTTAAGCAACATCATTAGCATGCATTTAAGCAACATCATTAGCATGCAATTAAAAAATTAAAGGCGGAATCATGCTTGCATGTACTTAAAAACAAAACATTACCCATGAATGTTCAAAGTCTAGTAGTTTGGTGAACCAATACACAACTCAAAACAAAGTGAGTTGAAATTATACCTTTGTAGATTCCTCTTTGCATAAGCAAAGGATAATCACCCAAAGAGAGGGCCTTCATTCCTTGCATCTTAGATCTAGGGATTTAGATGGAAGAATGGGTTCTCTAAGTTCCCAAAATTGAGAACCTCTAAGTTTCTACACCAAGGTTAGATTGGAGAAGATATGAGTGACCTTGGAGGAGTAGGATTGCTAGATAATCCCTCCAAGGGGGCCGGCCATTTCTAGAGAGAAAGGAGAGCTTGTGTTCTCTCCAATTTCCTAAAAAACATGCCTTAATGAATTTTGGCTATAAAGTCATATTTATACCTTAATTCATTTAAGTGGCAAACTTGTAAATAAGTCCAAGTTTGCTACCCTTACTAAGTGGCCGGCCCTAGGGTATTTATTGGACTATGTGGGCCTTTGTGAATCATTATTCATTAAGTTGTCATACAACTTAAGTTAATGGACTTGACGTTCGAAGCCCATTGGGCCTTAAGGTCCAAAAATATCCCGAGGTCTTTAACGAACTTATTCGTTTGATTAATTAACATATTAATTAATCCTTGCCATAAATAATTAAACCATTTAATTATTCTTACTCATCTCCGTTGAATCTTCAATCTTTACCTTACACGGTGTACGATCCATTAGGTTCCTTTTAGCGAGGCAGTGGGCGATTCAAACTCTTTTAAATCGATTGTGAATTGAAACTTCTTTCAATTCTCCCTTTAGTGATTACACACGTTTAGGGCTTCCACAAACCATGAGTGACACCTAGCAGCATATCATGGTTACCCAAGCTAATCAGAAGAGGTAGAGAACCTATTCAGTTTAGGATTACAAATGCAATACGGTCCTTCTCTAATACAATACTCTTGACCACATTGTTTGGCTTGATAGTTTATTCATGTCTACTATCCAATGTGAATCTCGTGCTTATATGATTCCCTTGAATGTGATTTGGAACCCATTCCTAAATCTCATTCATACTCTGATCAGAGATTTTAATCATATCATAGAGTATTCTCCCTCAAACAATTTGAAGGTTAGAGATCCCTTGTTGCGCATTCACTTGCCTCCATAGCTAGGTGGCTTAACCTCGACGATGCCGTGGACCCACCAGATGGAGTGACATTTGACACAATCAAAGATTAAGTACCTAACCACAAGACAACTATGATGCCTCAGGTCAAATGACTAATTTGCATTATCCTAACCGTGAGTTCTCATGTGACATGAGTATGAGAACTCCTCGTTGATCGTGTTCAGTGAACTCATTCTCTATTGAGCACCTACATGCTTGTCTTGGTGTCACTCACACCAATGACTCGAGACTAGTCACTCTCCCTGAGAGAAGACATAGCATGTACTGATCTTAACGGACTGCCGATGCCCAATTGGCAATCCTATGATCAAGAACGTTTAGGATGTGTCTACGAAAGAATGGTCTTATGAATCTAACTTCTTTAGATCTCATTCTCCCAATCACATATTCCTTGGACTTATTGTTCAAGCATATAACATTTATATGAGACGGCTTAAAACAATAATATTTGCCCTTCTATTAAACTATATTAGTTTAACATGTGAAATGTCCGTAAAGTATCATCACATGATTGGTTTTAGGGTACATTTCCAACAACCTGATCAACTATCATGGGGTATTTGCCAGAGGACTTCGTGACCTTCAAAACAGTTGAGGATGAGTACTCGAGAGCAATGCTAGGGAAGCAATCAGGCAAAGGTTCCAGGCAATCAGTTTCAGATTGAAATTCTGACTTGAGGTTCCGACTGATTGCTCTATTTCTCCTTGTCATGTAGGTGAGAACAAGGACAAAGACAAAGAGGGGGAGAAAGCATGACATGGGATACTCTTGCTTTAGACCCATGAAGTATTCTTGCTCTGGTGTGGATTGTTTGCAGAGATATTATCAGGGGGAAAAAAGTTGAGTATTTTGAGAGGCTTCGTTGGGAGTGCCCTCTCGGATGTGAGGAAGGGTTAAGCATTTCTTGCAGGTCTGCCTAGCTGTGAAAGATGGAGGTCGACATATATAGGAATCTAGTGGGAGTTGCAAGGTTCACATGTTGTAGGATATCTTTGGCAAAGTGGTTCGTGGTATGCAGAAAACTGATGTTGCATGTGAAGATTGTCTGCTGATGTTGCATGTGAAGAGTGTTGAGACACTTCATCCAGGAAGTAGCTTTTGAAATTTGGAGGATAGTGCCGAGCCTCTTTGATTTTGGCCCGTGACTCCCTCAAAGCTAAGATTGTGTGTGAAGAGTGTCGAGTGATTCTCTCTAGGAAACATGATAGGAACATATTTATGTGACTGTATTAGTTTGTTTCCTTGCATTTACTTAATTAGTTTCATCTTATTAAAATGTTTTAAGCTATTTTCGTGTGTTTATAGGTTTTAATAACAAAGTTAGCAAAGAAGTGCATTTTGGTGCAATTTGGAGCTATTTTGGGGTGGAATGGATTGCATGCATGGGGAACATAAAGGATGGACGTTTTGGTTCATGAAACAGCTTCAAACACATGCTAAAATCTGATCAAAATGAAGAAGATACCTTGCAAAGACCAAACATGTGTGTTGGTAGCTGTTTTAATCATGAAAACACAAGTGTGCAAGTTGTTTTTGCAAGGAAACCCCACGGCATGGATGGGTAATCATGTTTTGCAAGTGTGCTAGCTTATTTAATCATGAAATACAAGTGCGCTAGCTGTTTTGCAAGTGTACTAGCTGATTCATAATGAGAAGACCAAGAGGGACCAAAGGCATAGACCAAGGAGGATGAATGAAAGTTCTGTCATCGTGAAATTTCTGCAAAGATGCATGTGTGCTAGCTGTTTTTGATGATTAATTCTTGCTTTGTATTGTTTATTAAAACAACTTGTGTGGTTCTTTACTTTTGAGCACTTATAAATGGGCCTTCTTGCAATGCTTAAAACTCACCAATTCATACAACAACTTCCTTCTACCCGTCCATTCATTCTCTCCAAAAACAGCCGCACCTATTCCCTAAAACCCTCCACAAAAATCTGCCCATAAACACCATTGCCACACCCCTACTTACCCATCCTAAACACCACCATACATCCCCCTATCCATTCCTCCATACAACCAAACCTTCAACCCACAACCACCCCTTGTGCCGTAGCAAAGGAAGGGAAGGAAAGTGCTTGGACGTGCTTGCCACTCAACGATGATCGTTGGAGCGTTTAGGTGTTTTCTTTCTTTTATTTTCAATGTATAAATCTATTTACCTTTGTTTTACAATTATGAGGAACTAAACCCCCCCCCCTTTTGCTAGGGGGATTCAAAGCCATGATTACATTTGCATTATGAATTAATTACTTTTGATGGTGCTTTAATAATTTGTGATTTCAATTCGCTTAACTATTTGATTGATAACTTATTTGTGTATGTTAATTAAGAGTGCACGCTTAGTTTTCATGCATAAGTTTGATGCTAGAATATAAGGAAATTTCACCTAATCGTTATGAACTTATATTCATTAGTAGTGAAGGTTGCTATCCATAATCGTGTTAAGTGAATTATTGGCAATAGTATCATGCTTTTCATAGTTACGAATGCCTCGTCAATACTTATAGTTCTCATGAATCTTAATTATCTTTGATTGTATCTCTATTGTGCTTTTCACGTATGGAACTTTTGAAGAATGTTTTGAGATATGCGCTATCCCATTCAATTCATTAACTTAAGGAGAACTTGAATGTTTTGAATTGTTATATGCCGCGAGTACTTATCAGTGATGGGGGATCCCACTTTTGCAATAGAACCATCAAGGCGCTACTCAAGAAGTACAACGTTAAGCATAAGGTTTCAACACCTTATCATCCTCAAACGAATGGGCAAGCAGAGGTTTCAAATCGGGAGATCAAGCAGATTTTAGAGAAGGCAGTTGAGCCAACGAGGAAGGATTGGAGCTTGCGCTTGAATGATGCACTGTGGGCGTATCGTACGGCCTACAAAACACCCATTGGCATGTCCCAATTTCGACTCATCTGTGGGAAACCATGCCATCTTCCCGTTGAGCTAGAGCATAAAGCACATTGCGCCGTTAAGACCTTCAATATGGACATAGATGCCGCTGGAGTTCATAGGAAGCTTCAATTGAACGAGCTTGAGGAAATTAGGAATAAAGCTTACGAGAACGCTCGAATCTATAAGGAGAAGACGAAAGCCTTTCATGACAAGATGATTCGAACCAAAACGTTTTCAAATGGGCAGAAAGTTCTAGTTTTCAATTCCCGTCTTCGATTTTTCCCAAGTATGTTACGTTCTAGATGGATTGGACCGTTTATTATTACTGATATTTTTCCTCATGGTGCAGTTCAAATCCAGAGTTTGAAAACGGGGCAAGAATTCAAGGTAAACGGACATCGTTTGAAGCCCTACTATGACAATTTCGTGGAGCACATTGTGGAGGACATACCCATCCATGTCGTGGGGTCTAATAGAGCCTAATTGGAGGATTCGTCCTGCTGTACGATGTTAAAGCAAGCGCTTCTTGGGAGGCAACCCAAGCTTTTAACGAAAGGAGACTTTGGAATTGCTCACCAAATCAGATTTGCATTCCTAAACCTTCTCTTTACTGCATTTATCTTGCCTTGCTTAGTTCTTTAGTTGTTTGTGTGAATCTATGTTTAAAACAATGAGGGCAATGTTTAGTGTAAGTGTGGGGGAGGGTAAACAAAGTCTTTTTACATTGATTTACATATTTTACTTTGATTATAATAAAAAATAAATAAATAAAAAATAAAAAAAAATAAAAAAAATCATATCTAATAAAAATAAAAGCAAAAATATTTTACAATAATGTGTAAACTAATAGCATTCATTGGTCAGGTGGTGCCTCAGCAGTCGACGGAGCTCCAGAAAGATGAAGCGCCAGAGTTTGAACCTCTGGAGCCTCAACACTTGGTGTAACTCTAGATGATAAAGGCAGAAGATGCCTCTGCAGTAACGCCACAAACCTTTGATGATCACTCTGAATCCGAACTTCTGACTCCTGCAGCTGGTCAAGCTTTCTCTTCATACTTGTTGAGTAACTAGTTGCGAGCATGTGCAACTCCTTATTCTCGTGCCCGAGTCCTGCGACCTCTTGCCGAAGGCTAGCCACCTCAGCCATCAAAGACTCAACCTGACGAGATCGAGCAAAAAGGCGTTGGCCCATGTTTGAGACTGAGCCTGCACACCGGACGCTGAGCGCCAGAGAATCCTGAACAGCGAGCTCGTCGGACCACTTGGAAAGCAACCTATTGTCTCTTGGAGTGAGAAGGTTTCTAGCAACCACCGTAGCAGTTGTATCGTTCTTCATCATAGAGTCCCCAACTGTAAGAGGACCATTGAGAGATATGAAGGACGGATGCCAAATGTTGTTTAGAGAAGACAAGTCATCATCTTCCCCGACATTCAAGTTAAGGCGACGGTCAGAGGGGCAAGACATTTTTCGAAGGTGTTGGAAAAGAAGAGATCGGACTAATCAAGATTAAATAAGTGCAAGAAATGAGTTTTTACGGGAGCCAATTCAAGTGTGTTGTGGAACAAAATTTGTGCCTCTATAAAAAGAAGAAATCGAACAGGCGCTACTCAGAAATCAGAGAGACGTCTGCTCGCAAATCGAAGAGGCGCTCATTTCTCAAAAGCCGGGCTTGCTCAGAAACCACGAGCCGATCCACTTTTCCAGACGTGCCATCACCTTTCACACGCAACTTTGGCTTTGCGGGAATTACGGGTAACTTTGTCAGAAAGCACGTAAACCTTACTGTTCAATCATCCACCGGCTGCCGACAAGAGTAAGAGAATAGTACCGGTTGTGAAGAAATTCCTATAAATGTCTACCTTCGCCCTCCATAGCAAAGGTAGACTTACTCAACACTTCCTCTTCTTCGAGAATGTATTCCCAAAGAAACCTCTCGAGTTACTCAGTGTTCCTCATCCCTTGGAGTACCTCTGCAAACAAGTCATCAAGAGCAAAAGTATTTCATATCATGATGGTTAAAAGCAAAAGTATCTCATATCATGCTTTCTCCTCACCTTCATCCGAAGAACAGGGAGAAAGAGAGATCCTGATTGCTTACCTAGTCTTGCTCTCGAGTACTCATCTTCGAGCCCCTCCAGCCCAGTTCAAGAACTCGAGAAGATGCCACACCTGCATAGAGACCTGATTACTTGAAGCATGTGGAGACAACGTGCTGATTCATCCTCAACTAAGCTGAGGATCACTTGCAAGTAAAAAGCCCCATCCAGTTCAAGATAAAAGCTGCGGAAAATCAACAAGCACGACCAAGGATCATCTACCACATGAAGCTAAGTTGTTTCTAACTTTTTCTAAGTGTTTTTAAGCTATTTTGGTGTGTTTTATTGTGTTTTGAGGCAATCATACGAAAATGACATAAAAATTTGAAAAAGTTTTGAAAAATACCAAAAAGAGTTGTTTTAGAGTCATTTTGGTGTATTTGTGTCTTAGGTACCTTCCAACACAATGATGAGGATTCGGTTTTTAATTGCATAACTGTTAAAGAAAGTTACAAGCATGGATTGAAGTTTGATATGCTCTTGTCCTATGCTTAGTTGTAGTTGTTGTTTATGAACTCACATTTGATTACAAAGTGGATAAAATAAGTTTTCATAACATGCTTGAAGGAAGGAACTCATATAACGCTACATCCTTGTGAGACTCGAGCCTTTACTTTCTTTGGAAAGTTATAATCTGTGAGTTCTTGTTTTCTAAAGTCGTTGCATGATCTCATTATTCTTTGCTTGGTTGCTATTTAGAATGCATTTTGATAGAACTAAATGCTAGAACTTGTATCCGTTTCATTCAAAGCATGACATTCAATTGCATAACACATATCAAGATGAAGTGGTGTATTCTCCACCATAGCCAAATAGCCGTGCCCTCCATTACTATTTGTTTTGAAGATTAAACCCTGTTTGAGCCTTGTTTAGCCTATATTCTTTGTTAACCCACAATAACCTTACCTAGCCTAGTTTAGGACTTTCCATACCCTTGTTCTTAAAGGCTAGTAAGCATAACATAAAATGAATTCCTTTTGATCTACATTATGCAAGAAAACAAGTGTGGGGGAGGGAATGGTTGTTTTTGAGCTCATTTGTACGTTTTGGGTTACAAAAGAAAAGAAAAAGATGTGAAAAACATATGAAAAGAAAAATAGAAAAGAAAAGAAGAAATAATGAGTTTCAAAGTATTGATTGTTGAAGGAAGGCTCCAAATCATCAAATCTAGCCCTAAAATGTGTGAGCTCTCCCCGTTTTGTTCAAAATTTGAGTTTGCATTCAAAAGTGAATTCTAAGTTGATTTCCTTGCTTTGCTCACTATGTCTTTAAGAACCTTTGTTTTCCATATCTGTTCTTTGTTAACCAAACACCATTCGCCCCGTTACAACCCTTACACTTCTATCTTGAGTGTTATGTGTTCAATATGTGGAGTTTGGGATTGGTATGAGCATATGGTGTCACTAGTTCTTGCATCTAAGTATTAGCATTCCTTTCATGAGATCATACTCATATATTCACTTAAAACTCCATAAAAGTGCTTTCTTTGTTAAAACATATGTGAGTTTTAGTTTTCATGTGTACATCAATCTTCTCACATATACCTAGTGTAGGGAGTGTAGTTTAAAAATCTGAGTGAAAATGAGTGCATATCTAGTAAGGAATTGAGGGAATTCTCTAAGGCATGTTATTACATTCAAAATGATGTTTTAATCGATTAAAAGAGAACTAGTAAATGGTGATTGTGGTTAAGTGTATGCTTAAGGATATTGATGGCCAAAATCTGTGCAAGTAAAGATTTTTAACATGTCCATTGGAAATCCTTGAGGTAACGTTGGAAGGTTTAGATTGTGTTTTGTTTCTTTTTGTTTCTTTGTTTTGCTAGAGGACTAGCAAAAGTTAAGTGTGGGGGAGTTTGATAGGAACATATTTATGTGACTTTATTAGTTTGTTTCCTTGCATTTACTTAATTAGTTTCATCTTATTAGAATGTTTTAAGCTATTTTCGTGTGTTTATAGGTTTTAATAACAAAGTTAGCAAAGAAGTGCATTTTGGTGCAATTTGGAGCATAAAAGATGGACGTTTTGGTGCATGAAAGGGCTTCAAACACATGCTAAAATCTGATCAAAATGAAGAAGATACCTTGCAAAGACCAAACATGTGTGTTGCTAGCTGTTTTAATCATGAAAACACAAGTGTGCAAGTTGTTTTTGCAAGGAAACCCCACGGCATGGATGGGTAATCATGTTTTGCAAGTGTGCTAGCTTATTCAATCATGAAATACAAGTGTGCTAGCTATTTTGCAAGTGTACTAGCTGATTCATCATGAGAAGACCAAGAGGGGCCAAAGGCATAGACCAAGAAGGATGAATGCAAGTTGTTTCATCATGAAATTTCTACAAAGATGCATGTGTGCTAGTTGTTTTTGATGATTAATTCTTGATTTGTATTGTTTATTAAAACAACTTGTGTGGTTCTTTACTTTTGAGCACCTATAAATAGGCCTTCTTGCAATGCTTAAAACTCACCAATTCATACAACAACTTCCTTCTACACATCCATTCATTCTCTCCAAAAACAGCCGCACCTATTCCCTAAAACCCTCCACAAAAATCTACCTATAAACACCATTGCCACACCCCTACCTACCCATCCTAAACACCACCATACATCCCCCTATCCATTCCTCCATACAACCAAACCTTCAACCCACAACCACCCATTTTGTCGTAGCAAAGGAAGGGAAGGAAAGTGCTTGGACGTGCTTGGCACTCAACGAGGATCGTTGGAGCGTTTAGGTGTTTTCTTTCTTTTATTTTCAATGTACAAATCTATTTACCTTTGTTTTACAATTATGAGGAACTAAACCCCCCCCCCTTTTGCTAGGGGGGATTCAAAGCCATGATTATATTTGCATTATGAATTAATTACTGTTGATTGTGCTTTAATAATTTGTGATTTCAATTCGCTTAACTATTTGATTGATAACTTATTTGTGTATGTTAATTAAGAGTGCACGCTTAGTTTTCATGCATAAGTTTGATGCTAGAATATAAGGAAATTTCACCTAATCGTTATGAACTTATATTCATGAGTAGTGAAGGTTGCTATCCACAATCGTGTTAAGTGAATTCTTGGCAATAGTATCACGCTTTTCATAGTTACGAATGCCTCGTCAATACTTATAGTTCTCATGAATCTTAATGATCTTTGATTGTATCTCTATTGTGCTTTTCACGTATGGAACTTTTGAAGAATGTTTTGAATTGTTATATGCGCTATCCCATTCAATTCATTAACTTAAGGAGAACTTGAAGGTTAAAAAAGTTCTATCACGGTTAACGCGGAGTATTGAGTTTCATAAGTTATCGAAAGAACAACTAAAAATTGGTTTATGTACAAGTGTGTCATGTGTGGAGGAGAACCCTCTAACTAATCCATCATCCATTCAAACAACCATATTTTGTGTCTAAATTTGTCTAGTTTATAATTTGTTTATTTTCAAGTTATTCTCATCAAAACCCAATCCCCCTTTTACAATGTATGTCCTTTCATTTGAATCAACTTTATTTGATTTCTTTTGAGTTCTTTGAGTTAATTTAGTTTAGAGTTGGTTAATTTTTATAATTTGAATCTTTTAAATTCAATTCACGTCCTAAAACAACCCTAGAATCTGTTTTAGTTTATTTGTTAGTTTTAATTTGAGTTATTCTAGTTTAGTTGAAATCATTTGAATCTAATGAAGTGTTTTGATTTTAGATTTGTGTTTTAAAAGTTTTATTTAGTGTCTCTAAGTTTATTTTATATAGATTAGCAATCCCTCCTAATCCCCGGTTTAGAACGATCCCTACTTGCATATATACTACAATTGTCAACAAGAGGGTTTAATTTGTGTGTTTGCATAATCATCGCATCAAAGCAGCTTTTGAAATTTAGAGGATAGTGCCGAGCCTCTATGATTTTGGCCCGTGACTCCCTCAAAGCTGAGATTACGTGTGAAGAGTGTCGAGACACTTTATCCAGGAAGCAACTTTTGAATTTTGGAGGATAGTGCCGAGCCTCTTTGATTTTGGCCCATGACTCCCTCAAAGCTGAGATTGTGTGCAAAGAATGTCGAGACACTTTATCGATCTTTGAACAATGCCTCATCGATTTCTGAAAAAGTGTTGCCTCTTCGATATCTGAGTAGACGGCCTTGTTGCCTCTTCTTTTTATGGAGGCACCAATTGCGTTCCTAGACACACTCGAGAGTTGTTACTTGTAGAAGTTCACCTCTTGTACTTTTGAGATCTTGATTTGTCCGACCTTTTCTTTTCTTCAAAACCTTCAGAAATGTCTTGCCCATCTGACCGTCGTCTTGATTTGAATGTCGGAGAAGAGGTTGTGATGTCTTCTCTGGACAACATATTGTTGGAAATGTGCCCTAAAACCAATCATATGATGATACTTTACGGACATTTCACATGATTAAACTAATCTAGTTTAATATCAAGGGCAAAGATTATTGTTTGAGCGGTCTCATATAAATGTTATATGCTTAAACGATAAAGTCCAAGGAATATGTGATTGGGAGAATGCAATCTAAAAGAAGTTAGATTCATGAGACCATTCTTTCGTAGACACATCCTAAACGTTCCTGATCATAGGATTGCCAATTGGGCATTGACAGTCCGTTAAGATCAGTACGTGCTATGTCTTCTCTCAGGGAAAGTGACTAGTCTCGAGTCATTGGTGTGAGTGACACCAAGATAAGTACGTAGGTGCTCAATAGAGAATGAGTTCACTGAACACGATCAACGACGAGTTCTCATATTCATGTCACGTGAGAACTCATGGTTAGGATAATGCAAATTAGTCCTTTGACCTGAGGCATCATAGTTGTCTTGTGGTTAGGTCCTTGATCTTTGATCGTGTCAAATGGCATTCCTTTGGAGTGTCCACGGCATGGTTGGGGTCAAGCTATCTAGTCATGGAGACAAGTGAACGCGCAACAAGGGATCTCTAACCTTCAAACCGTTGAGGGAGAATACTCTATGATATGATTTAAAATCTCTGGCCAGAGTATGAATGAGATGTTGGAATGCGTTCCAGATCACATTCAAGGTAATCATATAAGTGCGAGATTCACATTGGATAGTGGACATGAATCAACTATCAAGCCAAACAATGTGGTCAAGAGTATTGTATTAGAGAATGACCGTATTGCATTTGTAATCCTAAACTGAATAGGTTCTCCACCTCTTCTGATTAGCTTGGGTAACCATGATATGCTGCTAGGTGTCACTCATGGTTTGTGGAAGCCCTAAACATGTTTAAACACTAAAGGGAGAATTGAAAGTTAGTTTCAAATTCACAATCGATTTAAAAGAGTTTGAATCGCCCACTGCCTCGCTAAAAGGAACCTAATGGATCGTACACCGTGTAAGGTAAAGATTGAAGATTCAACGGAGATGAGTAAGAATAATTAAATGGTTTAATTATTAATGGCAAGGATTAATTAATATGTTAATTAATCAAACGAATAAGTTCGTTAAAGACCTCGGGATAGTTTTGGACCTTAAGGCCCAATGGGCTTCGAACGTCGAGTCCATTAACTTAAGTTGTATGACAACTTAATGAATAATGATTCACAAAGACCAAATTGCCCAAATTAATCCCTAAGGCCGGCCATATTGTGAAGGGTAGCAAACTTGGACTTATTTACAAGTTTGCCACTCAAATGAATTAAGGTATAAATTTGACTTTATAGCCAAAATTCATTTAGGGTTTTTTTTTGGGGAAATTGGAGAGAAGAAATGCTCTCCCTTCTCTCTAGAATGGCCGGCCCCCTTGGAGGGTTTTAGCTAGCACTCTAGCTCCTCCAAGGTCACTCATTTCTTCTTAATCAAAACCTTGGTGTAGAAACTTAGAGGTTCTCAATTTTGAGAACTTAGAGAACCTATCCTTTCTATATAAATCCATAGTTCTAAGATGCAAGGAATGAAGGCCCTCTCTTTGGGTGATTAGCCTTTGCTTAAGCAAAGAGGAATCTACAAAGGTATAAATCTCAACTCACTTTGTTTTGAGTTGTCTAAAGGTTCACCAATCTACTAGGCTTTGAACATTCATGGTTAATGTTTTGTTTTTAAGTATATGCAAGCATGATTCCGCCTTTAATTTGTTAATTGCATGCTAATGATATTGCTTAAATGAACATGTTTCTCCAAAATAATCCTTCAAGTGGTATCAGAGCCTAGGTCTAGTAGTTGGTGAATCCTTTTGGGTTTTGTATTTCATAATATGTGATTTAAAAGTTGTAAAATGTTACAAGCTTTATTCTTGTTTTATGAATGTAAATTTTGTTGGAAAATTTGGCATCTCAAATGTTGTAGATGTAGTTCATATGAGCATGAATATTGAAGCTAAAATTTGGTGCCAAGAATTTTGAGATTTTCGGCCAAATTAAAAGGGTGATTTTTGGGTTCTTGTTTGTCTTGTTAAAATGTTTTTCAAGTGACTTTTGGAACCCCTAAGTACCCTAGTTTGGTTATATGAAATTTCCCTTAAGTTTAAATGGTTTTGGAATGTTTTTGGGTGAAAAATCATCATGGAAAAATTTTGAGTTTTTCATGAGTGTTCTTCATTGTTCTTGACATTTTAGCCAAGAACAAAAAGGTTTGGTGTTTTGATTCAAAGTTTTGAATTATTTCATAAAGTTTTTGTTATAAGATATTTTCATATATTTATTAATGATTAATATTTTTAATGTTAGTCAAAAACTTTGAATATATGTTGGATATTTGTTTTGAAATGTGTAAGAGATAATAATGGGTGTGTAAGGATTAAATCCCTTTCACACACCACATGCATGCTTTATGTCAACTTACAAACCAACACACACATCACACCATGTGCACTCCCAAGGCCGGCCACTCCCTCAAGTGAGAGTACTTTTGGGGCTTTTATGCAATTACATAAAGTTTTGATACTTTTGTGTATTTGCACTTTGGCCCAAAAGTTTACGTTTTTACGTTTAGGTCCAAAAACGCTAAAGGACAAATTGTTTTGCTCCTTTAATGAAGTTTTTACATTTGTGGAAAAGTTTGGGTTCTAGTTGTGATTACATAAAGTATTGGACTTTTGTGTTTTTACAAAGTGACCCCAAAAGTTTAAGTATTTGCAAAATAGCCCAAAGGTTGTGGTTAATTGCACTATGGCCCAAAAGTTGTGGCTAATTGCAAAATAGCCCAAATGTTGAGGTTAATTGCATAATGGCCCAAATAAGTTGAGGTCATTACATTTTGGCCCAAATTAAATAGAGAACAAAAATTGTTTTGTCTCTTTAAATGAGAATTGGATTTTCATTTTGTTTAGCTTCATTTAAATCAAATTTTATGGATACAAAAACCAAATGAAAAATGTTGCATTCAATTTAATTAGTTAAAGTGTTAATTAATTAAAGGGTGATTATGAACCTAAGCCTACGATAATTGAGCTATGTGAAAGGCCGTTTCAAATTTGTTTGAACCATGGGAATGTGTAGATTAGATTTTGGTTGTAATTTGATTAGATCAAATGTTGTAAAAGAGCATAAGCTCTTCTTTAATTTAAAGTAATTTGATTTGATCAATTGTTGTAAAAGAGCATAAGCTCTTCTTTACTTTGAAGTACTTCTTTCTTGCTTTATTTGATATGCATGAAAATGAAGTAGTTGGGTCCAACGCCCCTAAGACAACACGCCTTAATATGATTAAACGCGTAACTAAAATCAATCACCATCCCTAGTCCGAGATTCAACACAAGGCTCGTGTTGGATCTAAACAAAAGGTTCATAGTCATCCTAAGGCCCTAAGGCAACTATATAGTCCATTAATGAATGCAAACCTTATGTTAGTAGTATCATGTACTCTTGCTTTAAAACTGTTTTAAAAGCTTAGTGGGAGTATTATATACAACTAAATAAATCATATGGACCAATAGTTGTGATAGGACCAAAAATGTTTTAATTGGATTAAAATGTATGTTTATATGTGATGATACCTAAAAAACCCTCAACCAAACCAATATTAAGTTGATAAGCGTGAGAGTGCTTTGAACACTCTTTCGTGGCCTTCCACCGTGGTAGGTCCAAACGTTTGTGACGTGTACACCGGCTTCACCCTATCATGGGGGAGTACAAAGTGCATGCTTACACTCGGGGAGGATTCTATATGCATACTTGATGTTGTGAAAGGTAGGCAAAGAGAATAGCCAACATCATATCATCGTGAGGTTGTTCTTGGACCCCTAACTTGAACTCGCATGGTGGGAATGACTTAACTAAGTGCAATGGAGCCAACATCATATCATTGTGAGGCATCATTCTCTAGAGGCCAAATTAGATGGGTTCTTACATAAAGATGTAAATGAGTAAGCGTACTCTCTCATTGTTATTAATGCTAGCCAACATCGTATCATCGTGAGGTGTGCTTGGTAATAGTGAGTCTCCCATAACCTACTAAGAGTTTCCTCCAAAACTCTCGAATTCCGATGAGGGATATGGAATTTGCCAAAAATAGTGGGTGGTGCTATTATGATTTAAAGACCCGAATCAAATAGCTTAAAATCAATCAATTTATATTCGTTATGTATTTGTTTACCAATATATTTGCAAACGCTATCCAATACTTGACAAAGAAAAGCCGAATACTTTAGTTTCCGGACTTAGTACTACAATTTCATAGATTGTCTTTAATGGCTTGTAGATGTAACTAAGTAGTCTCATCCTCACAATCTTCCTATCGATAATGTATCATTGGAAGAACATGATAGATAAGTCTATCATAAAGAGGACAACAATTTAATTGTCATAATTCTTCAAATACAAATTGTTGTATGAAGAAATAAGAATTGCTTTGAACAACCCTTAAATCAACACAAACATTAGTGCTTGTTTCTTTGTTACATAAACAAGGAACTTTTGAAGTAAGCACAAGGGCATGAACACTTAATGTGCCATGATTGTTCACTTACAAATCGTTGTATGAAGAAATGAGAGTTGCCTTGAACAACTCTTGAATGTTTGTAATTATGTTTAGAACATAATGGTTGGTTGACAAAAATAGTCCATCAACATGGACTTATGATGATTTTGAATCATTGTATGTTGAAGTGTTAAAACACTTAACGAGACGGAAACTAGATAAGGACTTCACCTTTGTGTCCCTATCCTAATCGTTCACTAAGTTTATTGTAAACTATATGGTGAACAATAACCACACACTCTCCAAATCGTTTGATGTGTATAACACAATTGAAACAAGTTTCAAGAGAGATAGTGGGAGTTTAGGGACCATGACTATTGTAGTCAAAGGAGAAGTTAAATGAAGAAGACAAAATAACTCCAAGGGAACAAACTTTCTTTATGAAAGGATGGACATTGGAAGGGGTATTTGCAAGAAATGTCTTGCAAGTGTCAAGAACACACCTTTCAAAGGTGTTGAAGAATGTTCTTGAAATGTTCATAACAGTTGGTTCTTCTACTTGAATGCTTGATTCTGTATTAGTAACTATGTTTTACAAATCGTTGTAAAAGTGTGGCTAATAAGAAGTAGAAGATTAATGAGAGAAGAGAAAGTACTTCACATTCGGAAAGTGAATAAAATATAGATCTCTGCGAAAGCGGATTGTACTTACTTCCTCATATGAACTACCAAATAAGAATGATTAGATTATTGTAATCTAATTAATTATCTCTATAGTAGAGATGATGTGGTAGTGTTAATTGTTTAGAATAAAACGATGCTTAAAACCCAAAAGGTTGCAAGGTAGTGACTAATCCCAACTAAGTTGTGATACCTCTAAAACATAAATTACGAGTTGGTCATGGATGGATGCTTTGGATCGCTAGATCCGGATCCAATGCCTTCTTGTTAAAATTGTATAGAGGCGAAATGTTCGAATCTTTATTCTTTTGGAAAGAAGAAAGAATCACAAAGTTGTTGAGGTTAATTCACTTAGATGTTAGTGGCACTAGTCCACAACATAATACTACTCATGTTATATGACATTCACCGAAGATCACTCTCGGTTGGACTATAGTTTACTTTGAATAAACACAAGTCCGAATACTTTGCAAAAGGTTTCAAAGAATTCAAGAAATGTAAGTTGATGAGTAAGACGTCTAAAGTATTTAACTCCTTAGATTTGATCCAAGGAAAGATAACACTTTAGATGAGTTTCCTTGAAAGATATCAAGGAAAGTAGCATCATAAGATAATGAATTTCTCCATTAGGAGAAGAACGAACTTGAATAAGGTTTAGTTCGTTGGTTATTATCTATTACCTATATATAGGATATATACACTTCTAAAACAATGTGATTGTGAATTAGAAGTTCTTCCAAATTTTTCATAACTTCATAAGATGTAGTTAGAAAGAAAGACAAATCTTAAGCATGTTAAGATTTGGGGTTGTGTGCTAATAAGCAATATTTGTTTGATAACAATCTTGTGGGATATCCTTAAATTAACCTTTGGATATCGCTTCTATAAACCAACTAACAAATGTTGTTTTGTTGGATAGTTCATTGTAATCCTATAGTATGATTTGCCTAAACGCAAATGAACGAGACATAGAACTCAAAGAATGGGTTCTTTGAGAGACAAGAAAGTGATCAACAAATATATCAACCTAGTTCCTATACCAAAAGCTCCAAGGTAGTTGAGAAGGATTTATAAACCATCTTAGATTGAATGGTTTGAACTTTATGACTATGTCATAGAGTTGCACCTCTTAATTCGAAAGAAATAAAGAATGAAAGTCCTTATGACTACATTGAGTGTATATACGATATATACTCAAGGAAATGGTAAAATACCATTTGACTCGAAATAATGAAACCTTAATAGCTAATTGGTAGCTTAAGGTAACTACAATCAAAGAGAATGGTTGACTTTGAATAAACCATCTTTGATATAGTCTTGGTTTTAATTAATTTGAGGATTGCTAGCTACAACTAAATGGTGATTTAATGTTTGGACATAATATGGGTTTCCATAACCATTATTAAGATAGTCTTGATAATGTATGTCTAAAACTATAAATCACATGACATGTAAGTTGTAGAGATCCATCCATCATGGATCTTAGCAAGCTAGTGGGAGCTACAACCGTCTTATGAAAGATCAAATCATTTGATTTCTCATAAAGGTGTAAATGAATCTTTTGTTTACAAAAGATTAGTGGGAGTTTATCATATTCCTAAATTTAAATATATATATGATATATTAATTTTTGGAAATGAAATGAATACTTCTTCGTTAAAGTAATGACTTTAAACATTCTATAAACAATAGAATAAATATGGGAGATATAGTCTATAATAGACAAGAGATGCTAGGAAGTTTCTCATATGATGATAAACTTCAATTAGAATGACAATTCTAGTGAAACTAGGAAATTGTTCTTCTCAAAGGGAATGTACCCTTTGACTCCCAAAGAAATAATGCGTAAATAGAATCCTTTATGCATACGCACAAAGGTGATTTATGTATTTCATATTGTATGAAAACATTGATATGAGTTGTACCTAGAACGGTACAAAACGATATCAGTGCAAGCCCAGGATCAGAACCATGGCAACTGTCAAGTGAGTCCTTAAGTATTTAAGAAATACTAAAGGATAGATTCCTCAAAGAATGAGGAAGAATTAGAGTAACATAATGGAAGCGTAAATGTATTAGATTATGAATCTAATCCATCATTGGATGTTTCTTCATTATGAATGAAGAGATAAATAGATATCTCTTTATTATGACTAAAGAGATATTTGGATGGAAACATTAAAGTAATGACTTTAGTGTGTTCCATTATGAATGCAAAATATATTGCCATATAGAAGCTTGCAACAATGTTGTTTGGATGGGAAAGTTCATTTATGAACTATCTATTCGGTTCCAACCAGAAAGTGTATGACACTAATGGGGCGATAGCTCAAGCCAGGGAATCAAGGTCTCATCAAGGTCCGAACTCATATGAGAGACTAAACCACATGATTGGGAATCATGTATAATGGTGACGTCGTTATTCTCAAGGTTGCTTCTATGGATAACATATAGATATCCATTGTCAAGGCCTACTACTCAGCCATTTATGAAATGACTACAGAAGAGGTATCATCACTGATGACCAAACTGATTGGCTCTAGTGCAAGTGGGAGATTGTTGGAAATGTGCCCTAAAACCAATCATATGATGATACTTTACGGACATTTCACATGATTAAACTAATCTAGTTTAATATCAAGGGCAAAGATTATTGTTTGAGCGGTCTCATATAAATGTTATATGCTTAAACGATAAAGTCCAAGGAATATGTGATTGGGAGAATGCAATCTAAAAGAAGTTAGATTCATGAGACCATTCTTTCGTAGACACATCCTAAACGTTCCTGATCATAGGATTGCCAATTGGGCATTGACAGTCCGTTAAGATCAGTACGTGCTATGTCTTCTCTCAGGGAAAGTGACTAGTCTCGAGTCATTGGTGTGAGTGACACCAAGATAAGTACGTAGGTGCTCAATAGAGAATGAGTTCACTGAACACGATCAACGACGAGTTCTCATATTCATGTCACGTGAGAACTCATGGTTAGGATAATGCAAATTAGTCCTTTGACCTGAGGCATCATAGTTGTCTTGTGGTTAGGTCCTTGATCTTTGATCGTGTCAAATGGCATTCCTTTGGAGTGTCCACGGCATGGTTGGGGTCAAGCTATCTAGTCATGGAGACAAGTGAACGCGCAACAAGGGATCTCTAACCTTCAAACCGTTGAGGGAGAATACTCTATGATATGATTTAAAATCTCTGGCCAGAGTATGAATGAGATGTTGGAATGCGTTCCAGATCACATTCAAGGTAATCATATAAGTGCGAGATTCACATTGGATAGTGGACATGAATCAACTATCAAGCCAAACAATGTGGTCAAGAGTATTGTATTAGAGAAGGACCGTATTGCATTTGTAATCCTAAACTGAATAGGTTCTCCACCTCTTCTGATTAGCTTGGGTAACCATGATATGCTGCTAGGTGTCACTCATGGTTTGTGGAAGCCCTAAACATGTTTAAACACTAAAGGGAGAATTGAAAGTTAGTTTCAAATTCACAATCGATTTAAAAGAGTTTGAATCGCCCACTGCCTCGCTAAAAGGAACCTAATGGATCGTACACCGTGTAAGGTAAAGATTGAAGATTCAACGGAGATGAGTAAGAATAATTAAATGGTTTAATTATTAATGGCAAGGATTAATTAATATGTTAATTAATCAAACGAATAAGTTCGTTAAAGACCTCGGGATAGTTTTGGACCTTAAGGCCCAATGGGCTTCGAACGTCGAGTCCATTAACTTAAGTTGTATGACAACTTAATGAATAATGATTCACAAAGACCAAATTGCCCAAATTAATCCCTAAGGCCGGCCATAATGTGAAGGGTAGCAAACTTGGACTTATTTACAAGTTTGCCACTCAAATGAATTAAGGTATAAATTTGACTTTATAGCCAAAATTCATTTAGGGTTTTTTTTTGGGGAAATTGGAGAGAAGAAATGCTCTCCCTTCTCTCTAGAATGGCCGGCCCCCTTGGAGGGTTTTAGCTAGCACTCTAGCTCCTCCAAGGTCACTCATTTCTTCTTAATCAAAACCTTGGTGTAGAAACTTAGAGGTTCTCAATTTTGAGAACTTAGAGAACCTATCCTTTCTATATAAATCCATAGTTCTAAGATGCAAGGAATGAAGGCCCTCTCTTTGGGTGATTAGCCTTTGCTTAAGCAAAGAGGAATCTACAAAGGTATAAATCTCAACTCACTTTGTTTTGAGTTGTCTAAAGGTTCACCAATCTACTAGGCTTTGAACATTCATGGTTAATGTTTTGTTTTTAAGTATATGCAAGCATGATTCCGCCTTTAATTTGTTAATTGCATGCTAATGATATTGCTTAAATGAACATGTTTCTCCAAAATAATCCTTCAAGTGGTATCAGAGCCTAGGTCTAGTAGTTGGTGAATCCTTTTGGGTTTTGTATTTCATAATATGTGATTTAAAAGTTGTAAAATGTTACAAGCTTTATTCTTGTTTTATGAATGTAAATTTTGTTGGAAAATTTGGCATCTCAAATGTTGTAGATGTAGTTCATATGAGCATGAATATTGAAGCTAAAATTTGGTGCCAAGAATTTTGAGATTTTCGGCCAAATTAAAAGGGTGATTTTTGGGTTCTTGTTTGTCTTGTTAAAATGTTTTTCAAGTGACTTTTGGAACCCCTAAGTACCCTAGTTTGGTTATATGAAATTTCCCTTAAGTTTAAATGGTTTTGGAATGTTTTTGGGTGAAAAATCATCATGGAAAAATTTTGAGTTTTTCATGAGTGTTCTTCATTGTTCTTGACATTTTAGCCAAGAACAAAAAGGTTTGGTGTTTTGATTCAAAGTTTTGAATTATTTCATAAAGTTTTTGTTATAAGATATTTTCATATATTTATTAATGATTAATATTTTTAATGTTAGTCAAAAACTTTGAATATATGTTGGATATTTGTTTTGAAATGTGTAAGAGATAATAATGGGTGTGTAAGGATTAAATCCCTTTCACACACCACATGCATGCTTTATGTCAACTTACAAACCAACACACACATCACACCATGTGCACTCCCAAGGCCGGCCACTCCCTCAAGTGGGAGTACTTTTGGGGCTTTTATGCAATTACATAAAGTTTTGATACTTTTGTGTATTTGCACTTTGGCCCAAAAGTTTACGTTTTTACGTTTAGGTCCAAAAACGCTAAAGGACAAATTGTTTTGCTCATTTAATGAAGTTTTTACATTTGTGGAAAAGTTTGGGTTCTAGTTGTGATTACATAAAGTATCATTCAATTATAACAAAATAAATAAATTTACATTCCTGGATCCTATATGAATACAAGGAACTGATTCGATCGTCAATTTAAAATATTTACACTAGTGGATACCACAAAATCTTATGTTGTACTTGATGAAAGTATGAATAAACTCTAAGTGTTAGTGAATGTATCGTTTTAATGAGAAACGCATTGTACGAAACTAGTTTTAACAATCCAATCGTTAAACTTGTTTGTATATGCTTCGAGATCGCGTACGCCAAAAATCGCAAAAACAAAACATGCAGAGATCAAGTACGAGACAAAACTTATCGACGGTTATAAATGAAAAAATCACGATTTAACAGTTATTTTAACTCCGATTTTGATGATTTTTTATAGCTACTCCTGGATCCTATATGAATACAAGGAACTGATTCGATCGTCAATTTAAAATATTTACACAAGTGGATACCGCAAAATCTTATGTTGTACTTGATGAAAGTATGAATAAACTCTAAGTGTTAGTGAATGTATCGTTTTGATGGGAAACGCATTGTACGAAACTAGTTTCAACGATCCAACTATTAAACTTGTTTGTATATGCTTCAAGATTGCGTACGCCAAAAATCGCAAAAAACAAACATGCAGAGATCAAGTAACGGGACAAAACTTATCAACGGTTATAAACGAAAAACTCACGATTTAACGGTTATTTTAACTCCGATTTTGATGATTTTTTACAGCTACACTCCTGGATCCTATATGAATACAAGGAACTAATTCGATCGTCAATTTAAAATATTTACACAGGTGGATACCACAAAATCTTATGTTGTACTTGATGAAAGTATGAATAAACTCAAGTGTTAGTGAATGTATCGTTTTGATGGGAAACGCATTGTACGAAACTAGTTTCAACGATCCAACCGTTAAACATGTTTGTATATGCTTTGAAATCGTGTATGCCAAAAATTGCAAAAAAAAAACCATTCAAAGATCGTGTAACGGGACAAAACTTTTCGACAGTTATAAACAAAAAAGTACGATTTAACAGTAGTTTTAACTCCGATTTTGATGATTCTTTATAGCTACACTCCTTGACCCTATATGAATACAATGAACTAGTTCGATCTTCAATTTAAAATATTTACACTAGTGGATACCACAAAAGAAAAAGGCAATACAAGAACCCCAAAAGAAAAGCAAAAAAAAAAAAAAACCTTTGCGCGACATAAGTCTTCATTGCGCAAAGCTATTTTGCACGACGCAGGTGTACCTACATTGCGCAAAGCTGTTTTCCGCGACGCATGTGTACCTACGTCGTGCAAAGTTTTTTTTTTTCCTTCTTCCCTTTTGCTTATAAGTACAACATAAATAAATAGCTTCATTTAGCACATCTTTTCAGCCACTTTTGACACACCCGTACCCGAAAGTAGGGCATGCTGGCCGTCACGTGAGTGTGACGTAGCTATGTGCGCTGTGTGGAAGTAAAGATCGATAACGAAGTACGAATAAGTTCAAACCGAATTCTAGCAACCTAAATATGAATGTGTGCTAGAGATATTACAATACTTATACATATTCAAAGCGTACTAAGTCAGTGCAGTCAAACATGAATACAAGAGTTTAATTACATCATCGGTGCCCTACATATGATAAATCTGTCAGAAAGCCGGACGATCCTCGAAGTGCCAAACTCGGAATTCAAGCTATCTAGAACCTGGAAGGGCAAAAAACAAAGGAAGTGGGTCAGTAAAAACAATTCTTTTCAAAATCAATCTTTTCTCAAAAGTCGAGCCCCTCTCCGTAAAACCTGTATAGTTCCCAGAAAATAATACGTACATATATATCTCAATCTTTCTCAGCATAAAACGTTTTTAAAGTATCTCAAAGTATGTCGTGCAATGCAATTCAATGCCATCTGAAACTCATAAGTAATGCCATGCTATGCATTTCAATAATCATATCGCTAACATATGTCATCTCAACCCTCGGTAATGCCATGCTATTCATTTAAATGTGATTCTGGGAAATCATTATATATATATAGCTTATACGGAAAATAATACTGCCCACTCACTGGTAAGTCGCTGGATCGTAGCCCCCGTGTCGTGCCTGGCTACGGTCGTCCCCAGAATACGTTTCACCTATATGAGAAAGTACTAAAATACGTCATTTAAGTACATACACGCAAATACGGAAATAACTTCTCATACATAGCTCAATTTTGGCATACGAATATACCAACACGACCTACACGACGTCACGGACGTCGTGATATTTTTAGAAAAATTTATTGAGCCCGCACGCGCGGCGCGTGTACCCCACGCGTCGTCCCTGTCACCCCTCGCCGGACTGGTTTTTCTGGTGACCAGAAAACTTTCGTGTGTGATTTCTCACTCGTTTCTCAACCATTCTTCGTGAAATTTTCAACAAAATTCTCTAAATTGAGAGTAGAACAAGTCTATACCTTCAAAAACTTCGAAAACAAACGGAAATCTCGTCGGAAACTCTGCACAAATTCGACCTCCCTTGTTCTCGACGATCCCGACGTCAAAGCTTAACAAACGAACGTCTCCGAGCCTCTAGATGACCCATCAAACACTCCTGTGATCTCAAATTCTCCTAAAAAGCAACGTATAAAAAGTTGATGAATAGTGCCAATTATAAACCTTGAGTTTTGGACGTGAAATCGTCGTAGTTTTTACCTGAAAATGGTATGGTTGAGTTCGTATGGACTTCACGAGCATGAATATGCAATTTGTTTCGTTGATCTACAAGTTTTTGGTGTGGGTTGTGTGTGTGCCGTGCCTATGCCGCCGAGAGAGAGAGAGTGAGGCAGTCGAGAGGTAGAAAGAGAGTGTTCTGAGAGTGACTGAGAGGAGAGAGAGAAGGTGTCGGTGGTGTGAGTGGACTAAGACCACCAATCACACAATTATTTTTCTCACTTTTTCATTGGCCCCCAATAACTAGGATAATTATATAATTGGCCCAAAAATTATTAATCTCATGCATAAACGTTCGCCCGAACTCAAGGGCATAATAGTCATTTCATAACGTCAAAATAAAAATCCCGGGACGGGTTGTTACAATCTACCCACCTTATAAAAATTTCGTCCCGAAATTTCATACAACACATATACATACTAATACTCATAAAATAACCTCGGGTACATCTCTCTCATCCGGTCCTCGGCCTCCCAAGTAGCTTCCTCTGCTGAATGATTCCTCCACAAAACTTTCACCAACCGAACCGTCTTGTTTCGGAGCACCTTATCTTTCCCATCAAGTATCGTCACTGGCTCCTCATCATAGGTCAAATCTGGGTTAATCTCTAAAGATTGCAGAGGAATCACATGTGACGGGTCTGAAACGTAATGTCGAAGCATCGAAACATGAAATACATTATGATCCCTGGATAACTTCGACGACAACTCAAGCCTGTAAGCTACTTCACCGACTCGCTCGGTGATCCGATAAGGTCCAATGTACCTAGGACTCAGCTTACCCTTCTTCCCGAATTGAACCACACCCTTCCAAGGCGATAACTTAAGAAATACCCAATCGTCAACATTATACACTCGGTCAGTAGCATGCTTGTCCCCTAAACTCTTTTGGCGATCTTGGGCGGTTTTCATGTTAGCCTTAATAACCTGAACATTCTGAGTAGTCTCCTCTACTATCTCAGGGCCCACTAAAACTCTTTCGCCAACCTCTGACCAACACAAGGGTGTACGACAAGGTTTCCCATAAAGTGCCTTGAACGGTGCCATTCCGATACTAGAATGAAAACTATTATTATAAGCGAACTCCATCAAATCCAAACACTGATGCCATGAGTCACCAAACTGCAAAACTGAGGATCTCAGCATATCCTCCAAAGTCTAAATAGTTCTCTTTGATTGACCGTCCGTCTAAGGATGATAAGCCGTGCTGTACAATAGTCTCGTACCCAACGCCTCCTGGAAAGCAGTCCAGAACTTAAAGGTGAATCGAGGATCGCGATCAGAGACAATACTCACTGGAAGGCCATGATACTTCACGATCTTCGATATGAATAGCTTAGCGAACCGATTCAACAAAAACTTTTCCCTGACCGGAATAAAATACGCTGACTTCGTGAGTCGGTCGACAATCACCCAAATTCCATCATATCCGTTCTGAGTACGAGGGAGCTTGTACACGAAATCCATAGTTATATCATCCATTTTCCACTGCGGAACGGGTAGTGGTTGTATCAACCCAAACGGCTTCTTCCTCTCGGCTTTGACTTGCTGACATATGATGCGTCTGCCTACATACTCAGCGATTTCTCTCTTCATACCCGGCCAATAGTAGAACGGTCAAATGGTATGGTACATTTTCGTGCCTCCCGGATGCATCGCATAAGCTAAAATATGCACTTCATCTAAGATATCTTTCTTTAACTCAGCATTATTTGTCACGTACATCTTGTTTCCCTGCATAAGTATACCGTCTGATTCTCTGATTCGCAGGTCTTTCTTCTTACCAGCATTCCTTAGCTGAATAAGTTCCTGAATCTCATCGTCGTTCGTCTGGATCTCAAGTGTCCTGTCGATTAGGATTGGACTAACTTGGAAACTAGGAAGTAAGGCTTCCTCTCGATTATCCACCATTGAATTCTCTATTTCCAACTGCGCTCCAGTCGATCTCAACTCGGTAAGAAGGGGAACTCGGCTCGCATGAAAAACGTTAATTCTGCCCTGGGACTTCCTGCTAAGAGCGTCAGCTACCACGTTTGCACGACCAGGATGATATTCAATCGCGCAATCGTAGTTGCTCAGTAACTCTATCCATCGACGCTGGCGAAGATTCAAATCTTTCTGGGTGAAAATATACTAGAGACTCTTATGGTCTGAGAAGATCCTGCATTTCTCACCATAGAGGTAATGTCTCCAAATCTTTAAGGCAAAGATAATGGCAGCCAATTCTAAGTCATGTGTAGGGTAATTCTTCTCATGAGGTTTTAACTGGCGTGAAGCGTAAGCAATCACCCAACCATGCTGCATCAAAACTCAACCTAAGCCGTTCAACGATGCATCAATATAGATCTCGAAATTACCATCATCGTCAAGAAGCGTCAAAACAGGAGCATGAGTGAGACAATACTTCAACTGCTGGAAACTCCGCTCACAATCATCATCCCACTCAAACTTGACGTCCTTCCTGGTCAACTTCGTCAATGGTAGCGCCATGATCGAAAAGTCTTTAACGAACCGTCGATAGTAACCTGCCAAACCAAGGAAGCTCCGAACCTCGGTGATGGTTCATGGCTGTTCCCAATTCTCCACAGCCGCAATCTTCTGAGGGTCAACCTAAATACCCTGAGCTGAAACGACATGACCCAAAAATGCTACTTCGTCCAACCAAAACTGGCACTTGCTGAACTTGGCATACAATCGATGCTCTCTCAATTTCTTCAACACCAACGACAGATGTAGAGCATGGTCAGCCATTGACTTAGAATACACCAAGATATCGTCGATGAAGACAATAATGAATCTATCCAGATATTGCTGGAACACCTTGTTCATCAATCCCATAAAAGCAGCTGGTGCATTAGTCAAACCAAATGGCATAACCAGAAACTCACAGTGCCCATAACAAGTTCTAAAGGAAGTTTTAGGAACATGGTCACTCCTGATTTTCAATTGATAGTAGCCTGACCTCAAGTCGATTTTCGAGAACACACAGGCACCTCGAAGTTGATCGAAAAGATCATCGATACACGACAACGGATAACGGTTTTTAATCGTCGCCCGATTTAACTGCCTATAATCGATACATAATCTCAAGGTACCATCCTTCTTCCGAACAAATAAGACTGGGGATCCCCAAGGCGAAGTACTGGGTTGAATGAACCCCTTCTCAAGTAATTCCTGCAACTGAATCTTTAACTCTCGTAACTCGGCAGGTGCCATTCGATATGGAGTCAACGAGATAGGATTAGTACCTGGCAACAAGTCAATAGTAAACTCCACGTCGCGATCTGGCGGTAATCCAGGTAAATCATCAGGGAATACGTCGGCGAAGTGCCTAACCACTCGAACTTCCTCCAAGCTAGCAGGAGCATCATCATAAAGTACTACGTGAGCTAAGTATCCCTGGCAACCTTTCGTCAACAACTTTTTGGCTCTCACCGCTGAAATAACGCCATGTCTAACTCCGTTATACTCACCAACAAAAGTTATCTCCTGTAATCTAGGACGATGAAAGGTCACTGATTTCCTGTAACAATCAATCTTGGCACGATTGTAGTGCAACCATCAATGCCCAGAATGACGTCAAAGTCAACGATATCTAGCGGAGTGAGGTTAGCAGACATAACCACGTTCTCCACTATCACGGTACATTCTGGATATACGTAATCCACATAACACTTCTCCCCTCTAGGCATAGCAAACTCCAACTCATACCCAAGGGGTGAAGATTGAGGTTGAGTCAGTTGAGCAACTGTATGAGAAATAACAGAGTGTGTGGCACCATAATCAATCAAGACTCTAGCATAATGACCAAGAATATTCAACGTACCCATGATCAGATCCGGGTTGTTCTACGCGTCCTGAAGCGATAGGTTATGGATATGGCCCTGTGTTTGTTGACGTCTCCCTCGTCCTCGATTTGCGTTCATACCACGCCCCTGAGTGTTTCTTCCCTGGCTAGACTGCTCGGCCTGTCTCGAGGATCCAACACCACTAATTGCAGCATCCAACTGCTAGGGCTGTCCCCCAGAATACCACTGAGAGCTACCTGCTGTAAACTGCTGCTGGGGCTGATATCCACCTGAATACTGTTGCGGAAGAGGCATATACCCTCCGGAATACTGCTGCTGGGGAAGCATATATCCTCCGGAATACTGCCTATATCCACTCTGGTGGTAAGGATCCATGGGGTACTGCGGCTGGTACTGATTTGATGAATACGGCATAGGATCCCCCGAGTAGTGAAAGGCTCTACCACGTCCCGGCTGAGCATAACCGCTAGGACCTGAATACTGCTGCACTGGCGCTGGTGGTGGCATAGGAGGCTGCTGAGGCCTCTGCTGGCTTTGGGGGCAGTTCTTGGCCTGATGCCTATCCTGACCACACGTAAAACATCCACTCGTACCTCGACGACACACGCCATAGTGCCGATTGTTGCACCTACAGCAAATCGGAGCACTATTACGGCCAGAATTCCTCTGCCTCTGGAATCTGCCGCCGCCGAATAATCTACCACCGCCCCTCTGACCGGTGGCGCTATAACCTCCACTCGATGCACTCGAACTGGCCCCACTTCATTTGAAGTTCTGAGTCTGCCGAAGCCCCTTACGAGTACGGGCTTTTGCCCTTATTGTTCTTACCCTGGCTGGTATCCCTCTCGTCATCACTATCACTTGGCAAGTTCTCCGAGTCCTCAATCTGCAGCAATACTTCATAAAACTCGTGGTAAGTGGAGCATGGAATCGCCGTCGCAATAGTGCATCATTTCTTCTTAGTACCCAATTTGAATCGACGTAGCATCTCCGCCTGGTTAGAAGCGACGTACGGGTGATAGCGTGAGATATCTGTGAAGGTACGATAGTAATCATTAGTAGACATCTTCTTCAGCTTAAGTCTAGTGAACTCTTGTTTCTTCCCATCGATGTAAGCTGGAGGGATAAACCTTCTGTAAAACAGTTCCTTGAATACTCCCCAATCATTTGCCTGCTCCTCTGGCATATGTTTAGCTAACTCTGTCTACCAAGAAGCCGGTTCCTTGGCCAAAAACCATTTTGTCGTCTCAACCCACTTATTCTGCTGCAAACTCCCCTGACTCGTCAAGATATCAAAAGTCTTCTCGATGTGCATAAACCACTTCCCAGAACCCTCGGGCCCCTCACCCCCGACCAATGGGGTTATCTTCAAATTATGTACCAACTCTAAAAGGGTCCGCGAAGGCGGGCGGATCACTTACTGCAGGGCATTAGCAATAGCTTCCCCTATCTCTGATACACTAGGAAAACTAGGTTCCCCAACGTGACGAGGCTCTCTACCAGGCGGCATAGTTCTGACAGAAGACATCAAGTCATTAGAAATTTCACAAAATATGCAAGACTGCAACCTAGGGCTCTGATACCAAGCTGACACACCCGTACCCGAAAGTACAGCATGCTGGCCGTCACATGAGTATGACGTAGCCATGTGCGCTGTGCGGAAGCAAAGATCGATAACGAAGTACGAATAAGTTCAAACTGGATTCTAGCAACCTAAATATGAATGTGTGCTATATATATTACAATACTTATACATATTCAGAGCGTACTAAGTCAGTGAAGTCAAGCATGAATAAAAGAGTTTATTTACACCATCGGTGCTCTACATATGATAAATCTGTCAGAAAGCCAGAAGATCCTCGTAGTGCCAAACTCGGAATTCAAGCTATCTAGAACCTGGAGGGGCGAAAAACAAAGGGAGTGGATCAGCAAAAACAATTCTTTTCAAAATCAATCTTTTCTCAAAAGTCTAGCCCCTCTCCGTAAAACCTGTATAGTTCCCAGAAAATAATACGTACATATATATCTCAATCTTTCTCAGCATAAAACGTTTTTAAAGTATCTCAAAGTATGTCATGCAATGCAATTCAATGCCATCTGAAACTCATAAGTAATGTCATGCTATGCATTTCAATAATCATATCGCTAACATATGTCATCTCAGCCCTCAGCTGTAATTATAGCTCATAACATCTCAATCTCATAATCATATCTACGCTGCACATACGTCAATATCTCATCATATCATCATCATCATCACTGTATCAATAACAAATGCTCTAGTGCTACAATCACGTGAAGACTGTGCGTATGAATGCGGGTCACCTACATGTCGTACCCACTCAAAAGTGGTCTATACGACAAGACTGTGCACCTACTTGGATCCAAGGCGAGCATGCGGTGCGGGAGGTGAACGACACGTGAAAGACTGTGCCCCTAACTATGGGCGTGAGCACTAACAGTATGTACAGGTCTATGGGCTAACAATTCATAATATCTCATAATTTCACATCATATCTCATCACTGTTCGTTCTCAACTATGCATATACCTACCTGGTACTTACCTGGCGTCATCGGCACCAACATATGCATGAAATGTATAATTAAATACTCATGCATCAAAATCAAGTAATATCCAAGTCGATAAAACGTATTTTCATTTAAATGTGATTCTGGGAAATCATTATGTATATATATATAGGTTATACGGAAAATAATACTGCCCACTCACTGGTAAGTCGCTGGATCGTACCCCCCGCGTCGTGCCTGGCTATGGTCGTCCTCAGAATATGTTTCACCTGTATGAGAAATTACTAAAATATGTCATTTAAGTACATACACGCAAATACGGAAATAACTTCTCATACATAGCTCAATTTTGGCATACGAATATACCAACGCGACCTACACGACGTCACGGACGTCGTGATATTTTTAGAAAAATTTATTGAGCCCGCAGGTGCCCCCACGTGCCAGGAAGGCCACGGGGCTACGCGCCCCCCACACACGGCGCGTGCACCCCACGCGTCGTCCCTGTCACCCCTCGCCGGACTGGTTTTTCCGGTGATCGAAAAACTTCCGTGTGTGATTTCTCACTCGTTTCTCAACCATTCTTCGTGAAATTTTCACCAAAATGCTCTAAATTGAGAGTAGAACAAGTCTGTACCTTCAAAAACTTCGAAAACAAACGGAAATCTCGTCGGAAAATCTACACAAATTCGACCTCCCTTGTTCTCGACGATCCCAACATCAAAGCTTAGCAAACGAACGTCTCCGAGCCTCTAGAGGACCCAACAAACACTCCTGTGATCTCAGATTCTCCTAAAACGCAACGTATAAAAAGTTGATGAATAGTGCCAATTATAAACCTTGAGTTTTGGACGTGAAATCGTCGTAGTTCTTACCTGAAAATGGTATGGTTGAGTTCGTATGGACTTCACGAGCATGAATATGCAATTTGTTTAGTCGATCTACAAGTTTTTGGTGTGGGTTGTGTGTGTGCCGTGCATATGCCGTCGAGAGAGAGAGTGAGGCAGTCGAGAGGTAGAGAGAGAGTGTTCTGAGAGTGACTGAGAGGAGAGAGAGAATGCGTCGGTGGTGTGAGTGGACTAAGACCACCAATCACACAATTATTTTTCTCACTTTTTCATTGGCCCCCAATAACTAGGATAATTATATAATTGGCCCAAAAATTATTAATCTCATGCATAAACGTTCGCCCGAACTCAAGGGCATAATAGTCATTTCATAACGTCGAAATCAAAATCCTGGGACGAGTTGTTACAACTTTACCGGCTTTAGTTTAACCTTCCTATAAATGCTAGAGAAATGGCCCCCCTTGATAAACATAGGCATGAAAACAGCACATGATTATAACCATGACGCAGTATAATAGTGTATTAAAACAATTCTGAAGAACAAGATTAAGACATTTTGGCAACTAGTCAATCTTTATACAATTATTTGTTATGACTTGAATGCATGAATAATAATGTAAATCCAAAAATCAAAAGCAAAATTAGCAAATGTATTGAATGCCCAAAAAAAAATATATGAGAAATATCTGATCAAAGAATGGAACAGTGGTTTGACAAAGCTGTAAACTCAGTTTGGTGCAAAGTTGGGAAAAAAACAGTAAAGCATTCTCGAATTGGTGCCAAAATCTTGCGCGACGCAGCCTATGTCGCGCAAAGTGGGTTTGCGCGACGGCACTTTGCGCAACGAAGGATTGCGTCACGCAAAGCTATTTTGCGTGATGTAGGTATACATTCGTCGCGCAAAATAGCTTTGCGTGACACAATCCTTCGTCGCACAAAGTGCCGTCATACCAACCCACTTTGCGCGACGTTTTGTGCTTAGCGTCGCGCAAACATGCTTTGTGCAATGAAATTTGTTGCGTCGCGCAAGTTTTCGTCACGCAAACATGTTTTTGTTAGGTTGCGACTCACTTAGACAGAAAATAGATAACTTTCAATTTGCATTTAATTTTTTTTTTCAATAAATTATAAGAGACTTGTTGAATACTGAAATGAACACACACTATATGCTTGTTCCCATGTTTTCATTATGTTCCAATACTTCATAATACATATGTCATTCTATTTTATAGTTATGATGAAATTATATATATTTTAAGTATAAACACACTTATTTACACGAAATATAATGGATTTACTTAAATTCGCCTAATCCGTCTAGACCCCGCCTAGCCACCTAGGCGCTAGACTTCAGCCTACCGCTCGACTAGCGCCTAGCGTCTTTTAGAATCTTGGCAGAAAGAGTGTCTCTATTTGGAACTGCTGCGTAATCAATCATTTTACTTAGGAATGAGCCTAACTTTTTGCTACAGTATATATAACAAGACTAACCAGTGTGCACGCCTGAGATCTTATTATTAAAACAAGGATAGTGTTATTTATACACTTATTTTTAGTTCTTACATACTTTTATTAATTTTTAATCATAATTTACCTCAGTTATTTAATCAGATAATCAAATATTAAAAGAAATATAAAAAAAATAAACATAAGTATGAATAACACTAAACAAAAGGCATTGTAAATTGGAATTCTGCTCGCTGTATGCTACGTGATCCTTATGCATGAAGTAGTACTCATGCATACCTTTACTAAAAATAGAAGTTTACATGCAATCAACTGGAAGAAGTTTCTCTGGTTCAGTCTGCAGTCCAATAATTTTTGGAAGTAGAATTTCTTCCTTTCATTTTCTCTCATTTTGTTTTTAAACAGTTAGAATTAAGTCACATTAATGTCTTGTTTTGTTTTATAATAAAAAAAAAGATAAAAAAGAAAGTATAAGGAGATACAAATAAGAGAGAAGAAAATCATACTCTTAACCATTGACATATCTATCTATAGACACACACATATCAAAAAAGAAATAATTTGAATTTTGAACCGTCTCCAACTTCTAAAACAACTGGAGGAAGTTTCTCTAGTAATATTTATTATTGAACCTTTCTGAATCAATTATTTTTGGTGACCGTCGCGTATAACGACCCGACCTTGCCATGTTTGTAGCACGAGATCTGCACATGCATGCAGAATGAGTATATGCATGTGGTGGTGCACTCACGAGCACATGTCCCATGCATGAAATTTATGTTCATCTCTCATGAGACATTAGAGATGGCAAAAGATAGGATTGGGATGCATGAATCATATGGCACCATAATAAAAAGATCACGATTTCTATTGTACCTCAATAACAATCACAAAAATAAATAAATAAATAAATATAAAAAAAAGAACAGAAAGAGAAATAAGAACTTTCCCAACTTGCCATGAAAAATTAAAGTATAAACTATAGGCTATAATATTCACACACCTTTTTTTTTTTTGAATATTTCACACATCTTTGTTAATTTTTGTACATTGATCTTTTTCAATTCATTCGATTCAACAACTGAATATCAAAAGGAATGTGTAATAAGTAAAATTGAGAGTGTGAATATCACCACCCTAAACTATAAACCAAGGGACGAGATATTTGAAACCAAAACAAAAAGACCCATTAAATGTTTGTTTTGAAACACCCCCAAATATGTTTGTTAGCGTTGGACATTAGGAGCTCATTGGAGCCATTTGGGGCAAACAAACTGCCAATGTAAAACGAAAATAGCCTTTACTACTTTTCTTGGAAATGACCAATGATACAAGTGATAGCAATGGAGAATTAATTTAATTTCCATTTTCCACCTTTGATTGTATTTGGCACATAATCACCCTTCTCGTTGGAGAAGAAAACTGAAAAAGGATGCATTATTCAATTAAAGCGTAAAACGTGCTACAAAATTTTATTATGAAAATCTTAACTTGACAGAGTCTACCACGAGTAGTAAAAGTTCGTAGCCAAGATTTTTCTCTTCCGTATGATTCCCATCATGTGTTAGATGTTAGATGCCGCTGATCGTACAGGCCACCAATTTGTCCAGCATCTGTCTCCCACCAGGTGTTGTCCCGTCCACCTCCAAACCCTTCCACCCGGAACAAAGCCAATACCTTGACTTTATTTCGTCACGCAATGTCTTTTTTCAAGACCTTTGTACAACGATTACTGCACAATGAAGATTTCGTCGCCTAATTTCTTATGCAACGGAATTTCTCTTTGCACACCCAAGTGTCCTTTGTTGCGAAAACTGTTAAATATAGCAGAGAAACCGTGTACACTACTAATTGTCTTCTTACATATATAGTTATATATATGGATGCCTTAATGACAAGAGAACTCTAAAACGAAAACTTGTTGGTTCCATAGACTTTAGAGAAGCTTCATCACTGTCAAAAGGGGGCAATTTGGTCATGTAGAATGGGGTTGTTCTGTTGTGAATGGAGATTAGGACTGGGATTGAGAGGAGGAGGTGTGTTGATTAAGATGTTTTTCTAATTGAGGACAAGACAAGGGCACATGGAGAGTGGAAGTGTCCCCTCTTCTCCTCAAAACTCCTTTGGTTTGAGAGGGTACTATGCCTCTCAATTCCCTTATTGTAAAGACAACATGGTCCTTTTCATTGTTGTTCTTTCCCCTGTCCAATGGACATACCTTACCCTCTTCTTTATATACATTTTTGTCCCCTTCCTCACTACTCAGCTAACAATGAAACCTTGATACAAAACGAACACCCTCTTGACCACACTATATATCTCTAGTTAATTATATTTCACGTCCGTGATGATATATAAAAATAATATGAAAACAAAACAGTTTATTCCTAATTGCACAGTTGAATCTGTCTTCACACACTCAACTTGTCATATCTCTCTCAACTGGGACACATTACTTTACTGAAGGATAAAGATTAACATAAAAGTTTGAAAGAGAAATGGAAAAGAAAACACAAACTAATAGATAACTTGATTGATTCCACTTATTAATTCATATGGGAAGGGCAATTAATTACTAAAGAGAGACGCAATTAAACACTAACCAAACAATTACGTACTAAAGAGATAGATGAGCTTTCTACCCAAAAAAAAGAGAGATAAAGGAACTAATTAAGACAATGCGTGAACTTGTTTAATTTTCCAGAAACATATCAATAGCTTTGTTGGTACAAGGGCATATTTGAAGCACGTAACCCACCAAACTAGTTGTTGATAGAGTGATGATATTTATATCTTAGGGCTAACTATATTTCCCACCCTTTATGTTTGGAATGATTTTCAAAATGAGTCACGAGGTTTCAATTTGCTCATATTGCTTCTTAAAGTTCTGAAATTGTATCAATTTATACCTTTGACTCATAAATTATTTGAATCTTCAATAAATTGATGACATGGTGAGCATAAAATCCTTAACTGGGTTAACATGTACGCCACATTTGCAGCACATAACCTAAAAACCTCATCAGTTTAATGCATAACTAGATGTTCAAATAAAGGAAAGGTGTAAATTGCTACAATTTCAAAATCTTAGAGGGTAATATGAGAAAATTAGAACCTCATGGTTCAATTTAAAAATCACCTCAAACGTGTAAAATATATATAGCCCTATATTCTACAAATAAATGCATGAACTCTTCAAATAAAAATTAATAAAAAGAAGAAATACATATGGTAATTTTCTCGAAACTTTTAAGCACATGAAATTATATTTTGGTTTTAGCTTTCCAAACATACCACTCTATTACAAGTGGCCCTCTATGACAATGATGAAGAGCAGTATTGTCCTTGTATCACGGCGTGGTTCAAACCCAATCGGCTTCCTAATCTAATATCTAATTTAACAAATATGTGGTTTAGACCAAAAAAAAAAAAAAAATCATATCACTCTGTTTTGGGGTGGAGGGCTTGGGCAACATGTCACTATCTTGTCCGCCATCTCTATATATACTCACTAAACCTTATCTTTCTTTTATATCATCATTCTATGTTTTCAAGCAACAAGTACTACCACCATCATACTTGTTTCTAACCCTATCTCCAAAATCTTCAGAACACCCTTAATTTTCTTCTAACCACACAAAACACAAAACACAGCCCCCATCTCTCTCTCTCTCTCTCTCTCTCTCTCTCTCTCTCTCTCTCTCTCTCTCTCTCTCTCTCTGTAGTTGAACACAAAAACTCTACTTATCAATATGCATGCAAGACTCTCTGATGCCTTCAAATCCCACCCTATCAACCTCCAACTCAAGCACCCAGATTTCAACTCATTACATGAATTGCCAGACTCCTATGCATGGACAAACAATGATGATCACTACCCATCTTTCCTAACCTCGTTTGGGCCTAACGATTCTGTTCCGGTCATCGATCTCTCTGACACCAATGCTCTTAAGCTCACAGGCCATGCATGTAAGACTTGGGGAGTCTTCCAAGTCACTAACCATGGCATCCCACAGAAACTTCTTGATGACATTGAATCCGCAGGCAAAAGCCTTTTCTCTCTACCAGTCCAGCAGAAGCTCAAAGCTGCCCGATCGCCAGATGGCATTTCCGGCTATGGTTTTGCTCGGATATCTTCGTTTTTTAAGAAGCTCATGTGGTCCGAGGGTTTCACTATTGTTGGCTCACCAGTTGACCATTTTCGCCAACTTTGGCCCCAAGATTACGACAAATTCTGGTATTAATCACATTAATTCAATAACATCAGTAGTAATATATTCTTCATTTGTTTTTTTTTTTTAACTTTAACGAAAAGCTCTCAGTACCATTCACTTTAACGAAAAATCACATTTTTACACTTAAAAGTCAATCATGGTACTATTCGCTTTATTCTTTTATTTTGTGCTTATCGTTAAAACTCAAAATTTTCAAACTATTTTTATTAGTTTTTTTTTGTTTTTTTTTTGTTTTTTTTTTTTTTTTTTTTTGAGTTCTTGTTTTGGGTGGAGAATACTATATGGCCATGTAGGCAAAATGCCCATTTTTCTGTACCATAATGCAAGTTGCAAAAGATTACAGTGAAAGCTATGGACCCACTAAGAAGATTTGGTGCGTGAGAATGTCCTACATGGCCTCTTTGAGACTAGGAGTTTTGAAATAGCTATAAGCCTATAAGTGTTCTTTTGACAAATAAAAGTGTTTTGTTACTGCTATGACAAAAAAAAAAAATTTAAAGTAATTTTGGCTCGTAAAATCACTTTCTGAATGCTTCTTCAGAACGCACGTCTAAGTGTTGTTTCATAAAGGACTTTTATTTTTTTTTTAATTATTCATTTTTATGTAAATATTTCAACCCCTTTTTAATAAAAAAAAAAAAACTTTTAGCAAAAACGGTTATGAGTGCATGTGCACTCTAGAGATGCAGTCCCAAACAGCCTAAATCTTCTTAATATCATCTTTGTTAGTTATGTATTATACAATGTTTTGATTTTTATTTTCTCTTGTTTTGTTCTTGCAGCAATATCATTGAGGAATATGAGAAGGAAATGAAAATGCTTGCTGGGAAGTTGATGTGGCTTATGCTCGGCTCACTAGGCGTATCCATGGAAGATATCAAATGGGCTGGCTCGAAAGGTGAATTCAAAGGTGCATCAGCTGCCTTACAATTGAATTCTTACCCCGCTTGTCCAGAGCCAGATCGGGCCATGGGTTTGGCTGCACATACGGATTCTACCCTCCTCACAATCCTCTACCAAAGCAACACTAGTGGTTTGCAAGTGCTTCGGGAGGGCACCGGGTGGGTCACGGTTCCACCAATGCCCGGTGCTTTGGTGATCAACGTTGGTGATCTCTTCCATATATTATCTAACGGGTTGTACCCAAGTGTCCTTCATCGGGCAGTAGTGAACCGGACCCAACATCGTCTGTCCATCGCTTACTTGTCCGGCCCCCCGGCTAGTATCCAAATCTCACCCCTATCAAAATTAGTAGGTCCAAGTCATCCTCCTCTCTACCGCCCAATTAGTTGGAATGAGTACCTTGGCACTAAAGCAAAGCATTTCAATAAGGCACTTTCATCGGTCAGACTTTGTGCTCCTCTAAATTCATTAGTAGATGTAAATGATCACAACAGCGTAAAAGTCGGCTAGATA
Organism: Crataegus laevigata; assembly: GCA_963580275.1. NCBI lineage: Eukaryota > Viridiplantae > Streptophyta > Magnoliopsida > Rosales > Rosaceae > Crataegus > Crataegus laevigata. The sequence continues at coordinate 12,116,161 of OY756954.1, forward strand.
AATAATTTTTTTACATTTTCTACAAAGGAAGTACTATTTGTTGGTGTGAATTTTCTGCGCTTTTTCCAATATATTGGTTGGCCGCGTTCTTGGGGATTCTCGGATTTCATGTCTTGGACCACTGTAGGCTGCAACACAAAAAAGGAATAAACAAAATAAAATTAGACATTACATTCCAATGGAAAATTTGAATAAGAAAACCTCCAAGAGCCAAAGCAAATGCATCAAATATATTAAATCAAGTCATATAAAGGGATGCAACAAGGAGCCCCTTCTGGCTGCTAGTGTCCTTTGTCCTAGGGTTTGAAAGAGATAGAAGGGATAGAAGGAAAATTAATCAATTTGAATATTCCAATAAGAGACATGTAAAACGACATTTTATCTATGCCCAGGATACAAAGGGGGATCCCCTCCAAAGAATAAGACATGTATCAAAATAAAAAGGGTAAGTTGCATGCATACTAATGCTAGATAGACTAAATTTGCAGACTAAATTTGTAAACTAAATTACTTGCACTAATGAGAAATAAGCACGTTAAACAACATTTTAGTAATAATTCAATCATTAAATTTCATGTTGTTTAATTTACATATTTAGTCTCCTAGCATTCGATTCCAATAGAGCTTCAAAAATGGTGTTGAAAAATGAAATCCAATGGACAAATAAAACCCCATCCTTAATTTCCCACAGATCTATTAAAAGTTAGAAAAGTAAAATATGAAGCTATGAATGTATCAAAATAAAAAAGGTAAGTTGCATGCATACTAATGTTAGTTAGATTAAATTTACAGATTAAGTTTGTAAACTAAATGATGTGCACCAATAAAAAAATAAGCACGTTAAACAATGCTTTAGTGATAATCCAATTATCAACTTTCATGTTGTTTAATTTACATGTTTAATATATCTAGCATTACTCTAATTTAGTCAAGCTTTAAAAATGGTTTTGAAAAATAAAATCCAATGGACAAATAAAACCACATCCTTTATTTCCCACAGATCTATTAAAAGTTAGAGTAATATTATGGAGATTAAATTTGTAGACTAAATTGGCAAACCAAATAATGTGTCATCAATAGAAAATAAATACGTTTATTAATAATTAAATAATAACTTAATCATTAACTTTCAAGCTATTTATTTTATAAAATTCAGTCTACAAAAATTATGAATTGCAATGATTGTCATGTTGATCTCAAGAATGTCAGGCCAAAGTTGTCGCTTATGATATTCGCTTTTTGTGTGATTGAACTCAATAAATGGGAATGCATAATTATTTTGCAAAAGACATATATATATTGTCAGGCATTCTTTATGCCCTAAACTGTCCTGTGTGCTGCATGAGCTGATGGCATTGCATCTGCCACCACGTGCTTCTTGGCATTGGCTAGCAACCAACCCTAAATTGTTGGCTTTCCATTACAATCATGGGACGAGGCAGTTTTTTACATTTTTGGCTTAAAATGTTTCTATTTTCTCATCTTTTCTCAATTAAACTACGTTTGTAGAGCTACTGCTAGGTTCAAAACTTATAGCTGTTTGAGTTGGACATAATTAAGAACGGATAAAAACATAACAAATTTAAGGACCACGCGGTCTTGGTTCAAAACTTCAAACTAGGAAGAAAGGCCATATCACGATTTCTAAGGTGCGGATTGAACTTTGCGGACCTTAGGTGTGGACCAAATTAGTCCGTTCGTTGGATCAAATCTAAATGACTAAAAACAGATCCATCAAAATGAGCTTACAGTAAAATCGAGTCTTAAATGATCCGTCATTAGTTAAAAGCAGTAACCACAACTATTTTAAAGTTTGGAATTTAAACTTTCCCTCTCTCACCAATAGTTAACTTAACGCAAAATTCTCATCTCTTGCAAGCCATTTGAAATTCCTACCTGTCGAAAACTTCGTTCCCGTTCAAAAATTTCCTTGCTGTTTGAAACCCATTGGTAGTTGTGTTGTGCTTGTCGTCACTAAGCTCACTGCAGTTCCACACAAAAGTTTGGAAAATCAGGCGATTTTGGTTCGAGGGTGTCCAGTTGGTTCCACAGAAAGGACATGGTGCTTGCTTCATTCGAGTTGGGTTCACAGTCCTTGCTTTCCCAATATTCAACGTCATACATTATGCCCCAAAGTAAATTTGAAATTTGGAACCCTAAAAATAAATTATGTTGTTTATGTAAATTTGATTAATTAATTTAGTGTTTAATGTTAATTATGCACGTTGAAATTAGTTGAAGTTGGTGGATATTTGTGGAGTATTTGGGAAATTTGTGACTGATGTGGGTTTGTGAAATGTTGTTGACAGGTAGTGTATAAGGGCTAGGTTGTTAACTATTGTTTTGTTGAAGTTATATTCTTGAGTTGGTATTGATTTGTATTGAAATATTTTTTAATTTTATCAATTCCCTTGATATGGCCTAAGTCATGAAGCTCTGTTCATGGTATATGTATTGTTATGAAAACTTGTTGATAGGTTTTGTTAAGCATATATATTGTTGAATTTGGTTGTGTTGAATGCTTGTATTGTTATGTGTACAGGAGATGGCAACTCAAGGGGTTCAACTAGCAATAAAAGAGGAAGAATTGTATAGTGGGAAGAACCTTTCTCAAGCAAGTCATTTGCTAGGAGTCATGCGTTAAAAGTTTAATGATGCACAGATGACTGCCTTTAGGGCATCATGCTTTGGATACTTAGTGTCATACCCCGATCCCCACATACATCCAGGATCGACACGTGACATCACCATATACTCGTATCTCTAACATATCCTGCCTCCGGGATATGGGCAAAGCACAATTCGAGATCCAACTGTGTAATGATCCTTCATATACTTTATGGTTGCATCTAACAACCTTGTTAGACTAGCTAAGTACTCTAAATAGGGATCAAGCCATTCGTAGTTTGTCATTCACTAAACTCCGAAACTTATCCCAATACGTTTTAATAGGAAAGCGTATCATTCCTCAATCAATTATTTGGACTTGACAAGCATGAATTAATTGATTCAAGCTACATAATGAACCCACATGACATTCAAGATTTCCATTACATCCATCATAAAATCACTATGTTTTCAACATAATATCACAATCTAAAGCATGTAACTTATCAACGGATCAACAAAGCACAATATTTTCCTCTAGTTACACTCATTAACTAATCTAATCATATTAATAACAAATATATCCAACAACATACCACAATCACTTCAATTAACCAGTTCCATGAATCAAGGGGGCACAATATTAATATTTAATTACGTTAATCAATCAACAAGATCATGTATCACCTCACAAAATTTAATAAAAGAACTCTATACAATTCCCCATTTAGATTATAAATAATAACATGGTAAATATAATTTATAAACAAATGCCTATTGTGAGCAATTATTATTCACTCAAATCTAAGGCCGGACTAACCTTATGGAAATGAGCAAGAGTAGGGATTCTAGACCTCTCAACGGAATTCAACTAAAATAAGGTTGCCTATCGAAATGTACCAAGTACAACTAATCATCATCACCCCTAGTATGCATATGGTCCCTCATTGTGGAGATACCAAGCAAAACCATAAGCATGATCTAAACGTGCTAGCAGTGATCACCCATTGTGGATATACCAAGCATGATCACTCCAAACAGTCCCCCATGGCGAAATACCAAGTAGGACTGTATCCTATATCTCTAGGTAGTGATCACCTATCGCTGATATACCAAGCATGATCACCCTTAGAATACGTATGGTCCCCCATTGTGAACAAACCAAGCAAAACCATAGGCATAGTCTAACGTGTAGTCCCCTATCATGTATATACCAAGCAGGACCATCCAAGTACCACTGCTACCTGGTGCAATCAATTCAACACACAATCTACCCCTACCTCAATCCCTATGATTTACAACGTAGGCACCTGAACTATCAACTTCTCATGACCACTAACTATCTTGTCATACAAGCATAAAAGTTCTACCCAATACTTCTAATAAGATTCTAGGTTCACATCGTCATAAAAATAATCGTACACATCATACCAATCGTACAATTCAAGCCACATTTCATAAAAATTTCCAATCTACAGTCGAATCACAATTAATAAGCATAAATCGATGGCTAAAAATAAAAATAACAATTAAATAGAAATCACATTTAATAAACAAGTATAACACAATATGGTGCCACTAGTTCATAAATCGAGACGCATGTCATCATGATAAGCCCATTAAGCTTCATGCAATCTCAACAACACTCTAAGATAGACGACACCCTAGAATAATTAAGGAACGTCAACTATCAATCAAGGTCGAGGGTAGGGTCCACAACCCTAGTAATCTAATTCACCTATCAGATTTCTAATCCATAACTTCCCAAGATTCTTTTTAATCTTCTACAACAACATCTTAAAATTTTAGAACGATCCAACGGTCGGATTTCTGCCAATTGCTAAAATTACATGGCAGCCGACATTTAGTTTTACAAACTTAGGAAACCTGTACGTTAGATTCTCAATCCATTAATTGCTAATATCCTTAAATATTACACACTATAACGCAATAAATTTTGGTGTTGATCCAATAGTCAAATCGTTAATTCATATAATGATTAAGTGGCAGTCTCTGTCAAAACTATGTTCAAACGATGAGATTTCGTCAATCAAACTTCACATATGGAATTGGGGCATCAAATTTATTCTAGTAAGCTTAGGGGGTGCCTCGGCCCACGTGCCACCGCAGGTGGTGGTCGATCGCCCCGACTTGCTAGAAAATTCAACTATTTCTAAAAATTACCATATTTTATAGACATGTAGATCTTAATGAGTGGAGCAAGTTTTATACCTATGGCCAAGTCCAATTAGGCTAGGAAAGGCCCCAAATTAGCTCGCACTTGTCAGAAAACCCTAGAATGGGTGAGCTTCGATTCTCCTTCCTTTGTGTTTCGATGCCTCTATAACTAGTTGGGTCTTGTAGGGGAGTTAATTAAGGATGGTGTTGGGTGGTGTAACTTGCTAGAATGGCGGAATCACCGTCGAGTACCTCCGGTGCTCCGGTGAAGTTCCTCGCAAATTTGGAACTGAATCCCTTCGATCTTGGTTCGGAATGGTTAAGGGGAGGTTGTGGAAAAGATTGCAGGTGGTGGAGTGATATGGTTAGCTAGAAAAATTGACAAAAACTGTCAGACAAGACGAGCAAAACCAGGTCAAGTCGGCAAAGGGAAACGGGCCGCTAGTCCCGTGCCCTCTCTCTCCCTCATTTCCCCTCATTTCTAATGTTTCTGAATGGTCCCCTCTTTTTCCTCCTCCCTCATTTCTCTCCTTTCCTTTTCATCATAGCCACACACGTGGCACTTGATCAAAGCTCCAACAAATCTAGAGCCTTCATGATGAAGGCCAAAATTATAAAAATGTCCCTAACTTTAAGTGTTAATAACTATTTCGTTATAACTCCATTTCACAAACGGTCTACGCCTACGCATTTGTGAGATCGAGCTCTATTCAAAATTTTAAATTGTGACCTCGAAAGGTTTACGGATTTTAGATAATTAATTTCTAAACTTCAAACTTTGTAACTAATTTAATTAAAATCTAAATTCAAATAAATTAATATAAATTCTCAAAAAATAATATAAAATCTCAATACACATATGTAGATTATAATAGTAAAATTCAGGAACGGGATTTCACACTTAGAGCATCTCCATAAACCATCTTTTAGTGGCTAATTGGTGCATGAATTGTTGCTTCATAGATTGGCTCATCAAGGGGTGAAAGACCTAGAGGGAATCACATATTTAATTAATAGGCTATGAAGTGACTCGGTTCACAAAGAAAGACTTTTGCCTCATTATGGGGCTTCATTGTGATGAACCCTACGATATAGAGATTGAACATTTCGACATTAGGCTGTTGATTAAGTATTTTCCTGAGAAATTTAGTTTTGTTGGAGAGAGTAACAAGGATATAATGGCAAAAGGAAAGGTAAAGTAAAGATATCCCCCAAGAAGGGGAGGAAAAAGATTTTGGTGACTTGTGGCGAGCTTGAGAGGTCTTTTAAAGAATGTGAAAATGAGGATGATGCGTTGAATATGGGGTTGTATACTTTGCCGAGGTTATCTTGATAGGGGCGAAGAGTAATATGGCTATGAACCTAGACTACTTCCACCTCGTGAAGGACATGGATAAGTTCAACAGTTATTCAAGGGGTCCTTTGAACAGCTTCAAGACAACCTTTCTTTTGTTGCTAATAGGAGAGGGAGAGGAAGAGTGGATGGTAATGTAAAGGGAGATAAAGAGGATGAAGAAGAAAACATAGGGAGTAAGAGATGGCAAAGATCAAGATGAGGCTGCAAAAGGTTTAGTTATGTTTTTCAAGTACTATGTGTTTCTTTGATTGAGTACTAATATTTGTTAATTACTGTGCTTGAGTACTAATTCAATGTATGTGCTGGTGTGCGCAAATGAAACATTTTCCCAATTGGAGAAGCCATTACGTTATTGTAAGATGGCTGATCTGACAGCCATCTCAAGACTTCTCTGATGGTCGAGAACGAAAAAGCAACCGATCCACAAGTAGTTGCAGATGTACATAACTGAGAGGCAAGAGGTATCGCTATATTTGAAAATTTTATGAACTTCATGAATGAATGTGAATATCTGTCCATGTCTGTGAATGCTTGTGAAAGTTCATGAATACTTTATGTGTGAGAAATGTAATTCTGATGAGTGGCGTTAAATGGCAGGCCATGGGGATTAGGGATTAACTAAATCAAAGAAGAACCAAGGTTAGTGGACGTGGGCCGATGATGTCAATGTAGTGATGCTTGACACCGTCACTACCGAGACAAATGATGTCTGTGAGTTGAAAGTGTAAGTAAAGGAGTTGAAGGCGGCTTTCACGCGTTTGGCCCATGAGAATGATATTTAAGAGATGAAGGTCTTGAATAAGGTGAATTAGAAGGCCCACAAGAAGGATATTTCAAACATGAAGATCTTGAAGTAGGTGGAAAAAGAAGAATAGGATGGTAAAATTGGCGGTGATGTACAAACTTATGTGGAAGAAGTGGAAAGAGAACCAATGAGTGAGGATGAGAAAGAAGAACAACAAGAAATTGAAGAAGCCAAATGTGAGAATGGAAAGGGATCAAGAGGGAAGGATCTTACGGGAGCAGATGAGTGATGCGAGAATTAACTCGACACAAATTAAACCCTCTTTTTGACAGTTGTAGTATAGGTATAAGTAGGGTATCGTTCTAGGCCGGGGATTAGGAGGGCTTGCTAAAACCTCTAAAATAATTTAAAAACGTAAAAACAAAGTTTAAAACACTAAACTAAAATAAAAACACTTAACTAAAATAACTCAAAATAAAACTAACAAATAAACTAAAACAAATCAAAAGACTCAAAACAACTCAAGACTCTAGAAAATACAAACTAAGCTAAAAACTCGAAACACACTAAAAATGACTCAAAATAATGAAAACAATTTAAAATAAAAACTAGGAAATTAATTGGACGGAAATCGAATTAAAAGATTAAAAATAATAAAAACTAACTAAATAATATAATATAATAATGGGGGGATTGATTTTTGACGAAACGTAAATTAAACTTAAATAAATTACAAAATTGACAAAAACATAAAATAAAGGTGAAAGGATAGGTGACAGATTGGCTAGAGGGTTTTTCTCCACACAAGACACAAATGTAATCTAAATTGACCTTCAGTTGTTCTTCCAATAAGTTATGAATTTTCAACGCCCCAAATTAACCATGAATTGCATAGATTAATTCTCAGATTTTTCTTAAGTTAATGGATTGGATGATTGCATACGACAACCCAAAACATTCCCCACAAGTTCCCTACATGAATTGCATAATAGAGATACAAGCGATAATCATTAAGTTCTATGAAAACCATAAGCATTGACGAGGCACTTATTACTATGAATTGCATGAAACTTATGCCCAGAATTTACTTAACGCGATTGTGACTAGCAACCTTCACTACTCATGAATATAAGTTCATAACGATTAGGTGAAATTCACTTATATTCTAGCATCAAATTCATGCATGTAAATTAAGTTTCCATTCTTAATCGACAAACATAAATAAGTTATTAATCAAACAGTTAAGCAAATTAAATCACAACTCAGAAATCACAACTGAAGTTACCAATTCAAATTACAAATATAATCATGATTTCGAATTAACCTCTAACCAATATAATTAATTACACATTATTTATAAATTAAAAACATAAATAAAACTGAGTTGGAGAAATTAAACCGAAATAAGGATCAAGGGTCTGTGCACTGTGCATTTACTGTGCACTGTGCAGTTTCTTCTGAGGCTTCTCCAATTGACCAAAGCTGCCTTGGGCAGCTCCACCTTCACCGAGACTTTCCAAGATGGCCACCGTGCCTTGAGAGCTGCCTTGCTCTCGTTGGTTTCTCTCTGTGTCACTTGGTCCGCCTACCTCCACCGCAAGATCTCCTCGCGTCCCCCTGCCTTTGCTCCACGGACTGGCTGCTTAAGGCAGCCTTGATCCACCTTCAGTTCTCTCCCTCCACGAGGCCTCCCCGAGGCTTTTTATTCCTCGCGCAAGATGCAGCTCGTAGCCCTCTTTCTTTTCTAAGTTTTTCCTATTTGCAGCTGCCCAAAGGCAGTTTTATGCTTCTGTCCCCCCCAAGCTCAGCGCCTCTCCTTCCTTTTATCCCCTGGTTTTTCCCTCTTTTGGCAGCTTATAGGCGCTGCCCTTTAATGCCGTCCCTCTAGACTTCCATCTTTTCTTAGTGCTCCACCTTCGGTTCTCTGCCCACCGTGTGTTTCTTCTCTGTTTTCAAAACTCCCCCCAGTGCTTTCCACCGAACCTCCTTTGTTGACTGCCTTCCACCTTCTGTTTAATCATTCATCCTCATGAAGCTTTTCTTTCTAATAATGTCCACTTTCTTTTCTCCACCGAACTGCATTACACACACACAAATAAAATAAATTTAAATATAAAAATAAATATATATATATAAATATATATAAATATATAAATATAAATATATATAAATATATATATATATTTTTTTTCCAAATGATAAATTCTAAACAACAAACAAGATAGTTTAGAAAAAATTATTACTTAAAATTTCATTTATTCTATTTTTATTTTCTTAGCTAGATAAATTCATAAAACATAAAAATAACGTAAATAACTCAAAATATAACGAACTAACTAAGAAAAGACGAGTGAATTTGATATAAAAATATATATAAATAAGGTCCGATCAATGAGGAAGCGGGTATTAAGATGGTTTTAGGAACTGTCGATTTAGACAACCTCTTAGATGTATGTCTCGAGATTGTTGGTTTGGTTGAAGAACCATTGTTAGACGATTACGAAGATGTGAAAGGTTCCAATGATGATGATGAGGTCGTTATATACACACT